>PYIV01000008.1:1200000-1800000 GCA_003415645.1 Articulospora tetracladia
TTGCCGCCGGTCACTATAACTGGTGCTCCTGGGAGAACCATAACCGTCACCGAGGCCTTTGCCTGCGCCAAGCCATCTCAGACGACTACTGTTTCAAAACCACAGGCCACTGGGAAGAACGCTCTCTGGGGCTGCGCACCAGGCTATGTCTGCAGTCCACCGAAACCCGACGGCTGCACTGTATATGCAGATGCTCCTGACTTTGGCTACGTCTGTGATCCTGCCAACTGTATTCCAAGTCCGGACTATAATGAGACTGTGTGGGAGACTGATAAGACCGGCTACTTCCCACCTCCCGCCAACTACTTCAATCTCAACCCATACGCATTTGGATTGGATTATGGTATTTTTGCTCAGCGCAAGGTCGTCACCACCATCACGGAAGTGAAGCATGGGAAGACAAAGACGATAGTTTCCACGTACGCTACGGGTGATTGGACAAGTCAGGCAAGCATCACACATTTCGGAGCAGCAACAACAACGACTGTAACCGCTAAGGCCACCTCAACCCCTGTTACAAAGTGGAAACTTCGAGATGTCTTGCCGTGGAAGAGAGATTCTTCAAAGGAAGAAAGCGCAGCATTTGCTGCGTTGAAAAGAGCCATTCTCAAGCGAGACAGTACCATAGTACCTGCGGTCTGTTTTGCAACATGCAACAATTGTTTCATCGAGGGTCAAAAGATCGGACTCCAGCAATCGCTCTGCGACGCCGACTCTGCTTTCGAGCTTAGCTATAGCGCTTGCTTCGAGTGTGTTGCTTCCCGCGTAAGCTCTCTCAAGCTCACCTCACAAGTATACATCGACAACGAGTTTGCACCCTTCCTGGAATTCTGTTCGCCGGTCCAAGCTCAGTCTGAGATTGACACCACCAGCGTTCTAACAGTCACTGTTCAACCTGTTCCGGTAACTACAAATGTGGTTGTGGCTACAGCTCAAGTCACGGCTACCTCAACCCCAATTGTAAGCGTGGCTGTCACTGCTCAACAATCCGCAAACACGGACACGGCTCCAGCCCCAGCATCAACCTCAGCACCTACTACAAGCACGTCGCCTGCTCAAGTTGTATCTACGTCATCCACAAGCTCAAGCTCTAGGATTAGTTCTACCACAAAAAGCAATGCTAGCACGACACAGAGTGCACCGGCTCAAGTTACGAATAACAGTGCCTCATCGGTTCACCCAGGATCATTTGCCTTCCAGGCATCCGTCCTATTCCTCTCATTCTTTGCATTATTCCTGTAACCCGGGAAATGATTTTACGATTGCGATGTTTGACGTCTGATCATTTTTGGACGAGCGATTTACGATTCTAGATGCACTTGGAGATTTTTACGTATCATGATTTTTCACGAGTTTGGAAGGCAGCATGCATGATACCCTCACGATCCTTACCAGCATAGAAGACATACGAAAGGAGGGACAAGGAAAGATACCCACACATTCATTTACACACGGCGTTAGCATCTGGGACACGGAATCAAATATCGGGATTTTTTGGTCTTTTGGAGGGGCTTTAATGGGAAAAGAAACTTCGCCGCCAGTTGGCTTGCTTGCCTGCGTGGGCGCGTGCGGGTGGGACCGAGACAGCTTGGCTCATACAAGGTCTTGCTGTATCTATCGCCTTCCCGTCACGCTTTGGATTTGGGCTGAATGTAGGACCTGAGCGACTGAACTTTGGTATTGCGTTTTAATGTTTTATTCTATTCTTGTGTGGATATTTGAAGGCGTGGAGATGGGTTTGTAGTTGGATGAGCCAAGGACGAATATGAGCAAGCCCAGTTTGATTTGCAACCAGTGGCAATTATAGTTCAGTGAATCGAATGATGCACATTTTACTCTTTGCACAGGATGCCCTTCGTGCCTTCTATCGTGATTTCTGCTTGGACTACACATTCTAAACAGCCTTTTCCATCGAGAGCAAGGTGAGAGAGTGCTTTTCAGGATCTTTTTATATGCGCTTCATTCAGCTTGTCGTGCTGAATATCCACCTTGCACTTCGAAAGCAATCAGGCTAACTACGATTGGTCAAAGAAGCCAACTTCGGTTCATGAACTTCGTTGATTGATATGTAAGCTGCTAGCTCTGCCTGATGGGTCTCAACAAATACCCTGCACAAGTGTCCCCATTTTTGTGCCTCCGTCTTCTCTTGTGAAACCTGATTCTCACCGTGTTCTGTCTCTTCAATCTGCCGTCCTAGACCATGGTCCACATTCACTTCCAACTCTATTCTCGCCTGCCTCTCATCTCCTCCAACATGCATGCCTAGATAGTGAACGAAGTCTTGCACGATTGCGAGTCCTCTTCATTTGGGATCACCGGAGAGAACGATCATGAGATGGGAAGCGCCCAGATGGGGTCGAAATTCGGATCCTCCGGGGATACGTATGGAACGCTAGCCATCTTTTCTATCCAGAAGGAAGTGTCAAATTCGTTGTCCATTGAGATCTCCGCCGTGAAGGATGGGGCCGGAAGGTACATGTCTTCCTGGAAACTGTTGAGGTTCAGAGGGCGAGGATAGTCTCCGGCCAGAATGAAGTCCGTAGACAATGTGCTTTCGCTGCTGTTGTAGGTCAAGTCATTCGGGGACGAGGAGTGGGTCATTTTGAGATCATTTGCAAACACCTTGTGCATCCGCTCGTGACAGTGCGAGATGAGCTTTAGTCCGACCCCAGCTACGGCGTTGCTGACTTCCAGAATCTTCAGTCTTGAGATGGCATTCTGAATGGCGAAATCAATACGACTCCTGAAATTTGGATCTGGTGGTGGGTACACTAGGCACACGGTGGACAGGTAAGACGCCGCATCGATGGTATAGAATGCTAATCCGAAGAACTTGTATTGATGTGGCGGCGTCAGCTCGAAAAAGCGCTGCTGGGCTTCGATGATGGTGACAGCAGCAAGTATGGATGCCCTTCGACTCTGAGGATAGATGTGTATGTGAGGTCGATGCAGCGCAGATAGGAATGAATTTGCAGAACATAATATCTGTAGTCTTTGACGGGGCAGGTTTGGATATCGCAGGTCAAGAGATGTGTCTGGATTTGTTGTCCTAAGGATGACAGGCACGTTGTCTAACAGACGATTGACCCTCTCATGTAGCTCTTGAATGACGCTATAATCCTTTGGGCATCGCTGATTGGCGCCTGATGTTCGCATCTCATGGATCAGATACGCCATAGAGTTTTGAAAAAGAGCTGTAGTAAAGTTCGATGGTGGTTCATTACCCGTGAGAGAATATGCCGTTGGCAATGAGGTAAGCGGATTCTCTGGGATGCTACAGTCGACAGGTTCGCGAATGTCACAGTCATTGGCATTTATAATTCTCGGACGGCCAAGTACCAAAGCCATGTGGCTGCTGAAGTTAGCACTACCGATCCAAAGGACGTGGTCGGGATTCCTCACCTATCCCAAACGAACAAGTGGACCCAGACTCGCCGCCTATATTCGTCCAACCAGAGGTTAGAAAGAGTAACTTCAAGGCTGGCATTTGCAGCTTGAGGCAATTTGCTTTGAAGATGTAGATTGAGCTCCTGCCCTTGTCTAAATTATATTCCGTTAGCATACAAATAACACTGATCGGGGTCCATCTCACCGAATTGCGTTTCCCAAAGAATGCCAAGACTCGGAGCCCCTCCCACAGTCTTTCAGCCACAACGATCGTAGAAAGTCATGCTGTACTCCAGAGAGACTAGTATGGTATCTTCCAAGAATATTCATAATGGCCATGCCTTTGTCGCTGTACTGTCTACTCAGACGGTCACTTTCGATCACATTGCGTACCTGAAGAATCGTTGGGGCTTGGGCCTGAGGTGGTGCAAACTGCAGGCCTATAGCAATGACTTGATACAGCATAGCTGAGAAATATACCACATCTCGTGATATATCTTCCAATTGAGCTTGACTTGTTCCACCTTTACCTCTGTGGATTATCTCTAGCCAAGTCGTGTAGAGCTGGTCGAAGTAGTAGCGTTCGAGTATCGGATAGTACCAATTCACCTCGGAAAAGTAGGTGTCCACCAACTCTTCGATGACATTTTTTGCGGGTAGCTCTTTTATTAGATTCCAAAATCTAGCGCTTGCCCGTTGCTTCTGAGATAGCAAGACATGGGGGTCAGAGCCTTCATTGTAAAGTTCAACCTCGTCTTCTAAAACCTGTCACTTCATCAACATTGTGATTTCCATTGGAACCTATTTAAGGAAGATCACCTGACGCATGTCGACAAAGACATTGCTTCCAATCATGGGGGAGTAGCCTATACGGTCCGCAAAACCAAGGCCCTGGAAGCCCGAATCCTGGTAGTCTTCCTCATGCTGGATCGAGACGGTTGGGCCTCTCTTGACATCGGGAACAGTGGAGGTGGCAGCTCTAGCGCTCGATTTCAGTCAGTAAAGTAGAAATTTTGTTGCATATCGCACTCCGACGAAGGTTCGGCCGACAAGAAGCTGATGCAATATGGATAGCTGGGGCTGCATACCCTGCTGATTCGCCATAGGAGCAACGCTCCGACACATTCCGTGATACGCATATGTTACAAGGCTTCTGACGATTACACTGGTGATGGATGATCGTTAGGCCGTTCTAGTCCCAGCAAGACACGGGATACGCACCTTTTGCTTCCTTCGATGGCACTCACTGCACGTCGTCACGAGCCGTCTCCTCTTTGAGACACTGCGGGGCTCCATGGTATAGTAGTAGATCTTCGGCTCCGGTTATCAGCAAGGAAAATCGTCGGCTCGGGGGAGATATGGGTTCGCTCAGGAAGCCAAAGGGAAACTTTCTGTAGCCTTGTCGTGGAAGTAGAGAATTTGACCCCCTCTCCTTCATTGACATGTAGAAATTAACTTTCAGCTTGTCGTCTGGTTGGATCCGCCACTCGCCCCGTATCCGGATTGGTGTCGTCGGCTAAACCTCGATGCTTGAGCTTGAAAGGGGACACTCATCCACTTCGATATCAAGATTCCTTCTTTTCCTTCTAATGTCCTGTATTGTACATGATTTCAAGAGAATTGCCTCATGATACATGATACAATGGTTCCACTTCAAAACAATTAGCGATTGAGAACCATGTTGGTTGCAAGTTGCCCTTAGTCACCGTCACAAATGCCGCTGTAATGTTCGCTTGCGCCGAGAAATATATTTCGGCCGAAACAGCTTTTGTTGAACCCTAACGCGGACTTTGTGCCATTAATGCTGTCACACCGGACTTTGGAGTTAAGCATGATGGCGGGGTATTGGCGAGGGGTAGTCTTCTTATCGTCGGCATAAAAACATTCAGTCAAGAGTTATGTTCAACATACCAAGACACGTATTTCTCAAACCTCACTTTCAGCAACCACGAAGATTCCTCACCATGGCCGCCACCCGTACAAGCAAGATGAATGTTGTTTTTGGTGCCATGACGCTTGGTGATGCAGGTATGCGATAATTCAAAAGCCTAGGGGAAACAGCAACTAATCCCCCGCTAGATCTCGAAGGAGCTCGCATCAACTCTGTCAAAGAGACCGGCGAGGTACTCGACGTCTTCCAAAAGCATGGACATTCAGAGGTTGATACATCACGTGCGTACACTATGGGCACATCAGAAGAATACCTTGGAGCGGTGGATTGGCAAAAGCGAGGGATCGTGATGGAGACCAAGCTATACCCCACGGCCTCAAAAGACATGTCAAAAATCTCGTCAGAAAAATACTCTCACTCAGCGAAGGATGTACGAGCGGGTCTTATGGCGAGTCTTAAAGCACTGAAAGCGGATAAAATAGACATGTTCTACCTGCACGGCCCAGATCGCACAGTGCCATTCGAGACGACGATGGAAGCCGTCAACACACTGCACACGGAGGGTTACTTTAATCGTTTTGGTATCAGCAACTTCCAGTCCTGGGAAGTTGCTGAGATCTGTGAGATCTGCAATAAGCACGGCTGGATCAAGCCTACTGTGTACCAGGGCATATACAACGCCCTGCATCGCGGCATTGAGGGCGAGTTGGTACCCTGTCTGCGCTTTTACGGCATCTCGATATACGCTTTCCAGCCTCTCGCTGGCGGGTTCCTCACCGGCAAGTTCACCAAAGACACCACGGAATTCGAGGCTGGCTCACGCTTCGACCCCAAGCGCTGGCAAGGCTCGCTCCACCAAGGGAGATATTGGAACGACGAGTACTTCGCGGCTATGAACATCATCAAGGCTGCAACTGACAAGCACGGGTTGACGGTCACTGAGGCAGCCTTGAGGTGGATCGAGCATCATTCACTGATGAGCGTGGAGAAGGGAGATTCAATTATCATTGGCGCCAGCTCAGCGAGGCAGTTGGAGGCGAACTTGGTAGATTTGGAGAAGGGAGAGCTGCCGAAGGATGTTGTCGAGGCGATGGATATTGGGTGGAAGATTGTGAAGGGACGGGTACCGAACTACTGGCATTGAGCGGCTGTGAGATGTATGAGATGGTCTAAAGTGGATGGGGAAGATCCTGTTAGTTTGTACATTAGATTTAGCTTTCCGAGTACCCTTGGCGTCACTCGACAGCTCCAAAATGTAAAACAGAGTCATTGAAATAATTTACCTCTCACTAATTGGATGGACTCAAATCAATACAGACAAGAGCCAGATCATCATAAGAACGTGCCCGAACGTTTGGTTCCTAGTCTCCGCTTGCTTGTCAACATATGCTACACTAGACATACACACATCACCCATTTTATTATATCCTTGCTTCGTAATCACCAAAGCAGCGATCCTAGGACGCCCAGCCTCATTCCGGTCCCCAATCATTATCGTCAGCGACATCATAGTCTAAGTTCTCCTGATGATCACCTCCTGCTTGTTCACCAGCAGTGGGATGCTGGGCCGGACTACTCGTCGCAACCATTGCATCGCCCTCCTCCATATGCATATCTTCATCTGCATTGCCACTTTTTACCACAGTAACTGGCTTAGATGGTAGATTTGTAATTGGCGGGAGAGGTGTTTGCATCCACGCCATATCGACCTTGCCGATTGATGGGATCTCACCATTGGGAGTTGCCATGAACTTTTCAGCAGTGAAGCGGTCTTTGAAAGTGACCGACGTGTGAGTGGGTGTGACTTTGATCTCTGTGAATTCACCAATACCCTGAGACATATTTATTAGTAGTGTTAAAACCGTGACGAGAATAGTACTTACCAGAAGGAATTCTCGGAGACTTTCGTCCATGGCTGGGTTAGAGAAGTCAACACCTGTGAGGCCAATTTTCTTTGGTCGATTATCAAGGTTGAATGACCGTCCACCTGGTGCAAATGGTGCGCCTCCTCGTCCTCTGTATCCTCCACGGAATCCACGTGGAACGTAGGTACCCCTTCCTCGAAAGCCACCGCGACCCCGTCCTCGGCCACGCCCAGCCCATGGTTGTTCATCTTCAAACGAGGGATTTATACCCAAGGATTGTGCCTCGGCCTCGAGCGCAGCTAATTGCGCCTTCAAAATCTCTGTTTGGGTGGCAGCTTTTGAATCAGTAGGTGCTGGATTCCCATTTTCTTGCTTGGGGGAGATGATGCCGCTCTTTTAGCTGCAAGTTTCTCCATCAATTTCCTCTTTTCTTCAGCTTGACGCTTCAGTAAATCCTCCTGGCGCTTCTCCAGATCTTTCTTCGCAGTCTCCATTTGCTGCGTCTTTTTCACCTTCTCCTCATGTGCTTTCTGAACTTCTTCCTGTCTTCGCTTAAACTCCTCAATGTCGATCTCAGGCTCAACCGGTTTCTCAGATACTGGTGTGCCAGATGCGGATCCATTTTTCGCAGTACCATTTGTAGAACCAGCAGGGGCTTGTGAATCCGCTCCTACATGCCAGTAGACCTTGACGAACCGATTATCAAATATGACCTTAGGAGAGTTATATGCTGCCTTAGCACTTTCGTAATCATCATACTTGACAATCGCTAATCTCTTGTAGGGTTTCATATCCACCTCGACGACATTGCCAAACTCGGTGAAGAACGCTCGAACTTCATCCTCGGTGAACTTATCCTCAGGAATATTCTCAACTGCTATTGCAGTATTGCTCTTGTCGTAATTCGGTCTGTCAGAAGAGAATTCGGATCTCCCTCCCCTTCTGGCAGGACCGTTAAATTGGCCTCTGTTATGTGGCGAACCGCGGCCTCTACCTCTGTCGCCGCCCCGAAACTGGTTGAAGCCCCACGCCCATTGCCAGGTCCAGACAATAGTCCCGAATTCATAGGGTCGTACTCATCCTGTCGCTTGGCTGGTGGGACCCATATCGAGTGATCTCCATGTTCGAACTGACAAGTATTTCCCTTGGCGCAAAATCCCTTCTGGTCATAATCCATACATCTAGGTTTCTGAGACCGAGGAAACCCTGGCATGCTTGGTGATCCTGATTGTGGGAGGCCTGGTAGGTTTGGCATGGGTATTCCTAGTGCTTGCATAGCTAGAATAGCTTCCAGAGGTTTGTTTGGATCCAGAGATGGCATGCCAGGAGGGAGACTGGGCATGCCTCCCATGAGCATGTTTGCGTCCATTCCAGGCATTCCAGACTGATTAGATCCAGCCATATTTGGAAACTGGGGGAAATTCTGCATATTCATTGGCTGTGGTCGGCCTCCTCTGCCAGCACCTGTGTTGAAGTTTTCAAAATTGCCTCTGCCCATACCAGCCCCACCTCTCCTTGGTTGCTTGTATGACCTGCCATTTGGATCACCACCCTGAAAGTTTCCTTCCCCATCTCCTCTATCGTTGTAGGAGCGCTTCCTCGAGCCATTCTGTGGTCCCAGAGGAGCACCTATTGGCGGTCCCATCCCCCCAAGCTTCCATATGCAGGTACAGAAGGACCAGTGGGTGGCGCGGACGGCGCAGAAGGCTTGCGGGGAGGAATGTACCCAGGGAGGTAAGTCTTGTAGTGGATAGCTTCGAATACGTCGCGTACGAAGATGGTCGAGTCTTCCATTAGGAAATCCGGAATTTCAGTCTCGCATAATTGTCGCACCGTCTGCTCGTCGCCATCATGTCTGAGCAGCGCCAGAACATAGTCTGCTAGCACGTCTGCATCTGCATCTGATCTGTAAATGGAAAGAAGTTTAGCAAAACTCTAGCGGTACGGGGGGTAGCTCTCTCACGTATTCTCAAGCCGCTTCACAATCCATATCTTGAGCAGCGGAGCGTCTTCTTCGGAGAACAACATTTTGGATCAGTATATTGGACGCCGTACATCTAAGCTCAATTGTTCTTTTGTAAATGGGATCAGAACTTCATGGCTTTCGCTGGGGTTGTACCGCGTTTGACTTTTGCTGTGAAGCTCCGTCGCGAGTTTGCTACTGTAGAAATCGTGTCGCGCCACCAATCAAATACCGTCCGTGCGGGCGTCAAATGGATAAGGCAGGTTGAACACCCTCCTTCAACATTCAAGGAGCTGTTTGCTATGATTTATCTATGATGTAAGTATTTATATTGAGCACGAGGCGATTTTCGAGACATGAGAGATTCTCGCATGGGTTTTCAGGCGTGGCTTTCAATATCCATCCACTTCTAACTACCTCTAGCCTGCATCAGATGGAAGACAACAGTGCTTATTTTATTGCATTAAAATTATTAAATTTTTGTGATTTACTGGGTGACATCTATATCTTCAAGTAATGTCTATACATTTGTCCGTTTTCTGGGCGCGCCCCTTGTCCACCGCTTCTGTTTGGTGGTTGTCATTTACTACTTCAACTTCAACTTCTCCGCCGAAGACATCCTTATCCTCTGTGGCCCCCGTCGTCTCATCGGCTTCCAACATTTTAGCTTGCCTCTTTTTCTTGCCGAAATAAAACCACCAAGCAGCAAATGCAGAAGCTCCCAACATTACTACTGCAAGACCCATCAGCCCCAAGGCAATGCCCCTCAACTTCTGCCTCCGGTTATGGCGCTCTTCAGCTTCAGGTACACTCGGCGCCATGGTAGCTGTCTCTAAGTTCACAATAACAGTAGGATTGGCACTCTGCTCATACTCACTCGCAGGGCTAGGCGGGGGCTTGCCAGTCGTCCAATTCCTTGGTTCTGGACCAAGAACGAAGGCCAATGTCCCTCCGTTGGCGAACGTATCGTTCCAGGTGAGCCACGACTGGTTCCATGCTCTTCCATTGACTGCAAGAGACTGCACATAATATGAGCTTTCTGAACCGCCGGTCGTAGTAATACTTAGTTCTTTTCCAGAACCAAGCAAAATTGTAGTGTTAGCAAACCAGGGAGAGCCAATGAGGAAGGTAGTTTGGCCAACTATAGGGTAGAGACCAAGCATGTTCCATATAAGCCATGACTCCATAGCTCCCGCGTCGCTATTTCCGGGTAAGCCTCCTGGTGTAGGATGGTAGTAGCTTTTTGCGATATGGCGACTTTGTTTGACGCTCAGATCTTGTCTTCCGACAAAATTGTACAGGTATGGAGTAGTGAAGCTGGGTTCGTTGCCTGGGTTGAAAATTGTGTCGTTGAAAGCTGAAGAACGGCCCGAAGTGTTAATCCCTGACTTGAAAGTCATCTCCAGCCTTTCCACAAACGCTGAGCTGCCGTTGCAAAGAGCGATCAATGTATCGATGTCATGATGGGCATTAAAACTGTACTCCCAGGGCAGTGCTTGATAATAAGCGTCGCCCCAATAGCAACCTGCGCATCTCAGCGGGTCCTGCTCAAGGAACCCATTGATTGTGCGAGGCACCACAAAGCCAGTAAAATTTAGAGACGTGGCATTTGGATTCCAATGATTCCGCCAATTTCGGGAGCGTTCAAGATACCTCACCGCATCTTTAGTTTTCCCAAGAGATTTGGCTACTTGATAAAGTGAGAAGTCGTTTACAGAGTATTCCATCGCACGGCTGACCGATCTACCGTATTTGGGCGTGATGAATCCATGCTGAAGCCAATCGGGAAGTGCTCCCCTGCCTTCTTTAGTTGAAGACGAAAGATCTCTCGTATCGTTATTATTCTCGGGGGGGACCTCGGCGTTCTTGACCATTGCCTCGTATCCTGCGGTCCAGTTCACTGCCCCTCTGACTCCTTTGACGTATGCATCTGCAAGCACATTATCGGAGTTAGATCCTCCTTGAGTGGCACCATTAAAGTTCGAGCTTCTGCCGTCAGGCATGTATCCCTCATACTTCCAGATGTCAATCAGAGACCGGATGTACTCATTATGCATGGAAGGTTGCAAGATCTGAAATAGAGAAAATGTGCAACGGAAGAGGTCCCAAAGTGTGAATGTGTCGTCATAGTACGGTTCTGGTGAGGTCCACAGTGGATTCTCGCCGGTACGGTTTGAAGGTAACATGTGCATGTGGTACATGGAAGAATACAGAAGTCTCAGCTTATCAACATCTGCTTCAGTTGTAGATACCTTGGAGAGAACTTCTGCATTCCAAATCCGCTGGGCATTTGAAGTGAGGGATGAAAGTGTTGTCCCGGATGGAATTTGAGAGTTTACGTTCTGACAAGCTTGACTGGTCGAGATAAAGGAAACTCCAACCCGTGACGTGACTTTCGTGGCATTGAAACGGAAGACCGCACCTAGGCGGTCGGCGGAAGCAGCACTAGAGGTATATGAAAGCAAGCTTGTATTGCTGCCAATAAAGATATGAGACTCGAATGGAGTGTCAAAGAATCCACAAAAGTAGATTCTCCAAGTTGGAGCTCGATTCCATCCGTTGTTGTACTCCCCGTAGCCTTCGTAATGATTGCTTGAGGTAGTTACGTTACCCTGAAGGTAATTTTGAGAAAGGCCTTGGCCTCTGTAAGATGGCAACACGTGAGACACGTCAATCATAACATGTGGCTTACTTCCTTCAGGGAAGGTGTATTGATAAAATCCAGCTCGGCTGGTTGCGCTAAGCTCGACAGTAATATTCGAGCCAAGAGATGCCTTGTAGTAGCCGACGGATGTGATATCTGGGGCAGCTCTGAAGTCGGTGAGAGAGCTTCCAATGTCTCCTATAAAGGGCATTTGAGACACAACGCCGTATTTTGGAGCACCGCCTGTACCACTCTCGTGCATCATGGAAAAACCTGTGAAGTTTCCATTGGGTGCGTGCCCGGAATAGCTATCTGAACCCGAAAAGATATCTGGGCCCAATTTGACCATTCCAAATGGAAGACAGACTCCTGTAAAAGTGTTGCCGCCATTATTGCTTCCAGTCTGTGAATGGTCAGCAAGGAATTAGACGCTCAACAAAGCGAAGAACATACTGAAGGAAGGACATATTGTGTGAGATCCAGTGACTGCCCTCTGGCGAAGGTCACCGAGAGGAAAAGTAGGGGAGTGTACAGCCACATCGAGGCAGTTACCTGCTCATGCGCTCAACGACTTTTGAATCACAAGCTACTTGGAACCATACACAGGGATGGTCTGAGATTCGTCGTGAGTCAGAGTCTAATCCTTTGATGATCACTTCGAATAGTAAATTTTGGCATTCACCCAGTTGAACTTAGATAGGAATATGAACTAATGCCTATTTGGGGTTCTTGTCTCAGAGATTTGGTTCGGTAGACACTTGGAAAGATATCCGTACTCATGCGGACCAAAAATGCAATCGACAAGAGATAACGGTTATGATAGATATCGAAGCCAACCGAAAATCAAGACGCTGGCGAAATTCTGTCTTGGATTTCTCAAGGCTGTGCTTCTTCCAAGACACAGAGGCGGGAGAGTTCGATGTGTGGATCGCGATTTAGTGGAGAGCCTCGGGCGTGGCATTACTAGAGCCTGCTTGGAACAAGAGCTAGAAACTCAATAGAAATGACAAAATAGGAAATGATTGCCATATGTAAAAGCCTTTCTTGTAGTCGACAGGTCGATTCGAGCTTGGGCAGTGGTCCCTAAAGGAAGTGAAAGATTGTGTCCAAGCTTTACCCAGATGCTCCTCAAGCTCCCAATATATCACCGAGGATGGACGGGAAAGAAAACGCCACTTGACTTAGAAAAATTGGACATGGGCCGCAAGTGTTCAGATGCGCCGAAAGAACATTTTGCTTGGTGTGGATTTTCAGCCCCTTTCTCCACTCACCATTCTCACCTCAGCCATGGTGCATTTACATTCAGCCACATGGGCAAATGGAAGGCGTTCATAGGTACGGGGAGTGCAAAAAGGTTCAAGTTCAGCGTCCGGCCCTTCGTAGTGCAGGGCGAAGATCATCAGATCGATGCACCAGCGCTGCATCGTTGGACAAAGCCAGTGCGGAGGTGGATCAGACGGAGGACGACAGGACGAAAGAAGGAAGTGGTCCAGAGCCAAGCTTTGATGTTCTGGCACTAAACTCTAATATCACGTTACTTTAGAGGCGCTGGTCGAAAGTGGTCTAGTGTCGCGCCCTACCAAGCATCTGTGCAAACTTGGGTTTGCAACAAGGCGGCTTTGCGACACCTGTCAAGATTTCATGTATCGAAGATTAGAATCAACATCTATCTACTCAGCACTCGAAAACGGTTTCTGAGAGCCCGAGGTTGCTTTGCCCTGCTGATGTCTTCCTCATGGGAGTCCCTCTCCGCGCAGCTACGACAGGAGATATTTATTCCGGTGGCGTTTCCTGGTGGTTGTTCTGGAAGGCCAGCCAGTGCAGCCGCACCACTCATTCTGGGCCTGGACCCAAGCACGCAACATGCTGGCTGAATTCTGTGAAAGACTCTGTCAGAGTTGCAGTCTTCCAGCGACGAGCCAAACAGGACCCGGCTGGTTAAATGCCCAGCAGCAGCTTACTACCTCGCAAACCCAGAGGCGTTCTCAGCTGCATCATAAACATTAGTGTGCGGACATGATTGTAAGACTAGCATATGTCGCAAACCCCAGTTCCGACTTATCGCCGTTGGTCTATTGCAAAGCTCTCAGGGACACATCATTCTTCCTCGAGTGGGAGGAAACGCTTTTAAGAAAACGCTTTCCTGCTCACGTGACGAGTTAAGTAGAAGAGAGACCATAATACCGCTCTTACTTGTTTCGTATTATACTGCTAGGTCCTGGAATGTGCTGGCGGTAGAATCTCCTGTACACACAGCAGAGGTTGTCCAAATATCAAACACTTTCACAACGGCATGGCAAATCCAGCATGAGGGGCAGCCTGCGCACTTTCTGTGTCTCGCAGTCTGAGTATGAATTCAGCGACTCCCCATAAACCAACCCTGTGGGTTGCGATGCGACGACATTAAGGGAGAGCTGCATTTCAAGCCTGGGATTGCTACACCCATAGAGTTTGTTCTCCCGATGCGAAGGAATGCTCTATACTAGGTGCCTGGGCTGAGTCTTGTAATCTCATCCAAACCCTCACTGCTTTAGTCGCTCCCTACTACACACGAAACAGTAATAGCAGAGTAATAAGAGCGCCTCCTAGCAATTCAAATGACTAGGGGCTGGCTTCTGTTTTATCACGTGCTTAAATACCCCAGTTGTTCGTCTTATCGTGAGGGCGCTAGAGGAGGCGTGAACTCAATCTTCATCACCATCACATTTCAAACGGTTCTGATCGCATTTCAGCACGAACACATCCGTGGCTTGAGCTTCAGATGCCAAACGCAATTCAATAAATCGACATGTCATTGGCGGCAATGAGAGATTCTCAAGTGGGTGTCCTCGAGGTGCGCCAGCCACTTAATGCATCAGACGTTCCTTGTTCAGGCGGCCGCTAAAAGTGCCAGCGGTTAAATGTGCACCACAACCTATCATCTTCTACCAATGTGTGTCGCAAGAAGCATGAGGGATCAGCCAAGGAGCCCCTCTTTTTCCATCCACCTCTCAATGCATTCTTTACCCGCTGTCCAGAGACTGCAAGCTTGAGACCGATTGGCAAGCCGATAGTTTCTCGCCGTCGCGCGCGTGGCCACCAGGCCCATCAATCACATTTGCACACCCTCAAATGATCCGAGTAACGAATCAAGCTTCCATATGTACCTTAAACCTCCCCGTTCCTGCATCTCCTTTTTTTCCAATGGAGAAGACTGTTTCTATAGCTCCTCTCTCTTCGCTCCATCCATTCCTTTGAGTTTTTGAATTGTACATGTGCGGAATGAATCAATAGCCATCATGGTCTTGAGCAGGTTTCTCGATGATGCGTATATGACCATTCTATCTTCACCATTAAGCTGCTGTTCACCGATACAGCAGCAAGCGCCGAGACGTGGTAAGCACTGCAACTGTTAAATTGTTAGAGCATGTCTGACAATGCTAGGAGTCGAAAAGCACATGAGAATTGAACATCATCAACCACGCCTAATACCATCACCAGTTCCTGAGCCTCAGGAAAGACCAGTCACGAGAGGCCAAGAGTGGGCCGATAGGACTAGATCTTTTGCATCCCGCGCATCAAGTCGTGGAAGCTTCTCTGTGAGAAGGAAACTAAACGCTTATAATGGTCCGCGCAGGCCGCGAATCGGGAATCCGACAGAATTCCGACATGTCGAGAGAGCGGCGATTCCTAGGGGAATGGTGGGAGGGTTTAGGCCGCTCGAGTTAAGTATTTATATGCCTGAAAACCGGTTGTCGCCACTCCTTTCACATTTTGGCAACATTGACGAACTATCGTGCCCCGAGGATAGCTCAACAGACCTCACGTATCCGCCGCCGGCTTTGACGCATCGGAGCGAGTCTTCAATGTCATTTTCAATCCCGAGAAAACCACTTCGCGCCAGCTCTCGAGCCTCATCGGAATGGACTGCCCACTTCAAACCTCGCCCTGAATCACTGAGTGCGGATGAGCTACTCGCAGCACTTGAGCATCAGTTACCAAAAGCACCACCTGCTGCCCGCCTCAGATCATTGACAGAGCCACCTGCTTATGATAGAGTCAAGTCCGCTCTTCACGAGAGGTATGAACTAGAGCAGAAGCTGAGAGAGATTGACGAGATTATCGAAGAGAGAAAGAGCATTTATCTTAGCAGTCGGCCAACAAGCCATGCTAGTCGTCGACAGAGCATCTACTCGGAAGCAAATGGTGAGTATTCCAATCGAGTTCATTATGAGTAGTCTGACCCAGTTAGAACCAATGCCATCAGCTGCACCTATGGTACTTCCTTTCGCTCCTGTTCCCATTTCCCCGATTGCACCTTCGATCGCTACACGGACTGTCCTTCCACTTGCAGATCAACGACCACGAACAGCTCCGTCAAAGACAGTGCACATCCCATCGAGGCTAAAGTCATTCACCGAAGCCTCCGCCGCTTTCAGCACCAGCTCTGCTTCATCGACCTCATCTGGCCCTGTCTCCAGTCTCAATCGCCTTGACCGCTCTCTCCCGCCGCCGCCTCTACCTCTTATCCTCCAAGCAGCACCTCCTCCTTTGAGGAAGAAGAAATCGTTCTCCCGCGTCTCCAACTGGCTCTTTCCCTCATCAACAGAGCACGGTCGCAACATCTCACTCGACTCAGTCACCAATAGTCCAAAACCCATTACTAGCCGTGATGGCTTTTACCAATGCGTAGACGTTCAACCTTCTCCCCGAAACAGCACCGACTCTGCTGTCAGCACTGTGAGCACTTTCCAGAGTACATTGAATGAGCCTGCTGTAAACAATACATGGACCCCAGGCTCAAGTCCGAGGAGCGATATGGAGAAGAGAGAGGTCATTATTAGGACCTTTTCGATGGGCTCGGAGAGGAATGAAAAGAGCGTTGAGTTGTCACGGATGGGGACTTTTGGAGGAGTGGATGAGATGGATGGCGATGAGACGTGGAACGAGGGCTTGATGCCAGAGGTCGGACGTTTGCCTGGGAGGAATAGCGTTGGAGTTGCTTTCTAAATGTTGTGATACCACGAGAGGATAAGGAAGTTTCTCGAATTGAGATTTATACATAATATACAACGGAGGCGGTTTGCTGGTTGGAACCTGGAGCACGGCTACATAAAAGGGGTTCTGGAAGGGGACCAGACGTTCGTCAGTGTCCATCCATCTCTTCAATATGAGCAAGATGGAATTCAAGCTTTAATTTACTCCCAAACTTCCTGGCCACATTGGCTCAAAGTTAAGAAGCTTACAATTTGTTGCTATTTTTCAGCAAGGGGGCTGTTGTATACCGAGTGCTGTTCATTTTGTATGACCATGTTTTCTACTTATATGTCAGCACTTTAGGGGCATCACTCCAAAAAGAATGCGTTACGACTTATCACCTCAGTTTTTGAACTAACCTGCTTGAGAAAACGAGCGTTCGCCCAAACCTACTCTCCATTAATTTCAATGGTCTCGTTTTCACGTGATAATAAGGTTTCGTTATTGCGCTGCCGTGGATTTACCGTAGTACAAGGTTCAGCATGTCTGACGCGCCTCCTAATCCGACGTGTGCTGTTGTCATTGCCAACTACAACAACTCAATAACTCCTAACAATATGCCAATTAGACGATAGATAGCACAAAATGCCGAGGGACAGACCTCCAACGACGGGCTATGCCCGTATTGCCCAAGCCGAAGAGTCAGACTCGGAGGATAATGATGAGCTTGGGAATTCCTACGCCTCACTACAACCCGCGTCGGCACCAAGGTTCACTTCCATAGCACCTCGAGCACATGCCGGATTGTACACGGATGGGCAGACATCACCAAGCTCTTCTCGGAAACCACGGAGAGGAAAGCGAGTTAGAAGCAATTCGGGCGTGGACATCAAGGCAATCAACGCCAGGCTGGAACGCTGGGCTGAGGAGATCACATCAAAGTTCAAACTCAACAAGGTGAAAGGGAAAACCCCAGAGGAAGAGAAGCTGGAGATACATCACTCTGTGTTTCAAGCGCCCGATGGCATACGACCCGCAACTGCCGAAACAATGGCATCGGATGTTGACAATGGGCGGATGACGAAGCAGGAATTTGACGATGTGGTAGAGAGCGTCAGGATAGCAATTGAGCAAGGCATGCATCCGAAGATGATCACACAGGGTAGTTCAGGAAGTTACTTTGCGCGGAATACGGAGGGGAAAGTGGTGGGCGTATTCAAGCCAAAGGACGAAGAGCCATACGCAGCTGGCAACCCCAAATGGAACAAGTGGATACATAGGAACCTGTTCCCATGCTTCTTTGGCAGAGCGTGTCTCATTCCGAATCTCAGTTACGTCTCTGAGGCTGCTGCTTATACCCTGGACTGCCGGCTACGAACGAATCTCGTCCCTTATACCGATATCGTTCACCTTACCTCGAAGTCGTTTCACTACAACTTTTGGGAGCGTAGGAATTTCTACCGGAAAAAGAAGCCTCTCCCACCAAAAGTCGGGAGTTTCCAGGTATTTTTGAAGGGGTTTAAGGATGCGAATATATTTTTGAGGGAGAATCCATGGCCGGATCACCTTAGTGCTGGCTATAGGCCTAGTGATCCAAGAAGAAAGAACAAGACATGGAAGGAAAATTGTAGACCCAACTCGTCTAAATCTGATGATGAAGACGAGGAGGGAGCAAATCTTACGGCAGCGGAATCCGGGCAGGGCAGGCGCTTTGTTTGGACAGACACTCTTCAACAGTCATTCCGCGAGGAGCTGGAGAAGCTTGTTATACTGGACTACATCATGCGCAATACTGACAGAGGTCTGGATAACTGGATGATTAGGGTCGACTATGAGAACCAAGATGTCTCCATTGTCTCAGAACCACCTCGAATGGCACCCACTGGGGATGACGAGCTGTCACCACGACTAGTAAACACAGATAGCAGCCCCTTGGGATCACATCCTTACCGTATTCAACAACCTATGGAGGCTACAAGTAGGTCAGCTACTCCTTCAAGATTGGCCGGCCCTACGATGTCCATTGGAGCTATTGACAACAGTCTCTCCTGGCCTTGGAAACACCCGGATGCATGGCGAAGTTTCCCATTTGGATGGCTTTTCCTCCCAGTCTCTTTAATCGGCCAGCCATTTTCACAAAAGACAAGAGATCATTTCCTACCTCTTCTTACATCTAAACAATGGTGGAGCGAGACACAGTTGGAATTGAGAAAGATTTTCAGTCAAGACGATGACTTTCAAGAGCGAATGTTTGCAAGACAAATTGCCGTTATGAAAGGGCAAGCTTGGAACGTTGTGGAGACTCTTAAATTGGCCGACCATGGCCCCTTGGAGTTGACTCGAAGGGCAAGAGTATGCGTTTGGGACGACTTGGTTGATATTCCGGTTGCTGTTCCTATGCGGGTACCTTCGGCGGAGATGCGGAGAAGGCACGATCTCGTATCACAGCGGGAGCTGCAGGAAGAAATGGACATAAGTGCAGCAAACTCTTCTGCTCCTCAGCCTGATCTTTTGGGTCTTTCGACTCCTCCGGCCGATCTCCCGAATCCCAACCGATTTGACTTGACCAGCCCTCGGGCTAGCGAGGAAATTTCCAGAGTTCAATCTCCCGAGTCTCCAGCCACTGCTTTGAATGGTGGCAAGAGCGGAGGGGTGAAGTTCAGTGAACGGCCACGGGTCAATCATTCGAGGTCACGAATGAGTTATGACGGTCCTTCTAGGCCGCAACCCTACGCCCCTCGAATGGATCGTCGCTTCTCATTCACCAACCGGAGTCGCAGAGCGTACATGCCTTATGATGGAGACGACGCCGATGGAGATCTTGGATATGCCGCTGCAGAGGGAATGGAAGGCAATCAGAGGAAGGTTATTGTAGAAAGACTCGAGACTGTAAAGAGTAAAAACCCGGTGTTTACATGGTGCTAGTATTAAACTGGCGACGGAAAAGGAACGGAATTAGGGCAGACAGTGCATAATGTATTTATAAACAGAATGGCAGGCACAGGACAACTCAGCGAGGCGTTGGAGCATAGGATCTGGATTATTGGAGTATCAGTGAAGCATCCGGTCTCTTCTACCTTGCGGTATTCAACATCTCGTTTAAACTCGGATTCCTTTTCTTCTTCATGTGACATCGACAATCTCAGGCTGCTCTTCGTTCATGCATCACGAGATCAGCTAGATTTGGAGCAGCACGAAACCAGACGAATGAAAGCTCGAGAAGAAGAAACCAAATCATATCGCTCATTTGCTGTCTGATTTCGTCTGCTTTGCTCCATCCACATCTTGAGCCTGCTGGCACACACGGGATCCGCCACTTTTCTGATAAGAACAAGGTTGGAGCCGCACCATCGACGCGCGATTGTAAATCGCCCAAGACGAATTTACAATACCGAATCTGAACGCAATACTGATTACAAACATCAGACAGAACATTTGCACCACAACACCCCGCCTTGTCTGCAGATCGAACATCCCTTCCACACAGCCGTCCAAATCTTCATGCATTATCACCACAGTCACCCCTCCTCGATTTCGTAGTTGCGCCGGCTACTTGAGGGTAAAGAGGCGCATCACCAACACACCTGCATGCCACCATCGCTGACCTGCGGAGGGTGGATCGCGAAGTCATGGCCCATCCGGATCAGTCAAATGGTAGCTACCCATACTACAATTATGGACACAATGCGACGCAGGACTATCCGGCGGGGTCTGGAAGTCTAAGCCTCGAGCCTCGTCCTGAGCCTCGCGCTCCCACGCCACAGAGTCAATACTATGATGCTCACACAAATGGATATGAAGCAGGTCGATCGATGAACAATTTCCCAAGCCGCCCAGCGCCCATGATGCAGCAGCCTACGAACGGTTCTGCTGCATTCTCGTCTCAGCAGCGACCTGCATGGACTCCTGCCCAGCTGCTGAACCCGAGGAGCAATGCACAAGCCACACAACAGAACATGCAGAACGGCTTCTCAAATTTCTCTGCGAATAATAATCCATCCCCCTCCCTCGCCTTCCAGTTCGACAGTCCTTCGGGCAGTCCACAGCCTATGCACAGCGCTCGACCCTCGCCACTCCCGCAGTTCAGTCAAGAGAATGGCAGATCCAGTCCTGGCGGAAACGGCTTTGCTGCATATGCAAATGGAAATGGAATGGGACCAATAAATGGTATGGGAAATATGCTGGAGCGTGTGCATAATGTTGCAGATCGGAGCATGTTACCACAAAAACGCAGGAAGATCCATGATGAGCGGGGCGAAGATCAAAGAAAGACCGAATTCACGGGAGGTGGAAAAGGTGGCGTATTGGGAGAATACATGAAGTCACAAAGGGAGGAAGGACGCCGAGGGGCAGCAGCACAAGGAACAGCTCCAGTCTCGCTCGACGATGATGATGATGTGCAGGAAATTCCTGACGCTGCGGATAAGGAAGTGTGTTACGGGCGGATCGAGGGAGCTGCAATTAATGCCTTCAAGGTTCCGACTCCGAAGTCAGGTGCAATAGCCATATCTTCCAATTTCTGGCCTGCGGTCAAAATCGTTTTGCGAAGGCGAGTCGGTGAGAAGACCAGCGTCATCCATGTAGTTGATGCCACACGAGAGATCATTGGATGTATCGACGTTACCACTGCTATTGGTCTCACTCCTGTTCTAGATTCCAAATTCGGCATCCGGACTGCTTCAAGAATCCTCACGAGGGCAAAGAGGGACGATGACCCGCCACCAGGAACCCATGTATCTTGCAAGTACAGTTTGGACCTGAATATCTACGGCCCTAGGAAATATGCTCTACAGATTGGTAGTCACTTGTCTCAGAAGCAACTATGGCTACGAACGCCCCTATTTGTTGAAGCTGGAATTGAATTGTACAATCCACATGCTATTCAAAAGCCTGCTCAACCTCCTCAAAGACCTAATTACAATTCTTATGGCAACCGCCAACAAGGACCTGCCAGGACCCAAGAGGAGATCCGAAATGACGTCTTGGGCATGTTTGACAACTTGACGCGTACAGAAAATCTACCACAAATGGACGCCGATCCGCGTATTACCACACCACTACTTATGCATCAGAAACAAGGTCTATTTTTCATGACCAGCAAGGAGAAAGAGCAGGCCTTCGGCAAAGATAGTGTTTCTAGCAGTTCTCTGTGGAGGTTGCAGACTTCGGCGAGCGGCTCGAGAACCTACCTAAACGTCATTACTGGTCAAGAAGAACACAAAGCTCCTCCTCAGATTCTAGGCGGAATCTTGGCTGATATGATGGGTCTCGGGAAAACACTTAGCATCCTTTCTTTGGTCGTCCAGACTCTTGATACCGATTCTGTGGAGTGGGCAAAGCTACAGCCTTGTTCCCAAGACAATAGAGACTTGTGTCCTATCCGCAAAGGCAAGAGTAAGGTTGCCCTTCCCAAGATCGATCAAACCCCGCTGGTTCTGAACGCCAAAACCACTCTGCTTGTATCACCCCTCAGTACGATGCAGAACTGGGAAGAGCAGATTAAACAACACATCTTGCCGGGAACCTTGAAATATTATGTCTACCATGGTGCCAACAGAATCAAGGACGTGAGAAAGCTAGCCGAATATGATTTGGTTATAACTACCTATGGGGCTGTTTCCAACGAATTTGGGCGCAGAAGCAAAAAGATGGCAGGCGTTTATCCACTAGACGAGATAAACTGGTTCCGGATTGTGCTTGATGAAGCCCATATGATTCGAGAACAGGGTACGCAACAATCGAAAGCCATCTGCCGCCTTGCTGCCAATCGCAGATGGGCTGTTACTGGTACCCCTGTTCAAAATCGGTTGGAGGACCTTGGTGCATTGATGACATTCCTTCGGATCAAACCTTTCGACGAGAAGGGTGGATTTGCCCAACACATTATGGCTCCATTCAAGATGTGTGACCCCGAAATCTTACCGAAGCTTCGTTTGCTTGTGGACAGCATTACACTTAGACGACTTAAGGACCGCATTAACTTACCCAAACGATACGATTCGTTGGTGAAGCTCAACTTTAACGATGAAGAGCGAACAATCTACGAGATATTTGCTAAGAACGCCAATGATCGAGTCAAAGTTATTGTTGGTCAGAGAGATACCAAGCTAGGTGGGAAATCTTACGTTCATATCTTACAATCGATTCTTCGACTTCGACTTATCTGCGCCCATGGAAAAGATCTTCTGAACGAAGAGGACTTGAAGGTCATGAACGGTCTAAGCAAGGATTCAGCTATTGATCTTGATAGCGATGATGAGGATGATACTTATGGTCTGTCGTCAAAGGAAGCTTATGACATGTACAATCTTATGAAGCAAACGAACGCGGATACATGCATCCAATGCAGTCGAAAGATAGGGCACGACGATGCTATTGATGATGGGGAAGCAAAGGACCAAGTCATTGGCCATATGACCCCTTGCTATCACATTGTTTGCCCCACTTGTATTGGTCCGTACAAAGCAGCCAACGAAGAAATCGCACAAGGACATTCAAACATTCGATGTCCTATTTGCCAGGCACATGTTAAGCTCGCATACTTCCCTTTGAAACTAGCTGGTGTCGAAGACGAAGCGGAAAGTCGCACAAAATCCAAAGACAATGCTAAGCACGGGAAAGATCTGTCCAACTACAGTGGTCCGCACACCAAAACTCGCGCTTTGATCGCTGATCTACTCAAGTCTGCCAGAGAATCTGAAGATTTGCCCCCGAGAAGCCTATCAAGAGCGTCGTTTTTTCTGGATGGACGGCGCACTTAGATCTCATTCAGCTTGCTTTGGATGCAAACAATATTGGGTACGTCCGTTTGGATGGCAAGATGACTCGCCCAGCTCGTACAGCATCAATGGACCAGTTCCGAGACGACCCTAGCATAACCGTCATCCTAGTCTCCATTACTGCTGGAGGTCTCGGTCTGAACCTGACTACCGGCAGCAAGGTTTATGTCATGGAACCGCAATACAACCCCGCAGCCGAAGCGCAAGCCGTTGATCGAGTTCACAGACTTGGGCAGAAGCGCGAGGTTACGACTGTGCGATATATCATGAATGACAGCTTCGAGGAGAAGATGCTTGAGCTACAAGAAAAGAAGAAAAAGCTTGCGCACTTGAGTATGGACAGCGACGGGCGTGCCAAACCTGACAAAGCAGAAGCTGCTCGGAGGCGTCTAGAGGATTTGCGAAGTCTCTTCAAGTAAACAAGTGCCTATCTCATTTTTAGCCTGGCGTTCAACAACAAGCTCTCTTGAAGTTGTTGAGAATGTTGTGCTCATCAGAGGTGGAAACGAATATAAAACGGAGAAATGGAGATGACGGAAGAAGTAAAGAGCAAAAAATACTCTCTCACCCTCCATCACTCTGAATTGGGGGAGAGAGGGTGGGTGGGAGCGTGAGCCAGAAAGGCTCACCATTTCCAAAGTCCGACTAGAGAAATAATTCTCCTGGCGCAGATATTTAGAGAGCGTTCGCGGTTGAGAACTCGAGCATGGAATCGGCGTATGGGATCTCAATTTTACGCAAATGGTTACGAGATTTCTTCTCCAGCAGAGCCAAATTATCTCTGCTGTATGTGGTATGATACTTGTTGGGCTGCTGCAAAGACTCTTCTTTACATTTTCCCTTGCTTGCCATTCTTTGATAGATGGTTTAGTGAGGGCAGGTTAGGTGGGAGATTTTTTTATTGAGTTCTTGGAATATATTTAGAGACTAGGCATCATGCGGTATTTGAGCGATCGGGCAACTGGAGCATAAAGGATATATGCATAGGACGAGGCGTTTAATTGGAGATTACAATTGATTATTTACGTTAAGACATATGGTTCTTATGATTCATAGACATGTGAGAGTAACCTTGTGTGAGCAAGGTGAATGTATCTCATACCGCTTTTGCTGATCATCTTGATGATACACCACAGTGGCTGGCTGGCTGTCGCGCCTTGCTTCACTTCACCACTCCTTTTATGGTTTTCTCTAAATGCTTGTCAAGCCTATGCTCTTTTGCTCCGCAAAGGAGGGTTGTACACTTGACATCCTGCCCTTTCGAGTTCTTTGTCGCTACTCTAATGATGATGAGAAGGAGGTGTTTGTTAGTGAAGGATTTCATCAGAGTTTTCTCATCAACAATGCTGAACTCACACTTTTAACAGATCATATCTTGCTTTCAGATCTACATCATGTTGGACTTCCTCCGATTTTTGGCTAAACTTGAGTCAAAGGTTCCTCGGTATACTCACCAAGGTGCATTCATTTGCGGAAAGTCTTCCATTGAGTCGCTGATCAAGGCTAAAAGCCTCGATGACAAACCAAGACACTTAAACTAGAAACTGACTAAAAAGTACCTCTGGAATTCTTACGTTTTTCAGTACCGAAAATACCGTATCCATCCGTCAAAGTCACTGCTTGGGTCTACGTATGATTGCCAACCATCCGAGCCGTGCTGTTGAGAGCCAGGTATAAACTCCTGTCCCCAATACCGCAAGTTTGATCCTGCAATCATGAAAACCTGTTTTGGCTCTCCCAACTGATTCGCGACATCTGTATTTATTGGGCTCAGCAATCGCTGTCTCAGTTTCAACTCTCTTGCTAAATTGTACCCATCTTGTGCTGCTGTGGTGGTCACTCTGATATTGGTATTGCGATTATCTAGACTGGATGGTGATTCTGACTTGATATGAAGGCTATGAAAGTCATGAACGATTGCTGTTGGAAAAAACTGAGATCTGCATTGCGTCGTGAAGCTAGAATCTTCAGCTGAGGGAGTGGGCGATTTTGCGTTAGGTTCCACAGTTTGGTGTCCCCTCTGTATATGGACTGGGATACCATACCCGTTTGACAACCCTCTATCTCGAGCCGTACGAGGCAGATTCCTGCCTCTATGTTCTAGTTGGCGATATGTATTCTGGTGGAGACTGTCGGAAAAGTGTCGCATGTTTGACTGACCAACCCAGTTTGCTGGATCCCCACACGTGGGACCAAGTGAGCACTCTTGCCCACGATATGGACAGCCACGCCTCATAAATTCATGCCAATCGTTCCAATCTAGCCTCTCAAGAGGAAAAGCCTCGACAATGGGTTCGTAATTCCCGGTACTGAGAATATCGCATTGTGTTTGTACCCACGATATGATGTAGGATGGGCTACAAGGAGGTGGGTTGGCAACGAGTTGTATTGTAGGCCTGTGGATGAAAATACCACCATCGTATTCAGGAATTGAATAAACACTGTACGGGCTTTGACTCATGTTGACAAAATGTATCTGCTGACCAAATTACTATTTACTATTTTTCGACCGTAATGAGTTGGAGCTGTTGATGTGTAATTCTCCTCTAAGCCAGTGTATTGAAATATGGCCTAATCTACTTTGTGGCGCTTCTGAGCGTTTTCGAGAAGAGACACCTCTTCCTGCAAAGTCCTCTTTAGAAAGGGAGGATCGATAGCAGGCCTTTTTGCCGCCAAAGACTCAGTGTCGAAATTCGGATCGCTGCAGGTAATCCAAAAATAGTAGTTTTTAATGGCCTGAGATTTGACCAGTAAACATTTGGTTGCAGGCTTTCGTGGATGGTATGGATGATTATAATTGTACTTAACAAAAATGTATCCCTCAGATTCGAAGAGAATTTCGTCGATGGGAGTAGCGGGATCCATTTTGCAATGCCTCGGAGATGTTTGTTTTCCGATACAGAAGGTACGAATGGACAACGAGAGAGTTAATATGGAAGGAGTCGAGGCAAGTCCGTATTGAAGAAAAACATAGGAGATGTTAAAAGTAAATCTGTAGGCGAATTAAAATAAAGTGAATCTAGCAAAAAGTAAAAGGCAGATTGTCGTTGGGGTTGTGCAAATTCGCGCATGCGTTAAAAGTTTGCAAATCTCTTGCCTTTGAGCTTCAGGCAGAATATTCAACTTGTTGGTTTGATATCAGTGACAATTCTTCCTTCGCATTAAGCGGCGTAACTCAGAGTAACTAGAAGAACAGAGCAGTTGTCTTCAGGGGAGCATTTGAAGTAGCAAATATGGACAGTGCGCAGTTTAATCAATGGTTTAAATTTGTGAACTCTTGCACTTAAAGTGAATTACTAAAGAACAAGACGTAGATTTCTGGAACGCGAGCATACATATCTGGCACTTTTCAATTAGACAAAGGTCTTGTATCGTTTGAAGCTAAATGCGTGTTTCCTCGATCGCGAGCATTCAGAGAGGAGACTATGTCCCGGGCGTCAAGACATCGAAGTTCTTTGAGTACTACAATATCCGTGCCAGAGTTTCAAATCTATCGTATTATGTTTCACTTATGATAGTATGCAAACTTTGAGCGAGTAAAATATCGCGTGAGTATCATTTCCATATTTCTTTATGAGACACTGCCGTAGTATGAAATACAAGCCTGTGAAGTCGAGAAAACCGAAGCCAGTCATTAGCGAGACGCTAAGAGCGGATGCTCCCGCTGTGGGGTTCAAAAAAGTTCGAGAGAAATTCCAGCCTGAACACCAATCTATCAACACAACATTTTCAAACAAATACACAATGTTCGCCGTTCCAGGGTGGTCCGTCTCTTCGAAAAATTTGAAGACACAGACAACTGAGAAGCCAAAATCAGATACAAATGGAGCACCCCCAGCCAGCGATGGCGATGTTGCTTCAACATCGAACAAGAAACGCAAACGTAGCGGAAAATCGATGCCATCTGCTGTAAATCCTGCAAACTTAGCAGATTTATGGGAGTCTGTCATTGAAGGCAAGCCAAAACCAAAGAAAGAGAAAAGCAAAAAGCGTCAAAGGACATCCAAGGGCGAGGATGATGTTGACCGGGAAGATGATAGCGCTGGTGCAAAGACAGATGACGAAAACGCCTCCAAGGTGGACGATGCAGCCATTGGTCTTATGAACGATACCGAAGCTACGTCCTCCAAGCTGGAGAAGAAGAAAAAGAAGAAATCCAAGAAAGAACGGGGCGAGAATGGTACCAGCAGCGAAAAGCCAGCCACAGAAGCAGCATCGAAACCTATACCCACCCCTCCTTCGAAGCCAATCGCTCAGTTGACCCCTCTCCAAGCAAGCATGCGGCAGAAGCTCGTCTCAGCACGCTTTCGTCATTTAAATCAAACTCTTTACACGACGCCATCTGCCCATTCTCTGTCACTCTTTCAAGAGAATCCGGAGATGTTCACAGAATATCACGAAGGATTCCGAAGGCAAGTGGAAGTGTGGCCCGAGAATCCGGTGGATGGATACATAGAGCAAATCAAAACACGAGGCACAGTTCGAGGACCACAGCGGAAAGTGGTCGAGAAGGATTCAGAAACCGACACACCTTTACCAAGGACCGGAGGAACTTGCAACATTGCAGATTTGGGATGTGGAGATGCCGCACTTTCTACAGCCCTGCAACCACACATTAAGAAGCTCCATCTCAAAATTCACAGTTTTGACCTGCAAGCTCCTATACCTCTCATCACGAAAGCAGACATCGCCAACCTACCCCTTCCAGATGACAGTGTCGATGTGGCGATCTTCTGTCTAGCACTCATGGGCACGAACTGGGTAGCCTTCATCGAGGAAGCATTCCGCATCCTTCGCTGGAAAGGCGAGCTGTGGATCGCGGAAATCAAATCGCGCTTCGGTCGAGTCGGCAAGTCCAAAGTCGTCGCCCACAGCGTCGGTAACCGCCAGCGCAATAACAAACAGCCACTAGATAAGAAAATCCTCAAGCGCCAAGAAGAAGAAGCCGATGATGCCGTAGCTGCAGTTGAGGTGGACGGCCACGAAGACCGCAATGCCGAGACAGATGTGTCTGCTTTTGTTGAAGTTTTACGCAAGCGAGGCTTTGTGCTGAAGGGGGAGGGACAGGGAGGCGAGATGGCAGCAATTGACTTAAGTAACAGGATGTTTGTCAAGATGCACTTCGTCAAGGGTCTTGCGCCTATCAAGGGCAAGTGCGTCCCCATTCCCAAGGGAATGGAGAAGATGGGGCTGGAGACGTGGAAGAAGAAGCCGAAGGGAAAGTTTATCGACGAAGAAGTTGAGGAGCATATCTCGAGCGAAGCGGGTGTGCTGAAGCCTTGTGTCTACAAGCTGCGATAAGGATGAAAAGGGGCCAGGATCGACAAGCTAGCTTATATTGCTGGTGGAATCACTATATATGTTACGCCGTCATTGGACGGGGCATACGACCAAAGTATGTGAGTTTTCCTTATTTCATTCCCAGCCCACTTCTTACATGATGATATACAAGCTGGCACCAGGCTTAAGACGGCATTGTACCCGTCTCCTGCTGAAGATGCTCTGACTTCGGTCTCCCTCTGAACTCCCCCCGCACCTATCACCAATCTCTGATATGAGCTTGCGGATCCCCAGCTGACTTGGCTGCTTCTCCAGGGCTCTACACATACATGGTAGCGAGATGGTACCCTAGAAGGTTTTCCCTTTCACGGGTCTACCGATTAGCAGAAACTACCTACGCAGCTCCACTTTCGGGCAGCTGTTCCCAATGACCAGCATTTCAAGGACTGCTACAACCTCCCATGTCTCTCTACTTCACTCCAAGATCCGTGAATAGCCAGGCACAGCTACAGCCGTGAAATACCGTAACGCACATAGCCAGAAGGCAAATTTGAAATGATGAGAAAGTCCACTCAGCTTAGCCTAACCGTTCACCAAAATTATTCCAGCTTGATATGAATCAGGGTATCATCTACCAGGCACTACCTAGCTATCCCACTCGGTCTAACTCTCACTCCCCCTTGGGCACCACAAGAAAGAACATCCGCATCACTACACTATCCTACTATCCTCACACACACTCTCTCTCTCACCCCCTACCACAACACTTCCATACTCCCTCCTACCAACAACACCCAAGTCACTACACCACCATCAACCATCAACCATCAACCATCAACCATCAACCATCAACCATCAACCATCAACCATCAACCATCAACCATCCATCGAACCTCTCGGCAACACCACCAACTATAGGTAAGGCGACGCGGTAAGGACTGGGATGTACGGGAATAATCTTCCGCAGCAAGCAGGAGGGGGGCACAGCACAGCCCAGCCCAGCCCAGCCCGGGTGTCTGGTTGGTTGGTTCGTCGGTCGGTCGGTCGGTTGCGCGTTCGTTTGGTTACGTGGTGGCGGCTCGTCTACTTCCTCGCTGGGCTGAAGGAGAATAGAGGCTGCTTTCTCTCCGCCCCTGCAACTTGCGTTGCCCTGGACCGTTGGGCTCGTCTTGGTACGTACGGGAATGGCAGATATTTGGCGGGAGAAGAAAAAAATAGCTGGGCTGTTATACTGCGTTCCTCTTTCTGTTCGTACGCGAATTATCTTCGTGTGTTTCCGAGAATCGATCCGTAGAGTTCCTTGCAGGGACACCTCATCCCCCACGACTACTACTTTCAGAAGCATAGGGAGCTATTTTTTGACATTGCAGTAGATAGAGAATTTCAGTGAATTCATCAAATGCCTTGTAATGCAAGTCCAGCTAGATACTGTACCAGCCTAGCACTCTCCAACGCCTCCGTTTACATGCGATGCTCAGCCTTGCCTGCCTCTCATGCTACCGCCGTGCCATATCAGTTCATATCATGATGTCAATCTCCCATACGCCGTTGTAAACCCCACCATCCATCCGATCCCATCCGTTCATTTCAATGCCGTACCGTGTCCTGCCAGCCCAGTTCAGCCCAACCCCACACTATCTCCTCATCCTCACCCTCTCGCCATGCCTTGCAACGGCTTAACCCTCGTACAAAAGTCCCGCAGCATATTCCACATTCCCGCCACACGCCGCCAGCGCATTCACGGCTTGTTCTCGCGTAAAGCCCAATGCAACAAGCTGGTCTATACTCTCGGGTGGGAAGGTTGGTTGTGGAGGAGCAGCGGCTCGAGGTGCCGGCGTGAGGACAGAGGCAGACGGCGCTGACGGGGCAGGCCTACCAGCAGCAGCAGATGGAGGCGCGCCCCCCTGTGAGCTGGAAGGGCCAGAGACCGCACCTGAGCGAGCTCCAATCGTGGTGCCTCCGGGCCCAGCGACTTTAGGCTCTTCGGCTCTCTCTTCCTCCATGTTCTTTGGTATATCTGCCTCTCCCAGGAACGAGACTTCGACTCCTTGGATGACGAGCTTGTCTTTGGATAGGTCTATGCAGGCCTGATGGCGCTTCAACATGTCCAGACCGAGCAGCAGATCGACGTCCTTGCCCTCCATGACGGTGAAGCTGCAGGGCAGGAATAGGCTCCCGATCTTGATTTGTGCCGAATGGACTCGTCCCAGGATGGCTGCTGTTCCCACCCCTCGGGCAATTCCTGCAAAACGTTTATCGACGAGGCGCATGATGCCACATGCTTCCGCACAGGAGGGGGACATGATCGTCGCTTGCGCACCCGAATCGACGAAGGCCTTCACCTCATGCCCGTTGACCTCAACGTCGATGTACAGCATGTGGACGCGTCCAAAAACTATCTATCCATCAGCACTCCGCCTACTTGAATACTACGTGCACGCTAGCTGACCTTCAGGATTGTGCTCAATAGCATTTTGTAGATTCTCTTGCACCCGCTCCTCCCGAATCATCTCCGCAATGCGCATCTGGGCATCGATATCAAACGGATCCGCATTCAGGTCTGCGATCTGCCGTCTCCGCCGCTCCTGTTCATCTCGTTCCCGGTCCTGCATCTGCCTGAAGACTGTCGCAAATCTCTCTGGGTGATCAATAACTGGAGCAAGTTCTGGGCATTGGCTGATGGCTTGTTGTCTCATTTCTGGATTGCCCAGCAGTTGCAGTCTTATAGTCTCCGGATCGGGATATGCCCCCTGGCCACCTCTCTGACTTGGTTGCTGCGTACGCGCGGGCTGTGCCTGGGGTTGAGTAGCCGCGCGTGCTCCACTGCCTGCCATATCACGTACGTGGAGAGCCAGCATTTCACCATCCCCAATCTGCAGTTGCTCCATGGTTTTGGAGGCATCGTTTAGGAGCTGCCCGTTATGGTAGAGATGTTGGGAGGTCGTGGGGATCTGCGACTCGTGCTGGACGGACTCTTTCAGCACACTGATCGTAGTATCTGGGGCGATCTCGAGCGAGAGTAGATCGTTGCCATTCTGCGTAGGGGCAGTTATGCTAATGGTGATGCGCCTTGAAGAAGAAAAAAAAGTCAGTAGAGATAGCTAAAGCCAAGCAACCAGAGTCTGCACAAACATTTTTGAAGTTGTCGTTGCCACCCGGTAGGTGTGAGGTTGCGGTATGGAAATTTTGGGGCAGTTGGTGAGGTGCAGGTGGAGTATTTGTAGGTCAAGGTCAAGGGCAGGCAGGAGTGGGAATTTCACTTTGTGATATGTAAGGCAGGAAGGAAGCAGCAGCTAGTTGTCGAGACTGAACTCGTCGAATGATAACGCAGGCACTGACATAATCTCTTGCTCTGGAAGAAAGGGCTGATTTGTGCGGCTTCCAAGCTAATCGGAGGGTGCCTGAGTGTTCGCAGATGTGGAGGAGGGCGGACGGCAGCGCGAGGAGGGGCTGGACGATCCCAGAGTCGGCAGCAGAGGAGCCCGCCGGGTCAGGTTCAAGTGCAGAGGGACGAGCGGTGGCAGAGGTAGAAGTGGTAGAAGTGGCAGAAGTGGCAGAGGTGAGGATCGTGATCAAGGTGAGTAGGTGAGTAGGTGAGTAGGTGAGTAGGTGAGTAGGTGAGGGCGGTGACTGAGGGGGAGAAGAGGGATGAGGAGGAGGACGAGGAGGAGGACGAGGACAAAGACGAGGTCGCTGCGTGGGTTCGCAAGCTGGCTCTGAAACGCCTTCGCAACCCGCGCAGAGTATCGTCCGTCGTGCAATGATGATTGATGGACAGACAAGGCTGAGGCAGCACTAGACGTCGACCTAGACGTCGACCAAGACCTAGACCTTGCCCTAAAGGTAAGCCATGGCCTTGCTGAACCTAGAGCGAGAGCGAGAGCTAGAAGCTAGAGCAGAAGCAGACCTCGAGCAGGCCCGCCAGAGCTAAGGCAAAGTAGGCAAGTAGGCAGGTAGGGAGGCAGGCAGGTAGGCATGCAAGAGTGACTATCTGAGAGAGGCTAAAGGTAGGTAGAGAAGGATTCAGGAGCCAAAAGGCGGATGCTGGTGCTGGGCTGGGGAAGGGAAGGGAAGGGAAGGCAAAGTCGGTCAGGTATACAGTACTGTCTGTACCTGGCCTGCCTTATCCTATCCGCGTCTCTATTCGTATTCCTATCCTATCCTGTCCCCTTCCTATCCCCTCCCCTCCCATTCCCTCCCGTCTCTATGTCCCTATGCTTATCCTACTTGGGTCCGGTATGCTCTAGCAGATTCCCATCCCATCCCGTCCCTCTTCCTCCTCCTCGTGCTGCTGCTGCTGCTGCTGCTGCTGCTGCTGCTGTGTCTGCCTACTTACTGCCTACCCTGCACACCAAGTAGAGTACCACAACACCATCAAGCTGCAGCTGCTACTCCAACCCCAGGGGGGGACGTTATTCAGCAGTGCTCTGCTAACGGCCTCTTCCCTTCTGCCTCCCTTCCGTCCTCTTCTCTGTCCTTCTATCCGGGCATCCTCTGGTCCTCCCGGGTACTTCTGCTGGCCATTCCCCGTCGAGTGGCAGGCACATGTTTCGATGTCGATGCTGGTCGCGACTAAAGCGCTAATTTGCTAATGACATGCTGGATGAGGGGAGTCTCGCGTCAGAAGAAGAAATTCTCCTCACCAACCCATGCCGCCCATCGCTCGAATGCTCCGTGGTGCGTCCATATCGGTGCGCCTGCAGCATCGAGCAGCAAGGTGTTTACGGCGTGCAGATGGGGTGTGTGGGGTGACGGGTGCGAGATGGGCGATGGGCGATGGGGGTGTCGGGGTTGGAAGTACAAGTACGGGCGCAGAGGTACCTGCACCCGGAGATACGACGATGAAGTGGCTCAGCAGGGAGGGGGGAGGGATGGATGGAGGCATAGAGTGTGAGTGGCGGTCAGGCGGTGGCATGTCGATGGGGATTAGGGAATGGGGATTAGGGATTGGGCATGCGAGATGCCGGATCGGAATGAGGATCGGGGCTGATGGGGCACTGCAACGCTACAACTTTGGTGGTGAGGCCCTGTAAGATGCCCTGTGGTGCCCCGTGTGGCAGCTGCTGCTGCGTGACGATGACCGCTGTAGGACGCTGGGTGCCTGGAGCTAGGAGCCTGAAGCTTCTCTGTCGTCTCCCCCTTCTAGTGGATGCCCTTCGGTTCTTCCCCTCCAGGCCTCCTCCAGCTGGTAAAGGCAGAACCAAGGTACCTTCCTGACCTACCTTAGCGATCACTTGCGACAACCGTTGCAATACCACAGCCACAGCCACAGCCACAGCCACATCCAGTGCCACCAGGCACCAGCCACTACGTCCCGCTCCCATTCCCCATTCCCCATTCCCAGCTCGCCTTCCTGACGTGTAGTGCAGTGCCATCTCGCCCGTCAGCCTTGACCCTCGGCCACTCGACCCTCGACCCTCGACCTGCGATATACCCAGTTCGCAGACTCTTTTCCAGCACCCGTACCCAGGTAGTCTGCTCCTCCTCATTTAATCATAATCTAATTCTAATTTCCCCGTCCCGTCTAGTTTGGCTGCTATCGCCCCTCCACACGCACCACCCACGCCAGCCTCATCGCAACCCCTCTACCTCCCTCATCTGAACGTCAACCATGCCGCGTGACTTGGAGCATGAGCGAACGGCCTCGCCAGCGCAGATCACGGAGAGTCCCAACAGCGTTGCGACCGAGAGATCCGAGAGTCCAAGTCAATCCGAGGATGGATCTCCAACGATTGAGCGTCAACGGCAGTTTGTGATCATTCCTGAGGATCAGCAAATCAAGGCACCCGGCAGGCTTCACCCGTACACGCGACCACTTACCATTTATGATATCGAGTCTTGTCTGGCTCTCGAGAACGCTGCCTTCAACAATCCAGCGGAGAGAGCAACGAGAGAAAAGGTATGTTACATTTCCTAGAGCAAGTTTGATGGGAGCACGTGACGGTATATCTTCACAACATCCGATTGCGGCTCCGCCCACCAGGCTGGTTATCTGCTTGCTGACCAACTTCTAGTTCGAGTACCGACTCACCAAGTGCGGAGAACTATGCTTGGGTATCTTTGCGACGGTTGAGCAAGGCGCCGGCTCCCAGATTGAGACTTTTGCAGCGGGCAGACCAGTAGAGACCAGCAGGAAGAACGGAGCCATCAGCGTTCTAATCGGGCATGTCATTGCCGCCAAGACCAACGACAAGACGGCGAGTGATGACTCGATGGGGGTACCAACTGACTGGAAGTCTCCTAATCCCGAGCCCACCAATCTTGGTCACCAGGAAGCTGGACGGAATATTGTGCTTCACTCTGTTGCGATTGCGCCAAGCTTCCAGGGACGGGTCTTGGGCGTGTCCTGATGATGGCGTATAGGCAGCAAATGAACGGCGCTGGTATTGCTGACAGATTGACCCTGATTGCTCACGATGTAAGCACAAGAGGCCCCCACGAGAGGTTATACAAGCTGACAAGTGGTAGTACATGGTTCCATGGTATGAGAAGCTCGGCTTCGCTAAATTGGGACCGAGCAAGGCTCAGTTTGGAGGGGGTGGATGGTTTGACATGGCGTTTGAGTTGAAGGCCCTGGCTCCCGAGCACCATACCGATGAATGGTTTCCCCCTCTGCTTCTGTTTTTGATACCCCGCACTCTGTTTGGGCTTAAGGCATGATGGGGGGGACCTCAACTCTACTTATGAACGAGCTCTACGAATTACAATGCATGAACCTAGCCATGAATCTAACCGGGTATCCTTTCTTTTTGTCTAATCACTTGGCTTGTACTTCGCCTTGTATTCCTCCATGCGTTTCACATCGTCGTCTGAGATTCTTCCCTTCGAGCCAGCGATGATGTCGTCCAATGTCAGGATGGCAACGACTGGGATGCCGTATTCCTTCCTGATCTCGCCAATTGCACTAGGCATAGGCTCAGGGCCGTCGCCATTCGGCGCTGGCAGCTTCTCCTGTCGATCCAGGGCAACCATGATACCAGCCACAATGCCCCCTCCTTTTCAATCTTCGCAATAGCTTCTCTCTTGGCCGTACCCGCCGTCACCACATCGTCCACAATCAAGACCCTCTTCCCCTTCAGCGGCGCACCCACGATATTTCCTCCCTCTCCGTGATCCTTTGCCTCCTTCCTGTCAAAGCTGTAGCACAGCTGCCCATATGTCCCAGGCTCCAGATCAGCGAGCTTGTCGACAGTTGAAGTTGCAAGAGGAATACCCTTGTACCTGAAAAAGCGGGGAGTCAGTATGTTTCTGATGTGAAGACTTCACGAATATTGCACGAAAATAAGTGTTTTCTCTCGGTGAAAGACCGCGACATCGGGATGAGTGATAGACACAAGAAATAAACATCATGATTGGCACCACACGGTCTTCACTTACGCTGGGCCAAAAACGATGTCAAATTCCAGAGTAGAGCCAGCTTCTATGATGGCTTTTGCGAAAGCTGTGGAAATGGCACGGAGGAGATCGGCGCGGTAGAAGTCGCCGGCGTTGAAGAAGTAGGGGGACATGCGCTTGGATTTCAACTCGAAGCTGCCGAATTTGAGGACCCCGCCATTGATGGCTGCTTGGAGGAACTCGAGCTTGTAGGGAGGGAGGGTGGTAGTAGACATTTTTGCAAGAGGTTTTGATCTCGACTTGGAGACTGGTAAAAGATGAGGTAACTAAGGATCCCGTAGTGATGAACTGACCAATTCCAACGCCAGCGTAAATACAAGACGTGAAAATGCGAAAAATAAAAAGTTCAAAACCCGGCCGCCGCCCGCCCAACCATCGAAGGAGGGGCTGCGACTCGCTTGTGGGTCTTTATCTGCTATCTCTCTAGCGGCTTGGCGCGGCCGCGTGGAAAGGTTCGACGATTTTGCAAAATGTTGTAAAATTATTGCAGGGCCGAGGGAAAACCGTGAACTTTCTACCAAAACCTCCACCGCCTCGCAACCTCCAACACCCCCCAGGTTGCCCATCATGAAGACCACTTGGAAGGACATCCAGCCGGTGCCGACGTCTCAAGAGTTTCTTGATATCGTGCTCAGCCGGACGCAGCGACGACTCCCCACGCAGATTCGATCGGGATTTCAGATAAGCAGAATCAGAAGTACGGGTTCCCCCCAAATCTCTTGTCTCTTTGCTCCGCCGCGAGGCCAATGACTGACTGCTTGCAGATTTCTACACTCGAAAGGTCAAGTTCACTCAGGAGACCTTCACCGAGAAGATCTCGCTCATCCTGGACGGCTTCCCACGTCTGCAGGATATCCATCCGTTCCACAAAGATTTGCTCAACACCCTGTACGATGCCGACCACTTCAGAATTGCCCTCGGACAGCTGTCGACGGCTAAGCATCTCATTGAGATTGTGTCTCGCGATTACGTCCGTCTTCTCAAATACGCCCAGTCGCTCTTCCAGTGCAAGCAGCTCAAGCGTGCGGCGTTGGGTCGCATGGCCACCATCTGCCGAAGACTGAAAGATCCGCTCCTCTACCTCGATCAGGTCCGCCAGCATCTTGGTCGTCTCCCTTCGATCGACCCCAACACCAGAACTCTGCTGATTTGCGGATACCCCAATGTTGGAAAATCGAGTTTCTTGAAGAGTGTTACGAGAGCCGATGTCGATGTGCAGCCATATGCTTTCACCACGAAGAGTTTGTTTGTGGGCCACTTCGACTACAAGTACTTGCGATTCCAAGCGATTGATACCCCGGGTATATTGGACCACCCGCTTGAGGAGATGAACACCATTGAAATGCAGTCGATCACCGCCATTGCACATTTGCGATCTGCTATTCTGTATTTCATGGATCTTTCCGAGCAGTGTGGCTACACCGTCCAGGCTCAAATGCAGCTTTTCCAGAGCATCAAGCCGCTTTTCGCCAACAAACTTGTGTTTATTGTTATCAACAAAATTGATGTTACCCGTCCAGAGGATCTCGATGAGGAGACTCAAGCCGCGCTCCAAGGTCTCCTGAAGGCCGGAGACGTTGAGATGCTCCAGTTGTCTTGCACTACTGCGGAAGGTGTCCAAGAGGTCAAGAATGCGGCCTGCGAACGTCTGATCGCAGATCGTGTGGCTCAGAAGCTAAAGGCCGGTACCAGCAGCAGTGGAGCTGTTGGTGGTCGTCTTGCAGATGTTCTTACTAGAATCCACGTTGCTAGACCAATGTCGACCCTTGAGCCATTCATTCCAGAGGCAGTGAAGGACTTGAAGAAATACGACAAGAACGACCCCGAGCGACGGAAGCTTGCCAGAGATGTTGAGGATGAGAATGGAGGAGCCGGTGTATTCAACGTCAATCTTAAGGACGGTTACATGCTCGAGAACGATGAGTGGAAGTACGACAAGATCCCTGAATTTGTTGAAGGCAGAAACGTCTACGACTTCGTTGATCCAGATATCGAGGCCAAGCTCGCCGCTCTGGAAGAGGAAGAAGAGAAGTTGGAAGCAGAGGGTTTCTACGATTCTGATGAGGATCTGGAAGATGCTGAAGACGCAGACATCCGAATGAAGGCCGAGTTGATCCGCGAAAAGAGAATGCTCATCCGTAACGAGGCAAAGATGAAGAAGTCTCTCAAGAACCGTGCCATCATCCCCCGTACCGCCATGCGCAAGAAGTTGACCGACATGGAAGACCACCTCGACTCACTGGGTCTCGAGACCGACGCCATTGGTGCTCGTGCCCGTTCGCAATCTCGTGGCCGCAGTGTGCTGCGCAGCCGAACTGGAACTGAGGATATCATGGATGTCGATGATCCAGATTACGAGGCCAAGATGCGTGCTAAGAGCAGAGCACGCAGCCAGAGCAACAGACGTGACGATGGTGTGACGAACGAGGAGTCGAGAACAAAGGCCGAGAGAGCACAGAAGCTGAGTCAGAGGAAGATGAACAGGATGGCCAGACAGGGTGAGGCTGATAGACACGTTGCTGCTGCAATGCCCAAGCATTTGGTAGGTCTCTACGAGTTCCTTTCCCACGTAATATTTTCTAACACATCTTCTAGTTCTCCGGCAAGAGAGGCATGGGCAAGACTCAATCTCGTTAAGAACCTTAATCCTCATGTTTACGACCAGTTGCATGCATGCTTGGCTCGGCGTTCTGGGTGGGAAAATCCGTGCTCTTTTCTTCGGCGTGACGGATTTGCTTTACTATGGCATAGAGAGAGGATATGGTTGCGGTATCATTGTACTGTACCCTTGGGCTGCACATATAGAGAGAATGAAATCCTTTCTGATGATTTTCACTTTACTACGTACTTCTTCAGATGATGTTCCGAACTGTCCGTTCCCTTAAGGCCAGGCATTGACAATGGAGCAAGGTAAGGATTCAAAAGTGAATATGCCAATCTACTACACACGAAGCACCACGCTATCTGCAAGAGAGGATAGAAACCACGTACATAACTGCCTCCTGTCTGTCGTCTGCAAGATGCAAGGACAAGGACAAGGACAAGCATCCAACGCAGGCCCTCCCCTCCCCTCCCCTCCTCTCCCCTTCCCCAACACCCGTGACCACGGCGACGGGACCAAACCAGCCGCAAGCACACGGCGGGCCCAGCTTCCTTCCTCTCCTTATCTCAACCACTTCCGCACCTACAGCTGCCAGGAGACAGTCTACATTTGTGCCTCAAGCCCGGTAAGCTGAACTCACTCCGTGCCTCTCTCACTCTCTCCCTCACCGCTATTCACTGACCCACTATGCACAACCCACTATGCTTCCCCTCTCTCTCGCCCCGTTCCCCTTCCTTCCTTCCTTCCTTCCTTCCTTCCTTCCTCCCTCCCTCCCTTTATTCCTTCCTTACCCCTCCTTCCTTCCTTGCCGTTTCCACATGCCTCGCCCTCACCCTCGCATTGAGATGCCGCCGTTGCCTGGGCATATATGTACCGAGCTCGTCGCCGTATCTAGAAGCGCAGCCCGCTGGTGAGGTAAAGTCAAGGCTGGAGGTGGAGGTGGAGGTGGAGTCAGTGTCCAGGTCTGTTAATAGGTACTTCTATGCACACCTAGGTAGCAAGTAGAATGTAATCGCGGTAAATGACATGGGAACATGATGACTGCATTCAGACTGTGCGTACCTCAGACCCGGTGACCTTTTTTGGTCCCAAGCGTCAGGCCTGTACTGCTCCACCTGCTCACACGGTCGTGGAACGAGGGGCTATATCGTTCAGTACCGCTGCATGCTGTAAGCAGCTCGCTGTGCCTCCTAGAATATTGAACCGAAGTCTCGAATCATGGGGTGCTACTCTGCGAACTCAGCTTCCAGCTCGCTGCTCCCTGACTCTTTGAGTCGCGGTGTGTGACATTGCTACGCAAAGCCGGAGTCAATCGGTGAGCGGTGCTGTTGCAAACAGAAGGAGGAAGGACAAAAATGGCCAAAGTGAGCAAGTGAAATGCTCAAGAAACTTCACTCAAGCGCTTTAGCAGAAGAAAACCTGCAAACATCTTCGCTCTGTCTATTGTTGGTCTTTTTGGGGTGGCTCAAAAGTTCCAGCCCAAAATGATAAACGAGATATTTTGTGGTATGGGAGAAAGCCTCTGGCTTTGACAAGCACTACGATAGTATCCGAAGCCCACTTGGCTCAAGCAGAACATGGTTTAGTTTAACAGAGCTCGTACAAGTCAGAGGTGAAGAGCCAAGAACAGGAGTTCCACTCGGAAGAAATGCATCACACCAAGTACCGGTACGAGCCTAGCAGTGCAGCTACTGTATTAAAATTTCCGCATCCCGAGAAGGAGCTTCACACTATGCCAAGTGGCTCTTGATGCACGCCACAAGAGTCACGCAACCACCAAGTTTCCATCTATAGTTCACACCATCGGGTCATCTCTCGGTACGTTGCGACCCGCCCTCTACCACGCACGAGGTGCAGCCAGCATGAACCAACGCCTCCCACTCTCCACCATTCTCTCATTATCCCCCTCGTTCTCGTCATCAATATCCTCCGCTGGCAAACATATATCGCCGTTTGATATTGACAGCACTCGCCATCTGAATCCACAAGAAAACACAAACAACGCACAGCATAACCATGCCCAAACTAGAAACAACCTCCAGCAAACAGTGGTAACAACCAAAACCGCCTAGCGTTTTGCTGGCTTGCATATATCCATGCATGACAACCAACTTGGCCGAGGGCCCAACCAGTATTCCTACGAACCCAACCCGCTAGCCGAAAAGAAAATTCCTGCATGCATGCATCCCAGCCGAGGAAACAGGATGCATACGCTCTCACTACCATGAAGAGAAACATGGACCTCGAGTTACATTTTCTGATACCGTTCTTCATAGTTAGAGGATGCATGCATAGAACCCGCGTAACGTGATTTATGTCGAAAACCCGAGACCCAAACGTTTGGACGACAAAGGTGGGCACGCCAGGGAGAGTGTAAAGGGGGTCTAATGCATGCTTCATTATTTTTAATTCGTAGAACCGAACATAGACTTTCTACAGCGTGTCCTATAATCATGATCGCGCGCCCACTAGAACAATCTATGTGGGCTATTACCACAAGTTCGATGATGTGGCAGATGGTTAGAGAATCCGCTGAGGCTTTGCTTGATTGGGCAAATGATTACACCCTACAGTTGAAAGAAAACGACTCCGCATCACCATCTTGCCTCAGAGTTTGTTTCTCTACTCGCCAGAAGGATTCTTGAACATTTTGTGATCGTATATGTCAGTTGAACTGATCCGAAGTCGAGCCATCCATGAAGGATATCCGGTCTCGCTTTTAAATTTCGGGAGCACAATTGCTAATCATTACTTGTAATGGCGGTAATTATTGCAAGGGGACGATCTAGAATCGCGACTTGAGTACTGAGTAACCTATTATTTCTCAGCAAGCCGTGGGGCGGGGAGTGCTCATGCCCTGAAGGGCAAGCTGGAGGTGGGTCTCTAAATTTATAGGCAGTCTAATGGTCGAATGAAAGCCTTTGAAGATTGAGCTTGGTCACGAAGCTGACCTTGACTGGACGATCCTGGACGAACTCACAGTATCCAACCAAAACCTCTTTTCGGTTCCAACATCCCGTTGGACCTGAAACTATTTGCGGAAATACTTCTCTTAAGGAGGGTTTGTCCAACGAAAGCGGACAGTCTTTCCAGCAGTCATTGCCTTGTAAACTAATAATTCTTTACATGATCAAGATCGTTGTTTGATCGAAAATAGAGTCAGGAGTCATCTTGGAATTGGCGCGAGAATGGCAAGGTAAGTTTCCTTCGCCGCGCTCGGGAAATACAACATCTAAATCCAAAATCAGCCATCCAGAGGAAGATACAGTAAGCATAACCCATTTTGTCATTAACTACTGCTTTCTGTGGTATTCCAAGCGACAGGCGAGTAGCGTTGGAGCGTTGGAGGAACAAGACTTGCCCCTGAATGATGCTTTGCTGTATTAACAAGAACTTCATAGACCCCGCTTGACGGTAGCATCTTGCAGACTGAAATTCATCACCATCGACTCTATCAGTCGTATGCAATCACAAACCAGGTAGGTGAATATGTGCTTCTTTCAGGATTGATCACTTCGCGACAGTAGTCTTCCCACTTGGATCCGGAAGCAAGGCCAAATATTCGGAGATGTGGATGCCTTTGCTACCATCAATTCATTTACTTTTCTCGGAAATTCGGAACTGAAGCTAATAATTTAGACTTACTTCGAGCCTATTGACGAGGTACTTCCTCTCTGCAGCAGTGTTTAGAGGACAAAGCTGACGAAGCATTCAGGAGGAGATCGAGAGACACCACATTGTCAATAATGTCCTGAGCCAAGTCTTTGAGGGAAGACTCATATTTCCACCCATAACGAGGCCCAGAAGAGTGCTGGAGTGTGGGTTTGGAAATGCCTCATGGGCTTCGGCGGTCGCTGAGCAGTTTCCAAGATGTGAGGTAAGTTATTCTACTACCCGAATAAACGCAGCTTGCGCCCCACTCTTCGAATTGACTTGGTTGCCGCATGGGATATTTTATGCCAGTCGTGAGAGCGAAGTAATGTACTAGTGTATGTGGGATCTGTTCATGGAAGATTGGCCTGATGGAATAGTTCCATGCCTCAAAGTCCGCTGTTAAACTAACCACGTTGGTCTAACAGGTCATCGGTATCGACATCAACCCATCCATGCAACCAGAAGAGACTCCGGAAAACTTATATCTGCAAGTTGACGACTTAAATCGAAGGTAAGAATCCCTCACATTGCGCCAAGAGTTTTATAAAAACTTATGGACGAGACCAGATTCACATTTCCGGCCCATAACTTTGACCTCGTCCATTCGCAGATGGTCTCGAGCGGTATCCATGTTGACAGATGGACACACTATCTTCGAGACATATTCCGTGTAACAAGGCCTGGTGGATGGTGTCAGCTAGTAGAGCTTCACTACACGGCGCAGTCTGATAATGGCACTCTGACGAGGGGTTTGATAAACACTGGCCATACTGAAGATGACGAGTACTGATATAAAGCACAGATCATGCACTCAGCCAATGGAGTGCAAGATATCTTGACAGCATGGAAGGCTTGAAAGATCTCCGCGCTCCGCTTCGCCTCGAAAACTTGATGCGGGATGCTGGATTTGTTGATGTGAGTTTGTATACTCTTTTACAAGCTGGCGTTTGAGAATTGCGTCAAAGAAAGATTGAGGAAATGAGAGTGTGTGCTACTATCGCACTGTTTCTGAGAACATCAATGTTTAATTGCGCATTACTGAGCTCTTTGCAGGTAGAAGCCCGAATGATACCACTCCCTACTTGTGGTTGGTCAACCGGTGGGTTCCCTACAAATCGAAATGCCCTTCGCTGATAATATTTTGATGAAAGATCAGAGGAGTAACCAAATAGGGCTCGCCAATCGAGACAACGTGCAACGATTTCTGTCTTCACTAGCAATTTATCCCTTCACTGAAAGACTAGGGTAAGGCTTGAGCTGTCCATGTTATCAAGCTGAAATTCTAAAATAAAATCAACAGCATGGCAATAACGGATGTGCACTTGCTCGTTGCACAAGCCAGGCAAGAGGCAGATAACCCCGCTTTCAAGGTATGACACCCAATAGCGTAATTGCTGTGATGTCGTTAAAATCCCACCAGGCATATTTCCCTCTGTACGTCTGCATTGGCAGGAAGTCTCGCACTAGACGATGATCGCCCAGGTAGATAAAGGCGCTAATCAGAACTCTGGGATGCTTCAATAACCCGTGAGCTTTCGCGCTCCAATGGCGGAACTGCTCTATTTAGTTCTGGCAACTGAAAATTAGCACACCAGGCCTTGAGTCTGTGTTAGAGTAACGGATTTGTTGCAGCTTTATGTCCTTGTGTTGACTTTCTTTTTCATTCCAGATAGGCCATCACTTTATGGGCCATAAGCTAGTTGTCGCAGACATTGTAGGTGTTGGGAAACGATTCAAACACAACAGGTTGATTGGAAACCATGCTGTCCAGCCCGTTCGGCGCAGATGCTGGCTGCGGTGGAAACAAGGCTCTCCGCCTTTTCAGTCGCATGCTCGATATACTGCTATTAATATATTTCGTGTTTATTTGGTGAAATAGTCTTGTCGCAGACGTGAAAAAGTGCTCTTTGGGTTTCATACTCGAATGGTTGGTTCTCTGCGTGGAGTTGGTGTCTTTGCAAAACCACTCCCCAGCAGGAGCAAATTTACGTGCAGCTCCTGTGAAACAAGTGTCAATTCAGGGCATATGTTCAGTAGAACTTTCCTGGGAGCAGTGGTGACTTTCATCGTTGACCTGATTGGTGACGGTGAGTTCGGAATGGAGTTCGGAATGGAGTTCGGTGCGGTAAGCCTGCAACTTAGCTTTAGACGGAACTGCCGTCTGCCAGCTGAGGCCAGCGGAGATTCTCCACATCTTTTGAAGTAGCATCTCGCTCCTAAGGTCTTCGTGAGGACCATGTGGAACGTGAATCTCTGTTCGAGGTGGTTGCTTGCAGAGTTTGGAATGTTTATGTCGTTGGAAGTCTCGCTTCCACTGTGTCGGGACGCCCTCCTTTTCTAAACCAGAAAGACGTGACAGGAGCTACACATTGGTCTGTACCCGATATCAGGAAAATGGATATAAATCCATTTCGAAAATCAGTGTTGGAGAGGTTTTGATTACGATTAGCAGTGGAGTGGGTGACGCTATTCGCAATATATAGGAACCGATCAGCTATCATATTTACAACGAGGCCAGCACGCAGCGCAGCTAGGTTAGGTCGATAGTGAGGGGCCCGTGCTACAGTATGGACCAAGAAAAGATGCTGTGCTGTGGACTGCTGCAGTTGATGGAGCTCATTCCCAGCCAATTATCATGTTTGACGCGCTTTGGGCGCTCCATAAAAATCACTCTGACGAATAGGAACCTTCCCCTGTTGTCCCAGCGTTCTTTTATCCGCATCAAAAAATGATCAGGTGCAGATGGTGCGCAACTGACGGATCAGTTGCTTGACCCTGAAGGTATATCATCTTGAAGAGACAGTGTTGATGCAGCTGTTGTTACTATTATGGTAATACATGCCTAGTGCCAACCACAATATGCTTCCTCGACGACTTTCTATTCTGTACAGGTTCGGTCCCTTGACCCTCAAGCTCCACAACGCCTTTGCCATGCAATGAAATTGGAACAAAAAGTAACAAAAACAGGATCAAAGGTAAATTTAAGGGTTCTCGGCGGCTGGACTTGACGAATCCCTACTGCCCCACACGTTCTCAAAGGCTTCACCCTCAAGACCATACTTTGGTTTAAGAATCACCGCGGGTTCTCTGGCCTGTTTCCAGTGTCGCGATTCTTCCGAGTCTTTGGTGTTCTCTTCTTCGTCTTCACCTATCTGGAATTTATTGTCTTCGTCGTCATCTTTAGGATCCACCACAGCGGCATCATCTGTTGGTTCAAACCCTTCTCGTATATCCTCACCAGTGTCTTTGCCATAAGTCCGTCTAAATTATGTAAGTACGGGCACTTTGATTTCGGAGTACATCTTCTTACACAAAGCGCTTTGGTTCAGTTTCATTCCAGCCTGCACTGCCCTCTTTCCTAGCACGCACTCTTTCAAGATCCTCGGCAGCAGTATCTTCCACAACTAAATCAACGAGCTGACTTCGCGCTGACTTCGCTGAGCTTGAAGCTGACGAGTGATGGCGCAGCATGCCTTTCAAAGCGGGAGCTCGCCCCTCTTCACCGCTCGCTGAATCTTTCTGTTTACCTTTGGAGCTGCTGCTCGGTCCTTTTTTGCTCTTGTCTGACGAAGTGTGCTTGTTTTTCGATTTCTTAGTCACCTCATGAACAGTCTGCCTGATATTACTTTCTCGTCTGATCTCGTTGTCCCTCGTAGGCTGCAGTAAGTTTCGGTTGGCCGAAGTAGTAATTAATCCAGGGGAAGAATTGAGCCAACGTTCTCTGGACGCTTCGTGAGCCGTGATAACCGGATACTGTCAAGGTAAGATAGAAGCCAGCAGAGTGATATGATTGACTTACGTTCCAATCTCCATACTCCAGTCTTCGCGCCCTTTCGTAAAGACGTTCTTCATCTGGGTCAAAACCTAGGCTGTCCAGAGATCCATTCCCAAATCCCATGTTCTGACCGTCTTGTGGCGAGTTGAGTGGTGACGAGCTCCGAGTACTGCTGGTACCTCCATTGTTTAGAAGTGGAGTCCTGGCGTTTGCCTCACCTGGCTTGGGGATCCAATACTTGCCCTTGCCACCTCGCTCATAACGCATGCCTTCCATCATTCTAGCGACTCGAGAAGACGATTCTTCATGTGCAAGCACATTATCACCAGAGTCAAAAAGCCGATACTCATACTTGTTCCCACTAAATGTTTCCTTCGTATCCTCAATAAGATCTCGCACTCCAAATGCATCCCGGATGGCGTATTTAACGGGCATCCTTGCGGCTGAGATCGTCACATCTGCGTAGTCATGCCACGAGAACGCGTACCAATGAGCAACTGCAAACATCGGCATTTCTATACAAATCAATGCATCCTGAATGGCTACTGCAAGATTGTCTGGCGTGTACCCATCAACATTGTCTGGAATTGCCCCCAGCCAGACCAGGATAGAGAGAAAAAACCCCTGCCAATAGGATGCGAAGATAATCAGTTTGATACATAGAAACTTTGGCACTGGACGGAAAGGCTGTAGATCCTTCGACATGATGACCCAGAACAGTCCAAGCGAGTAGAGACTGATGGTGACGCTGAGGTTGTAAGCAATGCCACTCCACATATATCCGGAAGTCAAGCCAAGGTAGCCCTCCTTGTATGTTCCAGTAGCTTTCATAACTACCGAAGCCAAACCCAGCACTGGCTTCAACCATGCGTATTGCAATATCCCGCGCTTGATTGCCAAAAATGTATGCGGATCAGAGATGTCGGCTTTTGGTAGGCAGTGGTTCATCGGCCATAGGTGATTTACAGGCTCTCGTCCATGCATCAGTATTATCAATGCTCGTTCGCCGCCGATAAAATTGATCAAGAGCTGGAAGAATGTGTAGATTGTAAAGGCCTACGAACAGTTAGAGAGAGACTTGAATTTTCTTGAGTATGGCTTGCCTCGTAAATATCGCGTATAGGATCTACAAACATAGCCGCTCGCAGAGATACAATGCTCGACCACGAAGATATAGAATATATCGGTACCCTAGATCACATCAACACACAGACTTGTCGAGAGATTTAGCGAGGTAGGCCTACATAAGTAAGATTCGTATGACATATCTTTGAAGTAAAGGCTTCCGATAGTTCTTTCTATGGCCTGTTAGCAACTGGGCTACCTGTGGGGAGATTTCACATACGTCTGAAGCCATACTGAGCTGTTGATAACAACGTTAGCATTTAAACAGGCTCCTGTGCAACCAAAACTTACACAGTAGAAAGCAAAGATGCCACCAGTGATGCCACACCAGAAACAAGAATGGTCGCATGCGTCAACTTCTGCCCCGTTCCCCCAGAGAGACCTCCGCCAACCATCGCGACCGCAGAGTGGAAGATGCTATGACGCGTTGCGAAGGGGCGGCAGAAAAGAGGTCTTGAAAGGTGGTGGATTAATGTCAAGAAATAGAAATAGAACAAACAACATCCCTAGCCACCTCCAGATCTGCAGAGAACATTAAGTCTTTGCAGCACGACGTAGTATGTTTAAGGAATGGAACAAGTTTGACTTATCTGCTAGGTTAATCTGATCGAATAAGGTTACTGCCTATTTTGACCGACCTCAGGGCGATCACAAGGAAGCCGCGCCGTAGCCACTACCATGCTGCAGCTAGATAGCTTCTAGATCGTCTGACCTTTCGACGCGCTGAGTAGTGAGCGGGGATTTTAATCAATTTCTTGCTTCCTGAGTTGGAATCTGCTGGCATATCATCTGCTCTCCCGGTACCCAAAACTGTAGCATGGAGACTCGGGCAATCATGGGCAAAGAGCTACTTTAGCACACGATTGTTTAGCAAGAGAATGTCGAGCAGTGGAGGTTTGACGAGTACCCCTCTGAGGCAGGATGTGAATTTCAATTGGTACTTAAATATACGCGCTTTTAAAACTTTGAGCTTTTAAGCTGACTGGCACACTCTAGGGTTTTTCTCATCGAGCTGGTTGTATGTGGGATTGTGTAAGTTGCGCCTTACCTGAGCACTCTGAACATATCATTGACCGTTCGCAGAGCACTATTCTTCCTCTTCTACTTCAATCGAGTATTCGCAACCCTCGTATCGTACGGCATTCGGGCTTGGACCTGGCACAAGTACAGAGTGTACATCGATATACAGTCTTTACAGATATCAGTCTTGGCTGGTAGGATATTCTTCAGGGGCGTCAAATACCATGGGAACAACGAGACCATACTCATTCATAATGGATATATTACTTGGGTATACTGGCTGCGAAACGTCCGTGAGTTAGACTTGGGAACTGGCCGGCACCCTAGACTTGAGAAACTGTCGACAGACTCAGATCATGAAGTGGGCGATAGCCTGGATGGGAGGCTGGACGAGGGAGAGGCAGGTGGAGTGAAACGACATAAGAGTCTCCCGTGCCGTTTGCAGGTCAATGTTAGAGGCGTGGAGTGGTTCATCTACAATAGAAGCGCGGCTTACGATGCGGTTCTTGGTGGTCTTTTAAGGGAGGACAAAGGTGATATTCAAACAGTTGGCAATCAAGAGGGTGAATCCAGAGATGGGGAAGCAGAAATTCGAAAACGTGGTGGATTTGGCGTCACCCATGGAACTGATGCGCCTACGAATGACTCTGGGCTAGGCTCTCCATGGACGGAGAAAAGTGATGTCGGCATGCAAGCTGATGCCCATAAACTCCGGGAATCCTCTACAACCTCTCAAACTGAGGATGGTGACGATTCCTCGCCGCATACCAGTCCAGAAAGTGCCTTTATTCTTCGGTTCCTACCTATTCACATTCAATGTACCAAGGCGGCTGTTGTAATGGGCAACGAGAACACCAAGAGCGTGCTCATTGCCAAAATGGAGACTGCAAGTGGCGAAATTGACGCCACGAAATCGACAAATCTAGATCTGTACAGGCAGCTCATAAACTTTCAATTCGAGCATCCTGTCGTGCAAATGAAGCCCAACGATGATTACAAAGAAGAACAGTCCGCTGCAGCAGCACGAGCCAAAAGTGGCGATGTCGACAGTCCACATATCAAAGAACCACATGCCCATACTCATTCGTTCCTGCATCGCCAGCGGCGCCGGGTATGGCATAAGTTGCAAGATGTGGTGCCTGCGTTTCGAAGCTCAGTAGAATCATTTTCGTCCTCGCTGGATGGTTCGTCAGGGACCCCTCCCCAGAAATCACCTGGTGGAAACAGTTGGCAAGGCCTCTCTCGATATCTGGATGAGAATGAAAAGGACGACAGAGCGAGGTGGTCAGCTATCGAGTATGCTACTGTTTCTACCATAGCAGACTGCTCAGCGGCATCTATGTGTTTTTATTGGGATGTTGCAGGCACTGTCGATGACCGAACACGCGCCAATACTGGCTATAGCAAGGGATCTGTGAATATCAATGGCGACATTCCTCCAGAATGGGGAGTGAAGCTTTCATTCAAGAACTCAAATATAAATTATGGGCCGTGGGCTGATAGGCAACGAGCCGATATTCAACGTGTGTTCTTTCCAAGTCTTTGCAAGGATGTCACGCCCAGCCCAAATCTTGCACCAGGCCAGTTCAGAGTACCTACTGAGTTCAAGCTATACATTGAGTTTGAAGAGGAAACAACCCTTCGCATACCAATTAGAGAGGAGTCCAAGAATTGGAAATGGACGAAGCAAGCAGACACTATGGGCGCGAAATCAGACGCGAACAAAAGGAATATCAGAAATAGTAGGAAGAGAAAGGCAGACAAAGGCAATCCAGGTCCCGAAATTCGCCCATTTGGCTGGATCGATGTGAAAATTGGGACAAATGCGACTGCCAGCTATGTAATGGACATGCTGGCAGGACCGTCTGGATACTCGAATACACTGGAACTCGACCTTCCAAGTACGGAGATAACAACGAGCGTCAACCACGGATTACTTTGGAGGTCTGTTGACAATCGAATTGCCTGTGATTTGTCCAACCCCCTCAAGTGGAATGGCCACCGCGCTTGGAAATTCGACATTACTAGCACGGGCCTCGAGCTTTTCATTCTGCGTGAGCATGTGTTTTTGCTCATAGATCTTGTAGATGACTGGGCGAGCGGCCCACCTCCCGAATACCTCACATTCTCACCGTTCCGATATTTGGTCAATCTTCACCTCGGAGATTTCAGGATATATCTCAATGTCAACGACGCGAACATCATCAATAATCCATCTGACTTTGACGATAATACTTACATCATCATTTTTGGGTCTACTCTTGACGTAGACGTATGTATTCCGCTGAATAACTACCGACCTTTTCGGAATAACATCCCATTCAATATCAAAGGTACCAATGGTGGACTTAACCTGCACGTCCCTCCTTGGAACACACAGGCTACATTTTTGCGCACAACGGAAATAGCGACTCTCAAAGTTCTTGCTATTGATGGCACATACCAGTATTGTGCAACGACTTCAACAAGCAATACTGATACATTGTTACTAAACGTGCAAGGAGACGTTCTCTCTGCTCAGATCTATGGATTCGTTATCAGGTATTTCCTCAAGGTCAAAGACAATTACTTTGGTGATGACATTCGCTTCAAAACCCTTGAAGAGTATCAAGATATCCTCCGTTCTAAAACCGACGACGATGATGCGGAGCTTTCGGCTCAACAGCCACCTTACAAGAAGTCGAATGACCTTGATGTCATCCTAGGGGTGACTGCAAATGAATCGAGTATTATCCTTCCTTCGAATCTTTACTCTGCTAAGAAACACACTCGTATTGAGATCTGGACAATTGCCGCGGACCTACGGTTCACGAACTACTACATGGACTTGGATGTTGTTTTAAGTACGTTGGCATTTTCTCAAGGAAGCGAAGAAGAAGGCGACACGACTCCCATAAGTGCGATATCTAGCACCCAGCTCTTCATTGATGGAATCACTGCATCTGGGAATCGCCTGTTTGGTTTGCCACCGGCAGAGCCCACCTACATATGTAATTGGGACTTTGCAGTTGGTGCTGTCAGCGGCGAGTGTACAATGGACTTCTTTGCCCGATTAGCAAGCGGAGCTAGAGCTTTTGCATTCTCTTTCGACGATGACGAGAACGCCTTGCCTTTGATCGCAGAGATAGTCCTACACGATGTCACGTTTCTTCGAGCGTCGGTGGAATCTGTCCGAGTATGGCTGCATGTAGATGAGGCTGCTTTCATGCTCTCCACTGCTGCGATTTCCGTTGGATTCAACGATTGGGCCGGTTCACATTATTCTAAGAAGCTCAAACTCCAGGTACCCGATTTGAATATCGCCTGTGTTGACGCAGAATCAGCTTCCAGGCATCGATCAAGATCTCAGCATCCGGTTGAAACTCACGCGTTCATTCAAACCTCGTTATCATTCACAATGATACAACGAAAACTCGGGTTCGAAAATGATCGTCAGCTTCAACAAGAGCATGTAAAGAGACATGACCAGCGGACTCACCGAGCAGATTTCCTCCTGCACGATGATCTTTTGGATGATAGTATGCTGATACCTGTTGATCCACCTGCACAGTGCGTGCCGCCGCTTCCTTCACCTGTGTCATCGACTTATCTCGAATCTGAGTCATTTAAATCAAACGGGTCCATTACAAGTCCCGAAAATCGTTCCCTCAGGCGCAAGAGCTCATTCCTATCAATTTCCACCTCCAGCCAAAGTGATGCTAGCATAATTCGTCCACAGAGCTCTTTAAGAAGGCGTGAAGTACAAACGGTGGACTCACGCTCACGAAGTCTACAAACAAGCACCGGACCAGGACGACGAATACCCCTCAGAGATGTATCTGCTTCTACAGGACGCCAGTCTTCTTTCTATAGTGCTGTAGGGGAGCCTCGTGGCTTGCCACCATCAACAGTCACTTTCTCAAGTTCGTACATAGCGCCGTACTTTCCTCTAGAGGGGGTAGAGCCAGATCCAAAAGACCTGCCTCCAATCTCCATCAGCCCAGACAGATTCAAGGATAAGGAGATCCAAATGGGACTACAAGATGTGCCCCAAGACAGAGTTGCTGAAAACTCTACACACATTAGCTTCATCCTGGAGTCGCCGAGCGGGGTTCGTGGTGTTTTCAACCCAAAGGCAGCCCATGCTGTTGCAGGGTTACTAAGCGCTGTTCAGGCCGTCGACCCTGATGATTTGCTCGACGTCCTACAAATTGATTGCATGAACGAGATTTTTGACCTGAATCGGCAAAAATTACCCAAGGGTCAAGTAATTGATTTCAGTGCTCGCACCCCTACCGTAAATTTGCGATTTTTGAACTCCTCGCATATTGCAGATGTCGAAGATAGAGGCCAGGCTACACACGACCAGTACGATATTTCCATGACAGAGATCGCTGTCACGTTAAGAACAGAGACTGCCGCTTCCGGAACAGATATGTCAGCGGGTGTTCGCGAGTCTTCGGCCGCTCATTTATCACTTGCTTCAGCTACATTCTCAGCAAATGAACGATATTGCGATATGAACGACCCACAAGCTGCTGTCAATGGACTGGTAGAGGATGTCGTCTTTTGGATTGTGTCTGGAGAGGAGACCTCGTCCAATCTCGCGTTTCAGAAACTGGAGATTGCCACTGCTAGCAATAAAATCGAATATCTCGCATCGTTGCTTCACCGCACCGAAGTTCTCGGAAGTGATTTAGCAGAGACATTCTCGTCCCGGTTGAAGCAACAGCACAACCGCGTTCAACTGTTCACATTCCTCGTTGCTACCGCAGGAGAGAAAGTGGCCGACCCTTTATTCTTAACACGACCATCCTATGTTTTGCGCTCAGCCACAGATCATCTCAGAACAAGCGATTCATGGAAGATAGTCACCCGACTTCACCATATGTTTGCAAGTTTGAATCCATCTAGCCAGAGAGACATTGCCGCACGATGCTTGGGTAATACAGAGATTGTGCCTCCTGATGCTCGACAGCGTGTCCATGCTAGCCTTTCTCTGTGGAGGAGTTGGGACCTGAACAACCTCACTGGTTGTCTTGTGATGGCGAAAATATATGGAACGAGATCCGAGTCTCACGTTCCCGCTCCACGGAGCGGTCCCATCAAATTCTCTCTTCGAACTGAGGATATTCGACTCGTACTTGATCCTGGCCCAAAAGAGAATGAAGTTGTGCTTTCTGACGTTACCGCCGCAATCGAAGTAAAGATGTTGGCCTCCACTACCGACATTGGCCCACAAACTATGGAGCAACCTGTCCAAAGTACCACCATTGAGATGTTTTGCAATGAGGCGTCCATCAATCTCAACTGGGAATTGTTAGAATTGGCAGATGACATTATACAGTTGTACCACCAAAGTGATCCGCAGCCAAGTGTTCCCTTGAAAGAAGACGTAGCAATGCCGATATGTGAGACGACCGTCGATAAGTACAGAAAAGAGCTGCACGTTCTCATAGTGACCAACAAAGGCTCCATAATCCTTGACACTATCAACATTCGGGCTGCTTCAATAAGCAAGGGCTTAAAAGCATCCTTCGTCATGGTTAATCACGCAGCGGAGGATGACCAAAACACAATCAGTCTAATGCTTGCCGCTGAAGCGGCGACGTCCAAGGTCAAAACAAGGTCGCAGGAGCTCACCATCTTTCAGTTGCGGCATCCAAGCATATACACTTCATATGAGACGCGAATTATTGATGATTCCGCAATCAACACATTGAAGATTGCAGGAAACTGTCATGAGCTCTCTTTCATTGTCCAGCGGGATATCCTAGCTCTCATTGAAGTCTTCGATACTATCGTCGGCGACGAGGTCGCTCAGCTATACCACTTGCTACAAAAGATCCCGAAACCCAAAACAACTGATGAGATAACTGTTTCAATTCAAAAGCCGCCGAATACCACGAGAATCAACATCGCGCTGTTTCTTGATCACTATCATATCAGCGTTCCTCTTCTTCATTCTTTGACCTACAACGTCTCTGGTGTTGTGGCCAGAGCTTCGGTGGCCGCACATCTGGACTCCGAATTTATCTTCGACTTCGATATCAAGGAACACTCTCACGACATACAGACAGTTTTGTTAGATAAATCCAAAAGCATTTCCTTACTTCAAATGCCCCCTACAAATGGCCGAATTACCAGCAGCATGTCAGCGGAAGAGAATGCATTGGCTGTTTTTGTTTCGGTTGAGCCTGTACAACTTGACGCCGCAGCAGTTCATAGCCTTCTCACGGCACTCAACAGACCAGAAATATCCAGCGTTGTTGTTGATATTCAAGAGGATGCAAGGGCACTTCAGTATCATCTGGAAGAGATATTTGGACGCACGCAAACAACTAGAGCAGGCCAAATCAGCAAAGGAACGCCATTCATATACGAGGCTCACCTGACATTAGCCGGCTTCAACGTGTTTGCAAACGCTCAGAGCGGAGCTACGGGTCGGAAGAGTGCACGATTAGATTTCAACCTTGGCTGCGTTGAATTATTTGTCGCCAACCGGCCAGAGAATCCCGGTCCAGTGTTTGAATTTCCTCAGGTACGGGCGAGATTGCGCCAAGTTACATTCGAGCTTTCACGCTGGAACGATAATGTTATGGAGCCGTGTGGCAATTTGACTTTCAGAGCGCTCTTAACGGCTTCCTCGAAGCTAAATGATGATGGCGATGAAGTCAAATCTTTCCATCTTAAAAGCGATGGATTGGAAATCAATCTTTTTGCTGATACTGCTTCGTCTGTAGTAGATGTCATGGGCCATCTGCAGGAGAAGATCAAGGATATCGATCTATCACGAGAAAAGCAATACCTCCGCAAATTGCGCAAGACAAGACCACGAATTTCTATTAACGACGAGGAAGAACCTTTTGAGCAGAGTACATCTGGCTCCACAATCATGTTCGCGTCGACATACTCATTAGAACTGCTTAACATACAGGTCAGCTGGCTTGTCGGGACTTATGAGAACAATCTTGGATCCCAATCTGAAAAAGAGAATCTGGTGCTTTCGCTCAAACGCTTTGATCTCTCTACCAGAAAGGAAAATGCTGCACGACTAACCATTGAGGATCTCCTGTTGCAGATGGTAGCAACTTCTCAGAACAAATCACAAAGATCTCTCAATTCCGCATTGCTTCCAGAGATTATTTTCAATGTCGGTTACGTATCCACTGCTGATGCTCGAAGACTAGCTTTCCAAGCCGCTGGGAAATCGCTTGACTTGCGGTTGACTTCGCAATTTATGAAGGGCGTTTCTGAGTTACAAAAGTCAATCGGCTCTGCTGCTGACAAGGTTCGTGCAGCCACAGCAACATGGAGCATTAGCACCCCGGGACCTCCCACAGAATCAAATCGGCGCCAGCCGTTCTTTGGTAAAAAGAGGATGGAGTCTCTACTCGTGGATGCCGATTTTGCGGGAGCTGTTGTGTTTTTCTCCGGCAAGCAATTCGCGGAGTCTAATATTGGACTTGGGCAGCAAGGAATGAGATTCCCACAGGCTGGGAAATATGGCCAATTCACAAACACGGATTCAAATGGTCACACTGCCCTACGCGCACCTGGCCTTGCTTGGAAGGTTGAGTATAATGATAATGGGATCGACGATCCTTCTCTGAATGCGGAGGTCAAGGTCGATGCATCCTCGAATATCCTATACCCCTCTGTAGTACCGCTCATTATGGAAGTCTCTGCTACTCTCAAAGAGATCGTAAGTGATGAGGACGATAATACTGAAGGCTCTCATGCAAAGACCTCACCACAAAAGTTCATGTCTGTGGATGAAGATAACCTCCTGACTGCGGATCCAAGCGCGGTCCTGGAAGAACACGTCTGAACCTTGGACTGCGAATCTGCAGGCAAGAATTCACACTCAGTTGTCAACCTATTGCGCGAGTCGCGGCTACAGCCCGGTTCGACGACATTTACATGACAATAAATACAGTACGGTCGCCTGATCATGGCCATTTTTTTGCTGCATCGGCCGCTTTTACCAAGCTCCAAGCTTCTGTTCAACACGTTTACTCCCGCGAATCCACTGGCAGTTTCGATGTTGATTCTGTCTTCCTATCTTTGATGAACAGCAAGCATTTGAGTGGCACTAGTGGTCTTTCGGCTATTCTAAAGATCAGTCCTATGAAAGTACTTGTCAATGCTAAACAACTCCAAGACTTTCTCTTATTCAGGGAGATCTGGGTTCCCATTGAAATCCGACAAACCTCAGCAGCACCAACACCTACTCCAGCGACATCAACTATACAATCGCAAACTTTCCTCGTTCAGAGGTATCAGCAGGTTGCGGCTACAGGCGCTTTCCCATGGAATGCAACAGTATCAATTGCGGAGCTAGATGTGCGAATAGATCTTGGTCAAGCGATCGGAAAGTCTGCATTCATGATATCTAATTTCTGGATCTCGTCAAAGAAAAACTCCGATTGGGAGCAGAATCTATGTTTGGGATTTGACAAAGTTGGTGTGGACAGTACTGGAAGAATGAGTGGGTTCGTCGCCTTACAAGATTTCAAGATGCGGACCTCCATCCAATGGCCAGCACGGGAGATGGCTCTGAATCAAACTCCACTTGTTCAAGGATCCGTGTCATTCAGCCAACTTCGAATCAAGGCCGCTTTTGACTACCAGGCTTTCTTGGTCGCTGATATAACCTCCTTCAAATTTCTGATGTACAATGTCAGAAACGGTGCGAATGCAAAGGCAGATCGTCTAGTCGCAATACTAGATGGAGAAGCTGTGCAAGTGTTTTGCACTACGGCGACGGCCTCTCAAGCTCTTGCACTATACCAAGCATTCCAGAGACTGGTCCAAGAGAAACGAAGCAACTACGAGGCTTCACTGGCAGAAATCGAGAGATTTATGAAGCGCAAATCTGTCGTACACGCGAGTTCGCCTATACCAAAGCACCCACTTGAAACGGTTGAAGAGGACAAGGTGGCACATTCGCCGATTTCTCTCCACACAGATGTCATCGTAACACTCAAGGCTGTCAATATGGGTGCTTTCCCAAATACCTTTTCAGACCATCAAGTGTTCAAGCTGGAGGCTCTCGATGCACAAGCTCGTTTTGCTGTGACTATGGATAAAGGAAAGATTCATAGTATTCTTGGTCTGACGCTTGGACAGCTCCGAATTGGTCTTGCAGGTGTTAAGAAGATTGAGCTCCCAAGGAGTGTGGGTGAGCTTTCCGTTGAGGATGTTGTCAGTAGCGCAACAGGATCTCGTGGAGGGACTATCCTCAAGGTCCCTAAAGTCGAAGCTACGATGCAGACCTGGCAGGTCCCGAGATCGAATCACATTGACTACATTTTCAAGAGTTCGTTCGAAGGCAAAGTAGAAGTTGGTTGGAACTATTCCAGGATCAGCTATATTCGGGGTATGTGGGCATCGCACTCCAAGGCTTTGGCGCAAAAGCTTGGCAAGCCCTTACCACCTTCAGCAGTCAAAATTACTGGTGTTCCAGGTGAAGGCAACATGGAAAGAAAGGATGGTGAGCAGCAGAAGATTACTGCCGAAGTCAACATGCCTCAGTCCAAATATGATTATACTGCTCTAGAGCCGCCAATAATCGAAACGCCACAGTTGCGGGATATGGGTGAAGCAACGCCACCGTAAGTTTTCCGGTATGTGACTGATCTTCCCGTAACTGACTGCTATAGATTGGAATGGATTGGTCTTCACCGGGACAGACTCCCAAATCTGACTCATCAGATTGTAATTGTGACATTGTTGGAGCTGGCCAGTGAGGTTGAGGATGCGTATGCTAAAATTCTGGGTTCTTCATGATTCTCTACTGTATGTAAGCTGGACGTATCGCATAGCGCTGGAGTTTTTGTATGAAATGGCGTTCCGGTTGGGTGCTATGACATATACGTTTGAGTTCCGGTCTTTGGCTCGAGGAAAACAGAGCACCACGTCAGTGCATAGCGCAGTGTAATAATATAATGTGCCAGTACCGAAGCTAAGCAGGCTCCCTGTAGGCTTTGCTGCATTGGTGTTCTCTTGTCGAACCCATGCGAGTCTTTTCAAGTTTTAGAAGCTGATTCGCCGAATGAATCACATTACATTGCAGGAAGAAGGATCCACACGTCAGGTCTTGCGCGCTATGCTAAGGTAAGTCCGCATTGCTTGCCGCTTTGAAGGACTGAGTGATATCTGACGACAGATGTAGCTGGATCGTGATCTCTCAGCAATAGAAACCATGCCTGCCCGTATCAAAGATACCTGGCGTTGACTCATCCGGTGTTGAACACAGCCATGGCCAAAGCGAGTGAATGGTTTTAGGGCGCCGACCCTACCCACTACCCTACCTTAGGTAAGCGGTAGAGGTGAATTTTGGTGGCGCAGTCACGTGCTTGGTGCCCCTCATTGCCCACTCCACTGCAATCTTTTTCATTTCCCCTCCTCATAACTCGACTTCGAATCCTCCCAACTCGAAAGCATCCACACTTTCGCCAGCGAGCTCTATCACCGTCTCGACTGTCTGGTTTATCCAAGACAGACTCAGATAGATTAATACTCCAGTGGTTCTTTATTCCACTGTTCGAGTTTCACATCAACTGCCAGCCCACCGGCAAAAAAATACACCAATTTATCAGCAGCTTTTCGCAAAACCGCAGCCATGGTTAAGTAAGTCTTCCTCCTCAATCTCAATCTGTTCCAGCACTAGAGTCGTGTCTGCGAAGCTCCTGCAGGCTTGACCGGCTCGGAAAAAAGCAGACTTCAAAATTCGGAGATAAGATGGAATTCAAGATGCTGACGATTGTGCGCAACGCAGCTTTACCATCGACGAGGTTCGAGCCCTCATGGACAAGGCTTGCAACGTCCGTAACATGTCCGTTATTGCCCACGTCGATCACGGAAAGTCCACCCTTACCGACTCCCTCCTGTCCAAAGCTGGTATTATTTCCGCAGCAAAGGCCGGTGATGCGCGAGCCACCGATACCCGCGCGGATGAGCAGGAACGTGGTATCACCATCAAGTCGACTGCTATCTCTCTGTACGGAAACCTCCCAGATCCAGAGGATCTTAAGGATATCGTCGGCCAGAAGACCGATGGTGCAGATTTCTTGATCAACTTGATCGATTCCCCTGGTCACGTTGATTTCTCTTCTGAAGTCACTGCTGCTCTCCGTGTTACTGATGGTGCTCTCGTTGTCGTCGATACCATTGAAGGTGTGTGTGTGCAAACTGAGACTGTCCTTCGTCAGGCTCTTGGTGAGCGTATTAAGCCTGTTGTCATTATCAACAAGGTCGATCGTGCTCTCCTCGAGTTGCAAGTCTCTAAGGAGGATCTTTACCAATCCTTCTCGAGAACAATCGAGTCCGTCAACGTCGTCATCTCAACCTATTTCGACAAGACTCTCGGTGATGTTCAGGTCTACCCATACAAGGGCACTGTTGCTTTCGGCTCCGGTCTTCACGGCTGGGCTTTCACCGTTAGACAGTTCGCCATGCGATATGCCAAGAAGTTCGGTGTTGACCGGAATAAGATGATGGAGCGTCTTTGGGTATACCTCAACAAGCTCAATGATTATCGACTAGGCTAACAAACTCTCAGGGCGACAACTACTTCAACCCCCACACCAAGAAGTGGACAACCAAGGGCACCCACGAGGGCAAGCAATTGGAGCGTGCCTTCAACCAGTTCATTTTGGACCCCATTTTCAGAATTTTCAACGCTGTTATGAACTTCAAGAAGGATGAGATCCCAACTCTTCTGGAGAAGCTTAACATTAAGCTCTCCCCAGATGACAGAGAGAAGGAGGGCAAGCAATTGTTGAAGGTTGTTATGCGTACTTTCCTTCCAGCTGCTGACGCTTTGATGGAGATGATGATTCTCCACTTGCCATCCCCAGTCACTGCCCAGAAGTACCGTGCCGAGACCCTTTATGAAGGTCCTCCTGATGACGAGGCTTGCATTGGTATCCGAGACTGTGATCCTAAGGCTCCTCTCATGTTGTACGTCTCCAAGATGGTGCCAACATCTGATAAGGGTCGTTTCTACGCTTTTGGTCGTGTCTTCGCTGGAACCGTCCGTTCCGGTCTTAAGGTCCGCATCCAAGGCCCCAACTATACCCCAGGAAAGAAGGAGGATCTTTTCATCAAGGCTATTCAGCGTACCGTTCTCATGATGGGCGGAAAGGTTGACCCCATTGATGATGTTCCAGCCGGTAACATTCTTGGTCTGGTCGGTATTGATCAGTTCTTGCTGAAGTCTGGTACTCTCACTACCAGTGATACCGCCCACAACTTGAAGGTCATGAAGTTCTCTGTCTCCCCTGTCGTTCAACGTTCAGTCGAGGTCAAGAACGCTCAAGATCTGCCCAAGCTTGTTGAAGGTCTTAAGCGTCTGTCTAAGTCCGATCCTTGTGTGTTGGTTTCCATCTCTGAATCTGGTGAGCACATTGTTGCCGGTGCCGGTGAGTTGCACTTGGAGATTTGCTTGAAGGATCTCGAGGAAGACCACGCCGGTGTTCCCCTCCGTATTTCCGACCCCGTCGTTGCTTACCGTGAGACCGTTACTGGCAAGTCCAGCATCACTGCTCTCTCGAAATCGCCCAACAAGCACAACCGTCTTTACATGATCGCCGAGCCACTTGACGAGGAGGTCTCGAAGGAAATTGAGGCCGGCCGTATCTCCCCCCGTGACGATTTCAAGATCCGCGCCCGTACCTTGGCTGATGATTTCGGCTGGGATGTTACCGATGCCCGTAAGATTTGGTGTTTCGGTCCAGATACCAACGGTGCCAACTTGTTGGTTGACCAGACCAAGGCTGTCCAATACCTCAACGAAATCAAGGATTCCGTTGTCTCAGGTTTCCAATGGGCTACCCGTGAGGGACCAGTTGCTGAAGAGCCAATGCGATCTTGCAGATTCAACATCATGGATGTTACTCTTCACGCTGATGCCATTCATCGTGGTGGCGGACAACTTATCCCAACTGCTCGCCGTGTTCTTTACGCTGCTGCTCTCCTTGCCGAGCCAGGTCTCCTCGAGCCTGTCTTCTTGGTCGAAATTCAAGTTCCTGAGAGCGCTATGGGTGGTGTTTATGGTGTTCTTACCCGCAGACGTGGTCACGTCTTCAACGAGGAGCAACGTCCAGGAACTCCTCTCTTCACCATTAAGGCTTACCTTCCCGTCATGGAATCTTTCGGTTTCAACGCCGATCTCCGCTCCCACACCTCTGGTCAAGCTTTCCCACAATCCGTCTTTGACCATTGGCAAATTCTTCCCGGTGGATCGCCAATTGACGGAACCTCCAAGGTCGGTCAAATCGTGCAGGAGCTGCGTAAGCGCAAGGGTATCAAGGTTGAGGTTCCAACTGTTGACAACGTAAGTCACAATCGCAGTCTGACATTAATGTTCTTCATACTAACGTGCCTTATAGTACTATGATAAGCTATAGACGCATGTTATCATGGTTGATAGATTTCCTCCTCACTCTCTGTGTCATGCATCTCAGGTCCTGAAAAGATTGTCAGCGGCTCAAAGCCAGGTCACGAACATTATGAGATGGCTCAATGTCAGCAACGATTGATGAGCTTGGTGGCCGACTTGAGCATAAAAAGCATGCTGGACGCAGATGGTTTCCCGATACTTTTTCCTCGTTCCTTGTGCTTATTTGCGGTATGCAGCTCGTGTGATTGTACATAGCTGCATGAGAATGAAATGGACCTAGAAAGAAATCATGTCTCTCTCGATAGTAGTGACTTTGTCATGGTTGAAATCTAATGCAGTGCCTCTTTGTTTATTGCTGAGTTGAGATGTCACAGCTTCTGCGTAATTCGCTCGTGCCTCTTGGAAAACCTGTAGGTCTAGCCATAGTGAAAGGGGGCATTTTCCTACCCACGCCATGCATACCACATAATGCAGGCTTTATCTTACATTTCTTATTGATACACAGTTTTTAGAAGCGCCCTAGCTCTTCTCTTCCAACAAAGCTTTTACCACCTTTGCAACCTCCCCTTTATCCACTGGCTTCTCCCCAAACCCTCCCTCCGCTTCTGCCGCAAAGACTCTCTTCAACACCTCGCCCATCTTCATTCCCTCCCCCTTGGCCCTCATATCCGCTATCACGGTGGCGACGGTACTATTGATGTCCTCTGGGCTGACGACCTCCACGCCTGCCGAGTACTCCTCCATGATCTTCACCTGGGCGTCCTCCTTGTCTGCTAGATCCTGTCGTCCGGCATCTGAGAATTCGGTCGAGGCAGCGCGCGCCGCAGAGGCGTTTTTGCGCAACAGGGAGAGCACTTGCATGTCGGTGTTTATAGGGCTACTCGTCTTGGAGGCATTGAGGGTTTGGGAGAGGAGGGAGCGGAGAACATTGAGGCGGGTGGTGTCTTTGGCTTGCATGGCAGTCTTGAGATCTTTGCTGGAAGATGGTCAGCATATTTTAGATAGGCTATTGGGCTACGTGGGGTCCTGTAGCAGTTTGAAGAATCTCGTACCGGATCTTCAGGAGCATAGGAGGTGTGGTGCTGGTCCCTGTTGCATAACAACGGGTGCAGAGCCGTGAGACTCGGATGGCTGGTCTTGCTAGCATCTTGATTGGGTGAATTGGGGATGGCGCTCAATTGCTGTTGTTGGAAGCTGGACTGTGATGCCCGGTAATGCTGTTGAGCTGGAGCTCCAGATGCAGCCCAGTCAAAATGTTTGTCGAGCCTCGCGCTCGGTTGGCTGGTGTGGGTACAGTGCAGATGCCGGGTAGTCAAGGCTGAGATTCCGAGACAAGATTCGGAAAGCTACGTCAGGCTAGGGAGGGAAGAGAAGAGAGATCATCTGCCAGCACGAGCCTTCGGAAATCGCGGGGGAGGAGACACCAAGAGGTGAACGTCGCAGAGAGAAATCATCGATCGCGAGAAGACATTGTGCGGCTGCAACTGACCGGAGATGAGAAATACATTGCATTGTACGTTGCTTCCATTCCCTTAGCTACCTACCTTAGTGGTCGTGTGTTTGCCGCCTCTCCCCCGCATCTCACGATGCCGCCCAGCAGCCAACCAGCCAGCGTTTGCTTTCCAACGACACGACACTAGAAGCGCGGAAGTATCCTCTTCCCTTCTCACCGCTGGAGGTTTCATTGCGCTGCATTGTCATCTTGTTTGTATCTTGTATCGACACCGCTTTTCCATGCAGGTCATTCGCTCCTTCTCCTCTGACCATCGAAATTTCCTGCGGGCCTCGTGATGATCACGAGTAGGTCAAAGTTGGCCCCCGGATCCAGCTTCTAATCGTGCGCCATTTGTCTCGCAATTGCTCATCTCAATCTCCAGTGCTATAAATCGACTTCAATCTCTCTGCTAGGTACCAGCATCCCACCCTCAAGCTGATTCATCTGTCCTCATTTCAGCTGGGCGTATTTGGCACCGGAATGGCATTGCTAATCCAATCCCAGCCCACCACCACCATCGAGGCAACCACTTTTGACTCACTACAGAGAGCCTCACCCTACTACCCTAGCCACACGACCCCCAAAATAACCCGCACGAGCAGTTTCGTCTTGAAAATAATCCAAAAATCTCCTCCTGCATCCTCACTGAAAACTAAGCCAACAACATACCTCATCATGGCCGACATGGCGCCCCCGTCCTTGGTTTCATCCATTGAACAAAAATACACACCTGCCAGTTCGCAACTTGAAGTCCCAGATGACGAGGCCCAGAGAGGCCGCAAGCGTCGTCGCTCCTCCAATAAATCCCCTCCTCCGCATCTCACTTCCAATGGCTCCACCACGCTCCGGGACGGGCGAGACGTCGCTCAGCGAGCTTCACCTTGAGCGATGGCTTTCAGCGGGTACGAAGCCCAAGTCCGGGAAACGAGAAGAGACGAAGCCCAGCGAGGAAGTATGCTAAGAAGGAGTTTGTGTTTGTGGGGAGAAGAAGAGAAGAAGTCAAAGCCTGAGTCGGAGTCGGACGAGGGGTACTGGTGTGGAAGGAGATAGGGAGGAGACCGTTAAGCCGAGGCGGAGACAGAGGACTAGAAGTCGCAGCCGGAAGCATGGGGAGAGAGATGTGGGCGCAGAAGAAAAAGAGAACAGGAGGGACAGTGCGGTGGAGATTGAGGAGGAGGCTGTCGAAGATTGAGGCGTGATAATGCGCATTGTATCAACTGTGATGGAAGAAAGCAGTAAGCGAAGAAAGATTGAGGGTGCAGCAGAACCGACATGTTAGAATATGATTAGTCTGGATTACGTGTTATCATATGGTTTAGGAGTAGGGATATGGTATCAGCATTGGCATTGCTTTCGGATGGAATGGGAAACAGGCTGTACGGAATCAGTTATCGAGGGAGGCGTTATGGATTGTTTGAATTGTACCAGTATCAGTATAAAAGCTGGACTTCGCTTAATACACATTGAATTATCTGCAAGCTACGTTGCCAGCCAAACATTCATCTTCTGTTCCATCCGTCTATTGATAACTAAAGTGGGTGGAGTGAGGCTGTCTGTTTAGCTCTCCATTTTATGTTCGCAGAATTCGAAAAACTACCTACTGCCGCCTTGATTCGGCACAGGCCGGTTTAAGGGAGATGCGCTTGGTGAACACCTAGGTAGGTAGCAGCCGAACACATACCACGTGACAGATTTCTGATCTTGATAAATTACAAAGTCTCGATGGACTCCAACAAATCATCCAACAGATCGCTTAGCTCAGTTGGTTAGAGCGTGGTGCTAATATCTGGGAACACCCTGATACGCCAAGGTCGCGAGTTCGACCCTCGTAGTGATCACTCTGAAATAATTTTTTGCCCTTTTCGAAGTTTGCGACACTTTTTTTTTTGTCCTGGCTTGTGCGAGTGTTGGGTTCGATGAAGCTAGTGGCTTTTCTCGTTGTGTTCGGAGCTCGGATCTCCTAGGAAAGTAAGTTTTTGGTGGATTGTGCAGTTGGGCTCGCGTACGAAGACACTAGAAGCGAGCCTAAAAGGAGGTAGATATGAGCATTTATTTCAAGACCCGGATACATAATTATATTATCTTGCTGGCTTATTCTCACTATCTTCAGGTGTAAGTTCAAGGTTAGCATCTGAAAGGCGCCTTTCTCTCATTCTCAATTGATAAACATGAAGGAAAATAGAGCGAGTGTCGGAAGCTGAGTTTTGAAATGTTGTAGAATGTTCCAGCTTGTAGCGTCAATTTTAGACACTTTAAAATCGGGGAAGTCTGGAACCAGCTTCTTTGTATTTCACATGGCCTAAAGATGTTCAACTTTAGGAGTGGAGGCGAGGCGAGTGCAGTTTGTGGTTGGGCGTCTGGCAGGTAGGCTATGATCATGCGTCGGATGTGAACATGTTCAAAATCATGCCGAGGAATCTGCTAGGTGATCAGTTGGTTTCTCTCTCATGCGATTAGAATCGCTGCGGACTGGCTGCCACGTTTTCTGGGAAATATCAGGGCAGTGGTATTCAGCGATGCTACTTCTGCTTCGAGTATGCGGAGATTAAGAAGACAATTCTGCAATTTGAGCTTGTACTTGAACAGTGGATGTGGGAAGGCGTTGAGCCGGCCTGAGTCCTTGCTCAAGGGGCAGCAATATAATCGAGGGACTTCGACTTCATGCCACCTTACGGGGGACTTTCGTAGAGAGGGAGGCTTTATTGAGTTCAAATTGCAATTGATAATTCGTTGTGATGAGGTTGGTACGAGATTCCCTTATTAACGAACTTGCTACTTGATTTATAGAAAGATAGAGCTTCGAATATTGTTGTTCTGGCACTGTCAGGCCGTCCATGGTTATGCTCAAATGGTATTTGGATGAAAAGTATCTAATTCAATTACGTATTTCCAGTATTTTTTTATGGCCAACACTTCTCCCGTGAGGTTCTGGCACAGGTATACAATTTCCAGGAGCGAAACAGACTACTTCACATTAATCCTGTATTATGAGGTTACATTGGAAATTTCCTGCTGAATGCGACCAAGAAACACATACGCAGGCAAAAGGGCATCAATACAAAAAGGTTGAGTCTCAAAATATTTCTCCAATCCATTTTTATTTTCATTGGCTGAACTCCAGTTATATTTTGCGAGACAGAGCAAAGTATCTCACATATTCATTTGCTTCAAACTGACTCCGATAGTAGCAAGGTCAGCGGATTCATATGCCAAAATAACGACATTCCTGTAAAATTCGCTCAGCATAGAAGTGTTAGAGCCAGCAACGGACATGCTATAAAATGACGACAAGCTGGGAATGCCACAAAACTATGTAGTCAAATAGCCTTGATTGCTATTTGTTAGAAGATATATATACACCCTAAAGTTACAAGTGCCTGTATTCTGCCGTCGACGATGAGCAGTTTCAACACCTTAGGAGTAGTATCCAAGTATATAACGTTGACGGCAGAGGAGACACTAAGGCTTCGAATTATTTTTATCACGTGAGCATACTTTTGGTATTTTTCAATAAGGTAACCAATCATGCGACAATAATGGATAGCGTTGACTCGGTGAGGCCTCGCAGCGCCATCACAAAAGGAACGTTTTGCCTCAATAGCCTTAATTTTTCAGTATGTCTGAAGATCGAGGCTTGCATCTTCAGCGCGCAACTTTGGTCTCGGCACGCAAATGCCCCGAGGTTTCTTGTGCTGATGGCCATCTTCAAAGAGTGAAGGCCCCGTCCTTGGAGCACCAATCAATAGCAAGGCCCAATCAAGCGGTGAAAGGATAAGGCGGCATAATATGGAGATGCATCCGAAGCGCACGACATTTTGTTGAGACAGCAAAATCGCAAAGAAGTAGTGCACAAGACATCGCCAGTTGTATTTATTGATGCTGTGCATGGAAGAAGAGTCGAACGAAGAGCAGAGAAAGAAAAGGGGATAACACGAATACGCAAGGGCGGATGAGACGGAGAAGGCCTCCCTCTCCCCACCTGCACCAGACCCTGACAGTAGCGCAGTGGCGTCAGGGGCATCCAGTATCGATCTGTATGCTCCCCTTGGAGCCAATGGGGCCGTCGATTGCTAATCGCCAATATATCTCTCCCCCTCTTCCATCGTCGCATCAGGTGTCTAAGGGAAGCAGTCGGATGATATACGCGTAGACATGAACAGTTCCTGATCATCCGAGACGCATTGCGCCACATGCAGAGGTGTAGCCATAGGTATGGGTGGTGCGGTGAAATTTAAAGGTGCAATTTTGCCCCCCGGGTGGATCTGTTTTGATGAGCAAAATGAGCAAATGAGCGACGCTACGAAAAGGTCTTAGCGAGACCTCGACAGCGACTGTGAATTTCCCAATCCCCATCCCATCCCATCTCCAACATCTGTCTTTCGCTCTTCCGCTTCCTTTCGCAGTGCGCCCCTACGAGTCTCCTCCTCGTCCTCCTATTCTACTTCGCATCTACTCATTCTTTTGTGCGCCCATTTCCTTCTCCATCTCCATTGGGAGGATCAAATAATATATCGGTACACCAATCTATATCGGATAGGACCCCTAATCAGAGGGAGCTCTTCAACGCCGTCATGGCACAGAACGCCAGCTTCTCATCGCCTGTGGCAGATGCCAGCTATGCGCAGATTGTCGGGAATCCCCAAATCGACAGCATAATTGGAACTCTTGGAGGACTGAGTGTCTGGACGGTTCTATTTACCCTGTTGGCCTGCGCTGTCGCATACGATCAATGCAAGTGGCCTTCGATCCGGAAGCAAAAGAGACTCCGCTAACCTAGATGTTTTATAGGCAGTTATTTATGGCAGAAAGGATCAATCGTTGGCCCAGCATGGAAGATGCCCTTTATCGGTCCTTTCATGGAGTCTCTAGATCCCAAGTTCGAGCAATACAAGGCGAAATGGGCCAGTGGTGAGCTGAGCTGTGTTTCAGTATTTCACAAGTAAGTCCACTCCGAAAGCTTGACAAATGAAGACGAGACTAATTGTGCCATTAGATTTGTTGTAATTGCATCCACTCGCGATATGTCACGAAAAGTCTTCAACTCCCCTGGCTTTGTCAAGCCATGTGTGGTTGATGCCGCGCACAAGCTGTTGGGTAAAACTAACTGGGTATTTCTGGATGGAAAGGCGCATGTTGATTTCCGAAAGGGTCTCAACGGCTTGTTTACACGCCAGGCCCTGGAGACATATCTTCCAGGACAGGACACAGTTTACGATGTCTACTTCGAGAGATTTTTGAGAGTCACGAAAGAGGCAGGCAACAAGCCAATTCCCTTTATGGCCGAATTCCGTGAGCTCATGTGTGCTGTTTCTTGCCGCACATTCGTTGGTTATTACATTTCCGATGAGGCTATCAAGAAGATCGCAGACGATTACTACAATATTACCGCCGCACTGGAGCTTGTCAACTTTCCTATCATTCTCCCCTTCACAAAGACTTGGTATGGCGTGAAAGCTGCCAATATGGTTATGGATGAATTCGCAAAGTGCGCGGCAAAGAGCAAGGTCCGTATGGCTGCTGGTGGTGAAATTACATGCATCATGGATGGGTGGGTTAAGTCTCAACTGGATTCCGCCAAGTATCGGGAGAGACTTGCATCCGGAGATTCTATGGAAGGTATTGAGAAGCCATCTCCACTGCTACGCGACTTCACGGACTACGAAATCTCCCAAACTGTCTTCACCTTCCTTTTCGCTTCCCAGGATGCTACGAGCAGTGCCGCCACATGGTTGTTCCAAATAATGGCGCAGCGACCTGATGTTTTGGATAAGATTCGTGAGGAGAACTTCAGTGTCCGAAATGGAGACAAGACTATGCGCGCCAGTATGGACATGCTTGACAAGATGGTTTATACCCGTGGTGCGGTAAAGGAGCTGCTCAGATACCGTCCACCAGTCTTGATGGTGCCATATCTTGCCAAGAAAGCATTCCCTATTACCCCAACTTATACTGTTCCTAAAGGTGGGTTGTGTTCTTCTACTTCCCGAACGATTGCTAACCAGAAATTCAGGCGCCATGATTATTCCAACCGTTTACCCTTCGTTACGCGACCCTGAGGTCTACGAGAACCCAGATGTCTACGATCCCGACCGATATGTGACTGGTGATGCTGAGATCAAGGGTGCCAAGAACTTCCTGGTGTTCGGAACTGGCCCTCATTACTGCCTCGGACAAGTCTACGCTCAATTGAACCTAGCTCTCATGATTGGGAAAGCTTCTATGTATCTTGACTGGGTCCACCATCCTACACCTGAGTCCGAAGAGATTAAGGTCTTTGCCACTATTTTCCCCAAGGTAAGCTCATTCTTCCAAACCACTTTGTGCATCTACTGACGCAGTTTTAGGATGATTGTCCATTGACATTTGCGACACGACCATGAGACAGAGCAAGCTCAGAGAGCGTTGTTTAATATGGAGACATGAGATTTCGAATTCAATGAAGCGAGAGGTTGGTTATAGCTTCTTTGCTTGAGCGAAACGTGCCGATCTTGCATTTGCATATTCGCATAGGGAGGCTGCGATGGCGTTTAGAGAGAGAAAGCGAATTGCACACTGTAGTTATGAGGGAAGGGGACCAGGTCCATAATAGCGTAGCATTGTAATAGCTCATACTAATAAGAGAGAGGGGGGCTTACGTGCCCGAGCGTATCATAGATTTGTCCACTATTTGCTTATCCTTTGTCTCGCGTGAGCGTGAAATCCGTTATTGCTCTACTGGCCTGGACCATGATGGTGCTGACAAAAGACGCGCAAGAGAAATGATGCTGATCAGCAGGCAGGAGTTCAATGACCCTGTTAGATCAACTCCCTTGACCATGCAGCATCGGAACAAACCGAGCACACCTGTCATGAAACGAAGATATGAACTCCGCACCTGACACGCAATGATGCAACCCACAATTCTGAGTCTTAGGAGCATCGGGGTCGGTAGCGTTGTTGTGCACGCCGGACCGTACAAGGCTTAGTTCGTACAAAGGAGTCAAAGATCCAAAACTTCGGCTTCAAAATTGAAATTTATTAGTACAGTAAGAATAAAGTGGGTAAAGCTTAATTACTCAATCGGAGATTTGGGGATTTAAATTGGGCCCTGGACTCATAAGGTACCTAGTGCAAGTTACGTGCTACGGAACTGAAGAGTGGTTCGTCTGCCTGGACAAATGGATCCGAGTTTTACACCAGTCCCGTACTATAGATGCACAGAACGGAGCTCTGCTTCCTCTAACGCAATGTGGTAGCGGCGTGGAGTCCATAGAGACGTCGGGATTGAAGCTTGCATTTGCGCTGTGAACCTGCAGACTTGGGGAATTGGTGACGGGGTCGGAGTTCAAACGCGGGGTTGGGAAGGTGGCAGGCAGACAACATTTCTAAGCAGAGGTGATGATGAAGCAATTCACAACGCGCAATCACGCACATGCTTCCTTGGTTTTTGGGCTTTGCTTGTATAAGCCACCAGCGAGCGGCTGGTGTCGACTGATGCATGCATGGGCACAACCGCTTGCGGAGGTTCTGAATGCACGGCGGAGAGGTAGAGGGTGGATGGAGGGAAGAAGGAGATTCTTGGCGGGATGGGCTTGGCAACCCGACAAGAGGTAGAACGCCTAAGAAATGATGTGCACTGCCTTCATCGCTCAGCGTAGAGCAACAGAATATATTCTTGGCATTCTTGAATACCTGCCTACCTATTCTACTGCGCATTTTTTATTCAATTGAGTGTGCAATCAAGGTTGCATATACAACAAAATTCACCTCTGAACCCTGGAAATGCAAGTAAAGGTTTTTCGCCCAGGCCGAGCCGAGAAAGGTGAATTGAGTCACTCGCTGAGAGCAGCTTGGTACAGCATCCATACCTGACCTCAGGAAGGGGCTTTATTACAAGCCTTTCCAACGACATCGCAGCACCTCACCCGTGCTGAGCGGGGATGGCTGAGTTGGACCAATGAACGCGACGAGCCAGTGAACACCCCATCGGAGAGCATCCCAAAGGCGGATGCAAGATGAGGAATGATGCAAAGTTGCAGCCTGAGTCACTCGGTGCAATATTTAGCTGGTGCTTATTTTCTCCCTTTTTCTTCGTGTCCATGCGTACGGAACTCGCTTACGGCACCGGTGTCGCATAGGGGCCAGGCGGCTGTGTGGTGCTGAGGTGTCGGGGTAGTGACAGACCGGGTTTGCTGGGCTACGGGCCAAGGAAACCTTAGATGCCTGCTCTTGGTTGGGCGACACGGAAGGCTGACGAAGGGTGTGTGAGGGAAGCGGACGTGATGCGGAGTAGAGTAGGGGTGTTGGTCCGGCTTTCATTGACTTGTTGATGGGCCGGGAAAAATGTGTGTGTGTGTGTGTGAATGAGTCTGACTACTGCCTCACCAGAGACGGGCGGTGACTTCTATGTCTATATATGAGGCTTGTCTCTCCCCCAAAGTGGTGGCTTTTGTTTTGTATCATTCACAGACTTCCACTAAAATCCTCACTGCACAATTGCCAAGAGCACTTTAGTACTTCAAATTCAAAGTCAAGATACTAGACACACACTTCGTCACTTCCCCCTCAGCCTCCTCCAACATGACCGGCGGATTCCCAAACTACCCTCAGAGTCGTACGTCTTATATCCATCTATCTACTCCATATGGGAGTCATTAACAGACTCCTTAGGTTTCCCAAACGATCTCCCACCCACCATTTTCTCTCCTGCATCGCCGAAAGTGAAGGCTACCAAGTCGGAGAAAGATGAGAAGGACCTCGAAACTGAGTCCATAGCTAGTCAAGCTACCTTCTCTTCTACCGTGTCTCTCATCAAGAGCTCAATCAAGTCCAAGCTGCCATCCAACAAGAAGGCTCGGAAGGATGCCGGTGCCCAATTGGATAGTGTGCCAGAGAAGACATCATCCAAAAGGAAGCCACTGCCAAAAGATCCAAAGACACGTAAGTTCTTCTTTGTTTGTTGTTGGCATGATGGCCAAGTGTGAGCTGGTTGGGATATAGACTAACAGGTATTCTTACAGCGAGGCAAAGGACCACAGAAGCATACATCTATTTCGCTCAGATGAAGTAGCACTCGACATGCGCTCTTCAAATTTCAATGTTAGCTTGCAACTTAGCGATTGGACGGTACTGGCAAATTGTATCGGAGTTGAGGTGTTTTGGTGCGAGTGAAAGACTGGTAAATGGATTTCCAAGAGATAGTTTCATGACAAGCTTGGATTTCTTTCTGTGCCTTATATCGCAAATTAATAATTCTTCAAAAACTATCATCCAAGTTGTCTTGCATTTTGACCATGCTAGGACTATCAAGTTCATCTGTGTCGTCAAAGCCGGCACCAGCAGTCGCAAGTAGGTCTTCGACAATCCTCTTGCTCGCCTCTCGAGCTGCCTAATATCAGTATTGCAATAATAAGAAATGCCAAGTGTAGCCAGCTTACCAGGAGTCTGCAGCAGTCTCGATTGAGGTAGATTGAATTGTATGGTTTTTGGAGGGCTCATGCCAAGCTGGTTATAGACACCCTCCGCATCTTCGTCACTATCGCTCTCCCAGCTGATCTCATCTTTCTTCGCTGGCTTACTCGCAACATCCTTTGCCTTACTCTTCGCAGGCGTTTGAACGCTAACACCTGGTGTTCGGGGAGCATTAGGTCTATACTGCTGTCTTACAGGTGAACTGAAAATCTCAGAACGCAGCTGAGGCGCAGCGACTGGAGGAGACGACATGGGAGAGTTTGTGTCGCGCCAAGAAGGCTTGTTTGCCGGGGTTTTATCTTCCTTGTGGACTGTATGAGGGGTGGCTTGGATGCGATAGGCTTTGTCGAGGACTCGATGGAGGAGAGGATCTTGTTTCTTTTGCGCTGCAGATCGAGGATATGTGCTAGGATTAAAAGGAGATGACTGAGGCGTCATTGACATGTCTGGTATCAAAGCCTGACGGCCAGGTGTTGTTGGTGCAATTTGTGTATCATTTCCGCTCCCTTGCCCTTTGGGTCCACCCTTTAGCTCCTGCTTCAAGGCTTCATATTGCGAAGAGTAATCTGCGAATTTGGACTTATCGCTACTTGCCGTTGTCGGACGTGCTCGAGGTGTGCTGCCACTAATATCTGCATCGTCGCCCAGAAGTGAGTCGTCGGTCTGGTCGTAGGGTTGGTGCTCATGGGCATCTGTTCGTATTGTTTCGTCTCCTGTCTGGGCAGTATACACGCTTGCATCTTCGTGTGATTGAGTATAAGATTGGTCTTCTTCCTCCCCCTCCCTCTCTTCTACACCGGACAAAGACACATTTGCGCTTGCTTCGAAGAATTGTTTCCAAAACTACCCCGCTATTTAGCATTACTCCACCGTCGAGCCATCTAACGCACCTTTGATCCTTCCCATACAGCATTCGAGTGCTCTGCATACTGCTCAATTATGGGCAATATACTAGAGGTAACGATCCGATGCGCGCGGCTGAAATTGTGATCAATTTCTGGACTACTGTTAGCAATGTTCGCATTGTTGGGCATAGCGGGACAAGCCTTGCAGAGTGAGAGTAATGGATTGCTCTAATTTCTCAAGCTCTTCTGTGAGCGACAGAGGCCGCGGAGCAGATGCGCTGGATCGAGACATCATATTTGAGGTGTTTTTTAAAGGTTGATTTTGTGTTGTTTTGTGTATTTATTTCGCGCTTCAACGCGACGCGGTTTGGTGCCCGCCCTCGCTTCAACCCCTGTCCGCCATGCTCCCCCTCCTTTTCCATTTTCTTGAGGACCAGGGATGGAATAGTGTAGATAAAATTAGTGTAATTCGATTCGGGCGTTATCTACCAACAATGCTTTCACATAGTATGGAACAACTACAGGCAAAATCTTCAGGCGAAAATCCTTCATACCAAACGTAATCCACAGAAAAATTTATGAGTCAACTATTCTCAAATTTTCCGAAGTCAATCTTATAAATAACTACAAATTTACCTCATGTTTAATCGCCTATCACCGCTGATGATGAGGAAAGTCATGTCCACCATGGTTCACCGGTGTTGGCATTCTGAAATGGCCATGCGGAGTTACATCTAGCAAGTCCTCAGGAGGGCCGATGGGACTATAAAGAGCTCCCCTTGGGACCCAAGGCTTTTCTTGTGGAGGCTCAGGAGTCCATACCCGCGACGTAAAACTAGCGTCGAATTGGGGAGGCTTGGTGTAGCCCACTGTTGCTCGTCTACCATCGGGATTGTCTCTAGTTTCCTGGCTGAAGCCATAAGAACTTCTCTCTTGCACGGCGGGACGAGTTGGAGGTGCTGATGAAAATGGTCTTTGGACTAGAGGCTCAGAGAACGGTGCTGGAGTTGCCATTCTGGCCAAATATCCTGTGCCCGTCATTGATACTGAGGCTGGTCTTGGGCGCGAGGTTGGTGGTAGAGGCCTGCCGGATGAGAACCCTACTTGGAGAGCAGCTGGGAGTGCCTGGCTGTTCGTTTGGATTGGTGGAGGTGACTCTCGTTGAGGTAAAGACTGTGAGGCGAATCTCCAGGCTAAATGGCCGTCGTCATATTCAGTCTCATCGTCCTCTGGTTCCTCGTATTCAGGTTGGCGATATTCAGGCTGGCGATATTCAGGTTGGCGATATTCAGGTTGGCGATATTCAGGTTGACGATATTCAGGTTGACGATATTCAGGTTGACGATATTCAGGTTGGTGATATTCAGGTTGAGTATATAACGGAACCGGGTTTGTCGAATAACGCGCGGGTGGTGGGTAGAAGCCATTGTTTCGTGTGTCAGGACTGGTGTCATAAGTGTGGAAAGGCGTCGCATGGACTGGTGGGGTCGGGGCCATAGAGGGAGAGCTAACTGAGTTACGACTCCCAGAGCTGTTGTTGCTGTACGAAGATTGATTTGCCTTACTCATTTGAATGCGAAGGACGAGCTCGCCCATACACGAGATAGCACGTCTGCGGATCTTTTCCGAGATATGCCAAAGATCTGAAGGATTCAACTCCGGCGCACCGTAACCATGGACTAGTTCCGCTTTTGCAATGACATCAATGATTGTATGCTGAATATCGTTCGCGATTTTGAAAAGCGATGTTCTCAAGATTTCTTGAACATGTCAGGATAAAGCTCGGAAAGAATAAGAAGCTAGAACTTGCTCACCATCGCCTTGCACGAAGTCATCGCCGTGTTTATCCATCAACTTCTCGTATTCTGATTTCAGGTCATCTTCTCCTGCTTCCAGAGAGTCCTGCAGCTCCGACTCCCCACTTCGTCGATTCTTCCTACTCTTGCGCCAGCTCTGAAGACGAGCCGCAGCATCATGAAGCGAGTTGATAACCACAGTAAGAGCACCAAAGGTACCGGAACCGGAATCTGAGTTTAGATTCATTATGAAAGATCTATAGAAATTCTCGACTGGGGTCAGAATGCTTGACGAAGAAAAATAATACCGAGCGAAGGGTCGGATGCGGCTGGAATATAAGGTTGTTGGTTCTCCTCGAGCCTTGTTTCTTATTTGGCTTGGCGTTGTGGCTTTCAGCCCAAACAATAGAACCACGTCGTCAATAATCCTTCGCGACTCCACTATGAGGTTTGAAGCGCTTGCGGGCTATGCTGCGTAGCCACCGAAGTTGCACAGCACAGACAACAGGGCTAGCTGCAACAAACATCATGTAGAAGTGAGCTCTGTTTGTATGTAATCTACATAAGGTATCAAAAGAACATGTACAAGATTTCTCTATGTGGTCAAGAGCACTTGTTAAGGAGAAACTTTCCGTCACTGACGCTGCTTATCCATTCGAATATTTACAGATGCTTCGATTAATTTCTCAACTCAGAATAAACGAGAACACTGCAATGATCCTTTAGCTGGGAAGGACTTGCGGACAATCCTCTGTTGAAATCAAAGGCGAAATCTCAACACTTGTTGTAAGAAATCTGCCTCGGCACTGCGAGCCATAGCGTAGGCTGACCCCATGAGAAGAGCTCACAAAACATAGCCACAAAAAGATGATGTTAATTTCGGAGCACTTTTGAGACAAAACTGATGCAATATGATATCCGAAGCAAACTAGAAACACTGGTATCTTCAATTGCTGTCATCAAGTTAGAAGATGAGGCTTATCTAGGCGAACTACGCAGTTCCCTTCGCTTTACTAATCCTACCTATTGACGTTATTAGATAATTGAATAGTAGGTAAAGAGACTCTGACAAGGTGAATAGAGGGATTGAGACTTCTCAATAGTAATATAATGGTTTGTAGGGAAAGGAACACGGTTGGCAATTCGTGATGTTGACATCAGCGACAAGGATCGCTAAATCTGGGGAAGCTCAAGACGATACTTAACACACATAGCCCTCCCTCTACTCCACTCCACACAACCACCACCATGCAGTCCCCACGTATCGCAAGCTCCATTCTCCTCCGGGCCTCTAGGTCCTCGGTCCCAAGAGCAGTACGGCAATTCAAGGCCCCGCCAGCGACCACAATCCGTCCTGTGCTCGCAACATCACAATTCCGAAGTTATTCAGCCAACCCAATCCCGCCCTCAAAACCCAGCAAGATATACAGCTTCGCAGACGTAACCTCCCCTTCCCATCCCTTCAGACAATTACAGTCGTTAACAGCTCGTAGATCAAGTCCCACCTCGCAAACCCCAAATCCGTCGTCCTAATCGACTCCCGCGAACCCGGCGAGCTCCAAGCAACGGGCACCATTCCCGGTTCGCTCAACATACCTGTCACAACCAAGCCGGATTCATTCTTTATTTCAGCAGAGGAGTTTGAGGATAGATACGGCTTCGAGAGGCCGTCAAAGACTACGGAGGTCGTGTTCTACTGCAAGTCTGGTGTGAGGAGTCGGTCCGCGGCCGAACTGGCAAAGGCTGCGGGGTGGGAGAGGGTTGGTGAATACCCTGGCAGTTGGCTGGATTGGGAGAAAATGGGTGGGGAAAAGGAGGGAGGTAGATGAGATGTTGGCCAGTGTATTTGAATTCAACTGCAACTCAGGGAGCATGTCAAGGGTGATCTCAAATCTGATGCTTCACGTACTGTGCACACTGGGCAAACATTGTTAATACTACATTGTTCATTGCAAAATCTCGTTCTTCAAGCCGAAAAGCCAGCTATTCTAATAGTACATTTCAGCCTTTCACCAGTCAATCCATATCAAAACATCGCTGCAGGAGTCGGCGTTGGCGTAGGGCTTGGGGTCGAAGTTGGAGCCGGAGCTGCAGGCGTGCCCGAATCCTTCTTTGCAGGGCTGCCATGAGCGAAAAATAGGACCTTGATAGCTATTGATAAACCAGCATGCAGGCACACCACCAAGATCAATAGTGCCTTGCTAGTCTGCTTGTCCGTTGCGCTCAACACTGGGTATAAATTCCGGAGCAGGAAAGCTACACTGAGTCCAAAACCAACGCCTACAAACACCCAATTAAGTATCGTCACAGGCGACCATGAGATCAAGGCGACTGGAATCCAAATGAGGTTTGAGTAGCCGTACAAAGCCCAACATTCAAGTAGATTTGCGGATTCGCTGCCGAAGTATTTGAGGGCGAGGAAGAGAATAATAGGGATGACAAGGGTATAGCCGTAAATAAGACCAGCAGCACCTGCTTGTGTTAGCAATTTTCCTCATGTCCTATCATCCTTCTGCTGCTCACCACTCAGAAGCTTGAAATCATAGACAAAGTGCTCGCTCCCGGTTTCCGCCAGGTACTTGCTGATCGTGCCTCCTAAGAACAGAATGAATACCACCGTAGTGGCAATCCATACAGGCCCGTAGAGATCAGGATTGCCTTCTAGAACATCCAGAAAGTTTGCGCGTGGATATAATGCCGCCCAGCATCGCGCCAGAACCGAACTCGTATCAACATCGAAGAACTGGGCATAGAAGGATATGGACCAAAGAAATCGCTTTGACGATCCACTACCCGATGTCGCAGGAGGCGGCAGACCACCAGATGAAGGACCTGGTACTTTTCTAGAGGTTGTGGAGGGATCGGTGTTGAAATTCGACGAGTGGAATTCCAGGTCCTCTTGCAGATCCGTGTGTCCAAGATCTCCCTGCGCTTTTTATTAGACCTAATAAGATTGTGTGCCAGGAGCCTTACTAACCTCCTCATCAACATCTACTACAACATCATATCCAGCTCCAGACATCTTGGCAGATTGAAAGACGATTGTTGTTCATGTGCGTAACTTAGGTAGACACTGTGGTTTGGTGACAGCTTGCGAATCCGTGGCACTATCACACTACTGCCGACCCCTGCACGGGATCGGCCGCAGGGGTTTGGCCTCATCAACGTCAAGACTCACGAAAAACATCTCACAAGACCTTCTTCATTGCAAAATCCTATTCGTAAAACGAACTAGAAGATGGCCGTTTTATTACCCTCCACACCCCATTTTTAAGATAGCCTTCTCACGATGCCTCATAGATGGAAGATCCCTATCCGCATCGTCACGACGTTTTCTTCACTGGACCTAAGGCACAAGCTTTCGATTGATGTGGTCAGTTGCTATCAGAGATCTTTCTGTTAGGTACTATTTACAGACCAGCTCCTCCAGCTACTGCCCATTCAACTGGTAATAACAAATAATGATTTCCCACAATTCCACAGTCGAAAATATCTCACCAGCTACTGCATACTTCCATTCATTACCCTACCAGGTGCTGTCGAAAGGTGCCGAAAGAATAATTAAACGGAATATACCCCGAATATCGAACTTGAATTACCTTAGAGAGTGAAATAAGAATTCATCTAAGGTGCATAAACCCCGGGACAAGTTGGGGGGTTTAGGTATCTAAATCTTAGTAGCTCTGTGATAGGGATTATACAGCAATTTTTTTCCGAAGAACTTGGTCCCCTGTACACTTCTGTTAAAGCAAACAATTCAACCCACTACGTGGAGTAACTACCTAGGTAGGATCTAACAGCGATCTAGATATCTCAAGACCAGCGTCGAAGAAGGAAGGTCAATGAAAAGGACTCAACTTAAACCCACATGATTTTAAGGGATGAATTCCTGCATATGGCTTCATTTGATTACTGCACAATCACACCAATTTGGGGAATAAGACCATGCCTACCCTCAGAGCGATCAATAATGAGAAATCAACCATCTTCACTTATTCCGGGACCGAATATTGAATCATTCATGTTCGCGAAATCGGAAAAGATGGTTCTTTGGTTCCAGATTGCCTTGATCATTTCCATTGCATGCTCATGCTATTGTGATACGATACAGCCAGCCAGCCATGGTAAAGGACCCAACCATCTGCACAGCCTTGCAACCTCTTCCAGACCCAAACGCCAAATGAGCGAACCGTTTACTTTAGCTTCTTCTTTGGTCGGAGTTGGTTGGTGTGTCCGCACTTCTTCTTTCTGCAGTTGGTAGCACGGGGAGGGAGACGAGCCTGTATTCGTTGTTAGTCCACCAATGTATTCGTAGTAATTTGCGAGGACGGTGAACGTACGTAGCACTTTCGGCAGATCATCTTGTCGCAGTTGAACTTGGAGGCAAGGGCCTTGAGGGAAGGCTCAATGATACCACCACGGAGACGGAGGACAAGGTGAAGAGTCGATTCCTGTGAGATCCAATATCAGCCATGGTTCTCTATTTCAGCATTTCCGTTCCCAGCATTCGCGAAGACATTTCTGTCGCATGCTTCCAATTACTAAAGCCTCAGATCCCACAGAGTTCCGTACCTTCTGAATGTTGTAGTCCGAAAGAGTGCGTCCATCCTCAAGTTGCTTTCCAGCGAAGATCAATCGTTGTTGGTCCGGGGGAATTCCCTCCTTGTCCTGGATCTTGGACTTGACATTGTCGATTGTGTCGGAAGACTCAACCTCGAGGGTGATGGTCTTGCCCGTCAGGGTCTTGACGAAGCTGTTGACGCATTGTCAGTCCTCCATAAATAATATCTCGAAATGTCGCGTTCGGTGGCGGGGTTGTACTGGGGATCTCACATCTGCACTGAATGGAAATAAACATTAGCAAGTGTATCGCAGAGGCTCGCAAGAGCTCACAAGAGAGTTTGGGAACATCTAAACTTACTGATTGCGGTTTCTACGTCTTTCGTTGTTGTCGTGAATTCGAATGAAATTCATGGAATTTCGAGTGCGTACCTTAGCGAGGGTGAGATGCGCTAAGAATCGGTCATTGTGGTCATGTGACTCCAGGTGTATGGGCGAATTTCGCAAATTTAGCTATAGAAGATTTGAGGATTACAACCCTATTTCGAAAATACAAATCTGTTTGTTGATAATTAGTTCAAGATGCGATGAAATCTGAGGGCTTGGTTGAGCGTCCAAGGGAGCTCGAAAGTTGCTCCAGTACTCCAGCTCCTGCCGGAAAGTCTTCGGAATCCTGGAAATGGCTTTGGGAGAGATATAATTTAGATACTGGCGCACGTGTAATAACTGTACACTTTACTTACTACTAGGGCATAATACTGGCTGAGAGCGGTGTTAAAATCATGTCTTCACATATCGAATATCATCGCTTCCGTCACGGAGAAAACTGCACAGAAGAAGGTTGCCGTGCGAAGAAATTCTACATTGAAGACGGCAAGAAATTCTGTCAGCGTGGTCACGAACAATTCGTCTGTAAACCTGCCTGGTTTTGTCTTTATAGCATGTTCTGACAGCTCACAGGGCTTCACGCAAACCCAACAGGATGAAGACGACTGGAATGCCCAAGGCAAAAAGTCTCGCAAAAAGCGGGAAGAGAAAGAGCGTGTTGAAACCGTTCTCAGTGGTAGCGATGCCAGAGAGCATTATCTCCATTGCTACCAGTTAATTTTATGGAAACAATGTCACTGGCTCGTCAGCGTCAAAGGGTTTCCACCCGAACTAGAAACTATCGTGAGAGATCTTTGGGATCTGAGGACGAGAAATCTACAGACCACGCGCGGTGGCAAGAGCGGCTATAGCTCTGGCACTGGAACAATGATGATGTTCAGTTCGCAAAGTGAGGGTGAGACGGAGCACGAGACCGATGGGTCGGGGGCGAAAAGTGTGGCTTCGAGGAGGAATAGAAAGAGTACTGTTTCGGAGGAGAAGCTCCCGAAATTGGTTGAGAGCTTGGGGATATGCTACTTAGGCATAATGCTTTTGAGACTACCCACAAGTTTGGGAGAGTTGTATAAGTGGGCGATGCAAGATGAGATGATCTACACCAGAGCAGTAAGTTCTCAATACTGGATATTTACTCACCGACTAATTGAAACCAAGATCAAAGAAATTCCCAAGGATATGCGCTCCAAGCTACCTCCTCATTTTCATAGAGCTCTCGAAATCAGTACCTCGTTGAAGGAAGCTGCTCTACAAAGCACTATAATGAAATTGATCGACTTCTTTCTCACCCAGTTTGAGATGGTCTTCCCGCCTCTAAATGTCAGCCTCCTTCTTCTCAAGCATGTTCGAGATCTCGGTCTACCGAGTAAGTGCCTCCATCCTTCTCAGTCTCACTACTCTAACATCCCGAAGTCGAAGTCATCCCTGCAGTCCGCCGCCTAGCCGACCTCCTTGATATATCCTTCTCCTACCCCCTTAACAATGCCAAAACCTACAACGCCGCCTTCTACCCAGAAATTCAACTCATATCACTAATTGTCATCGCCACAAAACTCAGCCAGCCTTTTGATGACATCATTCGCCTCCCAGCTTCTGAGTCTGATCCCACAACTGTGAAGATAGATTGGGAGAAGTGGGCGGCTATTATGGCAGAGGACGAAGTACCAGGACTAAAAAGAGGTCAAGAACTCTTACTCAAGGACGACGATGTGTGGAACATGACCGGCGAGAAGATGGATGATTACTTGGACTGGTATCAAAGAACATGGATTGATGACAGGGAACCAAAAAGTACGACCCACAACTTTGTTTTGCACGAGCAGATGAGCTAAGAGATAACAGTGCCCACCCAAATACTCGATCTTTTCCCTCTCCAGCCTCTGGATCAGGCTCCTGTTATCCCTGACGATACAGAAAAACGAGTAGCAAAGCTACAAGCCATCCACGAGTCGTTGATCGTGCAATTGCCTCGAGCACAAGATGAAGATAGCGACACAGAGCGGGTCTATAGACCTGGAGAGCTGTACAAACGGTATCGGAAGATTGAAGAGCTGCCTGAGACTGCAAATATGTTTTATAAATTAGCTGGTTCGTCTCCAATGAGCTCACCACCAGAAGTGATTGCAAGAGTATAGCTGACCTTTACATGTGTAGCTTCGAATGCAGGTGTCTCGCTTAAGATGTTGGTGAAAAGTGTGTTTTTACTTGAAGTACAGTTGGAGAATTGGATGGTGAAGGAGAGGAAGAGAGAGGCTACTAAGCAAAGGGACTTGGAGCCTGCTGGGGACGACGATTGGTAGGGGATTGAGAGCATAAGTTGTTTGGAGAGGTGGTGCTTAGAGCTTAATGGGATGTGAAAGATGGTGATTCAGGAGTTATGGTGAGTGTAGGCGTTAAAGATACCCCCAATTTAAAGTACTAATAAGACATATTCCCGGGTTCCTTCAAAGAAATCTTCCTCGTTGTGACATTTCTGGTCGCTTGAACTAGTTCTTGAACACTGCTTGCAATCACAGTTATGGGAGGCGTTCTTCGTCTTGGCTACGTTTGTTCACAAGAAAACTAGTTAGTGTCACGTCCTTACTTCTATGGATTTGCAGCACTTCGATACAACATGACAGAATTGGAGTATAGAAACCATCGATTTCTATGAAATGTTGTCGCTATTTCCCGAGCCGTCCACTTTTTGACTACGCCGGCCAATTGTGTTCAAGTAGCATCGAGTAACAAAAGAGATTGGGTTCGCAAAGCCGGGAAGAGAATAACCAGTGACGTTTGTTTTTCCAGATAGCCTCCAACGCAACGACCATTAGAATACAAGAGCCCCTAAACTCTAGAGATCGTTCTAAACCGAGCTTCCTCCAAGTAAATGGGTTTGCAAACGAAAGGTTATGCCATCGCTGACAACAAGGTCGATGTCGTGTGGGATATGGCTTGAAGCATTTAACCGCGGGGAGCTTCCTTGGCTTCAATGGCAGCCTGCTCACCCATGGCGGTAAGAACGATAACGTCTAAAAGATGGTGTTAGTACCTATCTGCTGCCAATTTTCCATGTGGCAAATCTTACTGGTATCCTTCTCTTCGGTGGTGAAGAGCTTGTCAATCTTCTCTCCAACCTCTCCGTCTGGAACCTTGACATCATCCTTGGTCTCACCATCATCGGCCATCAAGGAGAGGAAGCCATCGTCGGAAACATCGAGCTGCAGACACTCAAGTCAGCCGCACATTCCCCCAATTTTGATTGCCAGATCTTCTTACCAATTGATATTCCTTGCGGGTGACATTGGGGACATCCATGTTGTGGGTCGATGGGCAAAGTTCTTCGAGCTTCTTGCCAGTGAAGATGTCGATGGCGACCAAATGGACCTTGGCGTGACCGTGCTTGCCAGTCTTCGAGGTAGACATGTCGACGATCTTGCAAGGGCGGTTCTTGATCACAACGAAGCCGTTCTTTCTCAAGGCAGAGCACTGCATGGGGAAAGTGGCAGAGGCGCCGGCATCGGCAGACTCAAAGGTGTGCTCATGCTGCGAGAGCGATTTGTCAGTACGGTTTCATGCAGTATTCAAGTCGTAGTCGTCGTCGTCGAAATTTGATTTCGTAGAAGTTGGAGATGCGCCCAACCGATGGTGGGGCGTGTGCGGGGTGGTTGGAGGGTTTTCTGCGACTTACTTGGGCATCGTCCGCCATCTTGACTGAGGTTGAGTAGTAAGGATGGTTTGGTGAGAAGTTTTACGCCTGTTGCGAAGTTGTAAAGGACCAAAGAGAGAGAGTCGAGAATTTATTTCGTGGTGGATGAACTTGGGAGGGGAGACCGGAAGCGATAAAATCTGTGGGAAAGGCCGCTTCGACTAGTTCACAAGCGATGTGATTGGCTGGAATTTAGTAGGAGATAGAGCCTCCCCATGTGGCCAGCCTGTGCTTGGGCTGGTGCTGGTGCTGGTGCTTGTCTCGACATCGCTACCTTCCCTGCCTGCCTGCCCGTACGTGTTTGATTCACGTCGGTCTACCCATTCGACCAAGCGTCATACCGACTATCATGATTCTGAGGTTACGGCTCCGGTGAAAGACTCGACCCAAGCGCACGCGCTGTCCTTAGAGCTGGAACTACGGTAGCTTTCGGCGTACATGTCACAGACTCCACGCAGAAGACATGTTCAGCAGATACTCAAATCCGGCAGCTACTCCTTCTGGTTCCCCACCCCCGCCGGCGAATAGATCCTACAGCCCAGGAGCTCGACGGCCTAGCCATCTAGGACCAGCTTCAGCAGCTCAACGACCAAGCTTCAATCCGCGGTCATCTTCGTTATCCCTTAATTCAAATGATTCCACGACATCTTTGCTAGCCTCATCGCGGAGACCCAATGGCTCGGGGCTCAAGCAATCAATTACAGTACCTGATGCGCCGGAACCTCTAGAAGTGCTAGAGAAGCTCCTGGGATCGGAAGGAAAGGAGAGCATACAAACATCAGGGCCGGATGGGGCGGTCAATGGGCACAGTACGGCAGAAGATGACTGTGATGAGGGTGATATAGATTTTGAAGGTCTAAGTCTGCGAGAATTGGCTTTGCGGAAGTCTCCCTTTGCTAAAGATGACAATGTATATACTTCTCAAACAGTCGAAGAGTGTATGTTCTATTCCTGCAAAACGGTGTACCAAAAACTAATCTACCTATTAGTTGAGCGAGAAAAAGCTAAATTTGAAGATTTGCATCGGTCCATCAGAGCCTGTGATGATGTGCTGACCTCTGTGGAAATAAACTTGACCAGCTTTCAGAATGACCTTGCTACAGTCTCTGCAGAAATTGAAACGTTGCAGGCCCGCTCGTCTGCCTTGAGCATACGGCTGGAGAATCGGAAAGCTGTGGAAAGTGTTTTGGGGCCAATCGTCGAAGAGATAAGTCTGTCTCCGGCTGTTGTGAAAAAGATTGTGGACGGTCCAATCGATGAAGCTTGGGTCAGAGCATTGGCGGAGGTTGAAAAAAGGTCCAAGGCTATTGACGCCAAATCCAGAGAGCAGAGGAATATTAAGGGAATTAATGACTTGAAACCTTTGCTAGAAAACCTCATACACAAGGTTAGTAATTGTCCGAGGTCGCAAGATGGTGCTGATTGTTCCTAGGCACTTGAGAGGATTAGGGATTTTCTAGTGGCCCAAATCAAAGCTCTGAGGTCGCCAAATATTAATGCCCAGATCATACAACAACAACATTTCCTCCGCTACAAAGATCTTTATGCGTTCCTGCACAAGCACCATCCTAAACTCGCCGAAGAAATAGGACAAGCCTATATGAACACTATGCGCTGGTATTTCTTGAACCAGTTCACGCGCTATGAGAAAGCTCTGGAGAAAGTGAAACTCCATAACATCGACAAGCATGATGTTCTAGGTCAGGATGACGGAACCCGCAAGTCGAACATTTTATCAGGCTCGAAAAACACCGGACCTCCGCATGATGCTTTTAACTTGGGTCGACGAATCGACTTGCTGAAAACGTCGAATCAAACTGCACTTCCATCATTCCTGGCTGAGGAGGACAAGACAACTCACTATCTTGAGTTCCCATTTCGCAATTTCAACCTAGCGCTGGTTGATAATGCGTCTGCAGAGTATTCATTTCTCACCTCGTTCTTCTCGCCAGCCCTCTCATACGCAGCGATCTCACGGCATTTTAATTACATTTTTGAGCCCACCTTTGCTCTAGGTCAACAACTCACAAGATCTCTCATAAACGAGACTTTTGACTGTTTAGGACTTTTACTATCTGTACGTCTCAATCAGCATCTTGCCTTTGAGCTGCAACGGCGTAAAATACCCGCTGTAGACGGGTACATCAACGGTACGGGAATGCTCCTATGGCCTCGCTTCCAGCAGATCATGGACCAGCATTGCGAATCGGTCCGGACCGTCACAAATGGCATCTCGACCCGGAAACCATCGGCATCTGAGCAAGCGAAGCAGTCAGCCGCCCCCCATTTCATGACGCAAAGATTTGGCCAGTTCATGCAAGGCATTTTGACTCTCAGCACAGAGGCTGGAGATGATGAGCCTGTCTCGACTAGTTTAATGCGACTACGGAGTGAGATCGAGGCTTTTCTGACAAAGACGAGCAAGGCTATTGGAGACTCGAGGAAGAGGGAGAGGTTCCTCTACAATAACTATTCACTAGTCCTCACCATCATTGGGGACTTGGAAGGGAAACTGGCTGTAGAACAGCAAGAACACTTCGAGGGGCTCAAGAAAGCGTTTGGGGAAGCTTCATAGCTAGAATTTGCAGGCCCGTTGTACTTCTGATGCAAATCTTACATCCTTCTATGAGTCGCAAAGTGGTATCTTTCAGCGTCCCCCCAGGTATCTCCATAGCAACCCAAATGATAATCCAGGTGATTTGCGTAGCCAAAATGATAGGACTCCTACTAATACAGCGATGCCAACCGCGCGTGCGGGCCTCCGGTATTTCCAGACCACCTTCATGGCTTTGTCGCGTCTGTCTGCCCACTCTATTTCTGTTTTCTGCTTCTCGAAATACTCTCTGCCGTCCTCGAGAGTCTGAATCCGGACTTGGTCGTAGATACGTGCCGTCTTTAAAACGCTGTTACTTGATATCGAGCGCCATATTCTCAAAGTCTCCGGTGGGTGCTGTTCAAATAGTATAACCGTATTGGAAATGAGGGTCTCAATGTTCAAAGGATTTGGTAGTTTCGAGAGGATGAAATGGAGCATATCAGGCTCATCTGCGGGTATCTCAAAGAGCTCGTCAGAACGCTGCAGGACGATCTGTGCAAACATATAAACCGAAAATACTGCCTCTCGTGCTAGTAATACATCGAACAGTCTTGCAATCTCGCCGTATTCCTGTATATCATGCGCATACATCGTAAGAGTCCCTGAAAGGGCAAAGAATGGAGCTATCCCAGCAAGATGACTCCATAGCTTGGGGGAGACGGAGTGTATTATGGCCGGAATGAGTTGCAACTGAGCTAAGGCCTGTGCAAATGTTGGGAGCATGAAGTCCCTGATCCGTAGCGCTGAGAGACGTGCTACCGCAGGAACGCTACCCTGCAATTCAAGGACGAGGAGGAAAACCTGGCAGATATCGTGATAGCCCTGGAAATACGACAGATAGGGCTGCCGCCGCAATACCTCTGTTATTAGAGCGGATAATTCTGCCTTGCGTCGATCCAATTCTCGTGAAGATTGGTCTGTGCAAACGGGTCAGTATCAATATGATAACTGATATCTGGAGGGATCGCAAGTACCATGAGGGTAGTATATAAAGGACCTATCAACATCCAACTGAACTTGATCTTCATCACAATGTTTTGGCAACAATTTCCAGCTGGGCGCATCTTCCTTCTCCAGCTTCACTTCGTCATCTGAGCTTGCGCAACCAAGCAGTATAGGCCCTGTCATGGACAGTCAGCTACACTCAGCGAGTGGTTCCTGGGAGCACGAACATGCCTGACGTCGGATCTCGTCCAAGACCAGGCCACCTTCTGAGGTGGCCAGGAATCTCAACTTCTCGACATCTTTCCACTGACACGCTTCCCAAAGTTCTGCTATCTTTGCGTCGCGTGCGATGGTAGCTGGTGTTGGTGTTGGTGGTCGCGGGGTTTCGAGTTTGAGCTTCTCATCGTTGATACTCTCTAGGTTCTCAGTGGATTCCATTTCCGGATGAAGAGTCCATGGATGTGCTTTTACATCGTACTTTGTCCAGAAAGCCGCGGATGCGTGTCGTTCTGGTGGTGGTTTTGAGTTGATGCAGAAGCAGGCATGTGTTTTCCTAGGCGTTCAGCCTTAGCGCCCATTGGCTTCCTCGGGCTTGCAGGTGCATTGCAGCCTCGTCCTTTGGGAGTTGGAAATTAAAAAAAAGTGATCTGTCAATACAACAGATCGCGATCGCCAGCCAGAACGAGACTGCTGATTCACTTGGGCCCAAATCTGGTCCGTCCATGTGGCTCTTCTTCCCCAGCATCTTCCCCCGTCTTTTCCCGTCACAATGTCCTGAGGGCATTCGCATATCAGCCGGCACGGCACGCGCCTTCAGAAGCTTATTATTAGATAACTTCGCGTCGCCTGTTCTTTCTCCACCTCATACTCACTCAGCCTCGTCTCTTCTAGCCGGCCTGCTGCCTTCTCTTCTGCCCTGCCCTGCCCTGCCCTGCGAACAATATTGATGTGCTTGTTTCTTCCGGGCGAATAAGCAATTGCACTTCCTTGCAGACCACTTGAGCGGCTATCCGTCGCCCGTGTCTGGCCAAAGCAACCGTCTCCCCAACCTGAGAGGACTGGTCTGGAGCTTGTTGCTACGTCTTTCTCTAGTTCTTCTACCCGCAGCTGTTCAGCCTACTGCAACTTAATGGCATCAGATTGAAGCGCCTCGCTCCGATGGCTCTCCAAGCGAGTACTCTCGTGGATGGAGCATGGACAACTACTACAATCGATGTCGACGATGTTCTTAGGGCCCACAACCACGAGCAAGAGGCTACCAATCTCATGGATGTTGAAAAGCCACCTACCCTTGGCATCTTGACTCAGACGGTCATTAGAAGTCCTCTTGTGCACTGGATCCTGCCTGTGAGGCTCCGAGGAACAAAAATTCATGACGTTGCCTTCATTGGGGTAAGAGATGGATTTTGATTTTCTTCTTTTCACTCATGTTGGTGCCTAAATCTTCGCGGCTTGTGGTATCTGTATTGCAAGTGCAATGCCATGTACCTATCTTTTCAAGGGACATATTCATGCCCTAGCACTTTAGTCTCCTTGTCTACAGTGCCGAGTTGCTAATTTACATAGGATGATTTTGTTCAAATCAAGGAGCTACGCCCCGATGGACTGCTCTGGGATGTGATCCGAAAAGAAAATTTTGGATCACGCATCCGAAATGCCTGCGTTGTCGGATCAGTCGATGCGTACAAACAAGATCCTGATACCAGAAATGGCTCTCCAGAAGTCGAAGACGAGGATGAAGACGTACTAATGGTTGCCAACGATCCATCACGGACACGACCACTGACCGATATACTGCCACCACAGCATCTAGTAGTTCAGCTTCAAACAGGAGACTCGGTCTTCTTGATGCTTCACCAATCTGCAGACGGGAAATTAGAGATTATTTCTAGTCGCTATCGAGTGTCAAAAGTTATGCTAAATCTACAGCCAGGCATGCATCTTGCCGTGGACCCAAGTTCAAGGTACATGGCCGTGGGATGCTCTGAAGGCGTCTTCGCCATATATGCATTGCATTCCAGGAGCGAGCTCAAAAGCCAATTCTCCGAGGGACTAAAGCTCCGCTACGTAGAGGCAGAAACGTACGTCTACTTTCCAGGAGTAATCGTCAAGATGGACTTTTTGTACCCTTCACCTGATGACGAAGGTCATATTATCTTGCTAGCACTGGTTGTCCTGAGGGGTAAGACTCGAATGCTTATATGGGAATGGGAAACTGGCAGTGAACTAAGACATGTTCGCGCACGAAGCCTCAAAGGCCACCTGCTCGAGGACAGCCGCCAATTACCCCAGTTGCTCATCCCATTGAGGACCAAGTCGTCCTTCATACTCATTTGTGAGGAATCTATGGCAGTTTGCGAAGACCTCCTGCAAGGATCGCCCACTTTCGTTGATTTCAATAATAAGATCGACCCGCCAACAGCATTTCATCATGGTTCGGGAAATCCACTTTGGACAGCATGGGCAAGGCCAGCTCGCATGAAGGCACACAGGCAAAAAACCGAGGACATCTATATTGTGCGTGAAGATGGAATTATTAAAATTCTTGAAGTTGATACATCAGACGCTTCCGTGGGACTAGACCATATCATTGGCGAACTGGAAGCCAACTGTGGAAAGGCGATGGCATGCCTTGACTGTTGGATGACCAAAGAAAATGGAGATCTGCTTGTCACCGGTGGCGATTCATGCACTGGTGGGACCTTTCTAGTAAGTTATCCTGGCAGACATCCGATTCTGATGCTCTTATGTCGCTGATCTAACGCAACTCTAGGTTCGTGCCCGAAATGTTCCCAAGTATATGGAGCCAATTCAAAACTGGTCACCCGCACAAGACTTTGTGACGACGTTCGAGGGTCAAGACAGAGACGTAGGAGATAGAGCATCAAGATCTAAAGATACCAGCTTTGTTCCTAAACCAGATCGAATTTTCTCTTGTGGTGGCAAAGGTTTGCATGGAGCGATTACTGAATTTCGATACGGCCTCGAAGCTAGTATCGGACTGGAGATGGACTATGATGTTCCTATTATGCACGCGTGGGTTTTGTACCCAGACTCCGGGAACCTCGAAGATCATGGTGCCTCTTTTTTCCTAATGGCAATAGGAGATCATTCAGCAGTCTTACGACTGTCAGCTGATGTTCTGGATGTACAGGAGCTGGAGCAAGATTCGACAGTTTTCGATCTCAATTATAGAACGATTGCCGCCGCCATGCAAGGCTCTTCGATGATACAGGTCACTGAAAAATCAATTGTTGTGATTTCTCAAACGAACTCGTATGTACTATCTCAATTTGGGCTGCTTGTTGAAGTGTTCATTTCAACTGACAAGACACAGCCATGCGTATGCTGCCAACGAACTGCTTGATGTTCACTCGGAAGGAGTTTGTCTCGGCGCTGGAACTTCGATCTGGAATGCAGTGATCGATAGTCGAGCAGTGGCATTCACAACATTCTTCGATAACGCTGTTTGGTTACAGCTCTTGGATTTTGACGATAGCTCAATGGAGGTTGACAGCGGTCAACCTCTCCCCTCGACTGGAAGGATCCGCACAATTGGCCAATTCGCGCCTAATGTAACTTGCCTCGCGATCGGAACTATTAACTCGACCTTGTGCGCGATTGTGGTGGAGCAGACCCAGGAAACTATCGTCATGTCATTTGTCCCAGTAGCCGGAGGTCTACGGAAAGCTCTGAGCATTGATCCAACTTACGGCAGTGAAGGGTCGCGCCTCGAAGGTATTGTCAGTATCGCCGTTTCTCCAAGTGAATCGGGTCAATTACTTCTCCTATGTGGCACTCGGAATGGAGTCCTAATTACTCTTGAAATTGACCAAAGCACTGTCGAGATAGTGACTAGCAGATATCATAGAATTGGCGGGACTTCAGTATTGGTGACTATAGATGATCATACTGAAGACTTATTCTTCGTAAATTGCGATTCAAAAGTCTATGCTGTTAGACCAGAAATGTCAGCACCATCCATGAACTTACCCCGACGCTGGCTTCGACAGACTCGGATTCATCAAGTATGGCTATGTGACAACGCAAGGCCAGAATATCGGCCACCAAACATAACATCGACTGCACGGTTACGACCCAATTTGTCTGCTGGTATTGGTGGAAGCATGCTGTTCGTAGCCGATTCCCAGCTGCTTATAGCACGGCTGAGTCTGCAGCCAAAAGCTGTACCTCGTCATTTAATCATCAAGTGCACCCCGACGCGTCTAATGTACTCAAGCACTCTCAATGTCTTGGTGGTAGCTGCTTCACTGAACGGAAAATCGACTCTCCTTTTTTTCGACCCTGACACTGGCTGCAATCTCTCGGAGCCAATTGATCCCAAGACGAAGGCACCAATCAGCTTTGTATCAGGCCTTGGAAATTCAAGTGAGAGAATCTTTCGTTTATTCGAATGGACATTCAAGAAAGACCGGAGCACTTGGTACTATATAATTGTTGCGACAAGTTCTGGCCGGGTACTTGTGATATCCATCGATAATTTAGATAAGTTCCGTGAAGACATGCAAAAGAGGAGCCATATTGAGCACAATAGCGACAAGGGGAAGAGCAAACAGAGGCCGATGATACGCTACTTCATGAGGCACAAATTCAAGGGTAGAGATCCAGCTACAGCAGTTATTGGATTCCCAGAAGGCATCATCTGGAGCTACGGGAACTTAATTCTCTGCGAAGCCCTTAATCTGGCAGAGAAGAAGTTCGAGACAGTGGGAAGGTATCGCCTCCCATCGCCAGCAATAAACTTATTCTACGAGAATGGCAAGATCTATGTACTTACGAGCAACCACTCTCTTGAGATTTTGCAGATGGTATCTAAGTCAGATGGATACGATTTGGTTCGCACACACGGAGATCCAATCAGCAGAGCTGCTCTTCATCATACCATAATAGACTATCCGACGACAAGACCGATCCATCTCGTTTCTGATAAGATGTGTTCACTTGTCGGACTTTGGCCGACCGAGGACGCAAAGGCAGATACACTTGAGCCGGTATTTGAAGCTCAACTGCTGCATTCAGTTCTGCGGTTCCGCTTCGCAAGATGCCGGCCTACCTGGGATCCTATGTGGACGTCGACTGGCCGTGTGGCCAAGTTGACAAATGATCAAGTACTGAGTCTTGAAAGCACACCAAACTCCATGAGCCGATCGGAGACTTTGGGTTTATCCATCAACGGTGCAATCAGTCACTACAGCATTCTCGATGCCGCAACTTGGGAGTTCCTACGATTTCTCATAGACTTGGCAATCCGCTCACCCAAGGTCTACGAGTTCACATTCAAAGATTCTCCCATGCCTTTGGGCGCCTTCGGTCCTGTCACCGACCCCAAGATCATGATGCACATCGACGGCGACATCCTCAAGCGCTGTCTTGAGCTTCGGGTTTTGGAAAGCCTCCTTCGGCTTGATGTCCGGACGCAAGAGGCACGCATGATTTTGCAGCGGTTCGTGCAGCTGATCCAGACGCTGCATATGGGAACATTACCAAAGGGCGCTGCGCCAGAGGTGTACGTGGAGCAGGCGTATGTAGACTTGGCGTTCCTGCTGAGACCGGTAATGTGAATTTCTGTTTTATGGTTTGAAAAGGGGTGGGGGGCGTTGAGATGGGGCGGCGGTGGTAGATATTCTCAGCTTTTACCCACGGGGAACGGAACGCTTGGCGCTGTGGATAGAAGGATGGGGAGACTAGACGGTTGTACTTAAGGCATGAAAGAGATGATATACAGTAACGAGACATACAGCCATGACTTTGATTTCTCACACGTGCGAATATTACTGAGAATCGCAAGATGTGAATAGCTAATTACAACTTCCCTTTTCTCGCCATTCGTAGCAATCCATCCTATCCTACCCCTATCTCTCCTCTCTACCATACCAACCTACCAATACCCACGAGCCGCACCCAGGGCACAGCGACAACCGTAGATCTCCAATTCCTAACCTCTCGTCCTGAAACTCCTCAAGATCTCTCGTCAAGAGTCCTCCAAAGCCCCATCATCATCAGGGGAATGTATGTAGGGGAAGTAGGTAGATGGAGAGATAAATCACTAGACAAACGAATGATACGTGCTCCCATCGTGTCTCGCATTGAGAAAGCAATGTCTTTCCCAGATGATCCAATTCGCCAACTCGCTGCACTGGCATAGTAGGGTAATGGGCGCTGTTGGCGACCATCCGTGGTAGAGGAGGGTACTAACTTCTAACTCCCTGTCTGTCAACACTGCGCTTCACTTGCCTTACGTACTCACTTAAGCAATTTACTTAGTTACTCAATTGAAAAACAGCTGTGTGAACACTCTCCAGCAACTAGCCAGGAGTCAAATCGACAGAGGTCTCCAAAGCTCAGACGGTCACTAGCCCTCTCACAGCCAAAACTTAGAAGGAAGGGAACAAGAATATAGACATGCCGCTGTCCCATTATAGACAAGCTATACAAGGAATTATACACCGCAATGACAAGTGGTCGTCATCATTGCATCCCATTCGCTGAATCCCAGACCCTAAACTCCCTCCCATTCGATCCCATTCCATTCCGTTTGCTCGTAAGCCCGTAAGGTGCTCAGGTAACTCTACGCTTGTCCGCATCTACCCCCCTCCCCCCTCATCCCGTCACGACTCCTGCTCCTTCAGCGCCTCCGCCGCAACCTTGGCCTCCATCTTCCGCCTCGCAGCGAGGATCATCTCTTCTCTCCTCCGCTGCAGCAGCGCCTGCCGCTCGCCCTTGTTCGCGCTCCACGCCTGGCCCTGCTTCTTCCCCGCGCTCCCACTAGCGCTTGATGCATCCTCCGCACCTTCAGGCCGGCTGGCGTCTTCTGCTAGTTTCGATTTGAGATTGTAGCGTGTGATGAGATCTGGTTGGAGTGGTTTGGGCGTCGTGGATGTCGAAGCCGTGGAAGCCGAGTTGGAGGACGAGCTTGCTGGGAGAGGCGGTTGGAAAGATTGTGGTGGCTATAAGAGTATCCTGTCAGCATCTCTCCTCATAGAACTTCTCCTCTATACACGTATCGTGCCTCCCAGCGTGCGATTGTAGCCCAGTACACCCATCTGCCAGCTTCTTCCAACAAAAAAATCCAAGAAACATCCCACTCACCACTTCGAGACCCCTCCCGCTCAGCACCCGCTCCGTCGTCGCAACCACGTTCCCCCCATTCCGCTGCAGATCCCACATGATACTCCGCCTCGAAACCTGCGGGAACATCTGCTGTATCCTCTCTACGTCCGCCTCGCGGGCCCGCACGTTGTTGGCGGCCGTTGTGCTGCGGCTTTGTGTCGACGTCGCGCTGGGTGCCGAGAAGAAGAAGTAGCGGATCGCAAGACCGCCGAGCACAATGATGAGCAGCAGCTGCGGGACGTTGATCGTTTGGTCAGCCATGGTGCGTGTATTGTTTTTGTTTCCGGAGAGCTTTGGCGGGAGTGGAGCTGTGTTGAGGAGAGGTAGAGAATCAGGGAAACCCGATTCTTGTAAGACTCCCTGGCGCGGTAGCTCCTGTTTCCGTGTGTTTCTACCTGATGCGTGCAGACTGCAGGAAGACGATACCGAGCACAGTGTAGGATCTGTCAAAGTTCATTTGAAAGTTGGGCACGTCCACAATAAAAGTAATGGAAGCTTCTACACATTTGTGGTGAGGTGGGATTGATCACAAATATCATGTCACGTGCCTCAATGCTTATCCGGGCTGTTCTAGGTCCTTCGTCACTTCCATATACAGGCTCGAGCCGTCTGGCTCCACCTAGTATATTTCAGAGCTTTATTCACAGTGACAAGATCGTAACAAGACCATCGTCCATAGTATTTATTGATGAGTCAAGTCAGGGCCACTATATTTTCGTGAAGCCCGCCGGTATCCTTGATGCAGACCTATGAACTCCACCCATAAAAGACAAGTGCCAGATAAGCCTCATGCTAATCTTGTAATCTTACTCCATTTGCAAACCGCAATATGAATCTGCCCCAGTCACCGAGCCATCGTACCAGCAAGCGAGATGTACCTTTACAGTGCTCCACCACTTTCACCAAATCATAACGGACATCGCTGTCAGTTTCCATACCGAGGTTAAGAAGCATGTCTGGCAGCCATGGAAGTCAAGACATTTGAACTATCATGCCAACGGTCTAGAAAGCTGAGGCAGTGGGGTAGGAATGTTCTCGAGGTCATCGTATATGAGCGTAAATTCTCTCTGTCAGCTAGATTAGCTTGGGAAGACACACATTTGAGTAGGGATGGTACCCGTTCTCTTGACCATGACTTGATATCAAAAAAGATATAATACCCCCGCTCCGTCCCATTTCCTAGCGCTTGGGGAACCATCAAGTCATCTTTAGTAAGCCAAAGTTGCAGCTTCTTGTGATAACGCCAGTTGCGACCGTGACTAGAGGTATTCCATGTCAGCCAAAGTCGAAGTTAACCTCAAAGAATCTTCTTACAGTTCCGTAGCAGCTAGTATTTGCTGTATATCTCCCGGATTGCTATAGAACATGAAAATCAAGGCTTCATCATTAAAGTTCGATAGCTTGGAGTCAAGCGCTGCAATATTCCCCACTGTGTAACATTCGGGTAAAGTAAAGCGCGGTACGGAAGGTCTTGGTGGCTCATCAGCGAACAGCGAGTATGTCTGCGAAGATATGTTTCTATAGTGTGTCAGCATAGTGCTAACCCGAGGCAATTAGGAAGCACAAACTCAGTTGAGTTTAGGTCAAATCCATAACCTGCAATGTTATCGCCAGTGACCATGGCAGCATAATCAGGAAAGTTGCTCATCATAAGCGAAAAGCCCTTGAGTCCCCATTTATCGATCTCATTCATACCAGCTAAAGGATCTTGAACTTCCGGCCCAGACTCTTCTGGATTACTTTGCGACGCGGAATCCAGAGTCTGAGACCGGGGAACTACAGGATCTTGCTCTCGCGCAGGACCATCTGTTCTCGCCATGGTTGATTGTATTGGATTATCTTCTCTCTGGGAAAGGTTTAATGATGCCGAAAATTGGTTGTTCAGGAAGGTCTGAAGTGGGTCAGCTCAAGGGTTTATCAAGAGACTTGTTTATAGCAAATTCACTCACGTTCGTTTCGCTCTCAGATGTACCACTCAAGCCTTGCCTACTTGACTCAATTGGTGATCTCGAATTCGATACTCCTTGAGGTGAATTGTCAGCGGCCGCAAAGTTCTGGTTTCAAAGCACCAACCCGATAAGCTCCCCGGCGAAGCAACTCTATTGCTAGCAGGAACTCGACTAGTCCCCGACAGTGCGTTCAGTAAACCATTATTCCGACTCGGCTGCGAGGGTGGCGCGGAGCCAAATCCCATCCCATTCGACGGGGTGCCAAATCCGATATTCTGTATCCGATCCTGGCCAATCTCACCATTTGCATTTCGATTTAAGGGAGGGAAATCATCCGCGGCGTTCGACTGCGATGTCTGCCCGACAGCGTTCTGACTGCCAAATCGGAAGCCACCCTGAGTGCTCGGCAGCTGTGATGACGAGCTAAAGAGATCCTCCTGCTGCTGCTGGGTCTGCTGCTGGGCATTCAGTTGCTGCTGTGAAGAGAGGGCGGGCTGCTGCTGCAAGTGCATAGTTCCTGGAGGCCCAATATTTCGATTTCCTGGTGCGGCCCACGTCGACTGGCTTCGTTGAGGCTGGTTACCAGATAATGATGGGAATTCGCTAGCACCACGTCAGTCATCTACTGCAAGCGCTGCCCTTAGCAGACCAGAATCCCACTCACGACAGGTCTAAGGACGTCTGCGGCTGCGAGGAGCCTGTTATGGTCTGCGCGAAACTGGTCATAGGTCCATTCGCTCGTGGGTTCCCCAGACCTGCACCACCCATTGGCATTCCTCCTCCAAAGGCCCAAGTCGATCCATTGCTTGCTAGAAAATCGGGAAAACGTCAGCACATCACTTCCTGCGCTAGATATGCCACTGCTCGTAAGGCGTCCGTACGCATCTTTCCTCCAGGTGGTATGCGATTCGACACACTGCGGTTCTGGGGCATCTGCTGCTGGCTTGCGAATTGGCTGGGGAGGCCACGTAGTGATTGAGGTCCGACAGCTTGAATCAAGTTGTCAGCTTGAGCACTCGGTACTTTGACAAACGATGCGCAAGAACAAACAGACGCAACGAGGCCGAAGGCCGAGCAGGAGCGCGCAAGTGGCAGAGACAAGACGAGACCCCATAGAAGACAGTGCCTCTGTACCCAGCCAGGCATGCCGAAACAGACGATCCTCCTAATGACTGTAGTTGGTGGTTCGTGTCCTGCCCAGCACCGAGTCTCAACCCTCATGGCCTCCCCATTGCACCTTCGCAGCCCGCAGAGCTTCCCCGTCGAGAGCTCCGCGCCCAGCGACTCTCCAAGGGCTCCATGAGTCTTCCACAGCGACTTCGAATCCAGGCCATCTGTTCTCGTGTCCAGGAAGAGCAAAACAGCGGGGCAGTTTGTGGGGAAGAGGGAGAAAACAGTTCATACCTGGCCGATTCATTGCTGCATGAGTTAACTCGAGTTATTGATTTTGGGCTTGTTATATGCGCGAGGGTGAAGGTACTGTATGATCGCAAATGTGAGAGCGTGGGGCTTGAATTGTCGACGGTGAGCTTTCTCCTAGTGAACTCTTGCAATGTTGCAAGGTAAGAAGCTCTCCAAGGCTGGTTTCGCTCTAGCGCCGAGACAGTTGCGCCCCAGTGGCTGTAAACTCAAAGATCAGCCTCATCTCAATGCTATTTCAACGTGAAAGTTCATTTTTCTTCATTTATGAGGCCATACTATCGAGTCTGTGTCTCGAGTTGATATTTCCACTTTTGATTTGATACAATTGTTTATTTGACCACAATTCAACCTCTTTCTTCCCACTCCCATCGCATATACAATTCTGTTGTTTTTATACCATCAAACACACATGTGCTTGAGTGCTGTAAAGCAGAACTTCACCATCTTTTTATGATTCTATCCTGTAAATTTTCTGAAGGCATCGCTCATACTGTCATATAAATCATAATACATACCATTTACCGCAGACTGCCCCAACTCTCTATATCAGATCGCCCTTTTGAATCTACGTCCAAAGCATGTCCCTGACGGACCGCCTGCAAGTTTTAGGTATTTGAGGCTTCCAAATCACCCATTTTGCCCGGGCAAAGGGACGACTGGATGACTTCACTTGTGATTGAGGCACCCTCGTGGCCTACCTGCTCTAATTTGTGATTGAAACAGGCTGGCAAGCGCACGAGAACCTCGCATTGCCTTGAGATTTGATGCTGAACTTGATACGACCAAGCTGGAGCCTGGTCGTTAATATTAAAGATGACCTATTTGAGTCAAGATCACGAAACTCCCGTGGGCTGGGAGTTCATCAACGCTTCGGTATGCCATAAGCCCCGCCTCCTTGGTTTTCACCCCAAAACCCTCTTGCGTCGTCAAACCCTAGTCCATAGGCATCGACCTGGGCTGGAGCTCTCGTTTCTGTGGAAAGAATTTGTGCTGACTGTACAGGACTATCTGCGAAGGTTGAGTCTATTACGGATGCCTTCCGTCCAGCTGAGTTTGGTGGAAGGCTAGATTTTCCATCATCGAGGTTTAGCGCGGCGAAGATGGCTTTCATGTCTCTCAAATCCGCCTGGGCTGGAACGTTTCTTGCAGAGGCCGAGCGCGCCTCTACAAATTTCCTAATAGAGCGAACGATTGGTGGATAACCTTCGTCATTCGGCAGCCACCACTGCATACAAGTTCGGTCTCGGAAAAGATCGGCCATCTTGGAACGGAACGTATACGGATATATGTAGCTGCATAGATTAGTTAGCATGGAAGGCAGACGATGATCAATGAAACGCCACTCACCCCTGGCATTCGATTGTAGCAAATTTCCGCCGCGACCACATTGCGTGGGTCTCATCTCTGGGTAGAAACAAACAGGCAATTCCAACACTTGCCTGTCCAGCTAAGATCGCCCCCTTCGGGCTTCCAGGGTAGAATTCTATCGCTTCAAATAGTTGGCAGATGCCGTATGCTTTCATGGCCAGGTCTTTACTCGGCTGCGTCTTCAAAGTGAGAGCCGTTTGGTATTTGTGCATCAAATCGATTGCTATCCAGTCGAGCGTGGCGATATTCATAACCCACAATCGTCCTTGAAACATGGCTCCTCGTACATAGGGATCCACGATATCGTCAGGATCAAGGGGCCTCGCCCCCGTGAAGTCTGTAACCATGTAGCGTGGATCTTGAAGGGCAGGGTCCATGTGAGTCTTCCACTCATCGATCTGTCTTCCGATAAGTTCGTTCTCCCTGATAAAATTCTCGTGGGAGATTTCTCCTTTTCCATTCCTAGCAAATAAGAGCGACATGTCCATAGCAATGAGGCGTTGTTTGGCAAGGGAGTATTCAATCTTCCACTCCAGCTCTTGTGGATCTCGCTGGACCTGCTGAGCAAAGAAGTCTTGCGCGTACGAGAACCATTCTCTTGACAAGACCGTTTCGAAGCCGCCCATGAGACCAGCAAACACGTCAAACCGCGTATACCAGCCAAGGATTACCCGCGCCATTTCGTCTTCCATTACTGTCTGTGGTGTGTACAATTCCGTAAGAATTTCATAAGCCGCTTTCTGGTGTCCCAAAAGATTGATCCAGTCACCCAAAAACTCCTTCCCCGATCATTTAGCTTCCGAACACAGTGGCAGGTCGAGTGCTTACCTCTATCGTTGCCAGTTGCAGAATTGCAAGCAATGTACCAATGTCTCGTCTCTCACCCTTTCTTAGCGAATTCAACAGCAGAGATACTGATTTGTTATAGTACTGGAGGAAGTCCTGTATTCTCCCCGTAGGATTGTGTAGCGTCCTTTGAAAGGCAGAAAACCCAACGACTGCGTGGAGAAGAGCATCGTTGCGGAGCGCTGCATCCAAGAAGCGGGTTCGAAGGAAGTTGCCCGAATCAAGCTTCAGCGAGTAGTGACAATGAGTCAGATTTTCATAGAAATATGTCAGATAGAATTGAAGATCGGGTGGCAGATGAGACCAGTCGCTTCTCAAGGCTGAACCGGATGCGGACGAAATACTTGACCTGCCATGGCCCCCCATGCTCTGATATGTAGAATAACCCACAGACCCTTCAGTGGATGGAGTTGGCGACGCACAGCTTTTATCATGCATCAGCGATGGTGTTTCCGAGGGAGTTCTCATTCCAATCTTCAGCTCGCTAGCGCTTTGGCTTATGCTACTTCGTTGCGTAGCAGTCCTGGACGGAGCTGGTGGACGTGAGGTATCATCCGCCATTTCTTCGTCGTCAGGAATGGCATCTAGTCGTTCTGACCCTCCATCGTCACTTTCATCTGATGATGAGGCGCCCTGTGCTATCTTGGATGAGCCGCCCCAGACACCTTAGATGGTGTTGAAGCTTCTGGGTAGACACACTCGCGCGCTCCTTTCTTGCACCCTATAGCACATTAGTGTCACGCATGGTAGAAATATTGGACTGCTTTGATTACTTTCGCAGATAGGATGTGCTTCGTCACACTAAATTTATATGAGTTCTATCCAATTAAGAATGGCCAGGGAAAATACCTTTACACGTCGGCTTCTACACGTAAAACATCCTGATCTCGTTCGCCGATGTTTAGTGTGATCCTGTGTCGACTTCCGTCGATTACGGTTAGGTTTTGGTACATTCATGGCTGCGTCTTGGTTGGCAAAGAGATAATGCAAATCGGCATAAGAGCTTGCTGAGCTCAGCCTCTGAGATGGTTGCGAAAGAGATTTCGAGCTCTCTGGCGCTACCTGGCTTGCACTGGTGATAGAACTTGGTCTTCCTGCTGGGTCTCCGACGTTGAAGTTATTCATAACGACCCAGCAGGTGGTACACGGTCTCCTAACACAGTAGTGGCAGAATGACGGATGACCGAGGTTTGTTTAGAGGGTGGAATCTTGACAAGTGAAGGTCTGGAGTTCCCCGTTGTTGGCAAGAAGCAAGACCCCACTAGCCAGGAACAATGATGCCGGATGGTTTGCGGGCCGTTGGTTTCGGTGCAAGTATACACGCCGCTAAGTTGCAGGGACCTGATGAAAGACTGAAGAGCGTCCCAAGCTTTCACGACCAGTCGTGGTTAGGATGTGCAAGGAAACCCTGAGCCTGCTAGCGCTCTCAACCTTGTCAGTCGACTGGACTGTGAAGGTAATGATCTGGAGACGCAAGGGCGCTTTTGCCGATCAACGAGATGACGGGCCCCTGAGAGAAGAAAGAAGGTTGGTGGGGATTCCACGGTGATGGAGCTCGATCTTGCTCACTCTCTCGGAAGAGGAGGAGTATCTATTCTCCCCCTTAATGAGAAGCTGTTCTCAACCTGCAAGCGCAAGGTTGATCTGGGACCTGTTGAGATTTGTTCGGAGATTTCTACATCGGGCCAAGGATAAGATTGAGATTTCCTGGTTCAATATGATCTGTTGACAAGGTTTTTGATTGCACCAAGGCAGGTGAGAGTGGGATGACTTGTTGGAGGGGATGAGGGCGACTCTTCCAGCAGCGAGTCTCTAGTGGGAGGCACCGGAGCCGAAATGGCTGCAGGTCTGCTCGAAGAAATGGTACCCAGGCCAAACTCCTTTCAGACTTTGTTGCGGCGCCCACGAGTGTCAGAGTGAGGGGCCTGTCGTTCGACGGTACTCGACCGGCGTGGCTGAATGACCTTCCCGCTACCCAGAGCCCAAGAAGGACGATGGAGTTGAAGAGCCGGATTCTGCAGATCAACCAGGGAGGGCAATAATTTGACGTTCTGACAGGGTTTGGAGCTGGTCCTGCACAGTACGGTACGGTAAGTACAGCAGATTGGTGAAGGCAGCTCGATCCACGAGGGTCGTAATGGCCCGATGACCAGGGTTGTGATGCAGTGTCTTTGCGCACTGCTGGATCCAGGTGGGATATCACGGACAAGGAAGTTTGCAGCCCCTTCCACCTCACAGGGCCTGTGGTGCCAGTGCCATTGTCATTGCCACGGATCGACGGACAGAGGAGGAAGTGGATAGTGAGCAGATGTTTAGTGGTCTCTTGAACAACGTCAAGTCAAGATGGAGGGGGATGAACGAGGGACATGTGCAGTCGGACCAGACTTTTAAATGGAGCCCGTGTCGCTCCTGTGGCGCCAGGGGTCGGGTCAACCTAGTCTGTGATCAGCGGTGATTTTCAGACGTCCTGGAAATTTCAGTACTCTCCCATGTCTTCACCGTGTGCCAGAGAAACTCTGAGGAGGAGGACGGGACAACAGTTCAGACGGATCATGCAACTGCCCGCCAGCCGTTGAAGCGCTCGCTGCTGCCTCGAAGAGGTCAAGCACGCACGCCCGCACGCTACCGCTGCTGGACATACTTTTTGGTTTGAGTAGTGCGAGACAGGACTGACTGACCATCGCCCTGGGCCCCGCCGGGTGTGCCAGGTAGGTAGGTTGGTGCCAGGTGCCAGGTGCCAGATGCCAGGTGGTCCTTGGCGCAAGCACTAGAACCGCGCAATGCATAGCTGCTGCGAATGCAGAGACGCAGAGGCAAATGCAGAGGCAAATGCCCCGAGCTACGGCATTGACCTGCGCGGCATCATCTCACCTGGAGACGGATCTGGGGGCAGCGGGTTCCGTCGCGCTTGATTGCCGCAATGCAAAAGTCGTATTCTGCCTTCTACCTTCTGCCCTCTGGCTCCTCCGTTCTCCCTGTCGGTGTCTCTGTCCGGGCTGTCCTCCTCTGATCGGTTTGGGCTGGGCTAGGCTGGGCTGCCGGGTGCAGCATCGACTCATAGCTGGCGGAGTATAGGCACGGTCCCAGCGCGAGAGGCTTGACCCTGTTGGCGGATTCCCCAACCATCGGGAAGAGAAGGTTCTGGGCTGGGGGAGGGGAGGGGAGGGTGGCAGATCCGTCGGGGATTGGTTTGATGGAGGGGAGGGATGGGTGGATGGATGTCGATGATGTGGATGTGGATGTGGATGTGCGAGTGGGTTGGAAGGTGGGTTGGTGGGTATGTGGAGTGGGGATGAGGATGGATGATGGATGATGGAAGATGAGTGGATGCATGGAGAGAGCAGGGCAGGGCAGAGCAGGGCAGAGGTGGTGGCTTGCGAGTGGAAGGGTAGCAGGGGAGGGGGGTAGTAGATTGAGATGGGAAGATGGGAAGATGGCAAGGAGGACGGAGCGATGGAGCGATGGAGAGATGGAGAGATGGATGGAGAGATGGATGGATGAATTAAAGACTCAATGAATCAATCAATGAATGAGCAGATGGTGGAAGTCAAGGTCCAAGGTCCCAGGTCTCTCCCACTTGCCTGCCCTTGCACCATCAGACGGCAGCGGCTCCCAATTCCAGGTGCAATTCCCAATCCACCCCCAACTCCCCCAGCCCAGCATCCCAAAGGAGAGACGGGCCAATATTGGCGTCGACAGCAGCAGCGCGATGCAGTGCTGATGCCGCAGCGTGTCTCTGCCAAATGAGTGCATACAACGAGATGGAGATGGAGTTGGAGATGGAGATGAGATGAGGATCCGATGAGATTGAGATGGAGATTAAGCAATGCACAGCGCCCTCCTCCCTCCCTTCCCTCCCTTCCACCTCCCCAATCCATCCCCGATTCTGCCAGGCTGATGCTCTCCAGATGGCACCTCCTCTGCTCTGCGTCCCCCATCTGGCATCATCCATCTGCATGTCGCGCGGCGTGCAGCTGCATGTCGTGGCGTATCAGCATGAGGAACTTCGAATTTACCGTCGCCATTATCCGGCACTGCTCCTGCCTGCCCTACCAGACCCGACCCTCGCATCCCATACCCTGACATCTGGCATCATGGAAGGACGTACATCCGTCCGGATCATGGCGCGTCTTTCGCTTTAGCAGAGATTGGAATAGGCCCTTTTCGAAATAGGGGAAACATCGCTCGACACATCCAGCAGCAGCATCACCACACCCGACGCTCCCTCCTCCTCCACCTCCTCGACCTCCTCCACCACAGCAGCCGTACGGACGGAGTAACCTGACGCCCCAGCATCCTGCTTAACAAGACACGGAGGTATCACCATGTTCAGTAAAGAGAGGTTGAATCAAACGCGCCGGCGGCACGCTACTGAACCAAGGATCTAGCGTGGTGTCGAGGTTGGTTGGGACTGACGTTACTCTTGCGACCAGACTTGACCTTAGCTAGCTGCGCTGGGCAGGCCACAGTACAGTAGCTGGGGAGTGATTAGGGTCAAGCCGAACTTTGACGTGTCTAGCTTGCAGATCTAGTCGCAGCACGCGCAGGAAGCCAGGTTTCAACAGCGCCAGCTGCCTGCAGCAGCCCAACCCAAGACAAGACACGCAGACTGATGTCTCTCGTCTTGTCTAGTGTCGTGCCCTTCCCAGTCGCTCTTCGCCCGCTCTCGTTGCTCCTCGCGCCTCTAGCCTCGATGATCTTGCCTCCGTCCAGCAGAAAGGTACAGCGCTGGGCGGTACTGGACACCAGCTGCCCCTCTCTTCCACCCAGCCACCATGTGGCTCAGGCACACGTACACACACATGCAGACGCGGAACCAGATGCAGATGTCGATCATCATCGTCTCGGAAACATTCCCATTTGCACTTGTAAAGTACCTTCTTACCAAGGAAGAGCCACTCGAGTCGCGGATCTCGCTTCCAGAAACCTAAGGCACCTACCGTGCGTGCCTCCACGATCAAGCAGGATCAGGGCGAGGGCACCATCCCAACATCAACACATCAACACCGCACTGCACCGTGTGTCTGCTTACGCACATCCGGCCGCAAGGAGAACCCACGCCCGGATCCCGGTGATTGCATCTATTGAATATCGGCGCATGCCAACCGCCCGCAATGCCAGAGCGCTCCTGGGGAAAACCAGCGTGCACAGGGAAAGTTAATACCGCACAGCCTACAAGACTTATGGCATTGCGCGTATGCTGTCTGCGGCGGTCCATGCTCACCTGGAACTGCGAGCTCGAGGGCGGCCCGGACAGGAGCAAAGAGCACCCAGAGAGCCTTGCTGGGTTTTTCCCGCTTTGATCGTCAGCCCGAAAGGTCCCAACCATCGGTTCCGCTCGGTCCTTCGTTCCCCAAATCGTTCAGACTTCCCATTCCGTCGGTCTCAGGTTGTCGGCTTGTTCCTTCCCATTGTTAGAAGCGGGAAGAGGACAGTCTCGTGCCCTGATTGGCAAGCTGCATATGCACCATCTAACTCAAATCACTCCACGGAGAAATGTGATGCAAGAACATCTCGACGTCAGAAGTCCTGGCGCTAGAAGTGCTGCACTCTCTCAACTAGTTACTTTTGTTGCTGTGGCAAGACAAGCTCAAATGCTTTCACTCTCGACACGTTCCAGTCTGAACTCAGTCCAGCTTTCTTCTGCTCACTGCATGAGACGGGAAATTTCCAGGAGGCACGGCTTGATACAAGCGTGTGTGAGAGCACGCCCAACGGCGGTGCCACCAAGACGCAACTCGTTTCCTCTTGTCATATCTCGTCTGCCCTGCCCGAGTAACCCAAGGTTAGTTATCACATACGCTAAGACTTTTGAAAAAGAAATCCAGTGGCGTCAACACGCGGTTTAAATGCGCCACAGGAACATCGCCTGCTGGTTCCTCATGGCAATCGCGAGGCCATAATAGTTTGTGGGAAAACAACTTTGATCTCAAACAATCGGTTTTGCAGAGGGTAGACCCCTCCCCTCTTTCAGCTTTCAGCAAGCACACGTTTCTCCGACGGGCGTCAAGAGAGCCTTGGTTTCTGCTAGGGCAAGTAAGACTCGGCTCAAGTGGGCGAGGCTTGCGGATTCAACGTTGAACCACACGCTGCTAAACGGAAGCCGTCTCGCCCCGCGCTGCACTATAATTATAATTCCTTCGATCACTGCCGCAGCGCACCGCATCCCCTTGACACTGTAGATTTGCATCATATACTCCAAACACACATCCCACATTTCAGACGGCGTTTGCAGGAGCCCAACTCAGTTCGTGAACAAGATTTGCATCAATAGCTCCTTCAAGCCACTTGGCCGTGTCAAAAAATGATCGAGTCGATGCCGATCTTTTGAATAAGCCATTACCAAGCCGAATGGCGCCAATGGACCAATCTCGGATCGGTTGGCACGCAGACATCACGGCAGATCTCCCTGTGGCTGTGAATGTTACAGGGTGAACATGCTCTGGCTCCACGTCATCCGAGCTCTCGGGAAGGCAACCTTATTTCGTAACGCAGGGCTAGCTACTTCAGACCAAGCTATGGACGCATGAATGCTCCCGTAGCTAGTTCGCAGCCTCCATCCCATATCTGTATCCTGCTCCGCTGGTTTGTTCGAGAACAAACCCTATTCCCGGCCTTTGCCGTCTAAGTTTGGCGCCTTTCAAGGCGACTAGAGACGATGAACTGGTTCATAAACGACGCTACTGTTTGAAGAAGCGAATGTGAAAAATGCTTGGTTACCTATGCGGGGAGTGCCTTCGTCGGAGGTCCTGCACTCCATCCGAGAAACTAGTTCTAACTGCTGATCTTATCCTCATGCTTACACTGCTCCGAAGACAGCTTCAGAAGAAATTTTCCCAATTCGTCGGATAGAAGTCTATCATCAAAGCGCCCAACAAGATGTTGGGCTCGAAGCTAGTAGGAGGGAGCACTCTAGTCTTTGAAGGAAGGTGCATTTGCTTTTCAGCATGAGGGCCGAGATCAACCAGAGGGGGGAAACGGATCTCGATCTCGAGATGCAAAGCACGCCAAGATGAGAAGTGATCGTTCATCGACGCGTGGTGTGATATTCAGCACGAGTCAACTAGAATGCAAGGCAGATCTCTAACTGCACGTGAGGCGGTTGCAACAAATCTTTATCCGCATCATCCTTATGGTATGACGAAGTTTGTCTTGTCGATCCATGATGTTGCTGAAACACTTCTGCCATGTTTTCATGTTGCATCTCCTCGAGAGAATTGGTGGTCTCTGACTTCCTGCTCTGTTGAAGAATAGGCTTACGTTCAATTGATTGCGGAAAGCTGGTCAGTAACAGGGACTGTCTTCTCCACTTTCTGGAATCAACATCCATCCTGAGGACTTGCAACATATGAAAACTGAAATCCACATCCAGGTATCAAATATGATTTGCGGTCCACCATGTCACATTAATTCTGCCCTTATTTGAGCGAGGACCTACAGGTCTTGTTTTGCTTGTAGCTTGTTGCCGGTGTTGATAGAGTGATTGTATGTTATACTAGAGTAGGTGACAAGAGCCTAAGCAGTCTGGCCTCAGCAACCTACCATAGCCATACTAGTCTTGGTAACGTGAGAACATGGAGCATGATCATTAGATACATGTCTCTCTATAACCTGGCTCAGAAGAACAGGAAGAATATGATCTTGCTCCCCACTCAATGCCTACCAAAGCCCGAGGAGTGTTTGTTTAGGCTTGCATGCACAGCCTAATTTAGAAATTCACGTGATTGGGTTGTGGCAGGAAACACCTCATCAATTAGTCAGCGCCACGAAAGGTAAACTGGCAGGCAGCGTTGCTTCTCCAAGTGCTGCAGCTCAACTGTGACCAACCTATACGTAAACTGGATTATTGTCATCTGTAGCTATGAACCAACTTCGTCATCTCAAACATAAAAGTATACGTGCATCAGCCGCCTCCAATCTCCAGGCGGCAGCAGCGATCCCCAATTCCGGATTTACATTTGTCGACAATGCTCAAGGCGCATCAGCGGCAGTTTCGGAACTTTCAAAGACCTTGGATACTGCTTTAGAGAATGTTGAATTTGGAGGTCCGGCGCATGTTTAATCCATTCATGCAAAGCGATGCTAAGAATATCTCAGAAAGTTTTAGAGACCTGCTGCAGTCCCAATTGGACTGTCTGGATGAAAAAGCTGAAGAGTATATCGATTCTTCGCTTGTAGGTTGCAGAAATAAAACTGAATTTACATGGTATGTCATCTGAATTCGTCTCCGCATGGATAATTCTAACTGGTCTTAGCAACCAGTTCAAAGCAGGAGTTATAGATATTGCCTGGAAATGCTCACTTGCCGTGTACACTCCAGACCGCACCATACAGTCTGAAACTTTAGACTTCAAAGTCCAAGACTTTGTTGTGCCATCAGTTGGTGGCAGTACGAAAGCAGTTTCATTCACCTTAGTGAATGCAACTATGTCTCCAGATGAATCGAAGGTATTCTTCCCCATTCTCGTTGTAGCAGTTCGAGGCACAGCGAGTATTGTAGATGGGATGGTAAATGCAAATAATCATGCTAGAAGTGCCAGCAAACTCTTCGTATGTAGCACTCTTCTATCCTTCCTCAGCTGCTAACAAAACTACGTAACAAGGATGGCTGTGATACCAGCCCTCTATCACAAGCGTGCAAAGAAGCCCACGCGGGATTCCTACAAGCCGCAACAGCATTACAAGAGACGGTGTTTAAGCATATTGAAGACTCGAAGCGCAAGGACGGCATAAAACACGTTCTATTCACAGGCCACTCTGCCGGAGGTGCTGTGGCATCCTTACTATGCCTGAGTTATCAAGCCCACCGCACCTACAACAGTATATTCCCCACTCCAGCAACATCTTCATGCACAACAGAATACTTATTGCTTCGCAGACCCGTCACTCCCCTCCTCCTGTATAACCTTCGGGAGCCCTCCCGCAGCATGTCTGCAACCGACCTCCACTGCTTTTCCGATTGACGAGCAGGGATGGTGGATCAACATCGTCAATGAGTACGACTTGGTGGCTCGGGTGGATCAGTCGTACGTCCAATCGCTAGTCGATCTGTATCGCTTGATCTACGGACTTCCCCCAATCCAAGAGGCTTCTCACTCTCTTCCTTCTTCGGCTTCTCAGACCAAACCTCTCGCAACGAGCACGGGGACGAATGCCTCGAGGACCAGCAACATGGCGGATGAAGCAGAAGCGTCAGCACGTGTCAGCGGCTGTGCTTGGATCTTCCCACCACCGCACTTCCAACACATAGGAGAGATGGTCGTGCTACAGCTTGAGCGAGTGGCTCCAGGCAAGTCGGTTGCAGGCACACGTGAGATACAGGATCAGGTTGCCCTGACTGCCTGGACGGTGCCGCAGCAGGACTACGTCAAGCTGCTCTTTTGCAGAGTCACGGTTCATAGCAGGAAGCCGTATCAGGAGAGGATCGATATGCTTGCTAAAGGATGGTTCAATAGGAGAGAAGGTTGGGCTTCATAGGATGTGGGAGTTCAGTCACAGGAAGGGGAATTGGCCTCGTATTGGTATTATAGCCACATTCACTCCTTACAAAACGAGACGATACATAAAATAACGATAGACAAATGGCTTATTCTATCTCTCCGTCGCACCTACTGACACAAGGCCTGGATTCCGCATGGGAAGTGGTTTGTGAGCTCTCCGAGCTATCTCGACCGCCCGGTGGAAGGCCACATCCCTCGCGACCGTCTCCGAGATGGCATCTCCATATGCCCTGCTGCTGCTCTCACTTCCACCCGCCTTTTCTACTTCAGACAAGACCGCCTGGCAGTCCCAACAAGTGCACACGAGATACTCCAAGCCGAAGCGGACACGAAACAGACGCACCGTCTTCTCCAGGCCCGAATCCAGCACCAGGGCGCCGAGCTTATCATCGTGATCGATGAAGCGGCCGGCCGACGTCAGCGTGTTGCGCTCGTAGCGCGCCGCCGAGCACTGGTGCGTGTGCCACGCCAGATCTATGTCCAGCGTCGGCACGAACATTGTGCCCGGGTATAACTTGAGCAGCCGGAGGAACTTGCTGTAGCGGTCGACGGCGCGCTGCAGTGTCCCGGCCACGGCTGGGCTGCGGATCCAGAGCTGCTGCTCCATCTTGTCGACGAACGAGGCTTGTCGCTCGACTGCCGCGACGATGTCCCGCACCTGGTGCTGTCGGACGGCTGCGCTGAGGCAGGATTTCAGGAACGGCTTAGAGCCGCTGGTGCTGAGATAGCTGAGTAGATCTGCTTCGGGCTTGCTGGCGGTCTTGACCTTGATAGCTTCTTCTGAAGGTAGGGTGGAAGACCAGTCTGTAGAAGTTATTGCATCCGTGAACTGAAGGGCATCTTCTGGTTGAAGTGTGAAGGACCAGTCCGTGGAATCAATGGCTTCATGCTGTATAGTGTTAGTACCTATCATGTGTATGTCAAGTTATAGCTAGGAACTGTCTATATAACAGACTGTCTTGGTGCTCTCGGGCCTGGAACTCTCCAAAATAATACTCCATTCATGCTCCCAGGTTCGAAAATTACTTACAATTTTCATCCAGGGGAAGTCTACATTGCGGATATTGTGCAACCCTTTCAGTTTACAGGTCATTTGGAAATGTTTAGGATTCAACAGGAACGAATGCCACACCATCAGAACATCTTGCCAGGTGTTAGCCCACACAGCTGCCACACCCGTCAACTTTACGCTTCAGTACTTACCAAGAGGCGGTAGTGTTCCAAGTTGCCTGGATGAGGCGCCTTCCATCCCGAGCGAGGCATCGACCGTCTTCAACCATTCCAGGAACCGATAGACGGCACACTTGATAAACACAGGCCACTTTTCCTTCCGCCGCTCCGCAAACGTCGTATCTTTAACCTTCACCTGCTTGCGATTGCGTCGGCTGCCCTGCCAGACCATACGCGGTTTGGGTACGATGTCACATGTTGCGTCGAGGTCGACTGACTGGAGCACTTTCCGCCGTAGTGTGTAGAGAGCTTGGAGCAGCTCGAGGTGAACAGCACACTGAGCGACGCTCGGTAACAATGTAGTATCGTCTGACGGAGAGCCATCGGATAGCAGCTGGAAGATTTCTGGTGCTGGGATAATTGGCTCTTCTGCTTTGGACGGAGCGACGGGGAAAGACGGCGCCATCCAAGCATCTGCTGGTGTGTTCCACGCTCGAACTCCCTTGATAGCTTTCATTGCCTCCTTGCTACGCTCGTGGGTCGATCGCTGGTCATAACTAATCTGGAGCGCCATGATGTTGTCATCCTATGTTGATATTTTCAGAGAGGAAACTCCGAAACCTGTACATTTGACCCTCTCAACGTCAATCATGCCTCTCGGTGCAAGGCTGCGACCAACCTGGCGATGAATTGCTAATCTGCTTCATTCAAGTCTTATTCTGCCTGGGGCAAAGCCTCAGGGCAGGGAATCAAATCCTGCCAAGCATACTATATTGCTGCTTTCGCGTGATTGGAAGCCTCGTTCGAAGGAATCGGCAATATACCCAGCATGTATGCACGACTAGAGCGGCACCACTTTATATCACTCAAACATCTAGTCTCAAAGTGAGACTCAAGAACGCAGGAATGGCAACTCGAGGTCATTAGCAATGACGAGATAGATAGACAGAAATGTCTCTTTCTATAATTCGCCGCTCTTCCACGTGGCGGCCTTTTGACCGACGCAGCGCTCCGGCAGTGGCAACTAGCAATATCACAACTTCTCCAGATCTGCCATGGGACAGTCTAGGTGCCGCAGACAGCTGCCTGTTTCGGGAGTTGGAACAGATGTATTGGGATGGGGTGAAACGTGAGATTGAAGTTATCCTCATTACGCTGCGAAAGTGGCAGGAATCAGATTGCGGATCGAAAGAGCCCGAGGAAGGCACTGATGACTTTATCCATGGCTTCGACACTTTCATAGACCAAGTTAGTCAGGAATCACGGGCATTTGCAATTCATTATGGTAAGTAAGACAATCTTATGATCTTCATTTCTGCGCAGTGATCTCTGGGTGATATTCGGTCATAGTCCTATGTCAATTTTGTGCTTTGTGACTGACTGATATATAGCCAAAATCAAGGAGCATGCAAAAAAAGTTTCTCAGAAAAAGTACCAGGTGGCATTGGCCGACATGGCACTTGACCTTACCGCCGAACACAACAGCTCCTCTATCAAGGAAAGCGTGAGGAAAAATCTTGAAAGTTTGTTCTGCTCTGGTCCTGTAAAACATTTACATTTCGTGCTTATAGATTTCTAGATGCGCAAAAGCCCGCTTGGCCTGACCGGCTAGCGAGAATGCTTCTACAAAGTGCTTGTAAGTTGAAATCTACTTGGAGATATTCTATTTAATGAGCTTCTCGCTTGAAGGATAGAACCACTCACGATTGGTATAGCATTTCTCGATATTGAAAAGTTGATTGAGCATCGCCCTCCGCTGGATAGCTTATCATTCTGGAAGAGACCGGCTATCCCTCAATGTAAGCTCCTCCATCCACCTTCAAAGTGCACACAGACTAAAATAAAACCACAGTGAGCCTGAGCAAGTTCAATAAGCACTGGATCCCTACATTTGCGCCCTTACATTGTCATGAATGCGGAAGTACTATTCGCGGCAGCATGTTCGCTAAAATAGCCCCTGATCAACCGAGCAAGAAGCAAGTTCCAGAAGAAGCAATTCGAATCTGTGAAGATTGCTACAGAGCTAGTCATTATGGCTCAGACTCATATGTCAAGCTTTGTAAACATTCTATATTGACCGAGGTAATAAGCCCCACCGCAAGCCGCAACATCTGTCGTTGTAGCGAGGTTCCTCATTTCGATTCTACGGGGAGTTCCCGTACCCTCTTTCCGGTCAGTCAGAAAATCGACAAGCACACAAATGTGAATGGGCCTGGTGGTTTGCAATGCGGTTTGCTGAAGCTCGGAGACCTGATAGCGGATGCTAAGTACGATGCCATGCAACAAAACCTGATCCAAAACCAGAAACCGAAAACGCTGGCAGAGATAAAGAATGGTGACCAGATCCAGGAAGCCAAAGACGTCAAGAAGAAAGAGAAACCTAGACGCCAGCTGCGTACCGTGACCCAGAGCACCCTCAATGATGCTAATAGAACGCCTGAAAGTGGGTCAGCCGCAGTAGCCGATGAGGAAGAGGCAGACAAGGACATACCTTTCTTCTTTAGAAAGTACACCGAAAAGTATCCTTTTGGTAACGTCCACATGGCCTTGCGAATTGGTCCGCTCGTTATCGAAAATGGGGTGGCACAGTAAGAAAATTCTCAAACCAAAACTTCCCACACTAATGCTAGATAGCACTAAAGGAGGCGCGCTCATCACAACTCGAGACACTTCTAACTTGCAAGTTACCCACAAGACCGAGAGCAGACGAAGTCTTGCATTAAATGATAGTTCACCAAGAATTCTCTGGTCACAAGAGAGACCAGCTGGAAAGCCGAAGCGGTACAAAGCCGTGATGAAACAGGTTGTAGGAACTGCGTTTACAGGACTCTCTAACCAAACCCTCGAGCATGAAATCATCAAAGATCTAGTGTCGGCAAGCCAGCGAAGATTTGATGACCCCGGTCTCCCAAGATCAGAGCAACGGAAGTTACTGGATGAGCTGTCTGAATCTTTGCTGTCGAAAACGAAGCAGCTGATAGGGGGCCGGGTCACAATATACTTGAAGAGTCTGACGTCCCGGTTGTTGGATAGTACGACGAACTTGCGCTGGAGTAGTACTCGGAATAACTGTCAGAATTTTTGCGACGCTCTTATTGATACGTCCTTGTTTGGACCACTCGTCAACCAGACCGCGAGCTCAGCAAGCCCTGGGGAGGACATCGCCCCATTGTACCTCATGAGTTTTGTGTGTAGACCCGGAGGATACGATAAGCTGGCCATCAAATCCAAATTCGATGTCCCCAACGGACTGACCGAAGAATACCTACTCCGGTTCCGCTACGGGAGGCACGATGAGGCAGATATTATCGACTCTCTTCAAGAGTACTGGTACGACTGGGGAGCATTCGGCAAGCACCTCTACAAGTTTCAAGACCTCTTCCCATGGGATTGCACAGAGGCATACGGCAGGTATCCCGTCGCCTGCGGTGAATGCAACATCGCGAAGCACGTCTGGGCATTCCCATTTGATTCTTGGTCCATCATCTCCCTCCACTTAGCGAGAGATCGATACATGTACACGCCCTCAAATCCCGACCAGCCCCAGATTCTATCTGACGAGGAATGGCGACGCAACAGGCTCCTGGTACTGGAAGCTCAGGATGCCCTCATCTCAGGAGCGGCAGCGATGGTTCAGAATCCTTCCTTCCTCAAAGCAACCCGCTGGCTAGGCAAACAAGACGACCTGCAGCTCGACAGACTGAAGCTCGGAGGCATCCATCGCGCACAGCCTTTCAGTCACTACTTTGAGCAAGGCACCTATCACCACTACTTCATAGCCGAGTGGGCGCATCTCAAACGCGCCGAACAGATTGCCGCCTACGAGCTGCTGCGCGATGGACGCATGAAGATGCCCGATGTGGGAGTGCCGTACACCAAGGGAGCAACTGGAACATTAACAAGTAGGGATACCAGCCGGTTTGGTGCTGGCTCGTTAGGTGGATTTGGCGGGGGTTTCTTCATGGATGCTCCGTCTACGGATGCTGGGTTCGATGTTGCGGCCAGTGTTGACATCGGTTCGATCTGTGGCAATGCTCCTTGTGCGAGCGCGTGCGGTGCTAATTGTGGGAGCGCGTGTGGATCGAGCGGCGGGTGTGCTGGGGGCGGGTGTGCAGGAGGAGGTGGATGCGGAGGAGGTGGTGGTGGATGTGGAGGGGGCGGCGGAGGCGGAGGCGGAGGAGGCGGATGTGGGGGAGGAGGAGGTTGAGATCATTAAAGCTTATTCATTTCTTTACTATTCCATGGAAGTGTAACTCCAAAACCATTCTAATCAAAATATTTAATCCATTCCAACAAAGCTTACGTTATCCTCATTAGACTATTCAAACCTCCGCTTTGGGTGCCCATGGAGGATGGACCGCATTGCGGCATTCTATATTACACTTTGAGCAAACCCACCACCTCGGACCACTATTGGGAAGAGCAACCCTACAGTCCGAGCAGTTGAGTGGCTGCCTCACCAACTGGTTGATCTCATCCTTGTCTCTCTTCTCCCGCAGACGCAGCATGCTCTCTATTGGCAGGACATTGCACGAACGACAGACCGGGTGGTCGAAGCTGCTCGGAAATATGGGAGCAGACCACGTGCCGTTCATATAATATGTCGTCGATACAGGCGGCACAGCTCCCGCGCACTGGCAGGCTTTAGGCTTGCGGAAGTACGGATCGCGGGCATTGCGCAAGACCTTGTAGTAGCATTTAGAGCAATGTGCCCTGCATCTCTGCAGATGCACTGAGGCATCTGTGTCCTTACAATTTCGGCTTATTTCACACGACTAGATGCTCGGATTAGTTGAGAAGTTGAAGTGGGCTACAGATAACTTACAGTGCATATCTGGATGTTGCACGCCCAGCATTGGGATTTGGTGTCCCCAACGCAGGTGATGCGCCGCAACAGGTCGGACTGTTCGCCAAATTTGGGATTGGAGAATATCGCCTTGTGGATGCGTCGCGAGACCATGCTCAAGTTGACAATGTCAACGTAGTGAAGCTTGTAGGCGATCAGCTCGAGGACATCGTATTTAGCATCCTGAGACTCCAGCGGCGGAGCATATCCCGACTTATTGGTCTCGTGCGGCTCTGTTGATCCATCAACCTGATCGTCCGAGCCCAGCAATTTTGCCAACCCAATATCATTAGTCTGCTTTAGAGCCTTTCCTCGCAAGCTGCGAAGTCGGAAGCTAGAGGAACCATGGATTGTCTGCCTCCGCTTCGACAAATAGCGCCAGGAGTACCGGATTGGGGGATACCTCGATATGGCATCTTTCCACTGCCTAATTGGAGTAGACACCCCTAAAGAGAGGGAGATGAGAACGGCTATGAATGCCAGAAACCTAATGAGTGATTAGTACAAAAGATCAAAGATTATAGCATGTTCAAAAGCCGGTACCTACATCATGACAAAGCCCATGATCCACATAGAAACATACTGCTTGCAGGTCTCAGTTGACTTCAACTTCATATTAGCCGCGGCCGTGGTTGCGTTGTGAATGATCGCTATCTGCGAAAACAGACTCGTCTGGTTGCTTCCGACGGGTACCATCCATTTGTCGGCTCCCGAGCAGCCTGCTAAAGTGTGAGGCAAATACGTCGACTGCAGGATGAGAGCAGTAAATAGACTTGCCGCTATGGCCAAGTCAAATAGGAGCGATATCATGGTGAAAGTAGGTGATGAGCCTGACTGGCCGAAGGAATTCACCCAGAAGTGTCCTTCAAGTGCAAACGAGGCGAAGCACCAGGCCATTCCAAACATGCCCTGACGTAACCAGTTAGACATTTTTCTCGGATCTAGTTGATGGAAATATGAAGTGCTGCACTTACAACGATGGCGGTAATACCCTGTCCGGGAAAGAGGTTTTTGGGATAGGGCGGGTGCCGCAGAATGTCATGGTCCTTGATGGCATTGTACAGAGAGAGCGAGGTGATTCCGAAATAACCCCAAGGCAGCCAGCTCAACCACCTGAGAATCGTCGTTGCGGTGAAACAACCCATCGCGACAGACACAACACTGCCCTAAGCGATGTAGTTGTAACGTGAGGTATTATCTCCGTCGTTGGGTAAGTGCATGCGAAGTCGAAGCATACCGACTGCGGCAACGAGGTGGAATGACTGAGACATTATACAGAGAAGCTTCTTGAGGCTGAGGAGCGTTTGCAAGGCCACGCTCTTTTCCCTTTCTGCATAGCCTGGAAGAAACGCCCTGTTCTGCAGGAAATGGCGTCCGGGTTACTCATATGAGCTGCACGCGACGTGGGTAGAGCAGGGGCCGAGGGAGCCTGAACAAGAGCGGCAAGCTGGCTAACCGAATGCATCGGCCAAGAGGGAGATCAGCATCGATGCGCAATATCATACGCTCGAGGTGTTATCTGGTACTACCTTACCTACCTACTGTTCACGTGTGAGTCTTGCCCTTTGGTGCGGGCGAGGAGGGAAGCGGTGACTCTGAGATTTTATGACTCTCCACGTATGTATGCTGCGGCAGTTCTCCTGGAATAAATGCTACCGTCAACATCTCAATTTACTAGCTAATAACACGAGAGAGGAGGCACTGATAATCACTGGACCTTTTCCAGAATACCTCGCTGAATGGCAAGAGCCGGGATAATTAGTCAGGCTTCTGTTCTAGCACTCAGTGAACAAGTAGACTCCAAGATTAAGTAGAGATTGAGGATTAAAGAACGGGAGAACTGAGCGAAAAACTAAAAGATATGGACGGAAAGACAGACAGATGATTGATGGGAAAGCAAACACAAGGAAATGCAGCAACACAGAAAGCAGATAGAACACCCAGAATTACACATTAAGCTAAGCAATACTCATTCATGGCATAAGATCTTCATTCTCATCTCCAGGCCAAAACGGTCTACTTATTCCCTACACTGTATTTCAAACACACCCACCAACTCCATACTCGACCACCCACACGCACAGTTCAAGGACACCACCTCCCAATACGGTTTCCCCCAAACTGGCCGAGTCCATGAAATCTCCATGCTACACACAATTGACACAAAAGAAAAGCCACAACAATGCAATGTATGACCCAGGCCCAGACTCCCATAGAGCAACGACAGCATCAATCCACGCGTATTAAAAAGCCGATAATTCGTACCCTCTCCCGCGAATACGAAGGAACGGGAGGGAGCGTCTTTTTTCTCATCTCGTAGATACTCAGTGGTATCCTCATTCATTCCATATACAGACTGCTGATAGGTCAGATATACAGGTGCAGTAGTTTGCACTAAACTCCCAATACAACAACTCCGTTGTCGAAACACTGATTGCTCATTCATCGGATGTCCGAAAGGCAAGCAAAAGAAGAAAGATAGTTCTTTTACTGCTTGACGTAGTGATGCTCGCCAACTTCTACTACCGTGATCCTGCACATAATTAGCTTCTACACCAGTGAATCGCATAAGAAGACCTACTCGTCACCAACTCTCACGGCACTCTCCTTGCTTAATGGCACCATCTGCACACCAAGGCATCCGATGTTGGGACCAGTTCCTTCATCCACGGCTCTGAAACTCCTCAGTGTCTTATCTGGTTGGTCGGGGTGACGCTCGCCAGTCACTTGGTCCACGTTGGGCATCTTGCAGCGTGCCGTGCGGCACGAAACATCGTACTCGTAGTAACCAATCTTGATGCGGCGCCAGGTATCTTCGTTGTAGGCGTCGGGGCCAGTAACAATGAGATTGGCACGGAATCGCATAGCAGACAGACGAGGTGCACCCTTGACCTTTGGCATTTGAGCCTCGACGTCGCGGATACTGGCAAGGTTGATAAGATGGAGAGGATACTGACACTGTTAGCCATAGTAGCGAGCCGTTTGGAGAATTTCACTTACAGCGTCTTGGAAACCGGTCACTGGTTGGTAACCCAGCTCCGCCTTCTTGGGCGCGTTTCTGTGAACCTCCCGCAACTTAGAGTTATCGATTCTGAACAGTCCCAGCTTGTTGCTGATGCCCAGGTAGTATCTCAACTCCTCGGGGATATCAATTTCCAAGTTCAGGGCCTCCACAGTGTCCTTCCAGATGGTCATCTTTTCATATGAGTAGCCAGCCTTCTCAATTTGTGCTGGAGATGGGTCGAAAGGTACGCGGAACTGCTTCTCAGGAATCGTGCCCTTGACCTTAGCACCCCACTTCGCAACCTGTCCCCTCCACCCAGCCTCTTGGTATGGGAAGCTCAAAATTATAACACCACCAGATTCCACATCGTCGCAATGCGCCACGTATGAATCCACGCTCTGATCGGGAACCCACATCTCGGTTCTGACCTTGGCCAACAAAGGATATTGTCGCTGGGTGATGAACTCCCACTTGTGCGCTGCCTTTTCCTTCTCTGGCGTGTTGGCGGCAACGGGAAAGGGGCTCTTGAGCTGAGCAAAGGTGAACTGTCGGTCATATTCCATACCCGTCGCCACAATCGTGCCCCGATTCAGCTCTACTCCTCTACAGCTCTTCACGGGGTAGATCCACAAGCTCTTCAATCGCCACCATTCTGCAGATGTCTCCTCTGTCGAGGGAGGTCGTCCTTCGGAGAATTTCTTGTCGAACTCATTTGTCAAGTTCGACTCGATCTTCATGCCCAATTTTCTGCATCCCTTGGGCTGCTCGGCCAGAAGCCTGGCTTGCTCGCGTTCGTAAAAGATGAGGGCAATGATGGGAGGTATGCAGACTGTGAGGGTTGCAATCACGTATTGCGTGGTGGTAATGACGGGGATTTGCTCGAGCAATTGTTGCGAGTAGATCCCGTAGTACTCCTCGAGGATTCCGCGATACTGTGCGATGAGGGCATCCATCTTGAATTATTTGAAGTCGAAGTCAAAGCACCGGATGCGTTTCTATGTGCTGCGAGGGCAGAAGGTTGTCAGTCGGGCTGTTTTGGCTGGCTGGCTGGCTCAGGGGAAATGAAAGAAGCAAACACAGGCTACAGGCCGGAACGGGACTCACCGAACAATGTACATGAAAGTTGAGAAGCAAATGAGTGTAAGAAAAGAAGAGGGGAGGGCCAGAAAGTCGAGGGTCAAGGAGGAAAGCAGGCCGAACGTGGAGTCGAAGCAGCGAGGAAGTAAGTAGGTGGAGGAGGAGGAGCAGGTGGTGGTGTGGTGCAGTGCGGTACGGTGCGGTACCCTGGGGGTGCAAGGGGATGGCAGTCGAGGTTCAATTGGATGTTGTCGTGGCTTTTGAACAATGCATGTCTCACGTCTGGGAGCGTGAAGAACCTGAAATTGTACTCGTAAAGTCGACGAGGCTCAAGAGGGTTAGACTGATCGCATGTCGCAAGTTCGCAGGCGGAGGAGGCAAGGGAAAGGTAGAGGCAGAGGTGAGGGCGAGATGGACTGAAGCTGGAGCTGGAACTGGAACTGGAACTGGAACTGGAGCTGGAGCTGCCAAAGAATGGACTGGACAGGCTAGGCCGCGTAGCAGCAGCGCCAAGGCCCGCAAGATTGGCATCTGGCGCGTTGCATGCCAAAATGGAGCAGCATGGAAATGGACCTGGAACTGGAAATGGACAAGGACATGCAAATGGTCCGTGTCGTGTCGTCGCGTGTTGTGCGGCATACGTTCGCCGGTTGAGCATCATCGAGTCGCAAAAGTATATTTGTGTCTTGGGTCAGTTTGGGGGACGCTGGACCTGAGTCGCCTGTCTTCCGCCGCCGTCCCTCAGCATCAAGATCATCACCTATTCATGACATCGACAATGCAGTAGCACCAGCAGCAGCAACATCAGCATCAATGCGCTCAGCACCAGGAGACATCCACACATGCTGCTGGTTTCACTCCCCTCTCCCCTCCCCCCTCATCATCACCACCACCATTATCATCATCATCAGTATCATGCTCACCTACCGCCGAATACTTGCTGCTCGTCCTCCTCGTCGTCTGCCAACTATTTTGGCGCAGGGTCCTGGAAGGACTGGACCCTGCCTGCAGCAGCCCCAATCCATGGGAAAAGTCTCCACCACTCACAGGGCGGCCATCTGGAGCATCGTCGGCGCGCCATCCAACCACAAGCAGCCGCCAACAGCAACACTCACATTCACATTTACACCCGCCCACCCACCTGCTCGGAGTGGCGCAGCCCACTGGAATTGGAAGGTAAATTGCGGCTGCAGATTGGAAAAACGGGTGGCCCAATAGAGCACCCGAGAGGCACGCTGGTCGCAATATTCTGCTGTGGAGGACCCGATGGAGCCAAGCGGTGGGGGACCTGGCAGGCTGGGAAGACGAGAATGCGATGCTTCAAGTAAGATACGCTGAGCGAGATCGAGTACGGATCCGGTACGATGAACGACATACGGCTTCACGAGAGACGGCGAACGAACACGAAAGCAAAATATACACCAATGAGAGAGGAGAGTAGCGGTTTTTAGCTTCAACCTACTCCAGATCTAGTGACTGAACAGACCAAACCCACGCAAAACTCCGACCCGACAGCTCAGCTCAGCTCACGAACCAGCCCCAGCCCAGCCTATGTCGCCAGGCCAGTGGAACGCCCTTCAACGTTCGCAGGCGTGCGAGAAGACATCTGCCGTCTGGTAGCAAAGGTCGCCCGTACCACAATAGCCAAGCGCAGACTTGGCAGCCAGGCTCCTGCTTTTCCGCGCTGTGGAGTTGTGGTTCTAGAAGTTGTCGCCATCTCTGCCTCGGAGATTAGCCCGCCAGCGCGCCCCTATTTTTCGATCCCGCACCATCGGTTGTGACCTGCAAAGCTCAGTTTCTGCGATTATCACGGCGCCTGTCGCCACCTTCAGCTCTGGAGACGCGCGAGGAACAACCCCTCTTCTTGTGTTCTGGAGGACAACTTCCTGCCGAGTAAGCTTGTGATTGTGCTCTAGCTTCTTAGCACGTCCTAGCGTGGCGTGAGCCAGCCAATGTCACTAGGTTGGAGACAGTACAATTGACGGATACAGCCCTCCCTCCCTTGAAGCGGATTTGGTGCATATGTTAAAATAAAGGCATCACACTGTCAGCCATTGTAAAGACCCTGAAAATCCGGCCCCGAATGTACAAGTCGCAGGCGGACCCTGATTTTAAGCTTCGAGCTGTTGGAGGACCGAAATGATAAGTTCCCGCTGTCTGCCCCTCACCTAAAGCCTGCCGATGGTCCATCCGTCTGCAACAGAACAATTAGTTCGTAAGGTATCTTGCTTTAGCTTCAGCTTCACGGCAAGCAGCGATCGACCGCTATTGGCCAGCGCCTACGCCTATAGTGCTACAGTACCAACTGCCAGTTCAGATCTGATAAGCCAGCAGCGCAAAGTGCAAAATGTTCACCACCTTACCCAGCGCAGTAGCAACTCCCAAATGACATCTCCCTCCCATGTCTTGATTTACCCGCAGGCCCGCCAGTCAGCCAGAATGGGAGCGCATCCCCACTCGGGCACTGTGCCAGGAGCTCGCGGCGTGCAGAGAGCCGCAAATAGAAACGCGTTAAGTACGAAGTACGAGCGACGGTCAGAGCTCGACTGTAGAATAAGCTTCGACAAGATGACGCAGGCAATTTGCCCTCTACACTGCTACGTACCGGGTACGATAGGCCCGATTCTCCTTCGGCACTCCCGGAGAGGGAGGTTGCTGTTTCGACTTTTTCTTTTCTTTTCTGCTGCCTCCCATCTGTCGGATCGGCATTCACAGTAAGCCGACATCAGGATCCATCCATCCATCCATCCATCCATCCATCCATCCCTCCCTCCTGCCCCCTTTCCTCATTCGCTCCCCTCACGTAATGTCATGTCTGCTGTGCGTGCGGCATGCTCAAGTAGATGAAACAGACATCATCATCCTCATCATGTTCAGGATCTCATTCAATCAGCGTTCAAGAGTATGTCGTTCGTACAATCATTAATCCACCTTCCGTGCCTCCCGATCCCATATCCCTATTCCCAAGGTCCACACATAATGCATGGCATGTTCAAACCAAAAACTCAAAGCCCGACCGAACTCCAAGCTGCCATCAATATGCAACACTTTATATCCAGCCATCCATACCTTCCTTCCCACCTTCCTTCCTTGAGCAACCGTCCCATGCCATCCATCTAAGTTATCTATCCACCCACCCCGTAGAAAGTCTACTTGAAATCGGCCGCAGTAAGCGCCTGCACCACCGACGTGCCCTCCGAGAAGCGCGTCCTGAAGATACGGTTCGCGTTCTGGAACATGCCGTCCTTCAAGCTGACTACGATGAATTGACTGCCCTTGAAACGTGTCTTGATGAGACGGCCGATATTCTGCGTATGCGAGAGATCGAGCGCCGCGTCAACTTCGTCCAGGATGTACATGGGCGCCGGCTTGAACTGCAGGAGGGCCATGATGAGTGAGATGGCGATGAGGGAGCGCTGCCCACCGGAGAGTTCGGTGAGCGATTGCTTCCATACTTTGCCTGCAGGGGGTGCGGATTAGTGATCGTCCGGAATTGATGGAGGAAGGGGAGGGTTGGGACATACCTAGTGACACTTTGACTTCTAATCCTTCGTTGATGGTCTTGCCTTCCGGAGGATCCAGCTTTGCAAAACTGCCTGGAAGCAATTCAGCAAAGATCTGGCCAAAGTCGCCGTTGACTTTTGTCCAAGTCTCGTGGAGAGCCTTCTTCTTGTACTCATCCAATGTGACAATCGTCTCTTCGATCTTCTTTTTATCCCGGATGACAGTCTTCATCATGTTCTTCAGAGCGACCTCCTTCTTCTCAACGCTGTCAATCATGTTCATGACTTTAGGATTGATCTTCTTCTTCATGCCCTGGAATCGCTCAGTGAGAGTCCGAAGTGATGACTTGCATTCAGCGATATTCTGGCCCTTGAAGTCATATGGTGTTCCGGTCCGGCCAAAGTTGTCTTTCTCATCCGCGATCCACTCGTGCTCCTTCTCCATGTGAGCAACAGCTTGAACAGATGCTTGTTGTTCCTTGTGGAACTTCTCGATCTGATGTCCAAGTTTTTGCATCTCAAAACTCTCCTCTGTGATTCGAGCTGCCTTGGATCTTGAGGCCTCCTCCACAGAGCGAAGCTCATCATCAAAGCCAGTCAGTTTAGCCCGCTCATCATCGAGATGCGCCTGAACAATATCAAGGGTATCCTTCGCCTTCGCTTGCTCTGATACAAGTGCTGTGATCTCTTCTGCTTGCGACTTTAGCGTCAACTCGGCTTCTTGAAGTTGTTCCTGGGCCGCTGCTAGATCACCACCAACCTGCTCCTGATCTAAGCGAGCTCCCTGAAGTTCTTTTTGCAACACCTTTACGGCAGCCGAATCTTTGGTGAGCGTTTTTCTGAGCGCATCCAGAGACTTTTGTAGCTCAACTAGCTTCCCATCTTTGTTGTTGTCAAAGTCTTTCATGTCCTTCTCAATACGCTTGACATCCTTGTTCGCCTCGTCTTGACGCTTCTTAGCTTCCACAAGGTCTGTCTTCAACTGCGTAATGGATGCTTTCATGTTCTCGACCTCTTGAATGATGGATGACGATGAATTACCGCCAATCTGTTCTTCGGTAAGTTTGATCTCGTGTGACTTGAGATCTAATTCTTGCTTGATCTTCTTAGCCTGATCGAGCTTCTTCTTCTCACGAGCCATCGTTGATTGTAGCTCTGACAGTGCCGCTTCTTGTGATCGCAATTCCTTCGTCAACTCGTTGAGCTTCTGGAGAGTCACTAACACACCGCTGGAATTCGGCGAGCTGCCACCAGAGAGGGTTCCTGATGGATCGTAGGAGTCGCCCTCCAGAGTAATGCTCTTCATCCGAACAGCTGGATCGAAAGTGACTCGTTTGGCAGTTGCTGCATCGGCACAAATGAGAGTGTTGCCAAAGACATAGTCCATAGCTGTGGAGACCTCGTGGTCATATCCGATGAAGGACAATGCGAGATCAACTTTGCCAGGAGCAATCTTCTGAGCAGCGCCAATCTTCTCAGCTGCCGCCCTGAAAGCAGCGATTTTGTTCAAAGGAATGATAGTAACTCTTTTCCTGAGTTTACCGTTTTGAAGTAGCTGGGTACCCGACCTCAGTGTCGACGACAACATTGTACAGGCGACCACCAGCACAAATTTCGAGGGCTGTACCAGCCTCGATTTTGTCCTTATCGAGAGTGAACAGTTGAGCAACCAGACCTTTCACCTTCGAACGGTCGAAATTGGGCGTAGGATCGGCATAATTAAAATCAATGTTGGCTACTTTTCGCTTCATTCCATCAGATTGCTCCCGTAATTGTCGGATAGTTTGCTGGAGTGTCGATTCTTGCTTGTACATATCATCCTCCTTACCGGCCTCGAAACCTAGCTTGCCAAGCTCCTTCTCGAGCTTCTGAGCCTGGGAACGGAGACCTTCCAGATCATTGAGTAGACCAGCATTTTGCTCCTTAGCTTTCCTTGCTCTTGGTTCCTCTTCCTTGATCCGCTTTTCAAGATGGGTTGTCTTCAACTTGGCTTGCTCTTGTTCTGTGGATGCAGCGCTTGCCCGATTCCGTGCTTCCTGGAGTTGTCCTTGATAGCCACTCTCCTGACCTTCTTTCGAAGCAACACCGGTCTGCAAAGTCTGGAGAAGCTCCTCCTTTGTTTCGGCATCCTGGTTTTGCTTTTCAAGCCCCTCCTTAGCTTGGTCGTATTGTGCCTGTAGCTTCTCGTAAACCTTGGTCTTTTGCTTCAGGAGAGTCTCAAGCTCAGCAACAGTTTTCTGGATCGCCTTTTTACGGTCCTTCTCCTCGCCCATGCTTGACTTCTTCAAATCCATGACAGTAGATAGACGGACCAGCTCATTCGAGTGTTGCTTGACTTCGGTCTCTAGTGCCTGTGCCTTTCCACCCTTCTTCAGCTCCTTGTCTCGCTGTGCCTTCACCCTCCTTACATCTTCAGCAAGATTCTCAATCTCGTTCTTTAACTTGATAGCATTATCCTCTAAACTTTGAGCCCTCTGCTTCTTCAATTCCAGATCTCCCGCGGATTGCTTGACTTTCTCTTGATTCTTGATATAGTCGTGCGCGACAACCACCCGGGTTAGTCTTTCGAGATCGTTCTGAGTTTGCTGGAAATCCAAGAAAGCCCTCTTTTCCGTTCGTAATTTCTCCAATTTGGGCTCAATCTCGTCCTTGAGCAATTCCGCAAGCTCTTGGACCTTCATCTCCTTCTTCGCCATCGTCTTAAACGCCTTGTCTCTGCGGTCCTCGAACATTCGTGTACCGGCTGCTTCCTCAATCATGGCCAAAATTTCTACAGCTTTCATATTCAGTACTTTTGTGATTCGTCCTTGCATGATGAGAAAGTTGGGATTGTTGATATTCAGTCCCACAGACTGGAACAAATTTTGCACGGTTTGCTGCTGTGCTCGGTGGCCATTGATCAAGTATTTGCTCGTCCCTCCAAGCACAATCTGGCGGGTAACACTGATTTGCGCATATTCCTCGAATCCGATGGGAGACAACTTCTTGTCGCGATTATCGAAAACTATCGTAACACTGGCTTTTGTGACTCCAGCTTGTCCACGCTTGTAGATAAGGTCCTATTCCTTGTCAACCCATAATCTTCGACCGTATTAATCAAGTACTAACCTGCAGATTCTGCGCCCTGACTATAGTCATACTCGTTATACCCAAGCAAAAGACGATCGCATCCAGAATATTTGATTTCCCCGAGCCATTTAGGCCGGTAATAGAATTGAAGCTGTCGTCCCTGTGTGGATTATTAGCAACTGCCCTCCGCCAGGACTTTCGGTCTGTTTACCATCCTGATATTACTGTCCTCACCGCATAGGATTTGAACCCCTAATTTTGTTAGCAGAGCAGCAATAAATTAGGAACATAAGCGCACATCTATAATAACTTCCACAATCCTCATTTTGGCGATTCCTGGTCGTCGTTTGTCGTTGTCGTTGCTCACTGTTTACTTTCAAAACACGATCATCAAAAGTCAATAAAAACACGCGACGGATCTCGGCCCCACCTTTCAGGCACCAAGGCATCTATGCATGGCTTATCGCCGATAACCTCGGTGCGTTCCAGCTCCAGTGCCTCGTTTATCCAACGTCAGCTGGAGTATGTATCAACCCCAGATTCCATGAAGATGGAATTGTCTCTTCATATTCTCCACCCTCAGAAAACGATTTCAAAGAACTTTTAAAGCCAAAATGACCCGCAATACGCCCATACCTACTGATGACGACGTGTCTCCCTTTGACCGAGTTAAAGCTCTGTTTGAACATGTGGCCGAGACGGGAGACGACGAAGGTGTAAGTAGTCTCAAATTCTGCACTGAAATAAGCTCTGATCCTGCGTCACATTCCCCACATTCCCTATTTAATCCTTCTATCCGATAATACTATGTTCGGCATGTTATCAGCTATACGGAAGTCAGCACTTTAAATTGGCTTAATTGAAGCCGACTTCTCCTCCACTGATAAGATTTTCTTGAGTTACTTAAATAATGCGCTGTCATATCACATCTCGGAAACAAAGCTAACTTTTCCAGGGCTGGGGCTCTCGCCTCATGGGTGAAGAACTCATACTTCTCTCCGCTTCAGCAACACCCCACGGTACCACCACCTACTCGTTCACAGTCAGAGCCAAACAGTGCGTACCCCCCCTCTCCCCATCTTCGTGCTTCATCTCCCCTATACATGAAAGCAATAGGACTTTAGTAACAAAATTCGCAGCTGCAATCGTCTAAACAACCTTCACGGCGGCTGCGCGTCGACTCTCTTTGACGTTTGCACGACGACTGCGCTGGCCCCTATCGCCAGACCCGGATTCTGGGCCTACGCCGGAGTATCCCGAACTTTGAACGTGACCTTTATACGGCCTGCGCCCGAAGGTACAACGCTGATTATCGAGAGCGAGGTCGTGCATGCGGGGAAGAGACTATGTGCGCTGAAGGGGGTGATGAAGCGCGAGAGTGATGGAGCTATAGTTGCCATCTGTGAGCATGGAAAGGCGACTATCGATCCTGAAGTTGCGAACCTGTGAGAAGTGAGAGTATGTGGGAGAGGTAAGTGCTATGGGATTTAGAGGTATTCTAACGGCTTTTGGAGAAAGGGAGGATGTAGAATCGGATGAATAGAATCGGGAATCTTTGTGGGAGAGGTGTTGGTTCATCTTTTCGGTATAAGAGTTTTGAGATATCAACGATACAGAACGGAAGGGATAGAGAAGGTTACTATTAGACGAGAAATCGGCTTTACTTAGGTAGGTAACTGGTTACTTGGGCTCGTACAGAACAGACTTAGGAAGCAATATTGAGATAGAGCTTGAATCTCATAAGCGATACTGAACATCTTGAGATATCTGCTGAGCAATACTCGAACACAACCACTCATACTCCACCCAATCAATGCAGCAGTATTTCCTTTCTTCCTACCTTACCTTCCACATGATAACAAAGCTACCTTAACTACCTAAGCTAAACAAGGTAGTCTGTCTGCCAACCAGGCTCATTCCTCCCAATTCCCACCCCCAAAAATCCAACCAATGGCCATCCTCCCCCGACCTCCTTACTCAACCACGCACTTGATTCGCTTTCGCTCTCGCTTCCACTTCCGCTCTCAGTCTCGCTCGCAGCAACCAAAATAAGGCAGTCTTTCATTTTCAGCCTCCAGATCGCAGATGCCAGACACGGACACGACTCCAATAGCAGGCCGGGAATAGCCCACACGTACAGTACGTACCAACTCCAACCAGCACCTCTAATTTCTGTTGTCGAAAAAAATTCAAGTGTCTCGTGAAACGTGAAGGGGATGTGCATAATCACATGTATGGAACTACTTAGATATATATTTTTATATATGTGCATACATACATACATGGGTTTTCCCGCTCCAACCGCAAAGTCATATCTCCATCCGTGCATCACATATAAATACATACGATAAGAAACGCATCCTCCCTACCGCTCACCACTCACTCCACCCCTCTACCTCCAATCCACCTCGCCGTCGTCATCCTACCGCTCCTTATCCTCCTCCTTATCATGCACCTCCCTCAACCTACCTACACCTACCCTACTCCACGCCATCGATCTCCCGCCTTCATCCCGCCTCCTTCACTCCTTCACTCTCCTCCTCCTCTTCCTCCTCACCAACAGCTACGTACGATTCCTGCCTGCTGCCGTCTCTCACATGTAAACCCAACCAACCAACAAGCCAACCCGTTTCCAATCCCACTTCCAAGTTCAAACCCAGACCCAGTTCCAAGCTCAAACCCAATCCTCATGCCACATGTGCATCCCGTCCAGCATTCCCATCCTATCCATCCATCCTATCTATCCATCTCGATGTTCAATTCCACCATTCCACCATTCCACCATTCCCCCATTCCTTCCCTACCTACCCTACCTACCCACGTTCCCACTCGCACATGTCAAAAACTCAAAATCCCACTCCCTCCCTTGCCTAAGACCCAAATCACACCATCCATCATTCACCAGGGCAGGGCAGAGAGGGCAGGAAAAAAAATAAAAAACCGTTGAGCTGAACCTAACGCTTAAGGTTGTCTAGGTAGGTACCTAGCCGAGCCGTTGAATACCTACCCATACCTACCTTAGGTAGGTACTTATGAAGTTACGTACCTACGCAAACATACCTACGTCCCTCCCTCACTCACTGACGTATGCAGTCACAATCTCAACCACGCCGACTCCCCAGATCAATGTGACAAACACACCTCTCCGTCACACCTCTCCCGCGCCATGACGCACACTCAGCGTTTCGTTGAGAAAACCAAACCAAACCAAACCAAACCAAACCAAACCAAACGACCTGACTGATTGACATACATCCATACATACCTACATACATACATACCTAGGTAGTCTTACCGTGCCTACTATGCCTACTGTACCCACTCTACTCTACTCACTCTACTCTCCTCTCCCCTTCTCTCTACAGCTAGACAGCCCTAGCTTCCTTCCTCCTACGAGCTCGTACGAGCAAGCGGAAGAAACCCAACTCAACCCTACATACCCCACCCAGGGTAGGTAGATACGCATCGAAGGGTCGAGATAAAATTAAAACACATGCGATTGTCACCAGGATCGGGCGATCTATGGCGTCAGACTCCGAGGTACAGTACAGAGGGGATGTGAATGCGGGGTGAATTGCTGGCATAAGGGAGTGGAGGGATTTCTGGTATGCTGTTAGTAGAATCTCCTCTGGCAAGATTATCAGTCAGAATCATGGCGTCACTGCAAAATCACGGGAGGGAACAAATTTTTGGAGAATTCTGTTTTGTATTCTTTTCTCTCAAAATACTGCCCGTAGGCGTAATACTCTACTCCATCTTCTCTCCGCCATATGGTCACCAACCATTGTGTTGTGCAGAATGAGTGCTAGAAAACCCCCCCCTTCCCCTTTCAGTAATATGATTGGAAGTCGACAATTGTGCCCCTTAAAAACGCCAAGTGTCCCTCTAGTAAACAAACCCACGCTCGAAAAACCGCAATTCTGAACAATGAAGATGCAATTTTCGGCCAGACAGCTCTTTTGTCATCGACTCATTAAAATGTACCCCCGAGGCACGACGTGATCCTTTTCCGGTAATAGCCATGTTGTACAAATTCCATCGCTTATGCTGCGTCGGCTGAGGCGACTGGCTCGGCGATGCGAGTGACTTGGCTACCAGCACGAATGATCTTCTTGCCAGCGGTGTCGGACACAAAGGAGATATCCTTGTTCTCCCGTTGTGCTCGCTTCCAGATCTCGACCTCACTGCCTCCTCGGAGAACACCAACGCGCATTGTGGACAACAAGTTGTGGGCGGCGTTGGAGTGGTTGTAGACACCACCGTTGAAAATGGCAGTGGCATCCTTTCCGATTCCGGAAGAGATGAGGGCCTTTCCACCGGGGTGGTCCTTGATGAAGTCACCGACGTCGTGGATGACACCAGCTACAGCAACCAGAGCACGTCCATTCTTGGCCTCGGTTTGATAATCGTCCCAGTCGATGATGGGGAGCTGCTCGAGCGGAATACCCCAGTCAAGAGTCTGTCTCTTCTGGTCGAGCTTCTTCTGGAGTTGTTGGAGACGGCCCTTCTCAATCTCGTTGGACTTGAATTGCTTGAGATCGTAGGCGAGTCCCAGTTGCTTCCAGATCCAGATGGACCACTTGGTAGGATCATATTGATGCCACTCGATGGCATTGCGGTAATCCGATGGGAATTCGTGGTGGAAGTTGTGGTAACCCTCTCCGAGAGTAACCAAAGCAGTGACGACGTGATCACGAGGAGAGTTGCGGTCATCGAATGGCTGGTCACCGAGCCAATGGGCCAGGGAGTTGACACAGAAGGTGGCCTGTTGGACAAAGAAGATGCGGAGGATACCAGCATAGATGAAACCTCCCATCCAGTCACCCCATCCGAGACCGGTAACGAGGCAGGGGAAGATCATGCCCATGAAGATGACGGTCTTGATGTAGTTACGATGTTGCCAGACGACGACGGGGTCATCGTTCAAGTCGGAGATGTCAGTGCGACCAATTCGCTTGGGGTTTTGGTTCATGATCATCCATCCAATGTGCGAGTAGAGGAGTCCCTTACGAACGGAGTATGGGTCCTTGTCGGTATCGGTGTATCTGTGGTGAGCGCGGTGATCTCTGGACCACCATCGAATGGAGCCTTCGACCGCTCCGCCTCCAACGGCGGCGAGGAAGATCTTCAAGGGGAGTCTGGCGGAGTAGGAAGAGTGTGCCCACAGTCGGTGGTAACCTGAGAATAAGCTGTCAGCAATGTTTCGTGCAGGACGTGCGGACAATAAACTTACCAGCTGTGATACCCAGTCCCGTCGCGAAGTAATAGGCCACGGCCCAGACAGCCGTCTGCCATCTCAAAGGAGTCCAGTATGCTGCAATGAGACCGTAGATGGGGAGGCCAATAATCAGGGTGACGTTGAGCCAGTTGACGTGCTTGTACCAGTTGGCACGCGTAACTGGTTCTTCGGTGATGTGAGGTCTCTTGGTTTCGACCCGTCGTGTGCGAGGAGTCTCGGATGGCTTTGCCATGTTGCCCGCTGTTGGCGGTTGTGCAGCTTGAGAAGCCATGGTTGAAGAATGGCGAAAGAAGGTGGATGTCGTGAGGAGGAAGGGAAGGAGGGAGAGCGAGGTGGGAGGCGCGCAGTTATAAAGCTGGATGGTGTTTCGCCAGTGGGGCCTGGGTGGGCGAATCGAATTGGCGTGGGGAAGAAGTGACTGGGAGGGACTTGATGTCGCAGGCCGGGAGTAGGGGAAGGGGTGGGCGATGGTGGGCAGGCGGTGGGTTCTGCGGTTGCAGCTGTCTGGATCTAGAAATTTTCTGGTGAGAGGGAGCTAGAAAGTTGGCTACGCCGCTCGATGCAGTCTAGTCATGTCTAGTGGCTCCTCTTCCCGATGCGCATGCCAATTGCTGGTGTGAGATTGCGCATCGAAGGGGAGAGAGATGCGTTTAGGTACTGACTGACTATACGGTAGCACCCCCGTAAGTAAGGTAGGGGAGAGAGATCCCCTCCCCTCGGTGCTACTCTCCTCTCCTACTCTACTACCCTACTCGAGGTGGCAGCTGTTGAGATGATTTGCACGAGCAATTCCTCTTACTGCGCATCCCTCCTGGACATCCCATCCCTCTTCGTGCCGAGGAGTAGTCCATCCATCCATCCATCCATGACCCGACACATGCATATCCACCTCCACACTGACACTGGACACTTCACCCTCCCTCTCTCCCCTCACACGCAACTCAACTCAACTCAACCTCAACAATTTCCACGCCATGCGTTAAGCCTGGTCCGTGCTCCTGCTCCAGCTCCTGCCTCATTCTCATTTTGCCGGGAGCCAGGCACAGCGCAGATTGGACATTCGACACTGGAGATTGGATATTGGCAATTGGCAGAATTCACGGCAGGGCGCACATCCACTCACCCACCCCCCAGCACCATTCGATGTCGACGCGTTTGTTTTGCGCTGGACATCTTCACTCTCCATCGCTCGCTCTCACCCGTGGGTCCGCCATTTGTCCACCTCTCCTTTTCTTTTCCTGCAGTCGCCGGCCTGGCGGATCGCGGCTGAACGTTAGTCCGCCACACCTGCACTGCACCCAACAGACCTTTTCTTTGGCTTCCGACCACCGCCGTCCCTCAGCAGCAGCAGCAGCAGCAGCAGCAGGTCCAGGGTCCTGCGCGATGACGACTTTGCGAGCTGCAGCCCTGGGCTTATCGCCTGCTGCCTTTCACTCCCTCACTCCCTCCCTCACTCCCCTTACCTCACTCACCACTCCCCACCACCCAACACCTCCCTCTTCCCAGAATCTCGACATCTCCCCACGCATCGCCTGCCGATCAGACCATTTGTCTCGCGCGTGCATGATGCCTCGGGTCACTTGATGTTGTCCTGCACTTCCCTTTCAAACGGTTGTTCAACCGACCACGATGCAGATCCTAGCGTCCGTTTCTGTTGGGACAAGCTAATATGCGGGCGGCGAACATTCCATCGCGATCATCGCATTCGTCTCATTCGTCGTCTTCCCCTGCATTGCCGTCGCCACCATGCACGAGCGCCACCTCCACATTTTGGACTTTTTCCCAAATGCACTAGAAAACACACACATTTCTCACACCGACCGAGGCTCTGTTGGGGCACGCTGCTTGGGTTTGCCACCTCCCACCTCCCAGCTGGCAGTTGAAGGCGGAACGGAAGGACGCACGGCGGACGGTGTGACCCAGCACAGGTCGTACGGGACCTGCATCGTTGAAACTAATCTCCAATCAGATTGTGTTACACGTCGCAGACACCACCGCCTGGCCTTTGTCACTGGCTCTCCAATCGTATACCTTCGCTCTCGTACACTTTGACCATCGCAGCGGCGGCGTTTATGCCCTTGGGAGATCGGATGGACGGCGGCATCGAGGATGCTATTCCAGGAATCTCCTCGTGGCTTTGGTGGGGCCCGCAAGGCTAGAGCCAGGACAGCCTTGCAGGATAAACTCTGCTCTATCTTATCTGAAGAAACACTCGCTAGCACATGTACAGTGCGGTGCAAAAAGTTTGTACCCATGTCAGTTTTATACAAAAAAAGGACCAATCACAGATCTCGTAGCCAAATTTCTAGACTTGTTATTGGCTCGTGTAAAGTTATACAACGGACATGGGTACAAACTTTTTGCACCGCACTGTACCTTCGGTCATTTAGAGGCCTTCAAGGAGAGTGTGCAATCTTGCTGGGCTGCTCACTTGCAGGAGCGAAGCACTCGCCAGAAGTCGTGACATACAATAGTGCGGCCTGCCTCCCAATCAATGTGGAACTGATGACCTGCCAAGCTTTGCTGGCATTACTTCAAAAAAGTCACATCGTCCACCAAGTCCAGGTGATGAGAAGAGCACCTGCATGGAATTGCCTGTACTTCCGAGGTATGATTACAATTCTTGGATTTCTTTAAAATATCTCATTGTCAGAGAAACTTGAGCAGCCCCTGCCAAGGCTCTTGGTTGACCCAGTCGTGTGGTTTTCACCTTTGATGAATTCATGTCAACATAAATGGAAGTCTTCGATAATTTGCTCACACCTGACCTAAGTAATCCATAGCGGTGTAAGTTTTTATCTTATCAAGAGCAGCAAGAGTCTCGAACCTCACCATCAATAATACGGATCGTAGCCCAACGTAACGGTGAGCCCACGAAATAGCTCGTGCTCGCCTCCCGCCAAGCTGGGTCTGCACGTGGTTTAGCACACACATCGAAGCATACTTATAAGGGTAGAACAGCGCAACTCGATATGCACCGCATCAACGATCGCCCAAAATCGGATAGGCAGGTAGGTAGGAATATGGGGTTAACCACTCGATACTCCGAGCTAAGTTGCTTTTTGGGCATAGAAGCTGCAACTCAGCTACTTAAATATTGCTCTTCGCGCTCCCACCTCTTGTCATTGGCTACATTGCACCTCTCCGAAATACACGTATCTGAAAGGTCTTGCCTCCTTGTCTTTGCCCATGAGCATAAGCAGCTTTGAAGCGGATTGTGCAAAGCTGGATCTCCTTTAGACTGGTGCGAAACCAGCACAAATAAATGTATGATTGCAGAATTCACATTGATTGCCACCAACACTACGCTTATGCCATTCCGGTTTAAAATCATAAGGTAGATATATCTAGATGCCTCATTCATTATTTCCTCGCACCTCCCTTCCTTAATACCCTTGCACTCCCCATGCAGGCAATGGACAGCTCAAACTATAGACCGCCGGTCCACCTCAATCAATCAGTCAGTCAGTCCGTACATAAAGCAGATTCGCTCGAACGCAGCACCATATCCACCCTTCCCCAAGAAACAAGTCACAGAAGACTTCGAAGTGAACTCCCTTGCGTCGCTAGCTTGGACCTACTTACCAATCAGACACATGACAATCCAACTATCCACAACAACAGCAAGAGTAATGAAGACTCTCTGACTCAAAACTCTCCCAATTGTTCGTTAACGCGAGAGTGGAAAATAACCACACATAAGGTAAGAGAAGGTACCTTAGCTGGCGATGACGCTTTCTAGCATTTACCCACATCTACATCCACCAAAATACGCTTTGAAAGGGTGGCAGTGGTCATATAACGCCCTATCAGACATCAATCATGTTGAGGATACTTATTAAAGTATCTAGTCTCAGAGATTTTCCTTTCAAGCTACTGCGACCTCACGCACGATTTCACCGCTGATTGAATTAATAAATGCTGTGCCATCTGCTGTAGTAGATCTATGGCATTCACTTGGACACCTTCTCTTATCAAGCTGTTTATACACAGTAGAGGTCTTCACAATTCTGATATTGAATTTGGCTTGACAGAAAGTGCTGTGTTCGAGTCCTCCAGTAAAAAATAGTTCCATAATAAATATTCACTTCTGGAAACTTCGTTCAAATTCAATCCCAGTTAGAGACTACAAATTTAGGGAGATCAAACAGCCTTCAGTGTGAAATTATCCTGCTATTAACTCTGCTAGAGCAGATAAGAAGACTCTAGAATCCACGCTCAGCTAACCACTGATGCGCCTTCTGAAAACCTCCCTGCGAGGAATAATGATGTTCCCAGAGATGACCAGAGTTGGGCACAGCATACCACTAGAAGAACCCAAGTCAGCGACTTGCACAATCAAAAAGAAGTAATGGTCATAATGAACGAGTGCTAGAACTTACAGAATAATTTGCTGCATTAGGATACAGCACCCCCGTCTTAGCAAGTTTGTTGTCAGGTACAAGGCAATCCGATGGCGGGTCAATCTCCAATCCCAACTTTCCACAGAAAACCACATCTTGGCGACCTGTCATCACATATACAGATCCTGTGAACCTATCAGCAGCAGGTGGGATGGCTCCCGAGACTGCTTCCCCAGCGGTGATAGTTCCCGAGAGTTGAAATTTGCCACTGCCAATGCGGGATCGAAGTATTGTTGCCCAAGAAAGGGACCATAGAATAGGAGGTACTGAACGCCTGATGCACTCGTAGCAGCGAGATATGATGGATCTAGAGTTCCGAATCTTACTGGGTCAACAACAGCGGCTGGCAGGAGTCCTGCTGTGACAGTGAAGCCAGGAATCACATTGACCCAGGTTTTACTAAAGCCAGTGAGAATGGAGGCATTGACTGCATCTGGATAGTTGACCATGAGAATATTTGCAACGAGGGATCCCATGCTGGCGCCTACAAGTATAGTAGTGGTGAACTTGCGCGGGAATGGACTATTGCCTTGTTTGGCCTTCTTGATCAGTTCGTTTACCGTGGCGGCCTGAGCCGCACATTGGACTTCGAGTAATCCATCTGGATGTTCTGACTGACCATTCCCCAGGCGGTCGAAAGCGAAAGTTGGATACCCTTCTTTCGATGCGTACGAGACCCAGCTGTATCGAGTCCCATCTATGCCCGGATGGTTCCCACCAAACCACTGGGAGCATCAGCACTCGTTGAACGTAAGAAAATGGAAGCTACAAGCTGATATCAAATGACTTAAGTGGGCATCTACGAGAGGTACTTACGTAATTTCGATCGTATGTAGCAGGATGAGCGAGGAGTTGAAGAGTGTTACGTCTACTGGCAATGTGAACCTCAGGCTCACAGTATGTCCCAGCGATATAATAGGTATCCTGGATTGGAATGCTCAAGAAGAAATTATTGACCACACTCGAAACGATACTGGATAGGCTCAGGAGTGATACGCCTCGAGATATGTTCTATCATTCCACGTCGTTAACACAGTTCTCCTGAACCAGCATGCAAGTAAGGAGCGGCAGTATCAATGATTTTCGAATCGATGTAACACAAGCAAGAGAGAGGATATCTCAAGGCGAAAGTGACATACCTGGTTTTGGGCTGAGATGGAGATAGGAATTACAACGTCTGTGCAAATTGGTCCTTTGCGCCTCTCCGAAGTAGAGGCTACTGGAGTTGCACTAACGAGTGGAAGAGTGAGGAGCAGAGTCCTCAGAAGAAGTATGTTGATACGGGCCATTTGAAAAATTAAACAAGGTTGACAATTTATAGTGGTTTCTAGGTAGAATGTAGATGTATCGAGGTGAAGGTGGCAATTGCGAATATTATACTGTTACTGAAAGAAGGATTGGAAGAGAGGAAATCGATCTTATGATACTTCAGCTTCTTTGCACTTTCCCAAATGTTTAGCTACCAAGGAGGCACTACATCGGACTTGAAGCTATCCGTTCAGGTAGAGGTGACGGATCATCTTGGGAAGGGGTGTACCACATGAGAGAGCATCTAGAACCTCACATTCCGATCGTTGCACGACCAATATTCCGATTTTGACAACTAAACCCGATAGCTGGAACTGTACTACTTTTGATATAAATACTTTTGTGATCAATCTTCTCTCGGTGACCTCTGACTGCTATTTCCATAGCCTCCCCATGTGGACGCCTTGATGGGAGCTGAAGAAGTGGACGTAGACCAGCGTTGACACTTGCCAGGCCTGGTGACAGATCTGAAATCCAAGCGATATCTGAAAGATATCTGACCGAAGAAGTGGACACAGACTATTTCTTCCCAACTGATTTCAGAAGAGCGTCGCAAGCATGGAATCCGGGAAGAAAATGATACGAAACCGGTCGGTCGTTGCGACACGTGATTCGCAAAGGATGTGATCATCCGATCTGACACTTTCCAATCGCCATGCTTGGCTGTCCTCCCTGCACCCCGGACTCACCAGCTGATACTGTGCTGAACAGCCTATAGTATAATTAGCTCGCACCTGATATCGCAATGCTTTGCACCTTCCAATCGTTTTCATGATACCAGACCCTCAAGGCAGCAGCTACACTTGAAGCTCTGAGGACGACAGACTCATTCCTAGCACTCCGAATAAATGCATTTGGTGCCATATTTCTTGTAGGCATACATATCTTACTTGGATTCGCATCTTCTTGAAACCCTACTTTGGGTTCTGTCGCTCAACGTTTCAGCTATTATTTGACTACTCGAGCTATCAATCAGCCTCAAACGACAACTACAAGCACAGAGGTTCTCCCTGCCAATAATCCACTGACAAACAAGATGGAACTGTCTTTCTCGATTCTCAGCCTCGACCTTTGCCTCGCACTATGTGGCTATCTGTCCTACCTCTGCTTCAGGTCACCTCACCCACCTCCGGCAAAACTTTACGAGAAAGACCGTTTGATGGGTCGTAGGATCCACAGCAAACGACGCAGGTGGTTCGGTGTGTCCATGTTCATCTGGCACTCGATCTTCATCTCCTTCCCGGCATTTCGGTCGAAGATCTGTCTGAATCCAGACCTCTTCAATCCCGCACTGTCTGCCTGGAGTTGGTACACCGGTACCTTCGTCGTGGTGGTGGTGATTTCAGCTTCGGTGCGCCTTCAGGCATACGCAAGACTTGGAAAGAACTTCACTTTCGCCCTGGCTGCACCAGATAGGCTCATTACGACGGGTGTCTACCAATACGTGCAACATCCATCGTACATTTCCCTCTTTCTCTTAGGCAGTGCTTGGTATTGGACCTTCATGAGGCTTGATGGGGTTTCTGCTTGCTATCTACCATCATGGATTGTGAAAATCAAGGCGTTGGCTCTGGTCCCGTCGATTCTGATGTCTATTTCCACGTTTTTGGGTTTGAGAATGAGAGTTGCGGATGAGGAGGAGATGCTGAAGAAGACTTTTGGAAAGGAATGGGAGGAGTGGCATGCGAAGACGGCGAGGTTTATCCCTGGAGTTTTTTAAGTCAATGCTTTGCTTTGGTAATGTAGAACCAACCGAAGGATGACAGGCAACAACTCTTGTAAGAGATGTAGCACGTCACATAGAACTCTCTATTACTTCGCTTACAGATAGGCGATTGACTGGTGGATGGTGCCGGGAGGTTTGTGAAAGAGGATCGAGGTGGAATTTTGAATCGCTTCAAGAGATGTTCCTTTTTGTCTGACGCCTAAGAACAGCTAGAAACAGAGTTATAAATCGGATAGATCTCAGTATAATCTGTGCTTTTCTCTCTCGGTGTCACAAGCTCTCAAGGTGGTCCCATAAGAGTTAAATCCTGATTCCACAAACCCACAGAAAAGGTCAAGAATTAAACAAGCTTTTGTCAAATGAAGACCATGATAGGCTTGTCAAAATTAACCACTCCCCGGAGGCACAGCAGGTCCTTGTTGTCGACTTTAAAATTCGCTTCAAAAGTGGACTCTCTTTCACCCCTCTTCATCTCCCAGCACGTGATTCTAACCGCCCACTCAAGGGGAGGTATGTACATTGCGACCTGCCCCATTCACACAATTCACACCATTCACGCACATAAACGGGTCTGTACACCATCCCCACCAATCCCCTCTCTATAAAAGAATTAACCTTCCCATGCAAACAAGCATCCAGCCCCCACCGTGAGCGAGAAAAACCCCCCAAGTTCATCAGCACAGCAGGCAGGGGATCCGCTAATCTCCAATCCGCCGTCGCCGAAGGAGCCGAGCTGGGAGCAAGCGTCAGGGGTACGGATCTGACAAGCGAGGCCAGCGCGGGCGCCACGGGGTTTCTGATATACAACATTCGAGATGAGCTTATTTTCCCTTCCCGCTGCCAGGAGTCGAAGAACCTCATCTCTTGGCTGGTATAAACCCCTCTCTGCGGCTTCAAGTGAAGTCTCTCTCTCTTTCTCTCCTTTCTCTCTCCAAGCAATCTTTGCTCTCACAGTCCTTTCCCACACGCTCGCTCGCTCGCTTGCTTTTGCTCTTTGCTCTTGCCACTCGCTCCTAGTTTGAGCTTGACACTCTTTTTTCAAGAATATACATACGTACCTCACTGTTCGCTGTAAACTTACTCTTTACGGTCCGAGACCAAGCCAGCCATTTTTTGGATCCCATCTGATTTCTTCATTTCGATTTCCGGACTCTGCACAACCTTTTCAATTTCGAACAGACAACGTACGTCTCAAGATGCAACTCTCAACCAAGACCCTCCTTGCTCTCCTCCCCTTCTTCCTCCAGCAGGCCAATGCAGGCGCCTCGGGAACAGGAACAACAACCCGCTGTAGGTGCCCTAGATTTCCCATCAAGAACGAAGCTAACACACTCCAGACTGGGATTGCTGCAAGCCTTCCTGCTCGTGGCCTGGCAAGGCTTCCCTCCTCGCTGGCTCCAACCCGGTCACCACCTGCGACATCTCTGACAACCCGCTGACCGACTACAATGCCGTCAACGGATGTGGTGGAGGTAACGCATACATGTGTTCCAACGAGTCTCCATGGGCTGTCTCCGACGACCTAGCCTATGGATACGCAGCCGTGAATATTGCCGGAGGAAGCGAGAGCAGTTGGTGCTGTGCTTGTTATGAGCTCACCTTCACGAGCGGCACAGCAGCGGGCAAGAAGATGATTGTGCAAGCGACCAACACCGGTGGTGATTTGGCCGGCAACCAGTTCGACATCAGCGTACGCTTCCCTACATCACTTCCATCAATCCTACAGACTAACTCCCCTCACAGATGCCAGGCGGTGGAGTCGGTATCTTCAACGGATGCACCGCCGAATGGGGAGCTCCCTCCTCAGGATGGGGCGCCCAATACGGCGGTATCTCTGACCGCTCAGCCTGCGATTCCTTCCCCGAAGCCCTCAAGGCCGGCTGCTACTGGCGATTCGACTGGTTTGCAGGATGCGATAACCCCACCGTATCCTTCAAGCAGGTTGCCTGCCCCGCCGCCATCACCAAGAAGAGCGGCTGCACCCGCGCCGACGATGCCAGCATGGCGGCTCCCGACGCTGACACCGGCGCTGCCGTGGTGGCTTCCAGCTCGACGCCCGCGGTTGTCGTTGCATCGAGCAAAGCTGCCGCGGTCGTCGTGGCCGAGAGCTCCACACCCGTTGCTGTCGTAGCTACCAAGGCTGCTGCAGCGGTCGTCTCGAGCGCGGACGCCGTTGCTACTCCTGATGCCCCAGTCGCCGCCGCTGATCCCATCGCCACCTCGGCCGCCTCCGTCGAGACCACTGCCCCAGTCGTGGTCGTCGCCAGCTCAGCAACCTTCAAGAAGCCCGCAACAAAGCTCACTGTTGCCCCAGGGAACCCCAGCGCCACGCACAACCACAAAGCCCACCACACCCACAAGGCTCACCACCACCACGAGGAGGATGACGTGTGTGAGGCTTGAAGTGCCTACCTTCTTTCATGTAAAAAGAACTTGTACAAGGATTGAGGATTTAGGATTGAGAAATGACCCATGGAGTTGTGGTGGAAAGAATCAAGATATATTCTTCTGTATATAGTTACGATCTGTAGAGAGGGCGTTCAAGCCATGAGCTTTGATGATGCGAGAAATGAAAACTTTCAACTCTCCGTCTTGTACACTAAGAACTCCACTTGGGTCCTTCATGTTCTCCACGTGTGTTCTGAGTAGAGAGAAGCAAAATATGCCCGTCTATGTTTCCCACTACGAATCCAACTAATGCTCTATCCGCATACAAACAAGAATGAATTCTGGGTATACGAAGAAGTCCAATAAATACAAAATTCCAATGCAACACCAAATACGCCAATCACAGAGATTTTGACACCGATCAATCAGCCCATGCTCTGTCGCTCCCCTCGTTCCTCCCATAAAATACACTACAAATGATCTGTATAACAAAAGTCCTCGTGTCATTCATCTCATCACCTCATGTACACCTCAACAACCCCAGGAAATGCCATTCGCATAAAATCATATATAAACTTTCCTCAGTTAAGATTGCCCACCAATCAACTGGATGCAATTAGTCAATAAATTCGCTGCCTCGTGCAGCAGTTCCCATCGCGTCTTTTCGAAAACCGTATGTAACACCATTAGCATTCCTGTACAGCCATTGAAGCCCCCCATTTTCTTCAGCTCTTCGGGTGAGTGGACGCCGCCAAATCGTCGGAGGTAGGCTCGCATGTCGCGGACTTGGTCGTCAAAATCATAAGATGAGGGAATTGGTGCGGTTGTGGGTCCTTCGAGCGCGAAGCCGTAGCACCAAACAATTAAGGCCGCAAAGTACATGACCCAAGGACGATTGAGAAGCGGATCGTCTCGTGCAGAGTAGTTAAAAGGAGGGTCATCAATGAAGCCGTGAACATTTCGGTTGACAGATTCTTCGGGGAGCAAGACGGTGCATAGAAAGCGCAATGCATACCATGTCGCGTCTCTAGCCTTTGCGGAGGGCGCCCAATTATCCTTCATCCGTCGTTGCGCGCTGTTGAGATCCTGTGATCCAATCGTCCGTCCGAGAAGACGTTTTGCCCTGGCAAATATTTGACAGTCTACAATGTCAACATGCATCGCCATGTGTGCCAAGTGGTGCAAGACTGTCCGGCCTTGGAATACCACGTTCTCTTCTTTCTTCTCGGAATAGATGTAGGGTCCAGGTACGCTTTCTGAACTCCGTGCCAAGGAACGATCGAAATCCTGCTTCCACAGATCGAAGGCTCGGGTTAGTGAGCCTCTCCATTTGTCCCTCCCCCCGAGAGCCTGTGAAACACCCAGACTGTTGACTTGAAGATCTCTTTGGTTCATGTGCCAACTGACACTCAGTAGCCCTGCCATCAGAATCGTTCTTCCAAAAGAATTCGTTCGAACTTCTTGAGCATTAAGAGTTCTCTTCAACCCTTCTAAGAATGAGATGGGCTTCACGCCATTTGCATGCAAGCTGGACTCAATGCGGCCGACCTCGGCACTGTTCGTGGCAGACCAAAGGGCTTCGTCGCAAGGAAGGGGTAGCCTCATCTCGTGAGCGACCATAACTGTTGAATGCCCAAACATTGTAGCATGCGTTGAATCAATAACAAATGCCGCAAATGCTGCACGACGTGTTGCTTCGTTGGTAATCCAGTGATTCCACCATTCGTCAGGGGTATTGGCACCAGATGTTGAAGATTGCCGGGAGCCATTAAGGCCTTGCTTGTCCTCCCTCACGCTTGGAGGAGAGTCAAGGGCAGATCTGCCAATCAGCGAGCTACCACGGCGCATCAAGGTAATTGTAGTGGCGTGGTGAATGTGAGCCCTCTCGTGTAAGGCTCTTGTCGAGTACATCTTTTCGTACAGCTCCAGGAGCAAAAGCGCTTGAAATACCCACAACTTCGCCGGAGGTCTGAAATGGTAATCGCTGAAAATCTCCCATCTAAGGTGCCAGGCTAGGAAATTTGAGAGCTCCGCTCCAGCCTGGGTGACCTCGTACCCATGAATCTTATCCAAGCAAGAAGCACCAATTGCCATCATTGCAATCAGAAGAAGATTGGGTGTTTTATCCGGTGAGAATGTTGGTTTGTGCACTACTCTGAGTATTAGCAGGTGATCATTGGAATGATTGGATGTACTTACAAATTGGCACTTGTTCACTGAACTGATACCAGTAGCTTCCAATGTAGGTCTGCATCATCTTTCGACTGAGCATGTGGCTGTCGTCACTGCGGTCGCCTTCGAGAAGAGCCTCCTTTTGTCTGGCAACTGGTGCATGATCCCCCTCATTAAAGCGTTCCTTGATAAGATCGACGATTGCTTGACTCTTTTCCTCGGACAAGACTGTTTCTGGAAGGCTTGTGTCAAGTAAGCTGGTGACAGCCATGGGATGATGTGGCTGTTGGTGGTTGGGAGGGAAGAAACCTCCAAGGTTCACATCGTTGGCAAAATATGGGGTATAATATTGGTTCTGAGCATCAAGATAGCTGTGAACTGGGTTAGCAATGGGTCCAGGTTTCCCCGCTGAGCCGGTTACTTACTTGGCATAGCCTTGTTGGCTTATAGGACCATTCATCGGCGAGCTGTTATCGACTTGCTGTCCACTGAATAGATAAGCTACGAAGTCTTCTGGGATAGCGAATGGAGATCTGCTGTAGCCCTCACCACCAAAGACTGGCATTGTGTTTGGTGCTGTCATCTGATCAAGCAGCATCATATCAGGGCCAGACTGTTGGTGATGACTTGTCTCACTTGGGTAATCTGTTGACATCGAGGTAGGGTAGGTTGGATCTGCCTCACGTGTGGACGCTGCAGCAGTCACAGAAGTTGAAAACCCGGGTGGGGGTAGAGTGAAGGGCGTAAAATTCTGCTGGCTCACGTATGGCTGTTGTGGGCTTGACTGGGTACCATGGTAGGAATTTCCTGAAGCCGAAGATAAAAGTCCATATGGGCCAACGGCTGTTTGCAGTGGTGGTCGTGAAAATTCGGGGGGTTTTGAGTCAGCCATGCCAAAGCTTGCATGTCGCTGAGGTCTGGCGATCGGTGTGTTTCCACCGTTCCCATCACGGCCTCGATCCATGTTGTCACTGTTGGATCGTTTGAAGCCAGTAGACTGAGAGAAATTGTCGGTACCATTTGATGAAGCGGTACCTGAATATGTTCCCGACGAGGGATTCGTCATAGGAGAATAAGAATTGGGGTTCATCATGTCCTGGGGAGATTGATACTGTAATTGGCTCGCTCGTGACTTGACCGTGGGGCGCATAACCTCTGGAGATGCAGAACCATGCGTCGACAGAGGCTTCCCCCCATCGACTATTGGTGAAGTGTGCGCGTGACCAAGGATAGAGTCTTTGCGGTGCAGTTGCGATCCCTTAGCTGTGTGCCGGTCTCGGTGCCTATTACATAAGTCCTGCCGTACAAAAGACCTTTGGCAGTCTGGAAAGTCGCAGTTGTATATCTGCTTGGGGGTATGGTTCAGCTGATGTCGGTAGCTGTAGGTATCGTGTTAGTAGACGTCGAGAGGGTAGAAGGATGGAGGAACACTTACAGATGCTCTGCTCGCGAATAACTCTTCCCGCACCCTTCTTGGGGGCACTCGAACTTCTTGTCAAGTCCCTTGCGACTTCTCCGGCGCTTCCTTGAAGGACCATCGGTTCCAGATGAGTGTCCCTCCACGGTCTCTGTACCACCCACGGGGGAGCCATCCCCACTGCTATCCTTGCTTTTATTGTTGGGGCGACTTCTTCGCCGGCCACGATCCTTTCCTTCACCCTCGGTCTTGAGCCGTCTTTGCAGTGTAGGATCATGGTTCTGGGCCATGTTAACTTTATCCATTTGAGTGACGAGATTGTTCGTAGAGAAGGTGTGCGGTTGGACTACTAGGATTGAAGTCATATTATATGTATGGTGAGGATGTGCGCAATATCTCTGGTTGTTCTATTGCAAACACTTCGAGTCAAGGCGCATTGGCGAATGGGCAGGTCTCAACTACAACGGCTGTCGAGGTCAGGAAGGTTCAACCTCAAGATTCCTTCAAGTAATTTTACCTGAGCGAATTTTATAAGATGGCCTGACTTACAATCCTGTGCGCCATGAAGGGGGGTATTTGGTAGTGCAGATTATGGGCAACGACTGGCAACCTCGCGGGCTAACACCTCACGATTTCCAAACGACGGGCCAATTGACCAGGGAGTTCCACTATGTCATGCCGGAGAAATATCTCAGCGCGGGCAGCGAGAGCGGTCGAATATCTGGTGCTGTAGAAGGCGACAGCGTGAGGTCGTTCTTGTCGGTGTCGCAAGCTGGTCGTAACACGACGGGAAGGCTAAAATAACACGACAGTAGTGGTGAATGCGGAGAAGGAACGTTCGTGCGTTCGTGCTTTTCGAGGGTAGGGGAGGGTCGTGTCGTGTCGTGTCGTGGGATGAGAGAGAGCTTGGACAGGTGGGGGTGCCACGGGAGCCGGCTTCTATTTAGCTGTTGACGGGGCCGCTCGGGGGGATGGTGGGACGCGCGAATTAGATCAGCCGGAAAGGGCCCAGAGGAGGATAGCCGTCCAGAACAGTCGACCAAGCTGGCGGCGGCGGCGAGGATGAGGTATGTGGTGGTGGAGGAGGTGGTGGAGGAGGACGAGGAGGAGGAGGAGAACGAGACGGTGGATGGTGGATGGTGGATGGTGGAAGGGTGGATGGGGGGAGGATGTCAGGTCAGGTCAGGCCGTGGAGGGGAGAGCAGAAGGACGATGGCGACTGGACGAGGGCAATGCTTGTTCGCTTGCGGGCTCGCTAGGCCTAGCTCGGTGCGAGGCGTCGTGCTGAAGACGGCACGGTCTCCGCTCCGCAGGTGTCAATGTCAATCTGCGTCGGGGCAGGGGCCAGGAGTCGCAGCCAGGAGCAGGAGGAGGAGGAGGAGCAGGAGGAGCCAGAACTGGGGCGCCATGGATGGATGTGCTCTGAGGCGGGTCAGGGCTGGAGGGCTGGAGGGCTGGTCGAGGCTGGGCACACTGGTCCACCACCGACACCGACACCAACACCATCACCAACACTCGACCTCCTGGTCGTGCTGCTCAAGAAACATCGAAAAAAAAAAGAGGGGGTGAAAAAAGCCACCGCCGTTCGGCTGGGTAAAAAACCTCACTGCATCAGCAGGCTTCGTCTTGCCGCGTGTCTCAACACCGCACCCTTCGTCCAGCGAACCTAGTACAAGAGCGTCCGGTAGTGCATATCGATATACCACTTCTCCACCGTCCCAGGAGCATTCCGTGATGGTGCCAGCATGGACAACTCGCGCGCGCCCAGCATCCCCACGCCCGCCCCAGGCACCATGAGGTCAGCATGGGGAGCACAGTATCTCCGCATCATCCTACAATCACCAGTGTTACACCCAACCCACCGTTGCTGCGCGACTGTGAGACCTGCCTTCCCTGCCGCAGAGCGCGCCACACGACGTGAGCCGTGGCTTGCCTGCAGTGGAGGGGGAACTGGAGATGCGATCGACTGGAAACACTGGAGAAGGCGATCTCCCCATTGCATCAGTGTCTCGTGCCATTTCATTCTGATCCAGACTAATACTCCTTCGATGACTTTTGGGTCGATCAGGCCCCTGCTATCTCTTGTCTCCATGATATGACACCTGCCGAGCATCAACACCACAACGTAAGGTGAGTGTGTAAGATCTGTCACACTCCGCTCGCCACGATGCCTGGTTCGCATGCCACCACAGATCTCGGCATCAGCGAAGGTGTGGCTTGCTCCTTGTTGCTTCAGCATCGGCACCCAGCGCGCTGCCAAAACGGAAACGGAGACGCATTTTCATGAAGAATTTGCACGAAAAGCAAAGAGGCTGTCGCAAGGGAAGGCTGAGTAATAAGAGCAGAGGGAGCGGAGAGAAGGCTGAGGAGAAGTTCCAAAAAGTGCAGGGAAGAACACGAAAAGGACTCAGATTCCCGTCATCGGCGCGGGCCCCAGCGCGCTCTGCACGAATTTGTGCATTTTGGTTGCTTTTTCGACAGAGTCTGCTTAGATTATCCCCAGCTTTCGGTCAGCCTGCAGCCAATAGCCACGGACCCGCATTCCTTCTTCGAAAACCGGGCTGATGCATGGGCGAGGATGCGCTTGCAGCTCAGCACAGTAGTCTGTGGGGAGACTGGGGTCGGAAAATTCTTCAAGGCGTTGCTTCTTCATCTGACCACATTGCGCTGGCTGTGATTTGCTCGCGCTGTGCCAGCTCCGCATCAGGGCAATGCGCGACGCTGCTTTGGCGGCTGGGCCTCCTGCAGCACCAAGTGCATTGGGAAGCTTGAGACAGCTTCCTAGTCTGGCCGGCTCATCGACCTGCTCAGAAGGAATTAACTCAAGAAGAATCTGCCCAGCTCATCAGGCAACGATGAGCGATATTGTCGATCGCAGACGCAGCATTTTCGGAGACGACGCTGTCCGCTGCCAACATGTTACGGTGAGAGGAGCGTACCCGGTCCCGGTCCCGAGTGTCGTGAGGACCGAGACGGCACAGAGACTGAAAAGAAACGAAGCGCCCTTGCCGGAGCCATGCTTAGGTCAGCCGGGGTTTCTTCGGCCCGCCGCTATCTCCGATAAGCAAGTTCAGTTCAGGTCATGGAGTTGGTGCAGGTACTGAGCCTCAAGACCGCCAACAAGCGACCAATACAGACAATCCAGCCAGCCAGCTATATACACGCGTGATGGCACCTCCCAGATCAAGACCGCCGCCAGACGACTCGAAGTCCGAGGCATCGAGCACGAAGGAGCGACCTGGAACGAGCACTTCGACTGCCCTGAATGGAAAAAGCCGTCGTGTGGCAGGAAACCCAGCAGCTGCCAGTCTGCTTCGTGATGTGGTTACCGCTGGCACAAGTGGAGGAGTAGCCACTCCAGCTACAACGGAGACGACACCCGGTGTAAGTGCGAGCCTGTGTCTCACTTAAGCATCTCCGCTGACAAGAATCCCAGCTTCAGTGGTCGACCTTCGATCCTGCTATCCTGCATGGATATCGCTATGATTACAGCTTGAACACCCCCGCAGCTTTCAACAAGTCATACAACCAACTGGTACTCGCAAGGTCTCCCATCGGTCGCATGTCACCGACTATGGCTCAGCGGAAAGAAAGTCGACGACAGAGCAAGGACCAGTTGGCAAATGCTGTCCGAAAGCACTTCAATAGCATGGGCATAGCAGAGAACGAAGTAGTGGTGGATTTCTTGTACAAGGTTCGATGGCAAGGTAAGCCCAATAATAGAATTGTGGATTGTGACAGCTGGATTGATAGAATTACAGATAAAAACTTTCGCCTGAGATTTGCTCCTCAACGACCACGGTAGACTTCTACCATTTGGGCGATGATCCGTACATACACAGGCGCTGGTTAGGAGTTTGACTGGACTGAGATAAGTTATTAAACGCTTGTTCGTGTGTTTGTCTGTGTATAAGGACCGTTAGGAGCAGGATATAGGGAATAGTGTGCTGGTATGCATCTATGGCGTTTTGCAACTTAGGATTGGACGGGCGCTTCATGTCACAGCCGGCGAGCGTGATAATGGTTCGGTTAGGACACGGAAGGAGTATTCACTGGCTCTGTGCATATATTCACGAGTCGTTTGTAGTTAATCGGTACTGCACTTGTTCTGCGGAGACCCGAAAGCTCACGGATAGATAGACCATCACAACATGCTGTACCTTCATCGCTCCAAAGCTCTATCGCAGTAGATAGTCTCAATACAAGATTATTGGATAGTTGGGTTCAAAGTATCAAGATCTAGAGGAATCTGAATTTACTTGATCGAATGCACTCTGGTCGTGCAGTTCTGTTGTTGTCCGCCGCTATCTCAATTTGGAAACGCAAGGCTGAATGGTGTAAAGGGATGGAAGGCTCTCGGGCAGTCGGTGCATTTCGGCGCCCCACTCGAACATGAGTGGTTGGCCTTCAAGAAAAATATTGACCAGACATCACCAGATTCCAACTGGAGATTCCAAGGCACATTGCAATCCCACCCCATTGCAACTTCCAATTATAAGAAGCCGGGGGCCTCAGCGATCATCCAACGAAATCCGATTGTATCGATGTATAATATTGCCGACTTACGATGAAAGTCGCAGCTACAGGCCTCTTGAAAAAGGCCGCCACAACCACTCGAATCTCGGGGAAAGGGACAATCAGGAACGAAGTCCTAAAGAATCAGCAGCAAACGCGCTCAATATCTGCATCTGCGACCCGTTCACGACGACCGAGAATACAAGCCTTGCAGAGATGCGCGTGCGCTACGCAGAAAAGGGTGAGCTGTTTGGTTACAAATCGTCCAGCACCTGCTAAAATATTATAGGCATTTCACCCAAGCTCGAACTTCCAGGCAACCAAAAATCCATATACAGTTCTTGGTGTAGATAAGGGTGCCTCTGCAGCCGATATCAAGAAGGCTTACTACGGCCTGGCGAAGAAATTCCACCCCGACACCAACAAGGATGCAACTGCGAAGGAAAAGTTCACGGAGGCACAATCTGCATATGAGATATTGACTGACCCGCAAAAGAAAGCAGCATATGATCAATATGGCTCCGCTGCCTTCGATCAAGGAGGTGGACAAGGGCCAGGAGCTGATCCATTTGGTGGTGGAGGCCCCTTTGGTGGAGGTGGAGCAGGCGGTTTCCCCGGTGGGTTTGGAGGCGGAGCAGGATTCGGGGCAGATTTCAACTTCGAGGATTTGTTCAGAGGATTCACAGGTGGACGAAGAGCTCGCGGGGGTGCTCGGAATCCTTTCGAAGCAGAGGAGATTCTAGTTGGAGACAGCATCGAGGTCCAAGTCAATGTTACGTTTATGGAAGCGGCGAAAGGCACAACGAAGACCATCAACATCACACCTTTAACGACTTGCAAAACCTGCTCTGGCAACGGCCTGAAGGCTGGGACAAAAAGAACTGAGTGCAAGTCTTGCGGCGGCACTGGTACGAAGGTTCACTTTATGTCTGGAGGCTTTCAGATGGCATCAACCTGCGGCGCTTGTGGTGGCCAAGGAGTGACAATTCCACGCGGTGGAGAGTGTCGCCCGTGCTCTGGGAATGGAGTGGTTAGGGAGCGCAAAACCATGAATGTGGATATACCTGGCGGTATCGATGACGGTATGCGTCTGCGCTTGGATCGAGAAGGAGATGCCCCAGCAACAGGAACTGCTGCCAATCCTGACGCCCGATCTACTCGCGGTGACCTTTACGTCCTCGTAAGAGTTGCTACAGATCCAAAGTTCAGCCGTGCAGGCGCTGATGTATTACATACGGCAACGCTTCCCCTTACAACAGCTTTGCTCGGTGGTGAATGGACAATCCCAACATTGGACGGGGATGTAAAACTCAAAATCGCTACTGGCACAAAGACTGGTGATAAGGTCACCTTGAGCGGGATGGGAATGAAGAAGGTTGATAAAAGAAGAGGTGGGGTTGGTGACTTGAAGGTCGAATTCAAGGTTGCGATGCCCAAATTCCTGACTGCCAACCAACGAACGATTATTGAGATGCTCGCCGATGAGTTCGATGATAAGACTGCCAAACGGATCATGAACGTTGGACGTGCTGAGTAAGTCTCTAAAATTCCACATGCATGATAGCCATCTTCTAACATATTTAGTTCGTCTCAAAACTCTTCATCAAGCTCAACTTCAGAATCTCACAAGAACAAGGGGTTTCTCAAATCTGTGTGGAATAAATTGACCGATCAACCGGCTCAAACAAAGGACTCAACCAGTGAACCTGCATCACCGTCCGCGGAGAAACCAGCAAGCTCGGACCCGAGCGTCAATGATGATAAGGAATCGAAGCAGGCTTCTGGAACCAAATCCTAGGCAGCTTGTTTGTAATAATTTTGTAAGCTATAAGAGGCTCTGAGCTGTGTCAACAACATGACTAGGATATGTTCCGTGACTTGGAGCACGGCGGCGTATAGGATGTAAGGGACATCATATCTGGGGGAGGGGTGCAAGCGTTTATACTGTACATTTAGAATACTTGATAGATCACAAAACCCTACTCAAGAAATAAGATTTTTGGGCTAGCCTGTGCCTTGGGCTGTAACAATGTGCTTATCTTCTAATCAAGCTCGGAGTCTTCCAGAAGACTGTTGAAGCACTCGCCTCTTCCCATGCAGAGGGGAGGATCCTACCTTATTATAAACGGTTGAATGTTTCAGTCGCCGGGACTTTGGAAAGGCTCTCTCGGCAGCAGAAGCAGCAGAAGCGCATGCAGTCCATGTGCATGGTTTGATCTGCGAGGAAATCTGGACGGGCCGCAAACACTCCCCTCCCTCCCCTTGTTGGATGGTCGGACGTTTTGGCAGACCAATCAGCTCCTCATGATGCAAGGAGGTTATCCTATTCGTCGCATCAGAAGCAGCACACGCATGACTTTCGTGCTCAGGACATGATTGTGGATTTGACCAAGGTGCATCGCACATCACAGCAGGCATGCGATGGTCTCACTGGAGATCCTCCAGGTATTCCTCGGGCTCAGTTGTGTGCGTCGTGATCACAATGAGAAGCTCGGCGGCTAAAATATTGACTCCTCGTAGCAACTTCATGAGCACTCCCACAACAGAATCTAAAGTACATTTTCAAGGACATCATTTCGAGAGCGCTTATCTGCTTGTACCCAGCTCCCAGCCGTGAAGCCAGGCCACAAAAGGGGCCAAAACTTCGCTGCAGGTAGCCGCAGGACAGGCTCGACACGGAAGTCATAGCCATTGGCTTCTCAACCGTCAAGACTTCGTCACATCAGGCCCATCTGCCACTTCAGCATAATTTCGGTCTTTTGCTGTTCATCACCTGGTAATTTTCACAATCATGAATCGCATATGTGCAGCCTGGCTTACAGTTGCGATAATAAGCTAAACCCCCAGCACCCCTCCTCCGCACCTCGCTCGCCCGCAAGAAACAAGCAACCTCCCGAACCCCCCACCAACGCCTCGTTCCAACACGCCGCGAACACCTCCAGCTAAGGAACCGACGACTGCGAAAACTCCAGGGCGAATCGTGCCTAACTAAGAGGACGGCGACGGCATTGCGCCAGGTCAGACACGATGCAGGCGCCGATGGTAAGCATTTCTGAAATGCATGTGTCAGAAGCTCCGTTGACGTCGATTTACAGATCAGCGCGCCGCTCAAGCAAACCAACGAGATAGACTGGATCCAGCCACTGAAACAATACATTCGACAAACGTACGGAAACGATCCAGAACAGTATGCAGAAGAATGTGCCACGCTCAACCGCCTACGGCAAGACATGCGGGGGGCAGGCAAGGATAGTGCTGCTGGACGGGATTTGCTTTACAGATATTATGGACAGCTGGAACTCTTGGATTTGAGATTTCCGGTGGACGAAAATCATATCAAGATCTCTTTTACATGGTAAGGAATAACTTCCGTGCACGGCAGATCGGGAGCTTACGACTTAGGTTCGACGCATTTACACACAAGCCCACGGCTCAATACTCTCTAGCATACGAAAAGGCTTCCATAATCTTCAATATATCCGCAGTTCTATCCTGTCATGCAGCGCATCAAACCCGATCCGAGGACTCGGGTCTCAAGACCGCATACCACTCCTTCCAGGCATCGGCGGGCATGTTTACATACATCAACGAAAACTTCCTGCATGCGCCGTCCACTGATCTGAGTCGAGAGACCGTGAAGACACTCATACAAATCATGCTTGCGCAAGGTCAGGAGGTGTTTTTGGAGAAGCAGATTGCGGATGGAAAGAAGGTTGGGCTGTTGGCGAAGCTCGCCAGCCAGGCCGGATATCTCTACGCCCAGGCTGTGGAGGGGACTCAAGAGAACGTTAACAAGGCCGTTTTCGAAAAAGTCTGGCTTCTGGTCGTCCAGGTAGGCTCACGAACTTCTTCTTGTCTATATTTGACTTCATTGTTTGAATTCGCAACTGATAAGTGTGTAGATCAAATCGAACTATATGGCCTCTGTGGCTCAATACTATCAAGCGCTGGCCGATGACGATGCGAACTCGCATGGAGTGGCGATTGCCCGGCTTCAGGCAGCGGAAGTGAGCGTAAAGGAAGCAAATAAGCTTGCCAACAGCTTCCCAGGGAACGTACCTGCGAATTCAAATCTCACATCCGAGACAGGACCATCTTTTGTAGAGATTACCAAACGCCATTTGACTAATGTCCAAGAGAAGCTCGTAGAGCTTATCAAGGATAACGATTATATTTACCACCAGACCGTTCCAGCAGAAGCGGCACTTTCAGTAATACCTAAACTACCCGCCGCTAAAGCGATCCCTGTTAGTGAGCTATACGCCGGCCAAGACATTCAGCGCATTACAGGTCCCGACATCTTCCAAAAGATTGTCCCAATGTCTGTGACAGAATCCGCGAGTCTCTATGATGAAGAAAAAGCCAAGCTTGTTCGTGCTGAGGCAGAGCGTGTAGAAACCGCCAACAGCGAGATGGCAGCAAGCTTAGACTACTTGAGATTACCGGGGCTTTGCAAGTTTTGAAAGGAGGATTTGACCAGGAATTAACCGCAGATGACGAATTTCGAGGATGGTGCGAAGATGTGTCAAATCATGACGAACCTGCGTTGACCTTTGATTTCCTGAAGTCAAGTAAGGAAAGCATTGTTGCAGTTCTGGACAAGAGTAGCAGACAACTTGAGATGGAAGAGAGTGTTTGTGAGAAGATGCGATCCAAATACGAGGGAGACTGGACTCAACAGCCAAGTTCAAGGTTGACTTCGACACTGAAGAGTGATATCCGAAATTACAAAGATGCTCTGGAGGAAGCGGCTCGCAGTGATAGTCAACTATACTCGAAAATGCGCCAAAGTGAAATTGACCTGGAGGAGATGAGGAGAGCTGGGGAAACAGGGGAGTCCGATGTTCTCTTTCAAAAAGCCCTGATACAGGCTGGTGGTAGATCGAGAACTAATGTTGGCAGCCCCATGGGGGAAGGTAATCTTTTGGACGATGATTTTGGAGATGGTGGGCTCAGTGTCATGGACCAAGTTACAAAAGTGGAGGAGATTCTTAAGAAATTGAGTCTGATCAAGAGAGAGAGGGCCCAGGTTCTCAAGGACTTGAAGGAGAAGGTATGCTCAACCCGACTGAGAAACACTAAAGTATGTTCTAACGTGAGACTAGATTCACAATGATGACATATCACAAGTCCTCATTCTTAACAAGAAGTCCATTTCGAACTATGAGACCCAACTCTTCCAAGCAGAGCTCGAGAAGTTCCGACCTCATCAAAGCCGTCTTCTTTCCGCAAACCACAAGCAGTCTTCACTTTTGAAGGAGCTTACGTCAACTTTCAATACCTTGTTGCAAGACAAGAGAGTTCGATCCGAACAGAGCAAGTACGAAAATATCAACCGACAGAAATCTTCCGTTACGTCAAAGTACAAGCGTGTCTACCAAGAATTCTTGGATCTCGAGGCAGGTCTCCAGGCCGCAAAGCAATGGTATCGCGAAATGAAGGAAACCGTGGACAGCCTTGAGAAGAACGTGGAGACTTTTGTCAACAATCGACGTTCCGAAGGTGCTCAGCTGCTAAGCCAGATTGAGGCGGATAGGGCAAGCAATGCAAGTGGGCAGGCGGATCGAGAACGTGAGCGTCTCCGTAACCTCATGGAGCGAATGTCTATGGATCCATCGGCCTCTCCACACTTAGGTGGGAAACAGCCACGATCACAATCGATGTATACCACCACCACGCCATCAGCTACTCGATACCCTGCAACCAATATCACTGGGCAATACCAGGTTCCAAGCTCTCCCCCACCGTCACAATCAACGCATCCACAATCTGCTCACCCCTCCTTTGGGACGCCTCAAAATGGTGGATTCTTCCCAGCACAGCAACAAGTAAGGCAAGATGCATACTTCCCTCCCAAGTCAACTCCGCAATTGCAAGGCGGTTACAATCCAGCCATGCACGCTCCTGTATCGCCGCCTCCACAACAGACATCGTTCCCAAAGAGCTCACAGACTTATGGCCGGCAACAGCCTAGCCAACAGCAATATGTGCCTCCAGGTTACGTTCCGCCTCCTCCCCCACCTGGTCCCCACCGCTCGGCCCACAGCAAACACACCAGCAACCTGGCGCATATCAGGATTATGGATATGGAAATCAAAGGAATGGTCAGCAAAGCTCGAGTGACCCTTGGGCCGGTCTGAATGCATGGAAATAATTGGACGACAATATATGGTGATGGAAACGCATGAATGCATAATGGAGCAAGGTTGAATTTTGGGCGTAAAATTATGTCAATTGGTGTTGGACGAGTGGCGAGGCTTTAGATATCACAACTTCAATGAATGGAGGGTTCTAGTACTGAACATGATTTCTTGGAGCACAAAAGTTGTTTTCGTCGACTAGCACATGTATTGACAACGCGTGAACTGTGAGTTGCGATTCTTGATTTAAGAGCGGCAGGGTATATGGATCAAATCTCTTCCACTGAAAGCCAAATTCTCTGATAAACTTCGTACTATTCTTGACATTTACATATTTGAGGAATCTACAATGCCAAACTAACTTCACTGGTGCTCGCGTTGAATCTTGCACGTTCGTCTCCGGAAGTGGCTAACACTCACAAGACCCCCTTGAACCGACCTTACCGAACTTGCGCTAGAACCTCGGCGACTAAATGTACCGGCTTTGAAAGCAATGATGACAATATTGTAGAAATGGTCTACGTCGATGCACTTCCATCAACGCCCTCGGCATCCACGACAGTCTCTTGCCCTCGATTGATTTTGGACTCGCGTTTCAACGACGAGCTACTCCCGCTCACACATTGCGCCTTTCATTGTATTTGATTACAGTACACAATACATCAATTCGAAGAGTCACGAAGTGATGTTATACGGCCAGAATCTACCATGGCGGCTTGCGCTCCGGACCACGACAAGAGTCTCCCTGAGGTATAGCTCGAGCACGACAAGCAGATTGTATACTACAGCTCGAAGATCCCAAGCATCTGCTTCTGCATTGCCCTCCCTACGACCATTCCTATCAGCCCCTGCGGTATCCAATAGCTCGAACTTCTCCACCTCTCCTGCACGAAGGAAAGACGCTTCCAAACCCCCAAAAGATGCACCAGAGGAAGCCGCAGAAGAGAATGCGAAGGAGAAGGCCGAGTCAGCCACGGAGATAAGTGGCGAGAATGAGGTTGAGAGCAAGAAGCAGGTCCCTGAGTCTTCGGCATCGAGTGGCAACGCCGGCTCGAAGGGCGCAGTGGAAGGAAAAGGTAGCAGCGCATCTGCAGGAGGCAGTGGGGACTCCGGCAGTGGAGATGGAGGGAAGAAAGGGCGGAAAGCGGCATCAGATAAGGCCTTGCAGAAAGCTGATGTACCAGCTGTTTACCCTCAGGTCATGGCCATCCCTATCACCAAGCGACCATTATTCCCGGGTTTCTACAAGGCGGTTACAGTCCGCGACCCGGCTGTTGTATCGGCCATCCAGGACATGATCCAGAGAGGCCAACCATACATCGGCGCGTTCCTGTTCAAGGACGAGAATGCGGACGGAGATACTATCGAGAACATAGAGGACGTGCACGACGTGGGAGTGTTTGCCCAGATCACAAGTGCATTTCCGGTTCACGGGGATGCAGGAGCTCTGACTGCTGTTCTGTATCCACATCGCAGGATCAAGTTGTCTTCTTTGATAAAACCAGATAGGAGCGCGGTCAGTGAGACGAAGAAAACCGATGCTGAGCCAGCAATCCCAGAAGTCATTCCACCGAAATCTATCAAGGATGAAGCGGAACCGGAGAAGAAGGGGGATGTTGTTGCTAGCTTTGAGGAGTCCGTTTCACAGCCAAAGTCTGCTGATGCACCAACCCCGCCGACATATGATCCTACATCATTCTTGCACAAGTACGCGGTCAGCCTTGTGAAGGTCGACAACCTTGTGGAAGAACCGCATGACCCAAAGAGCCAGGTCATAAGAGCTATCACCAACGAGATTGTCAATGTCTTCAAGGAGGTGGCTAGTGCAAACAGCCTGTTCCGTGATCAGATCTCTACCTTCTCTCAGAGCCAATCTGCCGGAAATGTCATGCAGGAACCAGCAAAACTTGCTGATTTTGCTGCGGCAGTATCTGCTGGTGAGGTTGAAGAGCTCCAAGATGTGCTGGAGTCACTCAATGTTGAGGAGAGGCTTCAAAAGGCCTTGGTTGTGTTGAAGAAGGAGCTCATGAATGCACAATTACAATCTAAGATTTCAAAGGATGTGGAGAGAAATATTGCAAAGCGACAACGGGACTACTGGTTGATGGAGCAAATGAAAGGTATCCGAAGAGAACTCGGGATCGAGTCAGATGGGAAGGACAAGCTGGTTGAGAAGTTCAGAGAGAAGGGATTAAAGCTCGCTATGCCAGAGGCTGTCAAGAAGGTCTTTGATGAAGAACTTAACAAGTTGGCCCACCTGGAACCTGCTGCCTCGGAATTCAATGTCACAAGGAATTATCTGGACTGGCTGACCCAGATTCCCTGGGGTCAACGTAGCGCGGAGAATTTCGGAATTAGCAATGCTATGACAGTATTGGACGAAGATCATCACGGGTTGAAAGACGTGAAGGATCGTATTCTTGAGTTCATTGCGGTTGGAAAGCTACGGGGAACTGTTGAGGGCAAGATTCTATGCTTTGTTGGGCCTCCTGGTGTTGGCAAAACAAGTATTGGAAAGAGTATCGCTAGAGCGCTCAACAGGCAGTACTACCGATTCAGTGTTGGTGGTCTTACGGATGTGGCGGAGATCAAGGGTCACCGAAGGACATACGTTGGTGCACTGCCAGGAAGGATCATTCAAGCCTTGAAGAAGTGCCAGACCGAGAATCCATTGATCTTGATCGATGAAATTGACAAGATCGGCAGAGGGCACCAAGGAGACCCAGCGTCAGCACTGCTCGAACTGCTTGATCCTGAACAGAACAACTCTTTCCTCGACCACTATCTCGATGTGCCAGTCGACCTCTCCAAGGTCCTGTTTGTATGCACAGCCAACATGACCGATACGATTCCCCGACCCCTTCTCGATCGAATGGAGATGATCCAGCTGTCCGGATATGTCGCTGACGAGAAGATGGCAATTGCAGAAAGATACCTCGCGCCCGCTGCAAAGGAGCTCGCAGGTCTGAAGGAAGTAGATGTCAACCTCAGCAAGGAGGCGATCGAGGAGTTGATCAAGTCCTATTGCCGAGAATCAGGTGTTCGAAATCTGAAGAAACAGATTGAGAAGGTCTATCGCAAGTCAGCCCTCAAGATCGTGCAAGATCTCGGCGAAGCAGCTTTCCCCGAAGCAGAAGCTTTGACCGAAGAAGGCAAAGCAGCTTTGGAAGAGTCGAAGAAGGATGAGTCTGACGTCAAGGAGACTCCTGAGAACATTGAGAAAGCAACTACAGAGGTTCCGCGAGTCAGTCTGAATGTGCCAGATACTGTCCATGTGACTATCGATAGAGAGAATTTGAAGGATTACGTGGGTCCTCCAGTCTTCACCTCTGATCGTCTCTACGAGACCACCCCACCAGGAGTTGCTATGGGTCTTGCATGGACGCAGATGGGCGGAGCGGCCCTATATGTGGAATCCATTTTGGAGAGCGCCTTGTCCGCCAATTCTCGGCCAGGTCTCTCAACAACAGGTAACTTAAAGTCTGTGATGAAGGAGTCGACCCTTATAGCATATTCCTTCGCCAAGTCAGTCATGGCGACGAAGTTCCCAGACAACCACTTCTTCGACCATGCCAAAGTTCACCTACATTGTCCCGAAGGTGCCGTGCAGAAGGACGGACCATCTGCCGGAATAACCATGGCAACCGCTCTCCTATCTCTAGCTTTGAACAAGCCACTTGACCCGACTATTGCCATGACTGGAGAGCTTACAGTCACTGGGAAGGTTCTGAGAATTGGAGGACTTCGCGAAAAGACCGTTGCCGCGCGCCGCGCAGGATCGAAGACGATTATCTTCCCAGCAGACAACATGTCCGACTGGCTTGAGCTTCCAGAAGTAAGTGGATCACCTTGGGTCACAAATGAATAAGCAACTGACAGTGCATCAGAACATCAAGGAGGGAATTGAGGGGCATCCTGCGGCGTGGTATTCTGATGTCTTTGGGCTCGTCTTCCCCGAAGTAGATGTGGCCGAAGCCAACAGCCTATGGAAAGAGCAACTTGCGAAAAAGAAGAGCGAGTCGAAAGACGAAGACGACTGAACAGCTTGCCATGTAGAAAATAAGTTCACTAGCGCCTGTGTAAAAGTCTTGAATGGAGCATTTTCGAGCCGGTGGGGAATAGGGGGCGCTGCATCGGCGTTTTATGAGGTTCATCAAATGACGATCAAGACTTTCTCCTCTCTTGCATGTAGCTAGCTAGATTTTCCCACGCGACCTGGTGGGCGTACATAATGTAAACTAGGGAATACACAAATCACCGGTCCGCTGAGGGGTGGGCAAGAGACATGCTCTCACGCTCATCGGACCCATCACCATGACTTCGTGTCGAACTCGAACTCCTGCAGATGAGATGTGAATCTGTGTGTGCGTGAGAGCAGAGGCGCAACGCTCCGCTACGACGATCCGCTCCCCAGCCCCAGCCCCCGTCCGGGCCCACGTCGTCCTCCCACCTGGGCCTGGAGCATGCATGGGAGTGGGGAGATGGGCTCGCGAAGGTTCGCGGGCCACTGACTCTTGCAAGGCTTCCGTACTTACTTATGCATGTTCTCAGTAACGCGACGGCTGGTGGGCGGTGGAACGGCCAGGCGGGTGTACCCACGAGCCAGTGAGCCGTGCTGGCACCCTCCCTGCACGCTGCACCCAGCTGCAGAGGGAACAGCGGTGCAGCAGCACCGTCCATCAAATCGACGCCGACAGCAGACAGCAGCCAGCAGACGGACAGCAGAGAACCGTACTTGCTGGCGAGCAACAGCTAGTGCCCCGTCCATCTGCAGCCAGCTGCAGCTCAGCAGATTGAATAAGCCGAACGGAAGGGGAGGGGAGGGGAGGGGAAGACAGAGGAGCGGGCGACGGGGGGAGAGAAGTTTGGATACGTGTTACACGCATCATGGTCGCTCGCATGGCCCTCCTCACCAGCCTCACCGAACCCAAATGAACTACCTGCGTGCCTCGATTGATGCCCGATGCTGCTTGGTCTGCCCACCGCCGCCGCTCTCGCCAGTGTCACGTCGGTCTGGCTCGCTCGCTTTCTCTCTCGTTGCGGCTTTGTTTGCGGTTGCGTTTGTTGGCACGACGAATGGCTTTGCGACGGCATGCGACCCTCCATGCTCCATGCCGAGATAGATGAAGTGCCTGCTGCCGCCCTCTCGCCCTTCGCTTTGCTAATGAGAGGGAGGACGAGAAGACCAGGTATGTATGTAATGTATGTATGTATGTAGGTAAGTAGGGGAGTAGGGTGAATCCAGGCACTTGATTCAGGAGGATGAGCTCGTCACACATATACGACGGCATCATCCCATCCCATCCCTCCCATACCCGAGCGTGACGATGACAAAGGGGGTGAGACGCCGTCCGTCCCGTGAGAGAACTTCAAGGGAACCCGAAGGGACCGAAGGGGAGAGAAGGGGGAAAATTTGCACAATAAACAAATACACGATGCAGATCATGTCTTGCCGTGCTGGGCATCACCTTGTCCACCGGAGATATAAACGATGGATGTCTCACGTTGGAGGCAACACACAGGAGAAGGGATGGGATGAGGGAGGAGGGATGAGATGGCAGGAGATGGCATGGGAGGCCATGGCAGCATTCCTCCGTTCCTACATTCCCACGTTCCTACGCGGAGCCTGATGTACCTACGGACGTCGACGGGGAGGCTGTTGATGTGGATTGGCCCAGAGTAAGTGCAGAGTTGGAGTGTAGCCAAGGCAGGGCAGGGCATGATGTCTGTGTGGATATGTCTGTGTGTATGGATGGATGTATGTATGTGTGGATGTATGTATGTGCTTCCTGACCAACTCTAATCCATCGCATCATCGCTTCCACCAGTGACAATTTATCGCCCGTTCTCTGCGCCAACTGTCAATTGCACCATCCCATTCCCATCCTATCCACTTCCATCCCATCCAACCCCAAAACATGACATCCAATCCAATCCAACCCCAACCCTAACCTCAACCCAACCACCCCACGAAGGACTCGCGAGGCGGCCAACAGAGACCTGCAACGCTCTCGCGACCACGCAGAAAATGCCTGCCTGCAGCCGGTGGTTGTTGCGCTGGCCGGGGCTCAAACGGTCGTAGCGGTCTGTGGCTGAGCTCGATGACCACCGCGCACCCTTTCCACTGCATCGAAAAATCACCTTTTCGGACAGCCTGTCTCCTGAAGGCCACTCGTTCACGTACGCCTTGCAACAAGACCTCCAGCGTCCCGTTTTTAATGCAATGATTTGCTCCTCCAACGACCTGAGCGTGCCATTGCCCTCTGTCCGCCGCGGCTAGCTGCAGCCTCGACATCGTGCCTCTGCCGGCCTGCTCGACGATCTTATACATATCCAAAACTCTGCACTGCACTGCATCCCGAGGGAGGACCCTCACCGTCGTATGTGCTCTTCGCCACAGCGTGAACTTGCACCGTCGTTGTCGAGAACCCCGACTGACGATCCACTCTTCAAGGCTTCTAGGATCATCCTGCCACCGCAATGGCCCAGATGGAGAAGGCTCACGGGAGGACTTCGTCGACGGAACAGCGAACGTCGTGGTCATGGAAGAGACTATTCGGCAGCAGCAAGGACGAGAGCCATATCACCCCTCCGACTCCACCGCCAGAAATACCGCAACGACCTGGGGGGCTGGCGCGGCGGTTATCCAAGAAAGTCATCCCGGGCCTGCCTCGGGCGGGAACCTTCAAGAGACAACAATCAGAGTTGAGGGATCGATTGGAACCCGTCAAGCCGAACGGAGATGAACGTCGAACCGTGTCAGTGGACCGGCGTACGAAATCTGGACGAAACTCGTCCGCAGCAATTGTAGCCTCACCGAGACTGAGTGCACCCGAACTTTTCGAACCAGCGCAGACAATAGACGCACTGTTAGAGGCCTCGACCTTGTCAAGAGAGACCACACAAGAGGAGGGAGCAAAGGATGAATATGTCGAAGTGGAAAAGGAACCATCACTGGTCGAAACGCAGTCCATCTCGACGGAGGGATACGACGAGGACGAGCAGATCCTTGCGGAATTGGAGACGAAATGGATATTGAATCTCAGCATGCACTTTCGGGACAAGTCCAAGAGAGAGAAATTCTTCGTCACATATGCAGAAACGCCGACTCACTGGAGACGGGTCACGATATCACTAGACTATAGGGACGCAGCCGAAGGGTCGCTAGAGGAAGAACTTCAACGGACACGCTTTCAAAGGGACAAGAGTGCCCGGATATATGAAGCCATTCGAGAATCACTCCCCGACATTCAGTTTTACGACACGGTGACAAATTTGAAGTTGCAGACCGCAAATGAGAGACTCCATGTGCACGTGGTTGAAGATCTGTCAGAAATTATTTCCTACCCTCCTATTAAGGCCATCAAACACCTCAACTGCCGCCGGGTGCGAGAAGAAGATCTGGTCTTCGATTCTCATCTCTCTGGCTTTGTCTACAAAGTCAGAGTGGGTGGGCAGGTTTTCATCAAGAAAGAGATTCCAGGTCCTGACACGGTGGATGAATTCTTGTATGAGATCAATGCTCTTCATCAACTTTCTGGCTCAAGAAGCGTCATTCAGTTTGGAGGCGTTGTCCTTGACAACAAGGAGGAGTCTGTCAAAGGACTTCTGATCAGCTTCGCAGAGCAGGGTGCGTTAATCGATGTGATCTACGATGGTGAAGGACGTATTCCATGGTCACGTCGCGAACGGTGGGCTAGACAGATTGTGCAAGGTCTTTCGGAAATCCACGAGGCTGGGTTTGTTCAGGGTGACTTTACGCTATCAAATATTGTCATTGATGAAGATGATAATGCGAAAATTATCGATATCAACCGACGAGGCTGCCCAGTCGGCTGGGAGCCTCCCGAGGTCGCTGCACTCATCGAGAGCAACCAGCGCATCTCAATGTACATCGGCGTCAAATCAGACCTGTATCAACTAGGCATGGTGCTGTACGCCCTTGCCACGCAACAGGACGAGCCAGAAAACCACCGGCCGTTGAATCTAGCAGCATTTCCGCTTGAAATTCCTGATTATTTCTTCGATCTGTGCCATCGATGCCTGAACGTTAATCCACGGTGCCGATCGCAGGCTTCAACACTCCTTTCTCTGTTTCCGCCAATTATTGAGCATTATAATTCTAGTGGCATCTCACTCCCGATCGTAGTTGATGCACGACACGTTGATGACCTTCCTCTCACGACGACTCAAAGATATGACACGCCCAATAATATGGGATACTCTAACGTCCCATATCTGGAAAAGCCGATCGATGTGTATGAGTACGCGGTCACAGATACATCGGACGAGCCGGATTACCCACGACGAGGAAGATCACGACCTGCACCCTACAGACGAGAGAATCTGCCGTTCGAAATACCTTTGCCACCCTCTAGTTCCGGCTCGGAGGACACGGAAAGCCCAGCGACTCCCGTGGCAGACGAGCTTACACCTGTAGCTTCCAGAGTGGGCCACGGCGAGAAAGACATTGCTGATCTGAGCGGCTCAACTCCCCAGACGTCAGAAGAGCCAGACGCTACTGGATTGGCCCAATCAGAAGAAGTCTACAGGGAGGAGGCGGGTGGTGGCCCATTGGACTTGGGATCGGATCATCAGATGTCTTCGGAAGAAGACGTACCACCACCTTCATATCAGGAGATTTTGCTAGTTGAGCCGGAGGAGAAGGATGCCATGAATCAAATCCTCTCGGATCTTGATTCTCCGACTGAAGAAGCCGAAGGAGAAGCGCCCCAAGAGCAAGACGCTGCACATGAGAATGTCTCCAAGGGTGAGCCTGAAGCTGAGCACACTCAACATCCACCAGTCGTGCATGAGGAAGAATTACAGGACAAATTACTCCAGCATTATATGGAACCACAGCCCATATCAGCATCACCCGGGTCGCGAGATACAGCAGCGACGCCGGAAACACCGACAGAATACCCAGACTTAGCATTTGTTGGCACACATATTGAACTTTCTACTACCGCGGGTCTGGCTCTCGCGATTGAGCCCGATTTTGACGAACTGACGACACCCACGCATAATGATAGCGTTATTCTTGAGAATTCAACAGCGGGATAATGGAGGCGTTATTGTTTGTTTGCATTTGACTTGATTTGAGCGACGGACGAAGAATTTACACGGGTGGCACGTGAACTCTTCCTGGCAACAGGAGGGAGGCACCAAGTTGAGTTAGGAGGGAGTATTTGGTAGCAGCGAGTTCAGGAAAAGGGGCGAGACGGCGAGGTCTCAATTGTAAAATTATCACTATCAATGAGACCAACGGGGTTCGAGAGATAGCTGTGGGTGTATATGTCATGTGAGCTCATACCATATCGATCCCTATCTGTCACATTGCACATTCGCACAAGTGTTTTGGGGTTACCTTATCAAGAAGCGGTGCCACAATGTCTCGGCGTGTCGACGAGGTGTGTTTGCTCACCACATCGGCAAGATAAACCCTCGACTGGATATCTTGAAGATCACTGTCCATCCGCCGGAGCTGTATTTTACTTTTTTATTTTCCATCATTCGCAGAGGCAGGATCTTCCTGAATGCGTCATTTCGCGGCAGCCGCAGTGAGATCTGGAGAGGCGGACCCCTTCTCCGCGCCGATCACGTTGGAGCCGGAGCCCGCCGCCATGCTCGACATTGAACATCGCGAGTAGCCCCCTTCCCTCCCCTTCCCTTCCTCCACCCCTCCCCGGCGCGGGAAGCTACCCATGCAGCATCTGCATCGCTACCAATCTCGCGTTGCACCAGCAAAACCAGCCCAGCAGATAATCCGCGACCGAGCCGTTCACGCCTGGACGACCAAGACGCCAAAGTCGCCGTCTAGCCATGCGCCTGCCGCGGGCCCTGATAAGGAGTCGCCGCGTTATTGGGTTTCGGGGCCCAGTGGCCACAGAATGGGAACAGCTCCAGAGCTTGGGGCCGACTTGAGGATCCAGCATGGATTGTATTGACTTTGCGATGCCGCCGCTGATTGGCTGCTGGCCTTAAGTGCGCATGTGTGCGAGACAGCCCCGCGTTCCGCGATCGTCGGTACTCGCCCTTCGCCTTGCAGTGGGCAGCCATTTGCTTCTTTGGATCGTGAGCTCTACGCATGGCGGCGCGCGATATGGCCTGGCGATTGGGGTATATAGCTATCGGCGGCGCCAATCTGTCAAGAGCTTTTCTGGAGCATCACTTCCCTGCAGTGCATCTTGGATATATAGCTTCCACAGCTCCCGCCTCTCCAACTGGATATCGCTTCTCTGCATCGACACTACCTCGCCCAAATTGAGTTCGCATATTTCGAAACAAAATGTCTGCTGCGATTGATGGACCTCAGGATGCCCCGGACGTCATTGTCCCGGAGCCAAAGCAGAAGATGTCGGTGGGCAAGGTGGTGCAGGCTGTCAAGAACAAGCTTACCACTAGACAAGGCTTGCTGGGAGAGTACAACTACAGTGAGCTTTGCAATGCCATAATATTGGAACATGCCTAACCAGCAACCTAGCCTTCTTGTTCCGCCCCAACTTGCCATTCATGAAGAAGAGCACCGAGAGGCCTCCTTTCTTCGGTCTCCAAGATCGCATGCCAGTCGTCTTGGGCATCATTCTCGGATTCCAGCATGCTCTTGCTATGTTGGTGAGTTTGCACTCTTAGAAATCAGCAGGTTGCCTGCTAACTCTCACCAGGCTGGTGTGATCACTCCTTCCATCATCATCTCCAATTCTGCAAACTTCAGTGTGGCAACCACCCAATATTTGGTATCTACCTCCCTGATCGTCTCTGGCATCTTGTCTGCTATCCAAATCACCCGGTTCCACATTTACAAGACCCCTTATTACATTGGAACTGGTTTGATTTCCGTGGTCGGCACCTCGTTTGCCATCATCCCCATTGCTACCAAGACCCTGTCACAGATGTACGCGAACGGCTACTGCAAGACCGCACCAGATGGAACCAAGCTTCCCTGCCCAGAGGGATACGGAGCCATTATCGGTACGGCCGCGCTCTGCTCCCTGCTCGAAATCGGCCTCTCGTTCATGTCCCCCGGTGCACTCAAGAGACTCTTCCCACCGATTGTCACTGGTCCCACTGTCATGCTCATCGGTGTCTCCCTCATCCAGCCTGGTCTTGAGGGATGGGCTGGCGGAGCTGGTCCTTGTCTCGCTCGCCCGGAGACTGGCTTCTTTTCCCTCTGCCCAAATGCATATGCTGCTCACGCGCTGCCATGGGGATCAGCTGAATTCATCGGTCTCGGGTTCTCCGTCTTCCTCACCATCATCCTGTGCGAGCGTTTCGGCTCCCCTATCATGAAGTCGCTCTCCGTCATCATTGGTTTGTTGACCGGCTGCATCATTGCTGCAGCATGCGGCTACTTCGATTCGGCAAGCATCAAAGCAGCTCCAGCCGTATCGTTCATCTGGGTGCACACTTTCCCGCTTACAGTATACGGCCCTCTTATCCTGCCCTTAATGGCCATTTATCTCATTTGCATGATGGAAGCCATTGGAGATATTACGGCCACTTGCGATGTATCTCGTCTCCAAGTTGAGGGCAAGGTCTTTGATTCTCGTATTCAAGGTGGTGTTTTGGCTGATGGTCTGAACGGCATGTTTGCTGCGCTCGCAACCATCACCCCCATGTCGACCTTTGCCCAGAACAACGGTGTCATTGCCCTCACCCGTTGTGCCAACCGCACTGCCGGATATTTCTGCTGCTTCTTCCTTATCATCATGGGCGTATTCTCTAAGTTCTCTGCAGCACTCGTGGCCATTCCAGCAGCTGTCCTGGGAGGAATGACGACCTTCCTGTTCGCCTCCGTAGCAGTCTCCGGTCTCCGCATCGCCACCACAAACGCCTTCACACGACGCACGCGTTTCATCCTCACTGCCTCCCTCTCGGTCGGTTTCGGTGCCATCGTCGTCCCAGAATGGTTCTCATACGTCTTCACCTACACTGGCGATAATAAGGCGCTAGCTGGATTCTTTGACGCTATCGTGCTGGTCATGGAGAGTGGCTTCGCCGTTGCGGCCTTCATCTCCATCGTTCTCAACTTGCTGCTCCCAGAGGAGAACGAGGCTGAGGAGATTGAAAGCTTGGCTGGCGATTTGGATGAAGAGCGGGATAGCGAGGAGACCAGCGGTATGGAGAAGCATGCTCTGGGTGCCAACACCGCCCCAGTGTTGAAGGACTGAGTGGTTGCTTGATAGCGTTTTTTCTGTCTTTCATGTTGAGGGTGTGAGAGAGAGGGATACTATACCCATGCATGGCGAAGCTGCTAAGATGATACATTTGTGGACTGTATATATTGAGCAATAGTGAGTGTTGAATTTAGGAACTCATATCTTATCTCTAAATCTTCGTTTCTGTTTGATTTCGTGACTATCCTATGCTACTTCCAACGGGTGAAGAAATACGCGCAGATTCTTCCTTCTTTCGCACTTCTCTATTCGATACTTCTTTATTAAACACTTGTTAGGAAATATGAACCCCTTCAAATCTAGCTATCTACCAATTACCAATATATCATCATATAATCGGTTTGCAACTCCTCCTCCTCCTTCCACCACCACCTCATCCCGGAAAATACATCACCCACTCCCCACTCCCTATCCCCCATTTCCCCATCCCAGCCACCAAGCACAAGGAATGCTCACTCGTACAAGCCTCCTCAACTCGCCGCTCTGATCTATCCTCGCACCTACCCTACCACCACCTCAAGCGAAAAGGGGGCAGGGTGAACAAAGGAAAAAGGAAAAAGCACAAAAAGAAGAAGAAAAACAGTAGGCAGGCACGCATGCACGTACCGGATAAAGGGGGATGCGCAAGAGATCTCGCTCCTGTACTGTACTGTACTGTACGGTGTAGTGCAGGTATGGCGGCTAGGTACTGTGTGTGCTACAGTGGAAGCTTTCAGCCAGCATCTGAGACATGTGATTCAAGCGCCGCCGCCGCAATCAATGCAAGACATTCTTGGTCGCGTGTCGCTGAGACACGGGATGGTGGTTGGGTAGAGGTACTGTATGGTACGGTGCGTACGGTGTGGTGACTGGATACGCCCGAAGATGGATATCTACCCGTTGGCTCTTTGTCCAATTTTATTATGGTCCTAGTTCTGAATCTGAATCTGAATCTAAGTGTAGTATTTGGCATCTGGCTTGTGTATCTGAACCCCTAGCACATGGCTGGCTGGGATGGGCTGGGATGAGCTGGGTCGGTTGGGCAGGCTTAACTCCAATCTGCGTCTAGAGCGGCAGCCACAGATAGGAATGCGGGATGGGAGTACGTGCGTACATCAAAGGGAGGTGAGGGGGGATGGATTGTAAAATGCAAATACGGTCTGGGGTAGGAGAGACATCGGTTGTACTGGGTCTGCTGTGGACCTTTTGGCTGAGGCTTGGTTTTAGGCTTGGTATTCAAGCCACCTGTTTCTCAGACAAAGAACTGCGGCCTAGGAGGCGGGATGTGGCATCTTGTGAAATGTGGGCGCTGTGTGGAGGGAAAGGAGCGCAAGGTTGAATTTCTAGCTATTGTCTACGAGAAAAGGGGAAGGTAACAAATAAGCGGTGCATTTGGCGGATTGATGAATTGGTGATGTTTTGGTATTCGAGGGGGCAAGGCTGACGGCGACTTTCTATTCTCGTCAACCTGTGTAAGTTGGGCGAGTGATCGATGGGCTTGCGTGACGTATAGCAAGGAAGGAATGGGGGTGTAGAGAGAAGTCATGGACAGAATGCAGGAGAAGTTGCTAGGTTCAAGGAAAATATATAGAGTGAATTGAAAACAAAAATATATGTAAAAAAAATTGTTTGCTCAAACTCAGCTTCTCATACCATCTCACGTTCTCTCTTTGAATGAGAAAGGATCTTCATACTCACTTGTTTGTTTTGACCCGGGACTGCTCAGGAAACCTCTCCACCCGTTTCTCCTCCCTCCTGCTCTCCCTCTCATCACTCTCAACAGGACACATGAAACTCGGACAGGGGTGGAACTTCAACAGGCTCGGGATCATCCGAACATGTGCCGCAGGTGGTGGCGATCGATTGAGGCCGTTGATCGATGCCGAGGATTTTGATTTTTGCTTGGCGGAATTAGGGTACTGTTTTTGCGATGAGGGTCAGCTCTGGCTTCGCGATGTAGAAAATCTGGAGATGAGAGCGTGAGAGTGGTATGTGAAGCCATCTGAGCTTGGATGGATTGCTTTTGGAGTGTAGGGAGTTATTTGGTTATATAAGGTAACTGTTGTTGATGGGACAATTGCTAAGCGAGGTTCGAAAGGGGCGGGCCAAAATTTAGAAAGTGACAAAGCTGGGTGTCTGTAAGAGATGGCGTAACAGCGGTATGCGAGGCTACAGAACAAAATTGCAGTTACTACTCTGGCTCTTCCAAGTGACTCTAATTAAATAGATAGAGGGCTTTGCATTTCAAAGTAAACATCCAGATAACCTAGTCAGACGACCCTCTTTCCGGTTGACCTCTACGCAACAACAACTCATTTTTTTCTACCTCAGTATTCTATGCAACACCGCTCAAGCAACTCCAAGCATTCGCATATAAATATAAACTAACCCTCCAATCTTACCCCGCCCTCCAAACGCCCTCAATATCCATCGCACATGCCAGATCGACTGTCGGATCCCCCTTAACCAGAATAACATCCGCCTTCAGTCCCTCTCTCAAACCACCTCTATCCAGCATCTTGAATCTTCTAGCACTCGTGCCCGTCGCGCTTCTGAGAGCCTCGAGGGGCGTGAAGCCACACCGGTCAACGTACAAAGAGAGTTCTTGGTGCAACGAGAGTCCGAATGCTGTGCCTGCTAGGCCCGTTGCGGTATCTGTGCCTCTGGTTTGGATTAGTCGGGCTCGTGCTGGTTCTCGCACTCAAAAGATTTTACGGAAGAAAAGGTAAAGAAGAGTTGGAGAAAACGAGGGAGATGGCAAAGGAGACTCAGAACTCACGCAACGATGTCAATCCCTCCAGCCTTCAGCATCCTCACAGTCTCATATGCAAACTCCACTGAGCACCCTTCCTTTCCCATCATCATTCTCCCGCAAAAGCACTTTCTTCCCTCGTCTCCTACAAGCTTCTGGACCACCTCCCGCCCTGCAAACTCCTTCGAGCTTGCCATCTCCTCTCCTGTCAGCGTCGCCGCAACCACCAGCGTCGGGACCAGGAACGAGTCACGTTTCCTATACGCATCCAGCAGCTGCGGGGTGGGCTTCTCGTCGCAGAAGCAGTGCGCAAGAGCATCCGTACCGGCCTCGAGGGCGGCAAGGGTGGACTTTTGGGTCAATGCGTGAGCCAAGGTGATGAGATTGTGCTTGTGTGCTGCGGTGACAATGGCGGCTTGGAGTGAGGGGCTGGGAATGGGAATCAAATGGTCCCCTTTCATTGCCGCGCCGTCCTCTTGAAAGATTTTGATGTAACTGCGTGCTTTAGTTTCTGGAAATCGCAGTAGGCCAAGATACTGACTTTGCACCCAGCTCAACGTTGGACTTGACAAATTCTTCCGCTTGCTCAGGTGTCTCTAATTTTGGAAAGTTTGCAATCATTGCAGGCCCCTATTGCATACCATTAGCTCTGCAAAACGTGTCTGTGAGAGCAGAAAACTAACCGCATCGCCCATAGTAGCCATAATAACGGGTGCAGGCCAGCCCCCTCTACGGTGGCTCCAAAACAAGCACTCTTAAAGTCCGCCATGCCATGATTCTCTGATGCCACCTTTTTGATTGCTTTCACGTGCCTCGGGTCACTAAACATGTCAAGCACGGTCGTGACACCAAATTTGAGTGCTTGTTTCAGCTCTTCAACGCCTTCATGGGCATGCACATGTGCGTCAATCAGACCTGGCAAAACTGTGTAGCCAGAGCCATCGATGATCACGTCTGCAGTAAGGAGAGGAGAGGGTGTAGTGCTAGAGACGAATTTGATAAGCCCGTTGTCGAGGAGGATGGAGCCATTGGTCGAGATGACCGTCTCGCCGTCAAAGATGCGGACATTATGGATGAAGGTGGTTGCCATGGCTAGTACAAGAACGAGGAGAGTTATCTCTGTAAATGACACATGCAGTGCAAAAGAAGGGAGAAAAGAGCGGGGTTTTATACCAGTGCTTCCCCTCGATTTCAGCCCTCTGCGATCCTACGAGACTAGTTTCTCACCGACCCCTCTCAGTGTTGTACTGTTGCTGTTACGACCTGTCCAATCATAGCCAAGGAACCCACTAAACAGCAGCCACTTCTGATACTGAGAGACGCGGCTCCCTGGACACTAACGTCAAACCAGCGCACGTGCTGCCGCGTTGAAGACGCGAAACCGCGACCCGAACACGCGAAGGCCGAGCTTCACATGGCTTGGATCTCTCCGCCGGCTAAAATGAGATGACATGAGACAAATTGTGGTGGTAAAGGCTTGAGACTAGCTTGCAAAAAGCCAGAAGCCGACAGCAGTTGAGCTTAAGTGACGGATGTAACTGCAAGGTTATTATCTCGATTCAACGAGAGCATCCGTAAGCAGAACAGGAAGCATTTCAACCACTTAGAAATACTGGCAGTGAACTCCAATTGGGTTTCCAACCAGAGGAGAAATGGGGAGGAAACGTGGGGGTGGACCCACAATCTCGTCTACACGTCATTTTCTTGCAGCCTCACATACCTTAGGTACCTTAGACTCACCTCACACATCATTGAAATATCACTTTAAATATCTGCAGATTCACTCCGCCTTTCATGCAAATCTACGGTTAAGATTGACTACCTGTGTGTGCTCTTCCTGAAAACGGAGTCAAATTTCACAGGCCATTACTGATCCGCGAACCAGAAGCCCCAGAAATCCAACGAAAACACCGATATTGATCGCCAGGACAGTCGCCTCAAAGGGTTCAACTATCATTCGATATTTAAGAACTCTGCGTACCACACCTTGTTTCACGCCTTGATAATCTTACATTTTCCACACCAGCACTATTCAACAAATTCTCGCTCTACTTGCATTTTGGACAAATCCTAACGACCAGAGCGTCTGGCCGCTATCACAAAATAAGGTCCAATGACTGAATTTCGGATTGAAAGGTGCCCAGATAAAACTCGAGTCCCCCACAAGTGGGCATTCTGCGACTCTGATTTTCAGCCACCAGTTTTGCAAACCAGAGGCAAAGATAAACGACTGGAAGTTAAGTTATGATGGACAAAAATCTCATGATTCTGAATTGGCTCGCGACTACACATCATTTCCTTCCCTGGTATCTTCTATCGGATGAGATACATTTATTTGATTCGAGTTGGACGACCAGTATCTGTCTGCGAACTCTCTCTGTTTATCCGGTAGAGGTGTCTTTATCATATCTACGACCTGGCTGCGGGCCCTCTGAGTGGAGGTCTGTGAGAATACCATATTCCCAGGGATACCCAGAGCTTCAGTCGACGCCTGCTTGCTAATTCGATTGGAGTCTTTCGCAACAGGGTTTGATCCATGAGCATGGCTAGTTGGTAGGTTAAGGTTTGAGATGTGGCCTTGTAAGGTACCAACATTGCCACGAACGGGATTTTGATCATGACTTTCAAAGTGCGGGAGAAGAGACTGCTGCTGATAGTCCAGCCGTGGGTCCGCCGTTTCTTGGTGACTGGCATGACCAAACACCTGATTCATACTTGGTCTGAAGCCGTGATAGCTGCCATGACTTGCAGGTTGCAGATTCGCTTGGGACTTTAAACGTGAGATATTAGAGGATTGACCATTCGTATGCTGTGGAACCTGATGATGATACTGGTCTGGGACGATTTTTGTCTGGTGCGACGCATTATGAAAACGTCTATAACCAGCTCCATTCATCACTGCATTTAAAGCTTGGGGCTGGGGATGATGGTGTTGCTCTGATCTCAATTGCAATTGGAGTGGCGAACTTTGCGCCATATTCCGGCTTTGATGACTTTCATTGAATTGAAATGGGAGTTGCCTTTTGGGTTCGGAAAGGCTGGACGAGTTCTCCTTGGGAGTTGATTGAACAATCTGCGACCTATGTTGTGTTGAATTTAAGTCTTGTTGCAATGGTTGTGGGTTTAGAGAACGTCTTTCCGCTTCAGTTACTCGTAGTGCGGGTCTTCTTTGTTCATCAATCACCATTTTCATGCCCTGTTGCTTATCTTGTCTCACATAGCGAGCCATGTGATCTTGGTCCACTTCCTGTTGCTGGATTGAATAATATTGGGCTCTTGGAGCTGCCATGTGATTTTCGATCGTGTTTGAGTGTTCACGCACAACGGGAGGTTGGACGAATCCTTGTGTCACTGCGCGTGGTTGAACGAAATAGAGCCCCTGATGCGCTGATTGTACATCTTCTGCCGTTCCAGAAACTCGCCTCATATCTCTTTGGAGACTTTCCAGATGTGGTGCGAGGCCGTCCAGAAAATTCCTAATTTTGTACCATTCCGCTCTCAACTCGTTTTCTTTGGTGCTTAGCAGTCCGGGTTCGCGAAATGCTTGATTTATGGCGTTCAACTTCGCTGTGGCATCCTTCCTTTGTCTCTCATAATCATGAAAAGTACGTTCTAGAATCGATCCTTGAGGATTTTGCACATTGCCCAGGCCACTGACATGGGTGGGTAGCTGTGCCGTTTGCTGGTGGTTGGAAGATAATTCTCGGTAGCGCGTGCCACCAGAGCCTTGGAGGGCAACATTCTGCTTATCTCTACTGTGATTGTGAGGAGTGGAAGCATTTGGACGGGACAGCATAGGACGCTTCAGTGGTGGATTGGCTTCCACACTGATTGAGCCGCCCACTCCGTCTCCAGAAAGCTTGTCTATTGCTCTTTTTGAGCCTCGCCTTGGAGATTGATTTTTCGATTCTCTTTCCTTTGAAGTAAGACCCTTTGAACCATAATTTGAATGAGCAGGCGGGTTCTCTCTGCTTGGCATGGCCAAACCCTGCGAGGAGTTTGCGCCTGGTCTATGTGGTACAATAGTGGGATTTGGAGTTAGGACACCGAAAACAGGTTCGCTCTTAGTCTGCTGCATTGGTGATTGCTTATAAGGACTAGTATATGTTCCTTGATTGCTGTTCGTAAATTGTGGTATCTGTGTATAACTTGGTGCTGCTGAAAGCTTTTAGAAACGGGTTGTCTCTCAGCTGCATCTGGCAAAGGAGCTTTGCCTTGCTCTTGTGCACGGGGTGCAAATGACCTAGGTGTCTTTGGAGCGGTACTCTGTGGTAGAATATGAGAGCTTCCCTTTTGGTGAAAATTGTCCCCAACTGGACCTTTTGGTCGAGTATGAGATGCTTGGTTGAGGCGTCGAATCTCACCTTCCATCCACTGTGACATATCTAGCTTCAAACACTAAAATTGAATCAGCGAAGTCCCTAAATTTGAGTTTTTAAAGCTAGATAAACACATTGCAGTATACCTCCTGAAACAACCGGTCTTATGTTTTAAGTACTGCCGTCTCTTGTTTAGTTGAGACGTTTGATCCAATTACTGGAGCATGAGTGTAGAGTGGAGGCAGAGGTTTATTGCCTGGGGAGCTTAGGAATCAGGCTCTATCATGAGCTTTTCATACCTTTATAGCATCTCTCCAGCTAGGGGGACGCTGTCCAACTGATTGGTCTATCTGAACAATTTTCTCCACCACAAAAGGAGGGTTCATGAAGTGAGCTTCGGCATACACTCTATACTCCCATAGCGTTGGGTATTTTTTGTGATCGTAGTCATAAGAAGCATTCTTTTGTAGATTTCTGTCCCAGTCTCTTGGATTCTTCCTGGTCATGATCTGACAATCGACAAAGATGTTCTGGGTGGGATTTTCCCCTTCCTTGCTATATATTTGCCAGTTGTCTGGGTGCTCAAGAGTGACATCTTGCTGTTTTAAATTAGCGCCGTGCTTTCTCAAGCACATGGCAGACTCACAAATTGTACCAAATGTTTTGCATATTTTATTGGAGGCGTTGGTAACCAGGCGTCTTCGTACGTGCCGTCTTCTCTCCGCCATCTCCCAATATGGTCCTTTTGACGGTATACTAGATCCTCATCAAAATATTTGGTTTTGAAAGACGAAGGGCTGTCAAAATCTTCCGTGGGCAACGGGATACATTGGACAAAGTGGTATAGAAATGCACGTGCATCCTTTGTTAGAAGCGACCACCAAATCTTTCGCTCTAACAAACATCGATCAATATTGGCTTGATCTGCAGGGAAGTAGTTTGTTAGTGCCGGTGTCTTGCCAGTTGCAGTGTTTATTTGCTGTTCAGGGATTCCATAGGCGATTACTGGAGTCGCCTTTATGTTGTATGTGCCTGGCAAAGTTGGGACTTGTGTTTCATTGCAGGGGCCGATCTCTAATTGAGAGCTAGGAAACGCTGTTTGGTTTTTGTTTATGTTGCCAAAGTGATTCCCCAAATCCTCGCCCTAGAAAGTCAGCATGATTGTAGTTACCATCAGCACTTTGTGGGAACTTACATTCGCTTTACCGATTCTGGCTATGGGTAGTGGATTCCAAATCGAAGAAGAACTAGCCTCTAAGGCAGGGCTGCTGTGAGTAAGTTCTGTTGTAATTATGCGCTCAGGTCCTATTGCCCCAACAACAGTAGTTCGGGCTGTGTTGCTACCAAGTCTGGGCTCCATATTTGGTTCCATAGCCTAATATGTTTTCAAGTTTGCCTCCTCGACTGCGAATCGATTTATGATATCTTCTACCAATGAGTTCGCGTTTCCACCGAAGGCTACTGGGCTTGCTAGAGAAAGTTCCAGTGACATTCCCTTTGTTCGTATTCGTCGATCAGTACTCTGTATCGCGTGAAAGCGAACGGAATCGGTCTAAGAATTCGTTAGTTAAAGTCGAAATACAATCAAGACTATCGACGCTGCACGGCAGATATTAAGTAGTGTCTTTCTGTAGTGAAATATACTTATCGTAAACTTGCCTGCTAATTAACTACGCCGACGTGTCTTAATTTGCACCAGATATGACTTTGAATTCGCAACAGAGACGGACGTATCTGAAAGGTCGATTCGTGTAAGGAAGTTTGGTTGCTGGAGTCAGAGTAGGTCTCTGATAGGATTTGCGAATGCGCGCACTGTCAGTTGTATCCGAATAAGATACTGCGCTGCGAAAGCTGCGAGATTCTTGGAGATTGTATGCAGAAGTTTCGATGTCGTGTTGGGATGGCCGAAATTAGTCTTGATGCCGCTTCGAATTCGGAGCGAGCAATGAGAATGTCTGCCACCAGGTTTTGGCTAGAAGTGACGAAGCCAGTGACTTCGGCACGTGATGACGACTCAACCATCTTGGTATTGAGGTCTACCTTAACACTTCCCACAATCCTGCACAGTAGGAACTTTTCAAAGTGTGTTTGCAATATATGAATATATTTTTTCCTATAAAAATATCCTTTGAAGCTAGTTTTCGAAGAAGATGTGATCAGATCACATGATATACTCGATTGCCCTGAGTTATCGAATGAGCGAACTTCGAACCAACAGCAAGACCATACTCAATACTCGTGGTTTAGTATTTGACAGATGGCCTACATGGACCTGTTGTGCGGAGTTGCGAGCGTGGCCATACTTCTACTGTGGTGAAAACGTTGATCTATATAAAAGGTACTCGACAACAATTTCTAGTTAGTTCGGAGCGCCCCTCTGGGTTGAATTGAGCAATCAGTCCGAGAAAGAGAGTTTTGCTTCCAAGATCATATTCAAAACTTGAGTGCCACTGCTTGAAGATGAGGTATTCATCCCTAGCTCTTGTGGATCATTCCTTCCATTTTAAGAGGCTAAGAATGGCCTCTCTTCGCCTACATTTCTCTCATTTCACTGCCCCCTCGTCATCCACGTCCCAGAGCTGGCCTCCCACTCTTCTGCCATATCATTAGTACTTGAATACGGAGCCTTGATACTCTGCCCTGCTGGTAGAAACCTAAGAGTACTTCTACGTTTCTGGTACTTGTGTTTTCAGCACACGCAACTTATTTCCTAATTCGGTACAGTCAGAAACTACATTGCCTTCAAAATGCCTCGAAACTTTCTTGTAAGTCCTCAGCGAATCAAACCTACCTATGAATGAAGTCTAATTGAATAAAAACAGATTCCCAGGTGTCCTGGTAACCTTTCTCGTGAGAAGTAAGCGTCCGAAGAACCACCAAATTCCTTCTGCACCGAAAAGTTGCGTGCGACTCGTCGCCCGCCCTGAAAACCGCTTTTAACAGCAAACTTTTCGAAGGAAGGACTGAGATATATCGTGAAGACAATGCGTCCCCAGAAGCTTTCGTATGGTAGTGCAATCGATGTACGCTGGCAAGCTGGCGTTTCTACATGCCGGTGAAGAACTGTCAGACACAGTTGCAGATGAGGTGCTAGTTCCTCTCGCAGAACTCTGGCCATTAGCAGACAGATTGATGATGCCCCAACTGCAGAATTAGGTCATTGAATGTATGCAGAAGCTTAACCCGCGAGATTTGAAGTGTACTATGTCCTGGTTCAGGAAAGTCTACGCAAATACTTCACCTGAGAGCTGTTTCCGTCGTTACATGATTGAGAGGATTGTAAACTATTTGCCTCCGAGGCGTTTTCAAATTGGATCGATATTCCTCACAAAAGAAATCTTGTTCGATTTAGCTTACTTCACATCAAAATGTCGCCTTTCTGGCAGCAGGAACCCTCCATACGCAATTCAGGACTACCTTATCAAAGTAGACGAACAGTAGCAGGGTGGAGAGTGGTTAAGCATGCCTAGCAACCAAATAGCACAGAATCTAGCTTGATGAGCTTTCTTTTTAAGATAGCTTCGAGTAACATCATGATCGTAGCGCTTTTCTCGACGATTGACACCCAATAACTACTCTGTGGTCAACCAACTTCACATGGCAAAGCACTCTTTCGGACTGGCAATATTTGTTGTACCATATGATTCGTATGCTTGCACTTTAGTCTATCTATGCCTCTAGACATCGGAATGCAAGCCGCAAATCCCACGAGAAACGTGCTTCTGACGCTTATGCCATGCCTGGGGTTGACATGGTGTTTCAGTTGCTTACTGATCGCAAGACCGATCGATAACCTATCATACAACAACTTTCTACAACCAAAAAAGAAAAAGAAACCGAATTCCAACCTGACGGCCACGCTCATGCAAACGCTGAATGAAAATCGGAAGTCGTAAAAGTCCTTAGTCTCCATCTCCAGTTCCCATTTCCACACCCACGCCCGCTCGCTATGCAATCAAGAAGAACCTGAACCTGGGTATCATCCCGGATATTACCAATGCGGAGAGAAATAAACAAGTCGAAATCTGCGTGAATCAAAACGACCACATTGTTGGATGTTCAAACCGTAAGATATTTTCAAGGGTTTTCCATCCCTAGTTTTTTACTCCCACCCTAGAGTAGTCAAAACGCTTCATCTATCGTCTGCTCATATGAGTCGCAAATGCAGGCTCAGCAGAGTGCCCGAAGAGATCTGTAACATTGGATGATACAAAATAATGCACCTAATGGGTCTTCTTTCTTGGTCGATCTTCGATCTCCTCCTGGTTCGCACCTTCTCGTGCATCTCGCGATGTCACTCGTCCCTTCATTATGACATACTCTTTAACCACCTTTGCATGCTTTTCAGTGATTTCGGTCCATCTCTGAAGCACTGCCTGATCTTCCTTTAATGCAACTCGGTATGCCTCGGTAGCTTTCTCATCAGTCCAACGCTTGTCCATCAATTCGGCGCTCTGGGTTTGGCGAGCCACAACATGCAAGAGAAATTGCTTGTAAACAGCGTCCCATTGGCTCATGTAAGCTGCATAGCGGTCAACGTAGTTTCTGAAAGCTTCCCGGCTGGGAGCTTCGGAATCAGACAGCCCAGGTAGTGCTGGAGGAGTCGGCGGAGTTGGCATCGTGAGACTGAAACCTTTGATTTTGAGGTCTTCGAAATTGACGTTAAGATCCTCTTGATCTACTGGAGATGGCGTGGAGACTGCTGCTGGTCGCTTCAATGGGTCAACATTGAGGTTTAGCTTCTCGTTGACCTGAGATGGTGCAAATTGAGGCACAGTACGCGTCGCTGGAGGGGTATCAACATCCATTGGATCGGGCACTGAGGCTTGAGGAGATGAAGTACGTCGGCTGGCAAATTGTGGTTTCTCATCTGAGGTATTACTCTCACTAACGGCGGCGGCCTGTCCGCTGATGGTGGAGCGAACGTTGGGATTTGTTCTCTTCCTGCCAGATTGTGGACGCGAAGGGACGTTCTGATTAGTGGGAGGCATGAAGGTTTGAGGCTTGAAAGTCTCCTTCCATTGCTCAGCCGAGAACTTCGTTCCACCTGGTGACTCAATTGGGGTCTCCGATTCATTAGCAGGCATGAACTTGGGATCGACTGTTGTACGGACTTTGGGCGGTGATCTTCCTCTCGCGCGACTTGTAGACTGCGTACGAGGACGGTTTAAAGGAACGCCACCAGCAGGTTTGAAGTAATCTGCCCCTGCTTCAAATTTCCCATCCCAATCCTCAGGGGTGAATTTAGTACTGATATTTTCCGCGCTGCTGCTGAAACGGTTTGTCCGAGATGGTGTAGGAGTAAAAGTGTCATTATTGACAGGAAAACTAAATCTGGTACGAGTAATGTTGTTAGCAGGTTTCTTGAAATCTTCCAAATGTTCCCAATACGCGCGAGCTCTGTCAAAATCGACAATAGAGAATTTGTACTGGTTGGATTTCTTCGGCGGGCTACCCAAATCAATGGGCTCTCTGTATGAATTCCAGGCATCAGGTTGAGCTTTTTCATTGCTCTTTAACCTGCCTGAGCCACCAGGGACTTTCTTGCTCCAGCTGCTCGTGCGCTTGTTTGAGAGCAGCTGATTGATTAAATTTTGCTGTTCCTTTTCGAAGGCATTTAGGTGCTGTGAATTAGCTGCAAGCCCACTCGGAGATCTTACAGGACCTTCACCACTATGATGAGTGAACTCGAAACCATCTGCAAAATACTTAGGTCTTTCTCGTTCTGTAATGTCGTCTCTCTGGGAAACATTACGCGGAAGTGACGGATACTTGAACGAAGGGAATGATTGCTTGCAAAATGTCTCGGATTTTGAAGGAGGGTAAGCGAAATTGGCATACATTGAAGGTTGACCGTTTGCACCATCGTTGACCGTTGTGCCATTCTGTTTCGAGGTTGCCTGGCTAGAGCGAAGTGGAGGTCCATCTGAAGGGAAACCGTCAGGAGGGGGTTCTTGACCAGGATTCTCTTCCATCCACTGTCTCATCTGGGAAATTTTGCCTTGCTTACGTGTGGATTCAGCTCGCTGTGCGGCATCAGGTGCTTGCTGGGCACTTCGCGGAGCAGAGCCGTTGCTCTTGTTCGCCGACGGACCAGTTCGAGAGGAACCCATTTCAGGTAAATCGTCAGAGCTCGAACTATCTACCCGAGCAGATTGGTATACGGGTTGTGCAGCCGAAGGGGGTCGTTGTGCCGAAGATTTGGTGCGTTGGGGAGAATTCAAGGTTGAATCTGACCCCGTCCTGGGTACTCGACCGTCACCGAATTTACCATTTCCTTCACGTGTGCTTTTTGACCTGCTGATATTAGGGTCGTCAAATAGACTGAACTTCTCTCCACCATGTGTATTGTATGGCTGGCTCGATCGCGTCTCCATGGAAGGCACATCCTTTCTCCTGAATTGTCCAAGTGGATCAGGTACAACATTGCTTGCAAAAGTGGCTGGAGGCTGTCTTGGTGGTGGTGGAGGGGCAGTTGGCTTGTCTCGCGCAGTGAAATAAGCACCTTTGGGCGCTGGTGGTTCATCACCTCCAGGTGTGTTTGGCTGGAAGCCACCCTTCCTATTTGAACCGTTTGTACTTTGACTTCTGCGATGTGAAGTGTTAGGTTCCCGATAGTCATCGAAGCCAGATGGTGGTCGCGCATTTGCTCTTGCACGCTCTGCTTGTGCTCGAGCTTGAGCATTACTCTCCTCTCGGCCGGATTGAGGTGTGCCTCTGGGCGGGGGTTTTGGGGCTTGCCATGTATTCCCAGGACCGGGCGGGTCCGCCTTGGGCCTGTGATGCATCCTGTCGAAAGCATTGTAGGTATCTTGTCTCGAGTCCGGGCCATTCTGTGCAGCTTGATATGCGGATTGCGTAGGAGGTTTGAAGTTATTAGTGTATCTCTGGGCACCTGCTGACGGCCTGTTGCGAGCTGTCGGGGGCTTGGGAGGAGTTGGGAATTGGGAGCTGACATTTGACCACGGGTTTCCCTTCATGCCAGAGGATGTTCCAGCTGAATACCCAGCATATGAATTTCGGAATCCACTTCCAGCTCTGACTCGGTTGGCATCGTATTTAGCACGCTCTTGTACATCGCTGAGAACTTCGTGTGCAGACTGGATCTTTTGAAACTGGGCAGTTACTTCGCTTTCTCGTCCGGGGTTACGGTCTGGATGGTAGCTGAGAGCTGGCGGTCAGGTATTAGCTGCTGGACGTCCAAATCTGCACATGAGAAGTCTTACCAAGCTTCTTGAACTGTTTCTTAATCTCTGCGCTATCAGCGGTGGGAGGCAACTCGAGATCAGCGTAGTAATCTCGAGTTAGATCGGCCTTGACCATGGCTGTTCACTCAATGGCGGACAGAGCAGCAACGACTATACTCTTAGGCACCTGTGTCCGCAGACCGGAAACGCATGTAAAAGCAAGTGCGTACAGTGATGTGTGCAATGTGTCGAGCTCTTTGGCAGAATCAATGGAGAGGGTCGTCAGACGTAATGGGACAAAGTCGAAATCTTGAATTGGACAGCCCTGCTAGACGCGAAGGTAAGGTACCTTATGATGACATGGGAAGAGGTGGCACTGGATCCTCCGGTCCTCAAATAAAGGTAGGAAAGCGTCGCTGGGATTTGGTTGCAACGATTTCACGATTGCGCAAGCAGATACTCGTGTTGGAGGTGGTGGGCAAGCGGAAGTGATTTCGCATGTAGGTGTGTTGCTGCTGCGTCGTCCGAAGAGTTGTGGTGGTGGGGCTGGGGTCCGGTTGCCTTGTGAAGAGCAACGCGAATTTCTCGTCGAAAAAGCAACAATCGGAAGGGCATTTGGAAAGGGCACCGACCACAAAATTCTCAGGCTTGCTGATAGGCTGAGACACGTCAAATTCAAATTGCGTCAGAGGGTGTATGGGGTATTCAGGCGTATTCAGGCGTATTGTTCTCTGTCCGGAGGGGCATCAACATGTTTGCTGCTTCATGTCATGAGTCGTGATTTAAGAAACTCTTTACTTGGTGAATCAGGACTTAGAGCTTCCAAGACCGATGCTGTTTGGCTTTGCTGTGCGGTCAGCTGCTGGACTCACCATCACTCCGATAAGCCACTATCTCTGCGTGTTGCGCTTATCAGCAGGCTGGTGTTATGAAGGTTCCGTTTGAACTGTCGCCAGAGTCCTTTAAGCAGACAAAGCGAGGGTGCAGAAGCGGTGCATAGGGGGTTGAGCGCAGAACACAGCGGGGTATATCAAGAAGCAAGAGCGAAGAAACGTAGTGAAGAGTCATTCTCATATTCATTACTCCTAAGGTGCCAACCGATGCTGATTGTTCAATCTCACTACGCCCCATAAACGCCTCCTTAACAATAGAATCCGAGCCGCAGTCAGAGCCCTTGATATGGGCCTCCTGTCCAAAGATATGAAGTGTCTGTGTGTTGCTCTCCACAAAATCTAAAATAACACCATGCCATACCGAAAAGACCATTTATCCTACACCATAGAATCGTAAGTCCACCCTCCTTGTCTTCGCACGTTGTCGCGAGCCTCTAGATCCTTCCGAACGTCATCTTCAGTCAACCTATCAGAACCGGACCAATTTGCACTGGATGTACGGTTGCGGAACTTGTGCCAACGATCCTTGCTTTTGCTAAACACTTCCTCCATATTTAGAGGACCTGGTTGCCCGAAGATCTCTGCGGGGTTCATCGTTTCTTGCATCACAAGAATTTTACGCAAATCAGGAGAATTAGTCCATCCTTGAACGGGGACATCTCCTGAATCGGAATCCTCGTCTTCCGAATCGGTGTGAATCTCAGGAAGGACGATATTTTCTCCATTTTGATATCTTGGAGACGACTTGGCCGCAGACTTTGCCGACTTCCCACCACCATTTGGTGCCCCAGGACGAGCTGGAGTTTTGTGCTGAGAGTTGGCTTGGCTTGAGCTTGATCCAAATGGAATGGGTGCCTTTGAAATTTGAGCCATATCCATAGGATGTGTGATTTTTACTTGATTCATGTTGTGTTGGGAGATCAGAGTTGATCGTTGCAGGCTAGCCGTAGCTGGTGGAGCATTGGCATAACCACTGGGGAAGAGCGACTTGGTTGGGAACTCCTGTTAGCAGTTAGTATATGATATGGCAGCTTGGTAGGCATCTCACCTTTTGACGACTGCTTGATTGCCGAATCGGGGGTGCAGTCATCTTCGGCTGGTTTTCCGTCAGGTCATCATCGTCATCAAAATTATCACTGGTTCGCCGTCTTTTTGATTGGTGTTCGCTTTGATATGACGGCCCATTGCGTTGGATTGCAGGGCGTGCATGGTGCTCTTCTGCATCTTGCTGAAGTGGCCGCTTCGGTGGAACTTTAGTGGTATTATGAAGAATAGCACCTGCTGGCCTTCCAGGTTCCTCCTGTGTCCTCTGCACAGCAGTGTTCATTCGAATAGGCCTTGGGGATTAGCATCGCGTTGAGATGGCAGAGGAGGCAATGCCTTCTCCTGTAGCACTTGATGACCAAGATCGCCGCTAGGTTGAGGACGGATCGCTGGAGGTGGTGCTCTGGTCTCCTTTGCTTTCTCCATTTCCAATCTCCTCTTCTCAATCGCTTGGCGTTGTGCTGTCTTCTTCGCATCTGTTTGGGCAGCTAGTCGCTCCCTCTCGCGTTGAACTTCACGCTGCTTCTCGACCTCTTGTCGTCTTTGCTGATCTTCCTTCTTTTTCTCTTCTTCCTTAATAGCGGCTCGTTGTCTTTCAATCTCCTGCTTAGCCTCTCGTTTTCGCTGAGCGGCAAGTTCGTCCTAAGGAATGTTAGTTGACCAACATATAATTGCTCTTGCTCTACGTACCTGTTCCTTTTTCTTAGCCGCAGCTTCTAATGCCTTTGTAGCGGCAGACTTGAAGCTGCTCGTCGAGGCTTTACTCTGGATAGAACTCGTACTCGCTTTGTGTCTAAGGCCCTGAGAGGGCCCCGAGGATTGTGACGAGCCTAAAGACTCTTGTAACGTGGCTGCGAGGGTTGCAGTTGATGGATGGTATTGATGCCCGCGTTGAGAGCCTGTATCGACTCTGATGACAGTGGGTGGCTTCACCTTGGTGACGGGTTCCTTCGCTGGCTTCAATGGTCTTTTCGCTCCCGGGCGTCCTATTTGAGATTTTGGTCGGGGGATAGCTGGCGGAGGCATCGCGTGCGAAGCTTCAGCCATCTCTATATCCTTGCTTGCTAGCTCATCAGCACTGGGTGCAGCGGCAGCAATACCTTCAGCCTCCAATTGTGCTTTGGTCTTGCGAGGGCTGCTTCGCGTGGCTCTTGGTATATCAATCTGGCTTGACTTCGCAATATTTTCGGCCTCTTTACGTGCAGAAACCTCTCTTTGCATTGCGGCAGCTCGCTCTTGAGCAACAAAATCTCTATGCGCATCCTCCCTGACTTTCGAGCGGGCCTTCTCGAGCTGATTGTTCAACTTTTGAGCTTCTTTAGCCTCTCTTGCTTCCTTCACTTCTTCCTCTTTTTTCTTCTCTTCCCGTTCGGTAGATGCCCTTGTTTTGCGCGCGCTAGATTTGAAAGGGCTATTTGGCATCCGTAGGGAAAGCTGGCTACCCTTACTATGGGCATCGAGGTTAGGGTAAATCGGATTGGCATCGTTGGCATGAGAAAGGACGTCTTCAAAAGAGGGTGCATTCCTGAGGTCCATCCTAGAAGATGGAGGAGAAAGAGCGGAAGATTTCGCTTCCGCACTCACAGCAGCACTACTGGCGAAGAGTCCTCGTGAGCTTTTGAGAATCGACGAGAACTTGTCCTTCGCTGCCTTCAATGGACTTCCCCTATGACTTCTCGCCGGAGATTTTGGAGGGGTTGTGGAATCTTCATCAATGCTCGTGGAAATAGAAGGAGTAGGGTTCGAGACAGATATACCCTTCTTACTTCCAGGAGAGTCACCTGCCTTCTTTGGGGATCTAATTACAGAGGTTGAGACGGACTTCATTTGGCCAAGCGTGTTCGTTGTTCGCTCTGGCACTATCAGTTCCCTTGTAGGGGAAAGGTTTCTCGGTTGTTCACCTCGCTTTGGAATGTCAAACTGAGATCCAGCAATGCTGGCCTTTCCGTGGATGTCTTCCATTATATCTGTAGTGTGGCTCTTGATGATTTGAGGCCTAGGGCTGAATATAGAAGGTGGAGCTGCGGCTGTGGGCGGTGGACCGATCCAGCTCTCATCCTCATCTTCTGGAAAAGCTCCTGGTGGTGGCCGCTCCTTATGCTGTGGAGATTGATTCCGCATAGGTGAGTTTTGTTTAATAGCTTCCTGAAAGAGAACATTGTTGTTACTGCCTTGGCTCATATGTACTGCAGTAATGGAACTGCTCGCAAGAGATTTTGAAGGCCGCATATTGGTTTGGGACTGCCCCAGCATGCTGATTTGGTCTTGGAGACGCTGAGTGGAGGTCTTGTTGTGCATGCGGGTCATTCTGGAATCGGCATCGTCCTGATGATTCTCTGCTGCTCCATCTAATTGGTCCACATCCATATCGTCCTCATCTTCTTCATCTTGTCTAGCATTGCCAATACTTTTCCCTCCAGTTGGACGGCCATAGTAACTTGCCCTAGACTGATCTAAGTGGCTGGTTCTTGAAACACGGTTTCCGATGCTCTTCTTTGTCGTAATTGGCTCACGCGCTGGGAGTGACGCAAAGTTTAGGCTGCTTTTGCGAACAATTGGTCGTATCGGGCTGGAGCCATCAGAGGGGGATTGAATGTCTTCCATAGCTTCATCGTTGTCGGCTATGGACTCTTGACTCTGCATTTGCGATATCTGGACTGGTGATTGGGGTAGCTCTGGTTCGGACATTTCTGCTATTTCATCCATAGACATTTCTTTCAGCGGAGAAGTTCTTGCTGGCGTGGCTCTTTCCGGTGAACGTTTCTGCGGCGAAGATTCCTGCTGCTTCCGCCCTTGTAGAGGTGATTCGAGAACCGGGTATAATGGTTTCTCAAGCTCGGTACAAGCCATTTCTTGGTCCTTCTGCCCACCTGCGGCAGCCTCTGCTGGTACGTTCCGCGTCTGTTCCTCCTTTGCTGATTGAAAGGATCCCTCCGTTGTTCGGCGTTCTTCCGAGTCTCGACCTAAAATCTGTACGTTTTCATCATCATCATCATCCTCTCTTTCCTCAAGCATCATTGAATCATCTACGAAGGGTTGGATCGGCGACGCAATTGTCGCCATGGTTTGAACATATGGCTCGTTTGCTTGGGTGGCATCGTCAGGTTGGCTGCCATGATAGCCCGAATCAAACGCATTGTATGAATGTTTTGGTGGGGAAGCCTTGGTCGCGTTCGGGGAGGTGGGAACACCGCCAGCGTTTTCTGGCTCGTCCTCAGCCACCTGGAATGTTGCAACAGGTCTTTCAAAATGAATCTGCTTGAATGGGCTTGGTCCTCCTCTTGGTGTCGACGAGAACACATCTGATAATGGCTGTGCGGTGTTAGCAACTGCTCGCCCAATCTGCTCATCCCACTTACTGCGCGCGTCTCAAGAGGATTATTCTTTCGTATCGTCCTTGGAGTTTTCCCTCTGAGCTTTCCAGGAGTTTTGAATATTTCAGCAACGTTACTGCAGCCACCATGTTAGTGGAATCTGCGAATGGTGTCGCGTCACCTACACTTGGCTCTTGCTGAATATCTCTGCCATGTGCTCATTCAACCAATCCACCTCGTTTCGCGCCGAAAATGCAAACTCCTCTGTCTCTGCAGCAGCTATCTGCAGGGCAGAAGCCCTTTCTTCTGCGATCCATGAAGCTGATCCGACTTGTAGTCGCGCGTTTCCGCGTAAGGCCGCCATAATCTCGAATCAAAACAATGCTCGCAGAATAAGAGTTTTCGGTAGGCCAAGTACAAATGGTGGAGATTTGCAATCAGAAGAACATTGTGGACTGAATCTCAACCTAGGGTTAGTATTCGATTGCTGGAAGCAGTTGTTGTGGTTGTATGCTGAAGCTGTACAAGTCGTGCTTTTGTGCAAGTCTTCGGCTCATTGTTTTGGTTCCAGCTCCAAGAACACGCTTGGGCCGGGCACCCCATATTTACACGTGACACAACCCCGGATATGCCTGCCCGGAAACAAGCCCCCGGCTCGGTCTGGTCTCGGTGATTCCCCGCATCTCTACGGCTCATAAAGTCCCTACTCAAATACGTATTGCCCTGGAAGCGTAGGTCCAACTTTTCTCGCCCGTTCTCTCTTTTAGAGATTGAGATCTTTCAACGTCTCAATTGAATTCTCCTTTTAGACAAGATGCAGCGAACTGTTAGATATGCGGGACTAGCTGGGAGCCTCATGCCACGGAATAAGAGCAGGCAGTTCTCGTTGTCCGTTTCACGCAAAGCAAATACATTAATGGAAACCAGTGGCTTCTCAGAGACACAGCTACAGGTTAGGGAGTCTATAGCAAAAATTTGCAGCAATTTTCCAGATGTGGGTATCTTTTTCGATCAGCAGGGTCAATCTATACTAAATGTACTCCTAGGAGTATTGGGCAGCCCATGATGAGTCTGGAGAATATCCGCATGAGCTACACAGGGCATTATCAAAAGACGGTTGGATAGGAATCGCTTTACCGGAAGAGTTAGGTGGGTCTTCTTTGGGAATTTCGGAAGCTACAATGATGCTACACACAATCTCAGAGTAAGTCTTTCATGAGAACCATTCTCAAAACTCATCATTCAAGCTGAAATAGGAGTGGAGCTGGAATGGCGGGGGCTCAATCTATTCATGCAAGTGAGTGACTGTCACGATATCGCGTTTGTTTATCAAACTTACAAAACTCAAGACGTGTATGCAACGCAGCCCATCGCAAAATTTGCCACCCGAGAACAGAGACAAAGAATGCTCCCAAAGCTCATTGACGGGTCATGGAGGGTTTGTTTTGGGGTGACAGAGCCAAACACTGGCCTCGAAACCCTCAAACTCAGGACCCAGGCCATCCAGGATGGAGATAACTACAAGATCACGGGTCAGAAAATCTGGATTTCATCAGCTCAAGTAGCCTCTAAGATGGTCCTTCTCGCACGAACCACTCCTCTGGAAGAAGTTAAGAAGCCATCAGAAGGATTATCATTATTCTTTATCGATTTTGATCCTACAAAACCGGGCTTGGAACTCAAAAGGATCAAGAAAATGGGAGGGAGAGCAATTGATGCCAACGAAGTGTTCTTTGATAATTACATCATTCCCAAAGATTCCCTGATCGGCAAAGAGGGACAAGGTTTCAAGATCGTTCTTCACGGTATGAATGCTGAGAGATGCCTTCTAGCTGGAGAAGCACTTGGCCTGGGTTATGCAGCTCTATACCGAGCTTCGAAGTACGCCAAAGAACGAGTCGTATTCGGCCGTCCAATTGGGATGAACCAGGGAATCCAGCATCCACTAGCTGATGCCTATATGCACCTTGAAGCTGCAAAGCTGGCAACCTATCATGCCGCGCGGCTGTATGATCAGTCAACACTAGACCAAAGTATTACGCAGGCAGCTGTTGGAGTAGCTTGTAACAGCGCAAAGTACCTCGCCGCCGAAGCAGCTTTCACGGCGTGTGAGAGGAGCGTACTGAGTCTAGGTGGAATGGGCTACGCGCAGGAGTATCACGTTGAGAGATATCTTAGGGAATGCTTTGTCCCGAGAATCGCGCCCGTCTCGAGGGAAATGATTATGAATTATGTTGCAGAAAAGGCTCTGGGTCTACCGAGAAGCTATTGAGTTGTTCTTGAGAAATAGAAGTGTGCTGTACTTGTACTCTATAGTCTCGCATTGACAGCGGTGTTGTGTACATCACTCAGTTAGTAGGTGAGAATTGAGAACAATACCACGTAACATGAATATTTTCATTTCACGAGAAATTCACTCTAAAAATTCGATGGGAATTACTATGTATCAAATGAGTTTTCATACTTGCTTGTCCCTTGGTGAGTTCTGGAACCTATTGATGAGGGGGAATGTTTCTCAAGGAAGGATGTGACGTCCAAATCTGGTTCAATTCAAGCTCAGTTATGCTTCAGTCTTCGGGAAATATAAAACTCTCCAATTCTTATGCTACTTCTCGCTCAAAAAGACCACCAACGCCGATGCCCCAGTGATGCTGCCAAGTCATTTCTTCAACGCCGCAAACCGCTTGGCCAGTTCATCAACATCTGGTATCGTGCCGCCAACAGGCCCCTTGCTCGGTGTTCCCTTGCTTGCACTGGCGTCTTGCATCTTCTTCGTAGGTTTGAGGTCTAGAGTGCCCCTTACTCTTGGATGTAAGTTGTCTGTACTCGGGCTTGGTGGATTGACTCGAAGTGGTGAGCTGGGGCCGAAATTCCTCGGTGGCGTGGCCTTGCTTAGAGCTTCCCTCTCCTCGGCATCCTTTCCTACCGCGCTATCTACCAGTAAGGCTGGTTCTGGATTCTTCTGTGCTTGCGCACCACTTGGGTTATCGTCATCATCGTCGTCCATATACTCCGGAGGATCCCCAAGCTCCTCCTTCGGTTTTTTGGGCCAGTCGACACCATATGTTCGAGCTATCTCTTCCAAGTAACCATTAACAAGCTCTTGAGCGGGCGGGGTGACCGTCAGCTTTTTCAAGACCTTCTCGCTGACCTTCTTGTCGCTGTTTTCTATCGCCTCCATGGCAAACTCTTTCCCATATTTGTCGCATAAGAGCGCTCTGACTTGTTGTAATTCCTTTACATCAGTCCTTGGTGCCGCATATATCAGACTCTTAACAGCTTCCTCTAGACCAGGATCGCACGTTGGCGCTTCCATCAAGCCTGTGCGCGCCAGCAGGAGCTCACAATACAGTTCCAAGATTTCATGTAACTCGGTTGTGATATCTGAGCGTATGATGTTTTCGACGCGAATCTTTGCGGATTCGGCTTTGCCGGCCTCAAGGAGTTGAGCCATGGCTCGACGCTGTTGTTTGGATACCGCTTCATCTTTCTGCTGAACCATTCGCAGACGCGCAATGGAAAGCTTTAGCTGGACTTTGAGCTTTGCCTAGAGGGGTAGTTAGCAAGATGCTTATCGGATCTGCTGGGTATCTTATTATTTAAAGGGATATATAAACTACTTACAACCAGAGACGATGAAGGAGCCATGTTAAAGTCGGATTTTTAGCTGTAATGAGATCCGAGAAATAGACCAGGCACCGAATGTAAAGTTGTTGGAAGTTGAAGCAGGAGCCTTGAACCTGTATTGATGGCGGGGTGTACGGTGCCCATCAAACCCCTGCCATGCCAATTTAATTACCTTGGCTCGGTCCTCGAGAATTGAAGCTTGCAAGCTCCCCTCTAAATCAAGAGGACGTTGAGTCGAAAATCCGACCTTCAGAGTGACCCACACGCTACCTCACTCGCCGATTGCCTCTTGAGATATCAATTGAAGCCACGCGATTTCCGAAACTCGAATCAGTCACCTACTCTCGGTACAATGACCGCGCACCTCACCAGCAGGAAGCGCATTGGGGATACGTGCTGGATAAGAACGACACATAGGAAATCAAGTCCATGATGGGATTTAAGGCTTCGGGTCCAAATGAATTGCAAACTTGGGCAGAGACCCGTGCCAAAGCAATATGGAGCAACCTCTTCACCAATCATCTTTGGCAGCGGATGCTGAAGAATACCCTTGCTACGACCATAGCTATTATTCTTGCCCTGGTTCCCGCAGTTGTAGATGTTTATGGACGAGCTGCCTACTTAGGAGCTATTGTTACGGTGTTTGGTCATCCGGGTAGGAGATTCGGCATGATGGCAGAAGCTCTTGTTCTTACAGTCGGCGGAACCCTGGTTGGCATAGCATGGTCTATGTTTGGCATCTATCTGTCGAGTCTTGTGTATGACACTAACTCTCCAGCTGCGTACACCATCAAAGGTATCTTTCTTGCGATAGCTTTGATGTTCCACGGTTTTCTCCGGTCCCATACTCCGAGATTATGGATATTTGTTTTACTTCTCATAATCGTCGTTGTGGTTGGATTAACAGGAACGAGTACGGCTGTTTCGGCGAATCTAGTTACTGTATTGTTGTACCCCATCATCACAGCTGTTGGCATTTTACTACTGGTAAACACTTTGGTATTTCCAGAGTTCTCGAGCGCCTTTCTCGGTGTTACGACCATCGAGACCCTTGGGGAGACTGTTGCGGCGTTGAGAGATGCTGGTAGGTATTTTGTTCATGTCATTGAACCTGCGGAGGAGACAAGCAATGGGGGTGCCACAAATGATAAATCAGAAGACCAAAGTGAGTCTCCAACGCCGAAGACGAAAGCGTCGGACACTGCAAAGACGTCCCTTTTTCATGTGATTGTGAAATGGGTCAGGAATGGCAAGGGGGAATCGTCAACTCCAACTGAAATTCCCTCAGCCCCAAAGAATATCGAACTCAAGTCATTGACGGATGCAAAGCCTAAGCTTCGTGCGAAACTAGCTAGCTGTAAGGCGGCACAGACAGAGTGCAATTTCGAGCTCGCCTGGGCAGTGTTACCGCCTCGAGATCTAAAGCCTATCAGTGACACTCAAATGAGGAAGCTTGTGGCTAATACCATTGCATTAATCGGTGCTTGTGAGAGCCGGTATGCTTTGATGGGAGATGAGCATGATGCGAAGGAATCCGAGTCAAAGGATGAACATCATCTGAAGCAGGTTGCCGATGCAGCCCATCTCAAGCCAGGAGGAGAATCCCCTGATCAACATCGCCAGACTGACATTTCACAATATGAAGACGACTATTCTAAGAAGGACAGCAAGAAGAGGAATGGGAAGAAAAGTCGAACGTCACTCGAAAAAGAGATGGAAAACCTGGAGCTTGTAAAGCCAACCAAGGAGATTGCGTCCGGCGATGTTGAACTTCTGAAATTCTTAGTGGCTCAGATAGCGAAGCCGCTCGCCGATATTCAAGAGAAGATTGATGAGAGTGTCAATGTGGTGACTTCTTGTTTGGCGTATTGTTATGACGTACCAAAACTACCGTCTGGAGCCCGCGCACCGACGGGGGTTTCGCTGGAAGAGATTGATATCAGAGTGGATTTTTTGAGTGCAGCGCTTGCAACATTCGACAAAGACTCGGCTCACGCGCTGGAGAGTGTAGCAGCTCTCCATGACTTGGACCATCCCCAGGTTGATATCATGCCTCGTATGGAGACGTTTCTTATTTCTTCATTTTTGTTGAATTTGCGTCAAGCTGCTCTCCATACTCTTGAAATGCTGCATCACTCGAGGGTCATTGTTGAGAAACGCCAACGAAGACATGACCGACGCAGGTTGTATGCCCCAAGGATTAATTGGCGCAAATGGCTTACATCAGGAGGGGAGGAGGATTTGCTTGCATTACCTGAGAGCGGCAGGAAGGATGCAAGAATGGGCAAGAAAAGAGAAGATCCTGTGGATGAGGATGATGGTTCCATTGATAGCAAGGAGACCTTTGTTCACAAGACAGATGAAGAATCGGCTGCTTCAAATGGACTCCAGAATCCTTCTAAGCCAGCCCGAACTGCTAGCCAAGCTTTGGCTAGGACCGGTAGAGACTATCAGAAGTTGACACCAGTATCCAAATTGAGGAATAGACTTGCAGATATCATCGAATATTTAGCAGGAAGTGAAGATCTGCTGTATGCAATCAAACTTACCTTCGCTGTTTTTCTTGTTACCTGGCCTGCTTTTTTGGGCAAATGGAACGCCTGGTTTTCTTTGAACAGAGGTCTTTGGGCGGCTTTACAATTGTACGTATCTCATTTCCTCTTGATTCCATTTACCTGAGAGACACGATTTTTTGGGGCAAATTTTTGAATCTTCCCAATGGAGCGCTTTGAACAGCTCTGTGCCCCATTGATCGCGACATTCTCTCACCCATTGAGAAGCCATGCTAACATGATCGCAGAGTACTTATCACCGAGGTCGCTATCGGAACTAGTGTCGTCACCTTCACTCTTCGTGCTTTTGGTACGACTATCGGCTGCTTGTGGGGGTGGGCTGCTTACGAAGCAGGAAATGGGAATCGAGTTGTCTGCGTGGTGATGCTTGTGATTGGCATCATTCCATCGACTTATATTCAGCTGGGCAGCAAATACATCAAAGCAGGTATGGTCTGCATAGTTTCCATGTGTATTGTTGCCCTCGCCATCGAGGATCACTCGACGGCTGGAACGCCAACTGAGACATTTTTGAGACGGTTCATTGCCTTTCTTATAGGTGGTGTGGTAGCTCTCATCGTCGAGGTCGTCTTATTTCCTGTCAAAGCAAGGGATCGGTTGGTGGAATCGCTAGCATCATCAGTGTTGCAGATCAGCGAGATGGAAGCTTGCCTAGCGTATGGGATTGAGACCGAGGCGAATGTTGACGTTCACTCCGCCGAAGTCCAGGTCAGATTCGATCGCGCGAAGGGAAAAGCACAGGGTGCTCTGAGCGCCGCAGAGACTTTCCTTCCCTTTTGTGGCAGTGAACCTCGCCTGAAAGGCTCTTTTGAAGGTCTCGCTCTTGTCTACGCCGAAATTCTCTACGTACTTCATGCCATCGTGGACAGGATGGACAACATGCTTCAATTGCGTCATGAATATGGTTCGGGTGTTCTGGAGGAACTGAATGAGAAAGTCTACCCGTATAGACGGAATGTGGCTGCTTCCGTGACGCTCATTCTTTTCGCGGTGCATGAGGCACTTACTACCAAGCTACCGCTTCCTCAGTTTCTGCCATCAGCCCGGCTCGCTCATCTGCGCATGATAAATCGAGTTCGAGAAGTAGTGGCTGGTGGTGACATGGGCAAATCTACGCAAAGCAGAAAGCCCGAGGTTGAACTGAGCACCGAGATTGAGATAAGTATGGTTAAGAGAGTTGTCAGACAGAAGTTTTTGAGTTGGAATGCAGCAAGCGCTGGACAGATTGAGGTCATAGAGTATCTAGAAGAGCTAGTTGACTTGATGAAGTTGCTTGTTGGAGCGAATGAGTTTCGTAGTGGTTTATTGACGAGACCGACATACCGAGAATATGCCGATCATTTAAACCACGGGCTAGGAGCTTTTGACGCCCACGATGCGGAAGTGCATGCGACCAGGGACGATCCCACAATTGACGAGCAAGACGAGGTGAGAGACTCAATGCCTGAGCCAGAGTTCAAGACACCTCTCAGAAAACGGAGGACTACATTCTCCAAAAATCACGAAAGAGCAGAAAATGCCCAGAAGAAGAAGAGCGATGATGAAGATTTCGCAAAACAGAAACAGGCAATAGAGGAAGAGCTGCCCAGATCCCTCCAAAGAGTCAGAAGCAGGAGGATTGAGGAACTTCACTTACAGAAGACTCGCAGCCAAGAAGAACCCCGAAAGGGCAAGGAGAAGGCAACGAAGCAGCAATGATCAGGGGATTAACGGTTTTGTTGGCTTATTGACCAGTCCTGGAGGGGCTTTGGCAAGCTAGGTGCGATTATGAACCGACACGACGACTCTAGTGGACCTGTCTAGTCAAATCTGAACCTGGTACCTTCGATGCGTCTTTCTCTCAAGGCTGCAACGAACGATCGTGAATGTTGGAGCAGCCGACATGTGATCCCTGCGCACCTGGCAATCGATGATAGCAGTCTATATTGAGATCTCATTTCAATCAAGGGCCTCCATTCTTTGCTACGAAGTCCTAGCTTGAAATCAGGGGCTCAGGTATCCTCTTGTCTTGAACAAACACCATGGGAATTTAAATGTTGATGGGTTATTGGACGGCGTCTGCCCAATCGAGCGTAGCAGCAGTGGACGGGTCCTACACTGCGCTCGTCGCATACAGCTTTCCGCAACCCCAATTGTGGTTAGGTGCGTGCAGGCCTAGCCTCGAGCTGAACGGAGCTGTGCCTCTTCTGAATTGCCTAAGAGTGGGAATAGGTGGAGTGGGGTGGGGACCAGAGCTTAAACGACAGGGAAGCAAGGGGCAGACTCGCGATAAGGTCTGCGATAGTCCGGAATACACACTCCTCCTGTCATTGCTATGGGGTTACGGGGATCCCAATAACCCCATGCCCGCCCTCACTCATGCCGTATTATTCCCCTCCACTTTTGAAATACAATACCTTTAAGTTCATGCAAACTACAAGCTTCAAAATACCGTCGAGTGATGTTCTCGTGAATGCACCCTCACCCCACACAGTAACCATCAATCAAAACAGGCCCAAGTCATGGACGTCGCAGCCGAAGAGTCAATAACTCTGGAAGTTGATAAGAGATCCTCAGAAGAGTTTGAGCAGAGACCCCTCAAAAGAGCCAGAGTCGCCCTTGCGTGCCAGAGGTGCAGGACACGGAAACAGAAGGTAAAATATTCATTCAATAACTTTTATTCCTCTCAACTTGATGGCTGCTAATGCGAATTATCAGTGTGATGGAGCACAGGACTCATGCTCGACATGCACCAGATTAGGTCTTCGATGTCACTATAAAGCACACCTGACTCCTAAACCGGACCAGAAGAAACTATACATTGCTGCGCTGGAGGATCGCATAGCCGAGCTTGAAAACTATCTCTCTGGCTTAGGCCATGAGAGTATTGGTGACGACCATCTCTGGAAACAAAAACAACACCAATTTCAAGACGATGGACAGATACAAGAGGACCAGCAGGGCGACGATATTGACCCGTCTCTTGAAGTACGAGACTTTGTATCGGCTACTGATGACACTTATTCAGGCAGGAAGATGAGTGTCAATCGCGTGCTAGGATCAATTATCAAAACCCAAAAGTCTCCAAAATCCGATCTTGACAGAGAAGTAAATTCGCCAAACAGATCTGAGCTAATCGCAAGGATGGGACCAATGTTTGCATCTTCAGCTGTAGCGGATAGATTATTGGATGGCTGGCTCAAGCATTTGTCGACGAGGTATCCGGTGATACACACTCCTCGACTGCGCGAGTTACATGCAAGACGCGACGAATCGCTCGATATTTTCGAAGAAAGTTTGTTGCATCTTGTTTACGCAAATGCTGGGTGGATTCTGGAAACGGTTCGTACAGTCCAACCGAGCAGAAAATTTATCTGACAAATTGAAGATTGGTGAAACTGGCCCGTTCTGGCCAGAACAACATTACGAGGCAGCGCTACAGCGAATGGATGCCGTATTGAACCTCAACGATACTCGATCTGTGGCGTATTTATTACTTATGGCATTATACTGCCTGCGAGGCAAAGATCCTGCAGCGTGGACATTGGCAGGGTTGGCGGTACGATTATGCATCGAATTAGGGCTGCATCGAAAATCTACTCAAAACGAAGTCACCATGGAAAGAGAACTTGAAGTACGCCTCTTCTGGGCTTGCTATTATCTGGATCGTGAAATGTCTGTTGCGCTAGGTGAGACTCGTAAATGTCACCAGCTTCGTGGCTCACGCTGATCATATACTGCAGCTCGCCCCCCAGCGATAGCAGATAACAACATGGATGTAGAGGTTAGTCATCCTCTCTTCTTCGAAAAAGGATTTGACCTGATCAGTACAGTTTCCGATTGATATAAATGAAGATGTTGATGACCTGGAGACTCTGCAAGATGCTGCTCGAAATAGAACAGACCAGCCCGTTAGCCCACCAACAACACTAACGCCATTCATTCACTTCTTGCGGCTAAGGGCTATAGAGTCGAGAATAGAGCTTAACGTGTATCGGGTCGACAGGAAAACGCACATTACTCCCGAGACGGTCCAAGGATTTCTGGACAACCTGCTAGTTTGGAAACAGGCGATCCCACTTGAGTATCATCACCAGGAGGACAAGAAGTGGCCGTGTAATAATATCGACGTGTTTGTCAGTATTGCTGCTGTTTTCTCGTCAGAAACAAGCTAACTTAGGCAGATGATTCTATATCACAAATGTGTCCGACTTCTACTCTATCCTCTCTTGTCAGAGCCAGAACTGAGCCTTCAATACCTCAAACTGTGCGCTGAGGCCTGCGCGGGCATCTGCGAAGCATACAAACGACTTCATCGGAGGTTAAAAGCAGACTATTCGCCTCTTTCACTGCAAACTGTTTTCCTAGCAGGTAAATTTAGTCACCTCCATCTCTACATTGACGCCAAATCTAACTTAAACATAGGCCTCACATTGATTTATTGCACCTGGCTAGCTCCGAGAAACTTCCTCGATGTGTCGGGTCCAATCTCAGACTGCAACATTATGCTCTACGTTATGACTGAGCGCTGGCCGGCTGCTCGCAAATATCGCGATGTCTTTGAACAAATCAAAATAAGCGTTACAGATGTAATCGTAAAGGGTAATCACCAAGCAACACGAGCAGCTGGAATTCTAGATGGCGAGATGACCGAAAGATGCCGGGCGCTTGATCAATCGCTTCCTGGTGGTGCGAGGACGGATTATTCTAGAATGATCAGTGACATGGCTTCAGAACGGGGGCTGACGCCACCGGAAGATGAGCCGGATGTGTCGAAACCGCAATTTGGTTCCTCATGCGGGCCTCCCTCGCACGGAGCTAACTCGAGTATGTGGTCAGGACCTATGTTGGAGAATTCCACAGGAACCATGCAAATAGCTGACTTCAAAGACTTGGCGTTCATGAGCAGTTTGGAGGAGTTTGAGGGATTGACCACTGAATGGGATCTTGCGATGTGGGAAGGGCCCAATGTTTTCAATTGATACTATATCAAGGCTTTGAAATCTAATCGTCTCAAAGGGATTCGTGCATTCATGAAAAGTTAACTAACTGCCAGCATTTCCTAAGCAGGAACGGAAATTTATCTATCTACTGTGTTGGACGAGATGCAAAATCGAACATCTTTGAAGGGCTCAGGAAATGACTTCTTTGCTAATTATTCAGCTTCAAGGTTTTCAGTCCTACTCCGCTTTGTTCTTTGCCCACGATGAGCCCTAACGTGTCAATCTGAGTCCCAAATAATTGACCTCTCAAACCGACAATGTTTTCTTCAACCACTTTTCATCGCGGGCAATGTATGCACAGTCATAAGACCGAGGCATTGCCACAAGGCCATACTTGTCTGAAAAGTCTATCATATCCGTGTTAGGCATTCTCGTTCCCTCAACACATTTCATCTCAAAAGAAAGTATCAATCGTGTGAGAGTAGCTCCCATTACACGATTTGACAACATATACGCCGGACAGATACGGCCTCCTACTCCGTAAGACAGATGAGGAAGTGGTGTGTTGTCGTTCATAAATCTTCTGGGGTTGAAAGTAAATGCATCCTCTCCGTAATGCTCGGGATCATGGTTGACACCTTGAATGTTCATAGTGACTGCCATGCCTTTAGGAATGGTCGTACCATAGATTTGAATCTCCTTGGAAGCACGACGGTGGTTGAAGGCAGCAGTGGAGAAAAAGCGCAACGTCTCTTTGTACAAGGAAACAACCAAGGGGACTTTCTCCTGTTGAAATGCCATCTTAAAAGCCTCGTCACGGTCGCCGTCATAGGCTTCTAAGATGGCAGCATAGACCTCAGCTTGGAATGGCTGTCCCTCCGGGCTAGAAAGCCATGCGCAGCATTGATATACACTTGAAGACACAGTATCTGGGGCGGCCTGGAGCAATGACATGCATGTTCCGTGAATCTCATCCAGCGTAAGTTTATCAGCACCAAGCGAAGACACGATACAAGTAGGAGTCTCTCCCTTTGCAGCTTTATCCAGATACTGGCCATAGAAGATATCAATGCACCTTTGACGCTCCTTGGCTGCCTCTACGACGAATTGCGCACCCTGAGGGATGATGTTCATGAGCGGCACAAAGTGGCGATATTCAGCTGTCGATCCTCTGACGGAAGTGATGGCGTACAAGGAATTTAGAAGACTGTTCGTAAGTTCGTCATCGAAGTCGCCGGCGCGTGCACCATATGTGAGGTTGAGAGTCAAGTCGAGCATCATCTGTGAAAGTTAGTTTGGCTCATTTCGAAATTTCCGATAAATGATGGTACATACCTGGCGCAACCAAGGGTAAGTTTCCATTGTCTTTTTGCCATTTTCACCCTTCTCATATATAGTCTTCACGAGGTTTATTGAGTTGTGCTCAATGAGAGGGTAGTAGTAGGGCCACATTGGTTTGCCAAGAGCTTTCTGCGTATGTATTAGCAATATCATGTGAAAAGCTGAAAATGCATACCAGTGCGGCTGTGCGGCATTTTCTGATCTGAGGAGTCATGTTTGATCCCGAGATATCAACTCCAATGTAGTCTAGGTATCCCTTGTGGTGTGGCCGATCGAGAAGAGAAGTGTTTCTGTCGATCCATAACTCCTTCATCGCTGCCCATGATCCCACAACTATATTGCGCTGGCCTCCAAATCTGATCTGAAATATTCCTGAAGATAGTTGCGCTCCCCATCTTGAGAAGACTGTTGCATCATTCAACTTTTGACGTCCACCAAGGAAGGAAAGATGGCCAATGAAAGGGCGTGATCCTGGAGCTTCTGGAATTTTGTCGACTTTAGGATAGTCGGTTCTATATCCTTCTCTCTGTACAAAAGTTAACGTTTGGACTGAAACTGAAAGAAGTATATTTTTACTATTAAAAGGACTGCAATTGTGAGGAAACCTAAAAGGACGGTTGTGACAGGTGATAGTGGAAAGTCAGCCAGCTTCTGCTGGATCGTGGCCAGATCAAAATCAATAAACTTGCTCATTGTGTCTTGCTATCAAGAGATTTGAGTTTCAAGATCTCAGATCAGTACAAATTCGATATGGTGCTAATTACGATTCTGTTTATTCGACCTGTTGTATGAAGTGGTTTACCCATCTTCATGAGCGATTTGGTTTAATCCAGAAAAAGAAGGTGGGGCCGTTCAAGCGAGCGCCCCCTATCTTAGCAGTCTCCCGGCAAATCCGACCCGACGGTACCAGCACATGCCTATCGGAAACTCTCAAAACCGCTTTTTCGAATGAGGTCTAGGTTTCCCACTAAACTCTGCGGGGCATATGCCTCGAGGCCGAACAGCTAGCGAGTGACAAATTACTCAGCGTATAGCGGATAGAGGGGTAGCTAGAGCTAAAATAAAAAAAACCGTTATCTCTTGCAGCATGTGGGAGAGGCCCATACCCCTCCGTAGGTGGAGTCGGGAGTTTGTTTGGGGGTGTGATCGGTTCGTTTGCGAGCTAAGCACTAAGGGCTTGGATACTACCCAGGAAGTATTTGTTGCACTTTGTAAAACGGAAGCGGCCGTAGTCCAAGAATGGGGTTACTGAGCTAACTGGGGTGCTGCGGTAAGCAGAATAGACATTTCGTTCGTCAAATATTTGGAGAGAGTCACAGCTATTGTATCGGTTTACCGTAGAATATCTACTTGTTCACAGAATACAGGTTTGATTCTTATATACTAAGATTCAAAATCTTAGCATTTAATAAGAGATCTTGATTTGGAAGTACTACCCAAGTCATATTTCTAGTTGCATATTAATCTGCAAAATCTATCTGCCCTTGTAGTCCCTTACGATATCTCTAAGTAACAAACAAAATCAAACGCTCTCATCAACACTCTTCGCCCCTTCCTTTGCTGCAATCTTCTCCATATCACAGTCGGCAGCGACGCCTTCAATCACGGTACCAGATGAAGAAATTTCTTCCCCGTATCCATCAAGCTCTTCTGCAATTCCTAGTCCTTCTGGTGGGAAGACTTTGTTAAATAAGATATACAAACTCGCTGACAAAGGATACCCAATGAAGAAAGTCATTTGATACATCTTGTAGTCAACATGATTGATGTAATTGCCTCCCTGCATGCTACGGACAAACCCAGCTAGAGAATGTCATGTCAGTTTTTTGAACCCTCTTGCATGAAATCGAATCGCACTTACGCAATGATGGAACAATAGCAATACACCATGCAGCAACGGCTCTCAGATTCCATCCTTTGGTAAACCAGTAAATTCCGTGGGCATGGTATAAGTCTGGTACTTTCCAAGCTCTCTTGCGCACAATCCAGTAGTCTACGATGAGAAGAATGCTTGTGCAAGATGAGAACACGGCGAAGACGTTGAGTACCTCAATAAAAACAATAGCCTGGGTTAAGAACCGCCAAGGATTGCATGCAACGGCTAGATCGTGAAGAGACAATCTCAGCATAAACTTTTTAGAAGGTTCAAAAATCAAAATGACGACGAGTGAGTCCATGTTGTTGAGGAGCTCTTATAAGTTTGAAGAAAAGACTTCTGAAATCCAGATAGACAAAGGAAGAGAACTGGGAAGTTAGCTTACCGGTAATGACTAGGATTATGGAAGAGCGCTTAATGTCGAGATATCTGACAGCATGATTAGCATAATTCTTTAGTAGTTGGTATTGACTTACCTTGGAGCCAAGCCAGCGAAGTCCATCCCAAAGCCTACGGTGTTTTGAACAACATTGATATAAATCTGAGAACTGAGAAGACCAATAGCAGCAAAAAATGTGCCGGCGCGGCAAACCGGTGTATAGGTGACCCCTTGGACATAGATGAGCATACCTAGCGGCGTCCAGATTTCAGTCTTGTATTGTGCATAAAATGCACTGGTTGTAAGAGCTCCAAGAATTGCGGCAATAGTGAGCGTGATCGGGAGACCCGTAATTAACGCAGGGGTTGAGGCGTGTCGACTCTTGCCAAATCTGGTCCAGTCAGCTAGGCGGTCCCCAGATCCACTCCAGACAGCGGCTGTGCTGGAAATACATTGCAGAAACGTAAACGCTTCTTGAGACTTTGTCAGCTTTATTGAAGAAGAAATAATTGGTCCTGTGCCGCTATTTTGTCGAATAATCCAGCCCATCATTCCAAACAAGGTAACTGTAGTGATGATGATTGAAGGATACAAGAATTTGCGAAGTCGATGTACGGGAATGAACCATACAACAGGCAAATAAAAAAGAAAGTATATGAAAAATCCGATCAAATTCTTTGTTGTGATAGCGGCACTACATCTTTGTCAATCACCAAAAAGAAGGTTGTGGAATTACTGAGAACTGACCTGGCAGGCAGCGTATTCTTCATGTGTGCAAAACTTGGGATCACAGCCCCAAGAATAACGGCTACACACATGGCTCCATAGTATGCCTGGATACCTGCCTGAGAGATAGTAAGTTTCTAGAGAGTGCGAATTGCATAATAGCTGGGGACAAACTTACGAAGACAACGTTGGCGATGAGAGCGTTTGCGAGAGGAATCAGACAGCCCCAAAGTCCAAATGTTGCTCTTGTCATCATTGTGTAGCCCAATCCCTTGTCAACTCCGACCTGATGTGGGAATTAGTTTGCTTCTTTGGGTATTGGTAGGCTAGAAGTGGTATTCCCGGCCCACAGTTCACGAGGTGTAAAACAAAGAAAATCCACTTACTTGAGCACCGAGGTAACTATTAAATGATGAGATGCAACTACCAATCAGCATTGCACCCACAGTCTCCCTTTAGGTTTATTAGCAGAAGTACATAGCGCTAAGTGAGACTAAGAAGCTTCCAAAGCACCTCTGAGGCAGGTCTCAGGAGGCTAACTCTCAAAAGAGACAAGATTACAAGATAGAATATTCATACCATACACCTAGTCCTGCCGCAACGAATGCGCTCGCAGAAGTGAATCCGTAGATACTGATAGCGGAGACGGCGTAATAGCTGTAAAAGCCAAAGAAACCGTAGTTCTTCTCTTTTTTAGGAATCGGGTATAGATCGTGATTACCCCACCTTGTCGTGCCTTCCCACACATGGATGTCTTCCCGCGCTGGGAGCTCTGCCCAACGAAAATACTTGGACATTGTGGCAGAGTGGTGGTCGGAAATACCATTGACGTCAATTGGAATTATTGATTCGAAAGGTGGGGAGATGAGGAGATTCAATCAATATGTTTACGAGTGGGTACAAACATTCTTATATCTCACAGATTCCTCCCGAGTCTTCTATCTGTAGATTACAGCTCGGGCCTAGACTTCCAAATGCACTCTCCATGGAAGCACTTCATGGGGCTTGTCAAGTAGGAAACCATCGAATTATGGTGTTGAGGGCGCCTCAAATAAAACCGTTATCTTGGTTATCATTCTTGGAATCATTCTGGGCGACTAGGACAAGCTTCGACCCCTGCGCGTCCCGTCAATTTGGTTTGGTGCCCCCAAGATAACGCGGCACGAGGCATGCCGTCGGGACTGGCCTGGCCCACCATCGGCATGGCGGTAAGCATTAACCGAGACGCCCCTGACAACCTAAGCGAGAGGGCGGGGCTCACGTGCTTTTACCCCTCCATGATCCCTGGGATAGTAGTTCTAGATCAGATAAATTCATTTGTTATCGAGTAGATTTTGTTTCTGTCACTTTTTGCAGAGACACCTCACTTCTATTGTAACTCAATTCAGGAAACGCGCTTCAAAATGACGGAATCAACGACCCCCAAACCGAAGAAGATGATGATGCTCAACTTCGCTGACACTTGTTGCACTGGGAGCCATATGGGTATTGGACAATGGAAGTCAGTACTGCGCTAATCTCATCTCTCAATTTTTGAAGTGGTCATTTTGCTGTATCTCAGAGTTTCTAACTTTATCACAGGCGCCCAGAAGACAATTCTCGATTCAAGGATCGTCTGGAATACTATGGTTAGTCTCTTCTTCATTCTGGGGTTGCAGTTTAAAGACAGATTGGAGACTTTGAAGACTCTTTGGGGCAGCTTTGTATGCTTCAGATGGACGATTTGAGCTAAAGGAATCACAGTCTGGCTTGCTAAGACTGCTGAGAGGGGCAAGATAACCTCAATCTTCTTTGCCGATACTTACGGATTTTTCGACGTTTATGAAGGCAAGCCCGATGCTCAGTTTCGAGGAGGCTCTCATACTGGAACTATAGACCCAGTTGCCATAGTTGCTGCTATGGCCATGGTCACAGAGAAAGTCAATTTCGCCATCACCGGAAGCACAACTTATCTGAGTAAGCCATGCACCCACCGCAGCTTCTTACTTATCTAACCTGAACTTAGGACCATTTCTCCTTGCCAGAACTTGGTCGACTCTCGATCATATTACCAATGGGCGAATCGGATTGAACATGGTCACTTCATTTCAAGAATCTGCTGCCAAGCAGATGGGATACGAGACACAAATGTCGCATGATGAGAGATATGAGGCTGCGGACGAGTATATGGATCTTGCCTATGCGTGAGTCACACCAATTTATCTTTATCATCACAATTAAATACCCACGCTGACTATTTGTGACAGGCTTTGGGAACAGTGCTGGGAGGACGGGTGCCAAACATGGAGCGTTGAACCAGAGATGGCATACGACCCAAGCAAGATCCACCGCATAGAGTTCGATGGAAAATACCACAAATTCTCTGGATATGGTCAAGCACATCCATCACCCCAGCGTACACCAGTTCTTTTTCAAGCAGGAAATTCGTCTGCAGGAATAGCGTTCGCTGGAAAGCATGCTGAAGCTCTGTACTGTGGCGGTAAGGCATACTGATTCTTTTGAAGACGCAGTCTCTAATTTTATCTAGGTGCTCATATTCCTCCATTGCTTGCGTATACTCAGAAGATTCGTGCCTCGGCTCGAGCTCATGGCAGAGATCCAAGCAACATCAAGGCTTTCGCTGCCATCACGCCAGTCATTGGCCGAACTGAAGAGGAGGCTTGGGAGAAGTTTAGGATCGCAGAAGCTGCTGTAAGCTGGGAAGGTGGCTTAGCAGCATTCTGTGGCTATTCTGGTCTCGACTTATCGAAGTTCCCTCTTGATGAGCCTATTGAATTCGACGAGAAAGCAATGTCAAATGCACCACTTCAGAACTTTTTGAGGACCTTCAAAACAATCGACCCAGAAAAAAAATGGACCCCTCGACAGGTGGGTCATTCATTTGCTTTTGGCACCAATGTCCCAAAGCCAGTTGGAACTGCAAAGCAAGTGGCCGACTTTCTGGAGAAATGGTTGATCGAGGCCGATGTCGATGGCTTCAATCTATCTTGTGAGTCTAAACATTTTTAAATAAGATGCAACTTAGAAGCTAATGGCCATCAGATCTTTCCAATCCCGGAAGTTTCGAAGATATTGTTGATTTACTCGTGCCTGAATTGCAGAGCAGAGGTCTCATGTGGCAAGACTACCCCTCCTCGACCTTCAGAGAGAATTTGCAACTCACTCCAGGAGACCCGTACCTTCCATCCAGTCACCCAGCTGCTAAGTACAAGTGGGATAAGGAATATGCGCCTTGGGATGGTGGCGTTGAGAAGAAGGTGGAAGCTATTGAGAAGATTGAGGAAGTATCTGCTCCAGTTCCCGAGCCAGTGGTTGCTTCTACAGCACCTACTGAGGCTCTCAAAACTGAAGTTGTGAGTGAGAAGGCTGTGCTGTCGGAAGAAATTATCGAGGAGAAGGCCCCAAGTAAGCCAGTCGTCGCCATAGTTGCGTAGGCATTTTGTACATATGATCAAGTATTGATACATCGTTCTTCATCTTATATACATTAAGTGTCTGTTTTATGATTATGTTTTGCTGAGAATACTTCTTAATGAGATAGGCAGTGGTAATGCATAGCCTTGGTCAAAATTACTAGTTAGCACATGCTAGAAGCACTTATTTTGATAAAATTGTACATGAAATGATTTCGCTCTTAACAAAAAAGGTTGGAATGATTCTCACGGTCATTACGTTTTCAGTCTTGCAGTATATCTGACACAATAACAGAGTGTTCCGGTTCCAGCATATGAATTATTCTTGGCCAACTGGACTTCATCACGCCGTTGCTAAGCTAATCGAGCCAGAGAGGAGTAATAAAATGTAGACCCTCCTTCAACCAAGGAGTCTCAAGAGTCTCCTTAGCATCCAAACCATGCTCACACCCAGGAACTGCATTGTAGTGGACCTTGACCCCAGGGTGTAGTTTCTTCAATTTCTCGACAAAGACCTCACTCGATCTATATGGTACTGCAGAATCCTCCCTTCCATGCAAGATCATCATACTTGGAATCTCTGAGATGGAATCCAGTCTCTCCATTGGAAAGAGTGACGGGTCACTTCCTAGCAAATCAACAAACTTGCCTTGCTGAATAGCTGAAAAGCCCATATCGAGTCTTGCTGGAGGCTCTGCCGTTGATACAACTTCGTCTCCTTTCAGGGTGGCCACATATTTGTCAACTGTGTCTGCAGCGTACATTGGAAAGCCGACCATATTTCTTTCCGAAGCAACAGTAAAGAATGGGATCTTGAGGTCTAAGGGTGGGTAGACTGCAAGTAAAGCCTTTGCCTTGCTCCCTAGATCCAGAGCGAATTGGACAGCCAGGTAGCCTCCTGTATGGTATAATCAGATTTTACGATATTTTCGAAAAGAATGGTAAACATACCCGCACTATCTCCTTCGATGAGAATTCTGTCTAGATCCACTTCGATCTCGCTACCCAAATGTGATTGTAGCTCATTGAAAATCCAGTTCTGTAAGTCTTTGAGGTCCTCCATCATATCTAGTCCATTATGCTCTGGCATTAAACGATAATCAACACCAACAATAATTGCTGAGTGCTGTTTGGCATATTCAATAAGCCAAGATTGGAACCACAGAGCATGCCCACCCGTAAACTTGAAGAGATTTTTTAGCCTATGCCGACAAGATGGGAGCTGTCTGGGTTCCTCACGAGAAAGCCGCCATGGAATCTGACGATGATTGGGTGTTTACCCTGACCCAAGTTGGTAGGCATAATCAAGCCAACAAGAAGATCATGCCCATTCACCTGCTTGTAAGGCGTGGTTGTTACTGTCATGCCTGGAAACATTGTCGTATTTGCCATAATGCTCAAAAATATAAAATAAGGCACTTGTCAGTGAGCTTGATCAATATTCAAAATGGAGACAAAACAGCAACCACAAATTTGCCCAAGCAGACTTAATTCAGAGCGAATAATGGACTACCTGATCGAGCTTATCTTGGTTAGGGGTCCTCCAGGTCCCCAGACACCAAGCTACCCCTCCATGTACCAGGTTAGTTTCGCTGCCGAAATAAAGTCGTTCGGCAAGTACGAATCCATTCTCTGGTCCAAGACATGTTGCGGCACGCAGCATGCCGCATTTGCATGCCCCACGTCTTACGTGCAATATATCATGTCCGTACTCGTAATATACCACGATAAGCTGAACCAGCTACCCCTCAAAAGTGGGGAACTAGCTAGTCTAACTCGGGTGGTGGCCCGAGACCGAAACGATATGCGCTGTGCTCTTAGACTTCCACATGCAACAAAGAAAATTAATAACTTCGGAGATGTAGCAGGCCGTCGGAAAATGCTCGCCGTTCTTGGGATTGGGACCGGTAAGATCGAATCGCTCCCGAAAATTGCTCTTTGACGATTTTATTTGTCGAGCGAAGCGACCTGAAAGGTGGGTGTATCCCTCACGTTATGTGAATTGGATATGGTGATTGCAGAACAGCTGGACAGGTTTGCTACCAATTTTTGTAATTCCAAGAGTCACGATGGCGTCCCCAAGAGTATTGAAAGCATACTACGAAACTGCGGAGGGACAAGTTCATTATCGGTACCTTCAAGCCCCCGTCAAAGATGAATCGAAGAGCCCCATTCTATTGCTACACATGTCTGCAACCAGCTCCGCATATTTCGAAAATTTGATTAAACGCTTTGTCGCTGAAGGATACGACTGTTATGCCCCAGATATGCCTGGGTCAGTTTTTTCTTACAGAATCAGGAGAATAATCAGCTAATCTTGGTGAAAACCAGATTTGGCAATTCATACGATCCTCAATATCAACCAGCTGGCATCAAGTACTATGTCGATGCATTTATTCCTCTGGCTACGCATGTTGGAATTGAGAAATTCCACGTATTTGGCCACCACTCCGGAGCCAGTATTGCCACAGAAATGGCCGTCTTACATCCGGATAAGGTCCTCAGTCTTTGCCTTTCAAGTCCTGCTCTTATGCCCCGTGAAGCTCAGATAAAGTTCGAGAAGGAACAACTTACTGCCTACAACAAGCCTACCCGGGACGGAACCCACTGGAACAAATCCTGGGATTTCATTAATGCCCACAACACTTGGGAGTTGGATCATTTGCAAGGATTAACTTTGGATGCAACTAGAGCTTGGCAAGGCCGGATTCAGATTTATACTTGTGTTTTTACTCAGCCAATGATTGAGCTTTTGAGTCAGGTCAAATGTCCGGTATTAGCTTTGAGCTCTACGGAAGGTGTATTATATGAGTATATGGACAATGTGAACAAAGCAGTAAGCTATAAATGACAGTGAATTATTTTGGTGTGCTAACAGCTAGGCAGAAACCAGAGGCAACGGTGGCTATTGTCCAAGGAGGAGATTTTGAAGTGATGAGAGATGTAGATGGAGTTTCTAAGGCGTGGATTCAGTTTGTAGCTAAATAAACCTGTAATTTGAAAGAATTCCTTAAATAATAGAGATGCCCTCAGATCACAAATAGCTGCTTTGCATCAATGAGTGAGTTCTTGCGTTTTGACAGATGCCGCCCCATAGTCAAGCTCTCTGTGGTGGTTCCTGATCTGAGTATCATTATTAACATCATCACTTTGGTCTCATAATATTCACAGATCTCTAAATAACTTGAGGAACCGTGGCCACGTCGAAAGAAAATGAGTCTGTCACTAGCAGTGACTCAGTTTCTGGTCCTTCGGGCCAGCAACTTCCGAAGGGCAGCATGTTCCCGATGGGGTGGAGCTCCCATCAAAAGACGCCGCAGGCATTTATAGTTAAACCTTACGTATTAAGCTCTGCTTTGCGTACGATATCATCACGAAGCATTCGGTACATGTCGCTCAAATGGCAACACAAACTCAAACTGCGATTCCTGTGCCACTAGGCCCACAGGATACTCCAAAAGATGAAACCATTCCCGGATTCAATGTCAACGAAGAATTTATTCGCACGGCCTTGGGCCAAGCAGACGTAAACTCTTTAAGACTTGCGCTCTATCAAGTCACTCAAGATGAAGAATTGGAAGCTATGCAAGTGACGAGGGCCGATTTCCGAGGAGGAGCTGTAGTTGACTATATTGTGTCAAAAGAGAATGAGGAGAAGGTTCGAGCCAAGGCTTTGAAATACCTCCTCATAGGACAGCAAAATATGCCATCACCACCAAGCAAAGAAGAAACTTTTAAGCTCATGGATCTTTTCAGCGATGTTCCAATGAGGTCAAACGATGCTCTGAGCTTCAACTATGAAGAAGGCTTCGAGGAACTCGCATTTGATGAGTTTCCACGTGATGTTCAGTGGAGTACCGGAAGTCCCCCAATTGAAGCGCTGAAGAATTGGAAGGTCTTGGTTGTGGGGGCTGGGATTAGTGGAATTGCTGCTGCAGTTTATCTCAAGCGGTTAGGCATACCATTTGAAGTTATTGAGCGACAGGATGCTATTGGTGGAACATGGTTGCAAAACAATTATCCTCACGTACGAGTCGACAGTCCATTCAGCGGCTTTCAGTACAAGTTCGTCAAGGACTACAAGTGGAAAGAGTACTTTCCTGCGGGAGACAAAATTCGAGAGTACCTTCAGTATGTCGCAACGAAACACGAAATCGTGGAACACACCAAATTCAGCCGAGAGGTTGTAGCAGCAAAATGGGACGAAACAGTATCGAAGTGGATTTTAACCGTCAAACACAAGAACGGGACAGAAGAGACGGAGGAATGTAACGCAGTCTTCAGCGCTGCAGGCCTTTTCAGCACTCCAAATCTACCGGACATACCGGGCATAGGATCCTACAAGCGACCGATATTTCATACTTCGCGCTTCGACCACAGTGTGGATATCAAAGATAAAAGAATAGGTTTGATAGGAACAGGCTCAACTGGTACACAAGTTGCTCCCGCTCTTGCTGAGGCTGCGAAGCACCTGACAGTCTACCAACGTACTGGTAAGTCGGACTATTTTACTGAAATTTCCTATTTCCAACTATCTCTGAAATCTCAGCATTGGAAATTTATCCCATATTGCGGATCTAGTTGTCTTCCTGGGCGACTTCATTAGCATTTTATTTAAATGGCCAAGCTAACTCTGAAATGCTTGTAGCTAACTGGATTGTCCCGTTTCCATTCTTCAGAAGTCCCGTCTCTGACAACATCAACTGGCTATTTACCAACATGCCATTTTATTGGAACTGGTATTGCTACGGGTCGTTCTTGAAGAGCCTGAACTTTTTTTCTCTTCAAAAGTTCGACGAGGATTGGAAAGCCAAAGGTGGAGCAATCAGCAAACGGAATGACGACGTTCGCAAGGCGTTGACAGAGTATGTGACAGAGTGTCTCAAGGACAGGCCAGATTTGCTCGAAAAGATGATGCCCAATCACGCGCCATTGGTTCGCCGGATGGCTGTGGATAATGGCTTTTATGATACTGTCAAGAGCGCGCACGTCGACTTGATCACAGAGGGAATTGAACGGATAACCGAAACAGGAATCATCACCAAGAATGGCGAAGAACGGGAATTTGACGTGATTGTTCTAGGTGCTGGATTCAAGGTCTCCCAATATCTTTGGCCTGTTGAATATTTAGGCACTGAGGGTATGACTCTCCAGAAGCTTTGGGAGAAAGATGGTGCACGATCATACCTGGGTATGACAATGCCAAACTATCCAAATCTGTTCATGTTCTACGGCCCAAACCATCAACCCCGAGCTGGGAGCGTACACTCGATGGGTGAGATATGGGCAAGATATACTGTCTCATCCCTCGTGGGCATGATAGAGAAGGGTGCAAAATCAATGGAAGTCAAGAGGGAGGTATTCGATGAGTATAATGCGAGACTTGATCGTCAGAATAAAGATCTTATCTGGGAATCGGAAGGCAAAGGGTACTATGTTAACAAGCATGGCAGGCAAGGAGTGAACATGCCTTGGACAAACGCGGAATACCACTCAATGGTCCAGAAGCCAAATTTTGAAGATTTCCATTTTAAATAGAAAGAAAGAGGAACAGTTAATTTGTAAATACGACAAGGGCAATGAACAGTATTCAGAGTATATCACTGATGTTGGTTGTAAGGAAGAAGGGCGCGTAGAAGGGGAGATTAGGAAGAGTGCATACTTCACATTGTAATTAGCGAACTCGATTAGATATCTCAAAATTTGAAACTCCTAAGTAATTTAAATCAACGAGATGTGAAAACTTAAACTGATAAGAGCAGTGAGAGAGATTGCGGCTGAAGTTTGCCTAACAACCTAACCGACCTATAAAATAGATTGTCTCTACTGGAGCGGACAAGATTAGACCAATCTAGTTCCAATCATCTATCCAACTCTACCGTAAGAACCAGCAATCAATTAGCAACAGAAGAGTGCAGTTCATAGAATGGCGTGTGTCGCTGGTCAAAGTCCGATGAAGACTATGTATTTGAGCAATTAAAGGTTGCTCCGTATAAATTTGCTTGTGACTGCACAGCAGATTGTTTCTTAAGTTTCCCAGATACTTGGAAACTGCATGGCACTAAAAGCGTAGTATAGAGACTCTGCTATATTATCAAAATGGCCAAGTAGTGAGATACAAAAATCGATATGAGTCAAAGCTAAAATACTATCACGTGACAACAGCGGCTTCTCTGAACAAACAGAATCAGTCAGTGATGTATAGAAATCCTTTGCGATCGCAATCTCGGATCATTCTTACCAATAAACCAATGAAAATAACTTGGAAGATTGGTGCTATTACGAACTGGTCGGCGATTGAGGTATTTACTAAATAGCGATGTTACAGATAGTGCCTTCCAATGTCCGTATATACAAGTTGTCATATCATGCCTTCCTTGAGGGAAACAATTGGAAAAATTTCTCTCTCTTCTTCAGAATCCCAACAAACATCAATCCTGCCCGTCCTCGTCCACTTCACGAATGACCAAGCCACATGTCAACGCCTTTGCTCGAAACGCACATGCTGGTCACTAAACAACGCGGAAACACAAATCAGGGCTAGAAAAGACTGTCTGAATTCCAATTATAAAGACGTGAGTGTCTAAATGTCTCGTTTCAATGAGTATTATATGCGGGATGTTGAAAATTTAATAGTTGCAGGTTCTGTATATCTCCTTGTAGTCAACTTCGGACAGCTCTGGTTGCCGTATAGTAGTATCTTGCCACAGGGGAGATATAACTACCCAAAAACGCAAAATTTTCGCCGTGAAAACGAAGATCGCTCAGGGACATAAGAACAACCTGACCAATAGACTTCATGATCTTAAGTAGGAATTATAATTCACAGCAATTCTGAGGAAACAGTTCCAAGTACTGTATTTTCAGAGAACAGGAATAACTATGGAAAGCAAAATGGCTATGGGAAGGAGCATAGAGCTGTTTCAATCGATAGAACACGATGGGAGCTGCTCTAATCCATCTACATCAGTCAGCCCTCCTCAAACAATAACGTCTCCGGTAACTAGTCCAGAATCAACATTATCTCTTATGTCTCCACATAAAAGAAAGCTGGCGGAGCTAGAGAATCTTCCACCAATTTCTTCTCACAAAAAACCAACTTCTCCGAAGACAGAAGTTCTACCAATTCATCTCTCGGGACTTGTCAAGGAGGTGCGTTTCTTAGAAACGGACTTAAAACATCGTTTCTCTAGGAGTCCTTCCCCCTCCTCGAAAGATCATCTAGCTTCCGCAAAGCTTGATCACTTATTTGAGTCAGCAGAGAGAATGACTGCAGAATCGAAAGATTATTCAGGTCATAGCTCACAGCTAAAGACAAAGTCTAAGATCAAGCTTCGACAACTCCTTCCACATCTTAAGCCTTTGCCAGAGGCTCAGCATCTTGTGCTACCTTCCATCGAAAGCTTAACAGACAACGGATCTTCATCTTCAGACTCTGAGATGCTGCCAGCGCGTCGTAGCCTGCCCATCAGAATATCCATAGCCTCTACCTTGTCTGGCGAACAAACTCCAGATATCCCACCAGGCAAAGCGCGCTGGCTCGAGCAGCTTGCTAAATATGGATGCGCTTTATGTGGACCAAACGCCAGCTGCAGATCTTTCCATGTGAGTAGCTCTCAGAACTTAAGTAAAACTAACGTAATCCTTCGACATCACTCCGAAATTTGACACCAGATGGCTATCGAAGCGAGCTCACATGATTTACTTCTAGCGTTGAATGTTTATTGACAAATTGATTTCTAGGGACCCTATGAAAAGGCTGATATCAAACTAGTTGCAAAGAAAGAATCTAGTCTTAATCGCACCCTTAATCCACTTCCAAAGCTCATCGATCTTGATATTAGCGAAGCCATGGCTGAAGTAAGTCTCGTCTCCAGAAATCTACTTCATCGTCCATAAGACTGACCGTGAACAGGTTGCGAAAAGCCAGCTGCCGTGGAATGTTACAGAGAGTGGTCCCTTTTGCTGCAAAGACTGTAAGAAAGATACTTCTTTGTGTCTCATCTCTTTGGGATGCATTCACTCCTATGTCTCTCGTCTGCAGCAATTCCATCCCTATTGTCTGCTCCTGTTTGATCTACTAATATGTCCTATCAACAGCTAACAGACCAATACAGTAAAGTACGATGTTCGTTCCTCTGCTGCATTCCTTCCAGACGAGAAGCATGATCCCATTAAGATATTTATGGCCACAATCAGCGAGGGAAATGAGACAGAGGTCTTTATGTGCCCAGGTGACCTTTCTGAAGAGCAAATGAGAGGAATCACCAAGATCATCAAAGTCAACCCTATCAAGAACTTCGATGACAACTCCACCTGGCTCTTCACCCCAGCACCTAATGGCGAAGATGACATCCTGTTTTATGGCTTCCTCCGTATCGTTACAGCCCAGAAGTTCGAGCAAGTTGGCAACAATGCCTATTTAGCATATGCTTGCAAGAGGCACGGGATGAAGTATCGCGTTGGCTACACCGAGGTCAAGTGGAATAAGTCAAAGACAACAGCCACCACTGGTGATCGTCGCATTGTATGTACCTTTGGTTTAGAATTGCTGAGAGCCGCGTCTGCTGCAGTGGAGCTGCAGATTTCGATGCTGAAGCTCCCAGGACCTCAAAAAGCAAGGCTAACTGTTAAGCAGGACAAGGCACTCCATCTCCCTATCAAGGCAACGTTTGATCCCCTTAGTATTGGCATGATGGGAGCTCTTGAGCGTGCCAAGGATTCGGGTGAGCATCACAATGACGAAGGTGGCAGACCTGGCACTTTCTTCTGAGCAGCAAGCCTATTTCCATCTAATACAATTCGCACTGGCTTTGAATGGTATGGGAAAGTACCAACGAAGAATTGTTATTTGATTCAAGGTTCTGCATTCTGGGTTATTCCATCGCGTTGGCGTGCTGAAAGAGAATGGAACGGACAGACTGCAAGGTTTAGCGTTCGCGGGTGTGGTATCATGCTACGCTTGCATACTCCTTGAATTAGCTAGCTTGCTTGCCTAAGATTCTTCTAGTCATAGATCGATTGGTTTTACAGATTAGAGGACACAAGAGCGTACGAGAACAGGCCTCTTGTTCGAGCTGCAGATATTTCAAGATGTGTCAACTTTTTTTGCAAGGTGAATTTAAACACGAACACGATGAAGCAGATTCAACACATCGCAGAAGAAAAAGCAGATGCAGAGACACGCATTGCGACCAAATTCAACAATATGCATACGGAATAAGCTGCAACAGGCAAACAGCAAACAGCAGGCACCACAACTTGTAGAGACCTTGGAAAGCAGCAATTTCAATTTCAATCTCAACTCCACTGATGGCCGTGCCTCTCACTTGTGCACCAGCATTCAAATAAACATCCACATCAAACATGAGGCATGACTGGTATCGATTTATGTATGCTTCGAGAGCTAAATCAATCACACGCAGATGTATATCGAGCGAACAACTACATGCAGCGCGCAAGTGTAAGACATGGCATGGCATGGCAAGTTGCTCTCATCTCGTGCCCTTAGTCTCCAAACGCCATTTTAGTTTTTCTATACCTGTCCCATTTTGTCTACCAAGTTCCAGTGATGTATCTATTCGGCACAAAAATCCAACTCTACTATTTATGCAGCTTCCTCACCATCATCGATTTGTGCAAATGTCCCCAGCCAGGATCTAACGACCACTAGGGCCGTAGTTGAAAGGATTTCGGCACAGCGGGCACGTGCTCTGACTGCTGCTCATGAACCAGGTGTAAAGACACTTGGAGTGGAAGAGATTGTTGCAGGTGGAGCATTTCTTGTCAGGTGTCTTCTTGTCTGATGAGATGATGGAGTAGCAGATTGCGCACTCAGTGTGGCCCTTCAGGGCAGAGATAATATTGCGGCGGAAGGTAGAGAGGCCTTCTGGGATGGAACCATTCTGTGTGATGGTGGTGTTAGCGGGGGCTGGATTTAACGTATGGGTGGGTGGGTAAGGAGGAAAACAGAGCGAGAAAGGCTATGGAGTGGAGGCTTACTGAGAAAGAGATCACGGCTTGAGTAGTGATCATGAAGCTCTTCCATTTGTTCTCAGGGATTCCAACACGATTGACACTCGACACAACAACCGAGTGAAGTGGATAGTTCGGGGGTAATTGAATGTTCATCTGCATCGTCATATCGTCAATTTCATAGCCTGCGTAAATATCTCGAGAGCGAGTGGATGTCTTGATGATAAGCTCCTTCTCGTCATCCGTACTTTCTTGGCTGTCAGCCCATTGCTGGACTTCCTCAAGATGTTCAGCGACGACGATCTGGGTAAAGAATTTCTCTGTCCACTGTTCGTACGCGATCTTGGTCGGTCTGGAATTACAGCTTGTCCACCAGGATTTGACCAACATAGGAGTATAAATTAAGGCAAGACAGTAAAGATTCGACAGCAGCCATCGCATGTTCTTCTCACTTCCTTCGGTATCAGCTGCAGTTTCTATGCTGTAATGTCGACGCATTCTGTAGTCAATCTCAGCCACTCCTAGATCTAAAGGATTGCCAACCGAATGTCCCAGAACGTCGGCAATAAAGATTAAGAGCGGACTGATGTAGTCGCCGCTCTTGAGAACCTCGGTGTAGTCATTGCGCACCTTGTTAGATGCGGTTGCGAAGGACTGGAAGACAAGGTGCCAAGTGAAGAGGTAGCGTCGGAAAGCCGGTGGAAAGTCACTAATTTCGGCTTCAGAAAAGTCATGTACCGAGGGAACCTCTAAGAGTAATGACAGTAGCTCGTCTGGGAATTGTGCGTCTATTTCATGTTAGCAAGACAACTGCTTAGATAGACTGATCATATTTACCTCTCTTTTCCAACAACACATCAACCGATATCTGTTGCTGAGCTTCTGATAGTGCACTGTTCAGCAGGGTATACGCAGAAATTTGAACCAACGGAAAGTCAGACGCCACGAGTGGGTACAGATCGGATAGCTCTGAAATGGGACGAGGGGGCAGATTTTTGAGAAGACGTGAGAGAAGGTCATCAATGTATCCCAAAGGCACAGTCGGCTTTTTTCTTCGAAGTTTGAGCACACTCAGAAGCCCGTGTATAATGTCGGCATCAAGCTCTTCAAATGCTTCCTGAAGATCGTCGTTGGGATCCTTCATCTTCTTCAGCACCGAGTAGAGCTTCAGTGACATTCCAATCATTGGAATGCTCTTGTCGGATAGTGAACCATTTTCGTTAGATTCCCAAATAGACACACAAAACTCCAAAGCTGATCCCCACTGCGGACCAAACATATCTCTAGTTGCAGGGAGCAAGAGTTGTAAGGCCCGGCACACCTCAGAAGATAATGCTGCATTGCTATTCGCCAAAGTTGGAGTCCAAGATATCATGTTCTTGACCGCGAACATGATCCTATTTTTCGCAACTGGAAGATATTCCTTGTAGATTTCCATGCATGCGTTCAATAAAATTACTTTTTCGAGAGTATTCAAAGAATCCGGTTTGGCATCAGCTAAATCGCTGAAAAGACGATTGCAGAATGTGTTGGTGATCTTGCTCTCAAGAAGGCCGTGGTCAATACCGATGAGAAATGACTGTGCAGCAAGGGAATCTGTTGAGGTGGTTTTCAGAATACCTAGGGTGAATAACCATTGCTCGCCACCGTCTGATTTCCAATCTTGGATGCCACATAGGGCTTCCAGCACTCGTGCCAGAACTCTCGATGAGTAATAACCATGGACTCGAGGGTTGTTATAACTCGTAGCTTGAATGAGAGTCCGGACGAGACCATGGATTGCTGTTGACGTGTCATATTCCGGGCTGGACCCTTTGGATTCTTCACTGGGACCATCACGCCAAGCCCAGCCGTTGGCGTGAAGCACGATGCTATTGACGATTAATTTGTAGTCGGCAATATATTTCCGTACGAGCTCGAGTTCCTCAGAGTCTTCGTTTGTCTCATAGAGCTTGTTCTCCTCCAGCAAATCAATTTGATCGCTGACTAGTTCTCGGGTTATCCCAGCAAGGCGAATTATGTTTTCTTGTTGCCAATCGGGCAAAATTTTCAGGAATTTAACGTCAGAGAAGAGTCCCACTGTGTACATAGCCAATCGAAGGGGTCTCGAAAACCCGTGTCCGTCTCGAACACTTAGTTCTTGCAAATCTGCACCAGCAGGTACTTGATGTTGTGGACCAAGCAAATAAAGAAGCTTTTTGTGAACGTCATCCTCCGACTCTTTGGCCAAGAAAATAGATCCAGCAAACGGTCGCATTAACCCCAAGGAGGGGTTTGGAGCTTTGATCAAGAGAGGAATCAATTCTTTAGCCCACAATACGAGATCTGGAAGTAACTTTTCGTAGATTTTGGAGTCTGTTGTCGCTAGGAACAATCCCCTAGCTTGCTTTACCAATGTGTCGGTGCTAATATCTCATCAGTATTCATTCGATGAGCTTTCAAAATGAGCTTATATCTTACCTTATGCCATTCCCAGAATGAAGACCAGAATTGATAGCATTTACAATGGCATGCTGTCGGCTCTTTTCACCATCTAGCCCACTAGTCAGAGTATCGATAATATTCCTGAGCGCAGTTTCTCTCGTATCTCCTGGAGAAGATAGCTCGGTCAAATACATTAGTTTCAATACTAACATGGTCTTGATATCCTCGGACTTGAGCAGCACCGGCTTATTACGAAACAGCAGCTCAAGAACTTCGAAGGCTCGTAAGAAGTGGGGTCCAAAGAAGTTGGGTGCAAGTTGCTCAACAAGTCGTGCTTCGGAGGCTGTATCCATACCATTAAAAATGAGAGCTTGCCGTAGTAAAGGGAGTGATTCAGGTTTCCCCTTCATGAGCTCTCTTATTTGCTCAACAAAAAACTTTTGCAGAGGGGTATGACAACGAGCAGTGTGAGAGATTAAGCTCGTGAATGTTGGACCCTGCGAGGAATCTGGAGCCTGGATCTCACCAGGATTCTCATTCAGTGACATTAGTGCAATGATTGCTTTAGATTTTGTGGTTGCATCCGGAATCGCTAGTATGCCATCGATTGCTTCTTCCCATAGTTCGCGATAGCGGTTCCTGTCCTTCCCAGCTTCACCCACGTGTTGAAAGATAGAAATCACGTATTTTGCTGATGGGGACGTCATCATTTGGCCAAACGCTTTCAAGAGGAATTCTTCGGACTCGGACTGAATATCGTCCACATGAGCCAATCTTGGTACCAGTCTCAATCCAGCTTCTGCTATTGCTGCCGCTGAGTATGGCTTCCCATTTCGTGCTGCTGCTGTAGTAAGTGCAGAAAGAAGGATTTTTTGTGATGGCGACAAAATATATTCGAAGTTGTTCTCTCTGCCCGATTCAATAACTGCTGCAGCAAATTGGTACCATCGCAGTCCTCTTGATGCAACAGAATCTTGAGACTCCTTGTACCCTTGCGACTGCTCCGGAAGAGAGGTTTGAATACTGGTGATAAGTAGTTCACCAAGACGGTTCCACTCATTGGAAAACGATAGGTTAGCTTCTTCTCCGCCTAATGAGGCGCAGATATTGAAAAGCTTTTCTAAAGTTTTTGTCGTAGCTGCAGTTGATCCTACGGTCGTGTTTTCAAGCCACTTTTCGAACAGAGGGTAGAAAGCTGCTTCGCAGAGTTTAACAGGTGACATAGCTAAGGGCAGACGAGAAACGAGGAGGTCTGCAGTGTCAGCATAGCAAATCCATGCTACAGTAAGATGCGACTGCATCGTACTCCTATTCTGAATACCTGCCTCTAAAGCAGTCAGGATGAGCTCTGAGCTCTTGATATCTGGGCTGAGAAATTCTTCAGGCAGCGTTCTGAGAAATTCCCGGAGAACGGTCCAGTACTGCTCATTGCAACTATGCGAACCTTTGGAAATAAAAGAGCGCAGTGTCACTGGTAGATTCTTTTTGACAGACGTCAAGGTCCACACCTGCGGAAACTTGGTAGAAAGGCTAATAAATGCGGAGAGAAGGCTGGAAGCTGTGGTTGATTGAGAGGCGTGGAGCCCTTTAACAATAACATTCTTGCTAACGAGCTCGAGACTTCCCTCGATGATTTCAGGCTGGTGTTCCACACATGTGACCACTAACTCGTTGACAGCCTTTCTGACATTTGCATCTTTACTCGCAGCCAAGGACCAGACAACTTGATTATTCAAAAGAAGCTCTTCGTACTTCTCTTGGTGTTTTGATATGTCATCTTTGTGCAGGCTTGACAAGAGGCTGATGATGAGGTACAAGCTAGAGCTGACCACCCTATTGTACTTATCATGCCTATCATCCTCGCTCATGGTCCTCTCGTCAGACAGAGTCTCAGGAGTCTCATTCAGCGCGTCTTGGACGTAGTTAAGAATTGCGCCTTGGCATTGCTTTTTCAAGAAGGCTACCTTGGCATCTGTGTCCAGGAAGGACGCCAGTGTGGTTGCAGCTGCCTTAGCAGCCCCTCGGTCCTTATCATAGAGGCCAGCGAGCCATGCTCCAGCAAGCTTGGGAATATGTTTCTCCATTCGCTTCCTCGCCGACTTTAGGAGATCGCAGAGGATTAACTGCGAAAGCTCACGCACCCGCCGTGAATTTTGAATCGAGAGCCGCGGATAGAGATTCACCTAGATCGCAAGATGTTAGCAATTGCAATGACCTTAAATTACACATCAACTACAAAGCAACTGCACAGTACGAGGGGAATTGGCTTACCCAAGCCTCCAAGATCGGATCCTCCACCCCACCACCATCACTGTGCGGATGTGCTTCAATGTAGGCTCGCAGATCGTCGAGACCTTTTGCTTTCGTGGTAGCATCTTTCTTCGTGAGGTTCTTGAAGGAGACAACGACATTGGGATCGCTGATGGTGGAAAGGTCCGCGGGTTCTGCGAGATAGGACAAGACATTGCTCGCGACATTAGACCCAAAGCCGCCGAAACCTGAACTGGGGGCCGCCCGGCTGCTCGACGCCTGCAACTTGAAGTTACTTCGCTTGCTCATGTTTGCGGATCTTCTCGCTGACAAAGATGTCGACTGCGCGCCGTTCAACGGTTGTTCGATGGCATAGAGAGGGGGCAAGGCTGAAGTGAACGTCGGCGACTGCGGGGCACGAAGGAGGCGCGAGAGTGACGCGGTTTCTGGTGAAGTGGGAAGATGCAGATCCGGACTATGAGTATTTAAAGAATGACGGGATGGACGCGTAGAAACAAAGCACGGCAAGTAATTGTCCCCGGAGTGAACAAAGGCTGGTGGGCGTGGAATGTCCGCCTTAGTTCCATATCAAATTCAAATCATCAGCACTTCCATTTTTGTGTCCGGCGAGCGCATCCAGCCAGCCTCCCGCCCCGCCTTCGGGGTATGACGCTGTTCCGCTGCTGATGGGTCTAATCGGCTTCTTGCCTGGCAGCCCCAACGGTCAGGCAGAAGCTGCACGTGCCGTAGCGTCACCGGGTCACACGACCAATTGCCATGCGTCAGGTAGAGCACTAATTTGTTCGTTTTGTGCAAATTAGTCCTCATTTGTGCCTTTGTGCTCGTTGGTGCCTTGGGCTTGTGGCTGGCACTGGGTTTGAGCCTGAGCTTATCCGGATGATTACGGATGTGGAGCGCCAGGCGTGGGAGCTAGCTTACCCCGCCCTGAGGTAAGGTAGTGTATCATCGCCTGCCTGTGGTACCGCCGCTGTCGTCGTCTCTGAGCTCCATCCGTACGTCCCGTCCTGTTAATGCACCGTTACTCCTTTAAATGATCCTTGGATCCTCTGCTTGCTTGTGTGACTTTACCATCTGCAAGAACCCTTCCGACATCTGCGAGATATCCTAACCTCCTAAGCCATTCACTTGGTTAGGGAAGGAGTTAGTGATCAGGCACCTTCTGCGTTCCTCAGAGATAACCCCACAATCTCCAGTATCCCGAATACCTTCTTCAACCAAGATAACACAATAACACCCTCCTACCACGAACGACGAGCATCTCCTCCCCCTACTTCCTCTCAGAGAATCGTCTGCCACCTACCTATCCTTCACGCTGTCTTTGCGTCAACCAAAACACTACCTTATTGCCCAACACTCCCACCACTTCCCATTGCGATTACCTGGCAGATCGAAGCCTTGAACGTATTACCATATTTCCTGGTTCCGGAATAACTTCTCCGTCTATTGTTCTCAGTTCTTCTGCACATTTGAGGAACTACTGTCTTCTGCCACACGTCTGAGATCACGTCCCTTCGCCCACTAGTCCATCAGATCACCAGAATAGCTTCCGCTCTGGCAAGTTTACAAATAGCATCTCCCAATTGAACTGCTTAGAGTTTGTATTGGCTGCACCCTCATATCCTGCTTGGATTGGTATCTTATTACCTTTTTGACGATCTGTGTTCCAATAAAATCTCGACCAACTCTATCCTTTTGAAATATCGTCTTTTTGTAAGTATCTAATTTCTTACACACTTGCTGTATCATAGTGCTAATGAAAAAGTGGTCCATGATTATGAAACGACGGTGAGGCTGTTCAAGATGCTTCAAATACAGACTTCCGCCGTCTCTAATCAGTCTTTCCGGCTCTCCATAACTGCTGGGACTGTTCTGAGGGCTTCTACCGTTTCGCTAAGAAAACCTCGGACACAACAGCAAACCCGAAACTTTCGGTTTGGTTTATGGTCTTCCTATCTCGATCAGAACTATGAAAAAGAATGCCGCCGCCGTCACAGAATTGTGAAGCATAAGTACATCGAAGCACTCAATCGAAAGCTCTCCTGGGATCGCCATTTTCCAGGCCATCCAAAACAGTATGGCTTCAAAGGCTTCATGTGTAGTGCCTGGCACAACCAGGATTCAAGGCCTGGTGGGAGATGGGTCAATATTGATGGATTGAGAACCCCTCGGGAGGAGTCAACAAAGCATTCTAATGAAGTAAATGATTGGGGAGATCTCCGGCTTCAAATACAACGTTTTAAAGCATCCCTCAATGAATCCTTGCGTGTGGGGTCTGAATCCCTTCGACATGATCCTCGACGTCATATGAGGGGGGGTCCGAGTCCTGATTCAACATCTGGTTCAGACAATAGTCCTTTGCAATCACAAATTTATAGTCATGAAAGTTTACGAAGGCGATTTCAAGCTCAGAAATCCTCGCCTGATCCTGAATACACGATTGATCCAATCACAAACCGGAAGGTATACAAGACCTCCCCAGCACCCATCGAGGAGATTGCCCACGACCGGACAAGTATTCCAGTTCAAACCTTCAGATTCTACAGATCGCAGTTCCAAGGAGCTGATCCATCTTCTGGAGACAAATTCTCCGGCAATTTTCATGGACTAGCTTCTACTGTCAAGGCCTGCGACCCAGTTCAAGAAGGTCTCAAAGAGTTCGACTCGAAAGTCGACTACTCAGAGGGGGCATTATATGATGTCTCAAAATGTGGTATTGATTACAATAACTGTGCGCAGGCTGGTCTCAAGGAACATGACGAAAAGCTTTCCAGAAAATATTGTGAAGCGGATTTCAGTAAAGAGAGTAGAGAAGGCCCTCCTCTAGACAACAAAAAATCTGTGGGAGCAGTAACAGAAAGCCAAGATGATGTCCACAGCGCAATCAACCACTATGAAGCAACTGTCACACGTCCGAAGGACCTCCTGAAAGCCATCCAGGAGTATGAAGCGAAGCGACCAAGGTTCCCTGATGCCCTTTTGAAGAGCGACGGAAAGACACACCCACTCATCCAAGCGATCGAAGAGTTCGAAAGTGGTAAATCTAAGAATGGGGGCCAGGCTATGAGCGACACAATGCTAGATCCACTGCTTAGGTCAATACAGGAATACTACACGGAACTCAGAATGGAAAAGATAATGGCCGAGAAGAGTGGCAGAACAATCGACAGGCAGTTAGCGGATGTCCTCAAACCCATTGAGGAGTATCAAAGATCTCTATCTCAAGCACGACTTCGAACTGGATTGGTCGAAGAAGGTTTGAAAGACTATGACTCCAAAGTCGACTACTCACGGGGGCGACGCGACAGCATCCTTCGCCTTGCTGGTGAAGACAAGACTGAGGATCTTGACTTACTTCGAGCTAGCGATATTCGTGCTGCATCTGGAATCTTCAGGAACACACGGATGGAAACCGAGGCAGAGAAATCAGCAAAGAGGGAAGAATTGGAGAATGCTTTCAGATTGTCTCAAGACCGTCAGATTCCATCTGAGGAAGAATCAGCTGCATTTCGGAGAGTTAAAGAACTACGCAGCGGTCAATTCGAGAGAGACATTTTGTCGAACGTCCAATCCAGCGGCTCGGATCAGGCGCAAGACGCTCATGTCCCTGAAAGTTCGGCGACCAGCAGTCGCAGAAAGTTAACCGGGAATTTCGTGCGCGATTTCCCTGAAGATTTTGAGACTACCTGGCAAGAGCAAGACTCTGGCAGTTTGATGCCAAAGCCTGAATCATCACAATCGAACTCCCAATCAGTGGCGCCAGCATATAGTCCCGCAACAAGTGGGCATGCAGGGAATCCTAACGCTCAAAGAATTGAGACTTCTCTGGACCGTACCACGCAACAATCGTCAGAGAAATTCGAATCGACAATGAAGGCTAAAAGTGGATCCGCATCGCTTGATGCTGGAGACCAATGTCTCGATTCATTTGCAGCGCGATTCGGTGAACGAGGCAGCATTAATGCCACCGAATTGGAGAGAGATGAAGATGCACTTGCTCGCGATGTTCGCAGTATATATGAGCAAAAGTACGGCACTATCGATTCTCAACATCGACAACTTCCTGACGTACAAATCGCTCAAGATATACCCTCACCCAAAGTTTTAAACATTGCCAGTGATAAAGCGGATCACCACCCAACCTTGTACAAGATACTTGCATACGATCCTACGATGCAATCCATCAGTGAAGCTGAAACGACAAGTATCGTGGAAGATTCTTCAACTCCTCTTACTCCTGCAGAGGTCCTCCTAAGGCTCTCGAATCCTGCCAAGTTCTTTCCCCATTTCCTACCGCTGCAGTCTCAGGGGTACGAAATTGTTTCTGGCAGCGGCGATGTTCTGGTCTTCCGAAAAGTACGATCTTCTGGCATTTATAGTAACGAGATTCCAGTCGAGGGAAGATCTCCATCTGATGAGGCTCGTCGTAGAAAGGTAACCAATCCAATCGATGGCATGCAAAGAAATGCATTCGCCGCGACCGGAGACTTTGCGAGCCCCACTGGCTTTGTGAATCATGATCTACCTCGCGGATCTGATCCTCCCTACAATGTAGATGTTCGTCGTGAAGAGCCGGTTTTCAGTGGAAAGAGCAAATGGCAAGGAAAATCGGATGAGGTACCTCCTCGGAAGAGTCGTGGAAAGAAAGTGCTCGTCAGCGCTGTCTGGGTGGCGGGCTGCTGCTACGCTATGGGTGTCGTTACGGAGTTTTTCAAGAATGGCGGTCCCGATGGCCTTCAGGGCTTCTAGGATTCTCAGTTATCATTAGCATGGCGTTTGGGTTCATTGCAGGTTATTTAGGTATGTGAATATCACCCATTGGAGGTCGAGGCTATACATTATACGGATTGGTTAGCGGGAGGAACACTGGTAGACTGTCTTTTAGGTTGGTGTACAGGCATTGTTGAAGAGATTGATGCGTTGGGTTTCGATAGCATCATCCTCCTCCTCTCTGATGTAGCATAGGTAGATGAATCCACTCATGTTTGTCCAGCTTCGTGTCAGTTGCGTGAGACTAGGCCGCTGGGCTTTTCGTCATCTGAAGACAGCGATGGAAAACAAGAACCAAACGCTTGTCTTGAAAAATTGCTTCTGATTTCATCTCACTCCTCCTCTCTTCATCCTACCTTACCATTACTACCATCAACTCATACTTGCTGTCAAGTCGCATCCGTTATCAATATCACAATCTCAAATCCGATTCTTCAGGTCCTGCAGCAAGACCAAGAATTCGTCGTCTCGCTAGGTAGAATTCAAGCAGGAGACTGCTACACGACATGGCGAAGATGAAACAAACTGCTATATAGAGAGGACGTTAGAAGACAACAGACGTTTCAGCCACAACAGAGGTAGACTATGTGAAGATGGCATAATACATCTTGTCTTGCTCTGCTGGTTAAACGAACAAGATGGAGCCTCTGCGGATGAGGTAGAGTTGAGGCAGGGTAGCGTCATTCGTGATGTGTGTGGGTAGAGTTCAGAGGAACTTCCTTAGTAGAAATACCATCCGCCACCCAAGGCTAGCAGGGCAAAAGCGCTTATGGGTGAGATGTATAGCTTTTATTGCATGTGACATCTTCATGTCAATAATAATACCAAAATTCAACAAAATGTTTATTTAAGAATTAGTTCCAATCATACATCATCAAAATACTCGGCAGATCTCATAGAGCATCCCTGCCCTGCCTGGGGTAAGCCTCACGTGTTGGTAGGGCTACTGTGCCACACTGGTACCTGTAAGCACGTCCTGCCAGCAACACCATTCTCACTTAACTTCCCAATCTACCTAGACTCTTGACTATTTTATATCTCTACACCTCCTAATCCCACTCCCAAAATGGGGTATTACGAAACTTACTGCCAGCTCTGCGGGGTCTCGCCAGCCATCGCTCGGATCCGGACACCCTACGAGCCGCTATCGGCCGCGCACTCGTACAGCAGCATCACGGGGTTCGTAGCTGTCGAGGAGGATGAGCTCTGCGACCCTGCCATCTCGGGCTGCTATCGCAATCCGCGGCTGCACCGGTTTGGCGAAGATGATGACCAGATGTGGAACGAGCATGTTGCTGGCCCGGGCTGTGTGAGTTCGCAGGGCTATAGTGGCTTCCGGATTGCAGAGAGTGAGATGAAGGGCTGTAGGGACTTGTGCTGCTTGGTGTTGAAGGAGGAGGGGTGGGTTGAGGAAGAGGGAGATCAGGATTGGGAGCGTGAGGCGGACGGGAAGTACTTTTTAACTGGGTGTGGTGATGGGTCGCCTGATGAGGTTAGTGGGTTGGTTTGTTCCTTTCTCCATTTGGGCACTTTGAACGAGAAGTTGAGCTGGAAGGATCTTTATCGAGGTTATTATTTGAGTGATGTTGAAATAGAGTCTTGCTGACTCAAGCAAACTTAGGGGCCGCTTGAGAATCTCCGGCCGGTGAGACATGGAGTAACAGAGACATGGCCATTCAACACACTAGATGGAGTAAGTCTGTACTGGGTTTCTTGAGAGATCATGGCTAATATAACTTGCAACTCAGGGAGACGAAGGAGCCTTGCCATTGCACCCGACCTGTTTTGAGATTTTCAAGAGAGTTTCCATGGACCGCCTGGGAAAAGTTGACGTGCATGGCTTGTGGTCTTGGCGAGCGGTATGAATACTTTCGTTGATCTTTAGTGTTTGATTATGGTTAAATCCTATTGCTACGATTTCTCTATTATGAAAATGAAGGAAGAGTGCTGACAAAAATAATCTAGAATGAGCCAGAGGATTTCGATGCTTTCCCACGTGGTCTTGCAGTGAAAGGTGCGAGGGAGCAGTGGTGGAATCATGAAGTTGGGCATGAATGGCTAGTAAGTACCTTATTTTATTTACTTCAAGCAGTCATCTCCCGGTTCTGAGGCACAATTTCGGACTCAGAAATCGACTCCTCTTCATCTTTTGAGTACAAGCTAAAAGGAGTAGGCCGCAAACCCCGTCGAAGTCCCAGGTTTCGACCTCCTACTCAAATCATGCTTCCAAGAAACCCGCTGGGGTGCAGAAGGTAAACCAGTACCGTACGACGTGCACCAAGGTGCCCTCAATTTTGTCTACACCGATCCGAGTGATACCTACCCGCGGGCTCATTCTATACCTCCACCCGCCGCTTCTAACCCGTCGGATATCTTCATGCGTTTGCCACAAGAGCTTCTCTACATGATTACTAGTTCACTCTCATCCAAAGACGTCGCGAACTTACGTCTTGTAACGTCCGCTTGCAGACAATTGCCTATAATCTTCTTCCGCCAGCTCCTGCTAAAGGAGATGCCTTGGCTATGGGAAGCGCGGGACTTGCCCGTTGGCACGACAAATTGGTACAAGCTGTGGACAAAGATGATGGTCAGCTGGAGGGACTTAAAGGGAGTGAAGAACAGACGCCGCATTTGGAAGGATGTCAATGAGGTTGTAAGACGAATTGAATGGTACCGCGGAGTGGGGATGATTGTCGATGCGTAGGTCGAGGCGGTCGAGTTGGCGCGCAAGCAAAATGCAGTGCACAAGCGCGGTATGTGCTTGAATGCCGAGACACCTGACAGGACCATGGACTGGCCATACAGATACAGATCATTGTTTGTGCCCGAGCAATGCGGTTGGGATGTTTCATCGCTTGGCGTCGAAGTTTTGGAGCGAATGGTCGGATGAAACAAAGTTCAGAGCGTGTTTCAGCGCTTTAACCTCTATCCAAATTCTCGCCCGGGTTGCAAAGATTTAGCAGATTTGCATCTATCCATCCGTTTTCTGTGTCGTGTTATTGGAAGCTATCGAATTGTGATGCACCAGCACTTGCTGGTAGTCGAGATATAGTAGTGCTCGGAAATAGAGTTTGATTGACACGGCTGGTTCCGTGGGTAAGCTACTATGTACCGTACGGGCCGCTACGGAAGTAAGGTAAATACTGCAGTATTGAACTGAACTTAGAGCCAAGCACTCTCCCGATGCTTTCTCATTGGTCAAAGAGAGAGGGGACCGAAGTCAAGTGTTTTGACAGTAGCTTGAGTAGCTCGAGTAGCTCGAGATTAGATCCGGAAACATCAAACATCAGCCCTTCGTTGCGATGCGAGATATCGCAAGCCAACTTTTCAAAGTTTCCTCCTGATTTTCACTTTCGCTCCCTTTCATTGGCGCTTCCATCTGTAGACTGTGCACTAAGTTCGATACCTCAAGGTCCTGGCAAGTCTTTCGACCCCGCAACGGCGCCACTGAAAGGTGCACGGAGGTCCTCATTCGTTCGATGGTCTTTGGGTGGGCGTGCGTTCAGGAGTCTGGCGGTTTGGTGATGTGGTCCAGAGCGATAGTCGGTGCTACAACCTACGACCTGGCTTCCATGATGTTTAGCTCAGGACGGGATATGTCTGTTGAGTTGGAATATTTAAGAGGCATGGCTCCCCGTTTTCAAGAGACCAAATCGCTCTTGAGCACTCGCAGTTCTACACATCGATATTTGCCATCAAGAACGTGAAAATGGCTTCTTCACTATCGGAGCAGAGTGATGGGGAGTTGATCCCTGGTACGGAGATCATGTTGCAGACCAGTGACGGTCTGAGAAGCTCTTCTGAGTTGATTCTTATCCCAGAACCCAGTAACTCACCTGACGATCCATTGGTACGTTTTTGTTGCTCTGATACGTTGTTGGGTTACTGACGATAGAAGAATTGGAGTCCTACCTGGAAAGCGATTGTACTCTCCAACCAAGTTATCTTTGTTTTCATCTCCATCTTGACTCCTCTCGCTATTGCGCCTCTAACACCTATCTTCATCCAAGAGTTCCACACTACCCTGCCAAAGGTCAACATGCTGGTTTGTCCCTCTACACTCCGATCTCTTTTTCGATGCTGACAGCACATCTAGTTCGGAGCTGCGGCCATGGCTTTGGGATATGCTAACTTCATTATTGTTCCCTTCAGCAACATTTTTGGAAGACGCCCTACAATTCTCATTTGCGGCTTGATTTGCGTCCTTGCTAATATCTGGCAAGCCAGAGTCACTAGCTATAACAGCTTCATTGGAGCTAGAGTTATCAGTGGCTTAGGCGCTGCCGCTAACGAATCCATTATGCCAATGATCATTTCTGATGTGATGTTCCTCCATCAGAGAGGTCTTTGGATGGGACTTTATTTGTAAGTGGAGCATACACTATGTGACGAGAATATATACTGACCTTGATAGCTGGGCATACTTCATCGGTGTCTTTATTGGCCCAATTATTGCTGGAAATATCGGCGCTCATGTTTCCTGGAGATGGTTCTTCTGGGTGTGCACGATAGCCCAAGGTGTAAGTGCATTCCTTGTCCCCTGTAAGAACCCAACTGACTTCCATAGGTCAACCTCATCATGCTCGTCTTCATGATGCCCGAGACGCGTTATATTCGTCCAACTGCCAACAGCTCAGGCAGCATCACCAGCGCCTCGGACGACCGGACTCTCCAAGGCAAGGATGAAGAGATCAATGTCACAACCCAAGCCAAGGGACAAGAGAAAGCCACTTCTCCTTCTAATCAGACAAGCGTTCACGTTCAAGCCGCTTCTGGGAGCCGTCCAGTGGGAAGACCAAGCAAAGCGCAATTCTCACTCATTCCTCGCCCACAGTTCGAGGCCAAAGATGTCATTTTCCGAGATATCATTGCTCCAATTCAGATCTTTACTTTCCCCATCATCTGCTGGGTAGCTTTTGCATTCGGCTTTGCGACCAATTGTTTGTTGGCATTGAACTTGACCCAGTCACAAGTCTTTGCTGCTCCACCTTATCTGTTCAATCCTGCCCAGGTTGGATTTGTGAACTTTGCGTTCGTGGTCGGAGGTATCATTGGACTTGCGACTGCTGGTCCTTTCAGTGACTGGGTCAGCATGCGTGCTACGAAGAAGAACGGCGGCGTGAGAGAGGCGGAGATGAGACTGATTGCTTTGGTGCCCTATATTGCTATTTGCCTGGTCGGCATGGTTGTAAGTACTCTTGATTTTAGACTGCATGATGCAACGTCGGCTAATAATAATAGGTAACTGCTGTAGGATATCAGCGCCACTGGCCTTGGGAGGCAGTCGTCATTCTTGGGTATGGCTGTGTCGGTATTGAAGTTGTTGCCATCCCGGCTATTCTCATCGCTGTAAGTTGCCCATCGCAGATACACTAGAACTATACCTAACAAAGGCAGTACGCCGTGGATTGCTACAAGCACTTGCCTGGTCAAATCATGGTTTGCGCAACGATCGTTAAGAACACCTGGGGTGTAAGTTCTCCCACACGTAATGTCTAAAGCAATAACTGACTCTCTTAGTTCGGTATGATCTTCTATTACAACGACTGGGCTGTCACTCAAGGCTTCCTTCCACCCATCTTGACTTGGATGGCGCTTGCTGTTGGTGTTACAACCATTGGTATGGTGGTGTTTATGATCTGGGGAAAGAGCTTCCGAAGGAGGACTATGAATAGCAAGCTGCACCACTTGTGAGAGGCTGGCAACTAGTGTGCAAAATGTGCGTGTAGAGCAGTAATACAGTTGACGAATAATTTTGCTACGTATCAGGAGTAATCGTAGTTAATCAAATAGATCGAGAGTACAATCCGAACAGGAGCAGTTTTTGCTATGTGTACGACCTGCATCTTCTGTGTTTCTTCATCTGCAGACAGGCTGTGACTGACAACTCTTATTTGCCACTCATTTCCGAGGCCTTTGCTGGAAAACTTTCGTCCATGTATTTGCACTGGTCGTAAGCAATTATCGATGTCACGGCGGAGATGGTAGTGGGGGCCTTCAAGCCGAGACCCTTGAAGCAGCCAACGCGACGGCGCGATTGCCTGGCACTCCGCCGCGACTCGGACAAGAGCACAACGTCAAGCCACCATGCCCCTCAAAAGCAGTCATTTGCACGAGATGGTTTCCTCAATTGCGATCCAACTTCGCACGTATCTGACTTCGGATTCAATCAGCATAATCAAATAACCTTGCTTCGACTTGGATCCCTCCATAAACACGGATCATCACCATCAAAATGGTTGCGTTAGATCTTGTCCATGCATCCAATGCCCGCCTGCGAGAGCTAGGTCCTGGCCTCGTCGCCCTGTTCGGTATGTTCGACTTTGTCTCTCCCCATTTCTGGACCAGTTGCTAATATCTCAAAGTGGGTGGAACAAGTGGAATTGGAGAATTCACACTCAAGGAGTTCGTGCACAACGCTGTGTCTCCACGCGTCTACTTTGTCGGCCGCTCAAGCTCTGCCGCAGATAGAATCATCAAAGAATGCGCCGACCTCAATAAGGAGAGCAAAGTCGAATTCTTGCAGGCCAATGTGAACGAGCTGAAGGAGGTAGACAGGGTGTGTGAGGAGATACTGAAGAAAGAGGGACGACTCAATTTATTGGTACAATCGCAAGGGAATTTGAACCTCAGGGGTCATGATTGTTCGTACTTGAATATCCAATATATGGTGAAACATGTAAAGGCAATTGCTGATTGTGCACAAAAGTGTCTCCGGAAGGCTTAGACAGAAAATTCTCCCTCAACTATTACTCCCGCATGCGCTTCATCACCAACCTCCTCCCCCTGCTCAACACAGCTTCCGCATCTCCTCCACATTTCTCCCGAACCCTCTCGATCCTCGGAGCTGGCCATGAGCAAAAAGTCAACCTCGCCGACCTCGGTCTAGCAACCACCTTCACCGGTGCGCGATGCGCTGCGCATTCAACGCTCATGAACGACTTAATGACCGAGGAACTTTCAGCAAGGAACCCAGCCACGAGTTTCGTGCATTCGTACCCCGGAATTGTGTTCACGAACATCGGACGTGAGCTACCGGCTTGGGCACGTGTTGGCATGAAGTTTCTCAAACCGCTGCTAAGTTTCACATCCATCAGTCAGGAGGAGGCGGGCGCGAGGCAGTTGTTTATTGCGACGAGTGGCATGTTTCCTCCTGCGAAGCTTGCGGAAGAGGGGAAGACGGCTAGTGGAGTACCCCGGGAGATGGCCTAGTGGTTGCGGAGGGAAGTGCCGGCAAGAAAGGCAGTGGTGCTTATTTGGTGAATTGGAATGGAGATATTACTACCAACGGAAAGTTTGTGGATGACTACCGAAAGCAGGGAGTGGGAAAGACGGTATGGGAGCATACCATGGGAATCTTTGAGAGTGTGGCAAAGATCAATGCTCAGCGTGGCGACGTAAAAACAACGTGAGGACGTTGGGTTTTAGCTCCGTGTTTATTTACTCCAGCCTGACGTTAGGGTTGTCTCTATGAAATTCTCCGCTCTCACTCGAGACGTTATTGAGTTACACTAGTTTTGGTAACTAATGGAAGAGACAAGATGTAGCATCACCAACGGTGTCGTCTTGTCGATTTCGCGGGCGCGAAAATCGACATGACAACTTCCGCCCCAAGCAGCTCTGAACCGCCAAAGGTTTCTTGAGTGGTCTTGCAAACACGATTGGGCTCTCTCTAGTCACGATCATAAGCAAATGTAATGAACGAGAGAAAGTTCTCCTAGCGCAAGGGCAATTAGAGCACCCAAAAAAATTGGCGAACGAGTCTACCAGGTTCACCAAATCATGCTTGCGATTGGCTTTCCGTGCATACTCAGTTTGTTCTACTGCTTTTGCTTATCGACTCACTACAAATTCGTTGGCAACCAGAAGGAAGCCCCACGTGACAATATTGCCATGCGGCTCCACTTCCAATGCCCGAACATCCCCGGACAGGATCAGAACCACCATCAAGGCAGAGCACGCACGATAAGCATCTACCTCAGATTTACTGAAGCGGCAATTCACTAAGAGGCTTCCCCGAGTGCTCGCATGTTAGCATTAGCAGACTTCTATATCGATCTTATACCATCTCATATCCTCCCATCAACGACTACCCACCCCACTTTTGATACACAGTAATTGTCACAAAAGATGCAGGCTACAGCAAGCTCCACTGTAAAAGACATCAGCTCAGTAGCCCCTGCTGCTATTCTGAATCCAAGAAGAGCCCCAAAGTCTCGAGGTGGATGCCAACGATGTAAAGCGAAAAGAGTCAGTGCTTCCTCAAAAGCTTCACTAAAAACATCACTAACCGTACATAAGCTCAAATGTGACGAGCAAAAGCCAGAATGTTCAAATTGCTACAAGAAGAACATAGCCTGTCCGGGCTACAAATCAAAGTCTCTGGTGTGGTCAACCAAGCATGAAAAAACTTTAGTGGCAAATCCTCATGCCTCATTGCCATCATCATCCAGAGAACTTGCCCGGAGCTTGACAAAGTCCATTTTGAGAGAGGATAATTTATCTGAGGGTCTCGGTTCATCACCACCTGAAGAGATAACTCCTCAGCACGCGTCACAGATGGAGGGCATGGATCAGACCCTAGTGGAGCAGACCTTGATGAAGGATCCTACCACAGTCACAGATAGTCTTTCTGCAATACGGCAGCAGCTCAACCGCTCCACAGTACCTGAATTCCTCTTACATCTCCCGACCATGCTCGTCGAGTACTACTTCAGCTATGTGTGTCAGATATTCTCTTCGTTCGATGGGACGATGAACCCATTTCGATCAACAGTCGGGAGACTCTGGGATGGCTCAGCACCGATATATTACGCCATTCAGAGTATGGCTGCTGCGTATCTATCGCACCACTTTCCTCGTATGGCACCTGTTGGCGTTCAGATGCAACGCGAAACTTTTAAATGCTTGTATCAGGCCACGCAAGAAAGTCGTGATCCTGGAGAGAATCTAGATAAGACTCTTCTTACAGTACTTCTCGTTGGTCAGACCACTGCGTGGCATAACCCGAAGGATCTTGGCTTGGTGCATTTAAAGACCGCCAAACGTCTGAACCAGAGAAGGATAGATCAGCAGGAAGGGTTGATCGACAGTAAAGCTCGAAGGCAAAACGAGTTCTTTGAACAGTGTATTTTGTATTGGGACATGCTTGCTGGATATGTCGAGGACGACGTGGATGAATTTGGGTTTAGTGAGCGTGACTTTGGCGCGACAGGAACAGGATCACCAGATAGCAGTTTATCTCCTCCAAGCGAAGAGACCGAGAAAGTGTTCCCTCATCCCTGGACCGGCGTCTCACCAAAAGTCCAAAAACTCTTCGCCCAAGTTGGCAGACTCGTCAGAAGCTATCGGAAGGGTGTCGCTCAAGAAGCAGCTTCTTCTCTTGACTTCTTGAATCTAGACCTTGCATTCGATATGGACTTCCCACAAGAATCACTCGCGACTATCGAAGCTACAGCGAAAGCACAGGCCCTGGAAGAAGAGCTACTCTCCTTCGAGCCGCCCTCAGTGTGTAACCTTGTCGACGCTGGCGACGAAAACACGCCTGTGCAGCAGTATATCCTTCTCGCAGAGACATTCCGGTGTGCCGCGTTGTTGGAAATATATCGCATCTTTCCTGCGATACTGTTCAAGCGCGTACCATTTGCCAATGAATTTGCCCCTTCGACGGCGGAGCAAATGCAAACTCAGCTCTCCACCATCCTCCCATTCACGCCATCCCAAGGACCAAACGACTTCCTAGTTTCGCTAGCAATACATACGCTCTCCCTCCTAGAGAAAATTCCTTCTACGTCTGGGACACGATGCCTGCAGCCCATCGTTCTCATCGCCGCAGCTTCCGAGCTGCGCTTCTCTTTCCCAACCTTCAGCACGTCGCTCACCGATCCTTTTGCCCAAAATCATGCGTTCAATAGCTTGACGAACAGGGAGGTGGACATTGCTTCAGCGAGAAAGTTTGCAAGCACGAGGTTGCAGGAATATAGACTAAGTCTGCCGGCAAAACCCATTGTTAAAGCAGCACAGCTTGTGCAGGAGACGTGGGATAGAATGGATTTGGGGCAGGAGGTTTACTGGATGGATGTTATGGATGAGATGGGTTGGAAGACGATCTTTGGTTAGGTTACCTGCTTTAGAATGTGGAGAAGGAGTCATGTTGGGTCTGGGCACGGCTAGGGCTGGATTGGAGTTTGAGGACATGGGATGATGGGAAAATTCTGCTGCAGTTATGAGGATAAAGTGATTGATTCAAATGAAATTATGACCTCTACTGATGGACCGCGGTCACGGTGCGCTTTGAAAGTAATGAATGAAGTTATCCTCAGAAGCTCCTAAGGTCATGACAATCTTCGCTACAGACGTCAGGGGAGATAAGCGAGTAGGCAAGTAAGCAATGGTTAAATCAACGACAATCATGCGAATCATAGGTAGAATCAATTATCTAGCTTGGTGCTTCAGGATAGGCTCTTAATGAATGCTGAAATGTGCTTCGCGACCTCTTCCGGGGCTTCGACGCAATGCCAATGGCCCACACCGTCCAGTATCTCGATTCTCTTCCTCTCTTTCTGCGTTGCATACCCATCCATAATCGCCTGCGATGGCTCTAACGGTGCAGTTTTGTCTTCTGCTCCTGCTAGAAGCATCAATGGGACCTTGATTGAGGCATAGTCCGGCTTAGTAGCCTTTGCAATTGAATTGCACAAAGACATGTAGCCTTTGGGTGACGTGCCGAGAATCAAAGAGCGGATGAAAGCATGCTGAGGAGAGGTTGCCTTGGATCCAGTCGCAGCTGTGGGGATGGTGTTTGCAAGAGCTTCAAGCCCATCTATTAGTCTTTCAGCAGTAATCCAATTTTCCAGTACCAGAAAATCGCAGGTGTTTTTGTCCTTTACCTTTTTTCACAACCTCAATTCGCTTCTCAAACGGCTCTGCCAACGCAGGCGAAGGGTTGACAGGACCTAACAGCACCACACCCATCACACGATCCGGATAACGTGCCGCGATTTGGCTTGCGACAATCCCGCCCATAGAATGACCAACTACAACCACTTTTTCTTGCATTTTTAGCGCGTCCAAGAGGGCAAGTGCATCTTCCGCGATTGTCTCGACGCTCTGCTCACTGCTGCCAAGCTCTGACAGTCCGGAGCCGGGGCTGTCAAGAGCTATACACCGGGCTGTTACCGATTGCGTGAGAATGGGAGTTATAGTTTTGTAAAAACATGATGAAGAGCCTAGGCCATGGATGAGGAGAACTGTTGTGGTGGGTGCGTCATTGGAGGGTTCGTCCAGGGCATAGAAAAGTGATTTTGAGTTGATTTGAAGGAAAGGCATTGTGCTTCCGAGTTAGTCAGTAAAACTATTTGATCTTGGAGTGCTGTTTAAGTATAATTGCAAAAGGATATAGTCGGGAGAGAATCGAGTTGCATGGAAGTCGTCTGCAAAGCATTTAGTACCCCGCTGCCGAAAAGACACCACTAAAACCGTTGGAGCCGAAGCCGCAGTACTCCATCGGTCAGACTCGCTTACACGGAAGCAGCCGAATGTTTCGTCGTCGTCAACACTTGGTACCTTACTCTAGGTAGGTAGGTACCATATCACCCCTTACCCATTCTCACTATGTGGCCAAGTTTGTATGTGGAAGGAAGAGAGGGAGATCGTGTGGAGATGTCTGGGTGTGCTGATTCGCGGCCGGTGCAGAAATGGATCCTAGCTGCTCTTCTAAACCTTGGGAAATGAAAGGGTGTGATCATTAAGGTACAAGAAGCAGGTTGAGGACGCCTATAACATACAACGAGATGTCTTGCTCGGCAAGCTGTCAGTTTGAATATTGGAGGAAGAAGGCCAGTCGTGATGTCCGCACCCAAGGCACATCCAACAAGCTAATCCGACTCTTCACCTGGACTACAACTTCTGAAAGGCCATTATGAACGATCGAAGTTCCAGCCACCCTCTAAAATACTTCTATTGGAGTAGTAAAGACATCTGCTCACCAATAGAAGTGAACATCAGAGACTACATTATTCGCCCAATGGAACAGTACCGGCAAGCGAAGCTGACGAGAAGGTTCGACGCTGGAACTCCAAATCCAACGACACCTCATCTCGCCCCTTTAGACAGTCCCAGTCACGGAAATCGATGACTCCTGTAATGGATTGGGGAGAGCGGTTAGAATACTTCTCAACATATGCAAAAGAACGAAACCCCACATCGGCTGTAGCGGCGGAGGGGTCGCGGGGCAGAAGCTGAAGCTGGAGAGGAGTAGCGGCTGCAGCTGATGACACTAGACTAGCCTACCCGCCCGCCCGCTCAGAATCCTGGGTGTTCCCATCATCACTTGGTCACCGAAAGCACCATACGAATATATTACGATATAAGATCACCTTAGCAGTTGATAGCGACGACCCGCAGGCAGGGATAGAAATGAAGCGAAGGCAGGGGGGCCCTACCCTCGATCAGTAGGAGTACTGTACAGTACAGAGCATTGCACGGCACGGTGTACAAGCACATGAGGTCTTTGAAGCCGCCCAGTCGAGCCGTGCATCTGTTTTGCTCGGCGTGCGTGGGCGATCATGGGCTTAAATGGGGCAGAGTGCGCTGCAGGACAGTGGTGCAACAATGACGTCGCGGGGCAGGCTCAGGCTCAGGGGTTGTCGCCTCGGGGAGGGGGTTTTAAGGATCAGCTAAAACTACTCGGAAAATATTCTATTGATGTTCATCTGCATTGATTTAGCATCAAAGCCCTCGAAATCGAAGCCCTGCCCTTGCTCTGCTCAGCTCGCCACAAGCAACCCCTCACATCGGGTTTTATCTCAGTAGTCCTACGGTACTGTCATTACTTAGCGTCTCACTTGTGACGGTTGTTGTATTAGAAGCGACTATAAGCCATTCATGCCAATGCTGGCGACTGGCCGCGCAGAGGGACAAAATGAACTTCAACGACCAACAACTCAGCATCGCGCTCCCGACCCGAAGCGACGACGATTGACCCGCATTCCGAAGGCCTGCGACGATTGTAGAGGCAGAAAGATCAAGTGCGATGGCCTCATTCCATGCGCTTCGTGTGCGCATTACAACCAAGGTTCGTGCTGGGAAGAAAGATTTTGAGTCTAGCTACTGTCACTGGATCGGAATGCTAACCAGAATATAGTGTGTGAGTATAGCAAAGGAGTGAAACCAAGATATGGAGGTCCACAATATGCTGCGCAGCTGGAGGGTAACATTGCAAAGCTCAAGTTTGCCCTACAGACTGTTGCCCCGGAGATCGATCTGGATCTAGTCCTGAAAATTGATATGTCAAATCCATCAGAAAAAGAAGCAGCAAGAAGAAAGCTGCTTGGTTCTGCGGGCCAGGCCCGCAACGCATCCTGGCAGACTTCAAGCACCTTTGCAAAAGCGTCTGAGCTTGAGAAGCAAGAGCTTCTGGATACGATGATTGAGGCGACTGGCCGCCTCGACATTGATAGTAAAGGAGGGTGTGACTACCTTGGGGATTTTGCAGGATTGTCGTTTCTCGATCGAATTAGTCGTCGTTGCAGCCAACTTATCAACCCCGATGCGAGGAATGAGATATCCGTCAAGATCTTTCCATTGGAGGCATTTAACTCTCCCCGGGCAGGCCTGACACCGCCGAGATCAGAGCAAATTAACACCAGCCTCCTACCTTCGAAGTCGGTCGCTCGTCAACTTACAGAAGTTGCATTAAGTGACGCTTGTTGTCTCTTGCAGTTCATTCACCGACCATCTTTTGAATGCAGCCTCAATCGAATATACGAGACAGTGCCAGAAAACTATACCACAGAGGACCAAAGATTTCTTTCACTTTTATACTTGACCTTGGCTCTGGGCGAGGTTTATTCGAAAAGTACTCCGCCGTCAGAATCTTTCAGTAGCGATATTGACAAAATGAAAGGGTTCACCCCCTCTGTTTCCCCTAGTGAGTAAATTGGCTGATCAAGTTTCAGATCAATATATTTCTGTGCTGGACAGGCACTTATTGATGTCATGGATTGTCATGATATTGTGTTGTTACAGAGCATTCTTTGCATTATTATCTACTTTCAATCCTCGGGCTGATGCACTCCTGCTACTCCTATATATCACTCGCGAGCGCCTCTGCGTTTCGAATGGGCCTGCACCGCTGTGCAGTTCTCAAATTCTTCAATCCAATCCAGCAGGAAACACGAAAGAGGACTTTCTGGGTTCTCCAGACCATGGATACTTATGTCGCGACCATGCTTGGGCTACCAAAGAATATCAGAGACGAGGAACTTGATCAAGAATTGCCGTCGGACGTTGATGACGAATTCATGACGGCGGGCGGATTCTTGCCAGTCCCAGCACATCATATTTCCGGAATGGCAGTAGTCAATGCCCACACGAGGTTACTTCTAATCATGGCTAACGTCATCACTCATATTTACCCCAATCAAAAAGACCTCAGTAGAGAGCACCAGTCATATCATGTAGATTACGCTCGGATAGTAAAAGTCGAAGCTGACTTGGAAGAGTGGTTTCATAACGTTGTGCAGCCACCGGCACTAGATGCGCTCGTATCACCTGAAGGTTTACGGTCAGTGAACAATTTTGTGGGCTGCTCATCACTTACTCAATTTTCCGTAGAATCCAACTCCTCCTCCGACTGGCGTATGCCCACGTCCAAATGGTGCTCTACCGACCCTTTATACAACATCTCGTACGAGTACAGCCGGAAGGTACACCTAATATGAAATCATACGCCTGTGCCTCTGCTTGTGTGAAAGCTGCCATGCAGATTGTCTGGCTTGTTGATGAGATGGACAAGCGCGGGCTGCTCATCGGCGCGTACTGGTTCACCGTGTACATTATTTTCTTTGCCATCATGTCACTATGCATGTTTATTTTGGGCAATAAGGATGATCCGACGGCGAACGAAGTCATGAAAGCAGCCTTGAAAGGCCGACAAATTCTCATTGGACTTGCTTTGGAAAGTGCATCAGCAGCCAGATGCGTGGCTTCTCTAGGGGTATGAACCAAAGTTTGTCACTTCATCGAAAAGTTACTAACCGCTCTGGCTAGAATATTTTCGACCGAATATCTTCAACATCTGACAATAACCCCACGATCCCATCAACCATTCTGGCAGAGAACCTGAGTGTCGGTTTACTATGGAAAGATGACAACTTACCGCACGATGGAGTTCAAGTGAATCCCATACAATTTACTGGAGGTACAAAGAATCTTAGCATGCAAAGCGTCCACCCTAGTTCCTCCAAACATCCAATTCCCGGCATGCCATTGGATCGATCGATCGCCTTGTCCCAGCCATCAGAGACGGAAATGGCATATACACCGCTCCTGATGCCACTCGCAGCCTTCACCCACGGCCTGGGGGAAGAAGAAGAAAGCAATCTGTTTCCGGTATTTGCTCCGGCCTGGCTCGACCAAGCGTCTGCGCTCCAGACTCTGCAACACGAATCGGACTTTACGTTCTCGCAGCCATCTATCGTATCGAACACTAAACAAAGTTAGATTCTTTCTCCAAGTTAAGATATCTCCGTTTTGTTAGAGTGGAGGTCGTGCAACTCGACCAATCGTTGCCAGTGCCTCCATAGGTTATCTACACAAACCGAATATCGTGTCAGATTGCTTTCCGACAGCATCCGTCTTGGCAACGAAGGGTGCTGGTGAGGACTCCACAGTATGGACAAGGCTCTGGTTAGCGTTCCCGAGAGGATCCGTGCCGTCATGACCCCGCCGAGCCCCAGCTGTCCAGCCTATGCGCCTTGATCTGCCCGCACGCTTGGGAAATATGCTCCCCGACGGACAATCGACCATTTAGATTCCCATCGATCAACATCGAATGATAAACCAGTGAGCCAACCAGTCTGTGAACCGGCTATGAAGGTAGATAACGGATAATGCGGAATCAAATATGCTGTCTACTTTATTTCATTGTCTAGGTTCTGGAAATGCCAAGTCGAGCCCCTACTTTATATTCTCAACTGATCGCTGCGTTAAGCATTGGTGAGGATGTCACCGACATCACGAAGTACAATTATACCTTTTGTGTCTGTCTGTATGGAGACAAAATAGTTCCTGGCTGATGAGTCGATTTATGTGTCTCTGCATAAAGAAATTAATCCTGCGCGATGCCTACACTACCATCGGAAAGATTTTGGGTACAGGACCAGGAAGCACAGAAAATGATGTCCAGTATTGATCGACGGGTGAGGTTCAAAGGAGCAGTTTTGGAAACCCTCCCGCGAAGAGCGGCTGTGAAGGAATACACCTCCAGTAGCAACGCAAAAGAGGATGCCGTCTCTGTAATAACATTTCTGGAACGGCTGCAGTATTTCAGATGGAACTGGTTCACAGTTGTCATGGCTACAGGTGGCATTGCAGATATTATATACTCGCGTCAGCATGACTTCCCTTCCCCAATCTTGCTTGTGGCTAGATAATAATCGTGCGAGTAGTCCCGTTTCGCTTTCGAGGGCTTGAGACTTTCGGAAAGGCGTTTCTAATTCTCAACATTGCTCTTTTTCTCCTCAGCTGCACTCTCATAACTCTCCGGTTTAGCACCCGCCGTGGCTCGTTCAAGAAGTCCTTCCTCGAGCCCTCCGAGTCACTCTTCATCCCGGCAAGTGTAATCAGTGTGGGAATCATTCTCATGACAATTGCGCAGTATGGAATTCCCGAGACGGGTCGCTGGCTGCAGATTACCTTCAAAGTCCTGTTCTGGATCTACGCTGCATTGGCTTTCTTATCTTCGTGTTGTATATATTTGATCCTGTGAGCAAGCTCTTCTCCCCTAGCCATAAGTCCGATTCTCATCTCTACTGGCCACTGGCCATTGTCTACTCTTGACACGAATATGCGGCTAACAAGCATGCTTTTCTTCTAGCTGGTCCACGCAAGAATTCTCTCCAAGAACGATGACTCCCGTTTGGGTATTTCCCGTCTATCCCCTCCTGATAATCACACCGCTCGCCACATCAATCATCAACGCCATCCCATCAACGACTGAAACGCTCCGTCTCTCCTCGCAAACCATCCTCGCCGGCGCGCTCTGCCTCCAAGGCATCGGAGCTCTTGTCTCCGTCATCATCTACAGCGCCTTTCTCTACCGCCTTATGACACAGGGTCTCCCAGAGCCGCAGCTCCTCCCAGCCGTTTTCGTGTCTGTCGGCCCAGCAGGCTTCACAGCCACTGGCATGATCCAACTTGGGACGCTGGCTTCAAAGGCGTTGCCGCACACAACGACATCCCTCGGATCCAGCGACACTGTCTCCATGATCGTGCGCGTCCTCGCCTTTGCAGCAGGCCTCTGCCTGTGGGGCCTCACGCTCTGGTTCTTCGTCCTCTCTGTCGGCGGCCAGTGGCGAGCCATCCTCCACCCTACATCTCGCCCCCGCTTCGATATCTCCTTCTTCGCTTTCGTGTTCCCCAACACTGCCTTGGTCAGTAGCACGCATGCGGTAGGTAAGGCGTTTGACTGGCTGGTAGTCGAGATTATCGGCTGTGTGTTTGCTGTGCTACTGATTTGTACCTGGGTGGTTGTATTCTCTACAATGTGTTGGAAGGTTTGGAAAGGGAAGTTACTTTGTCCGCCTGATGAACCGGAGATTTAGATTTCAAGATGCATAGCTTCTCTTCATATTTGGCGGATTAGGACTCGTGGGGATGGTTTGTTAGTTTTCGAGCTTCTTCAAATCTCCGCTTGGGACAAGCTTCATGCCTCATCCCAAAGATAGCGTACAGTTCACAGACTAATTGCCGTTTAGAAACACTTTCTGCAAAATTCTTTCTCCTAAAACAAGATCATTCGAGCTTCAAGTGGTGTTAGGGTTGGTATTGCATGCTTGATCACCAGAACGCGTGCTCACGTGCCCGCTACTTTGCCTTGCCCAAGGTCTTCCCAGCACGATTTAACTACGATTTCTAATGTGATGTATATATGTACTGAGGATTGATTGATGCTTATTAGAATTAGCTCTTAGGTTGTGGGCAGGTCAAATGCCATGAAGTGACAGGGGTTGTGCACCAGGTACGAATAAGATTATTATGAAAACAACCCGACAACCGATGTTCAGAAGCGAGTCTTCGGATGCTACGAGCAGCGTTTGTTCTTTTTTGTTTCCTTCCAGAGCCTATATTTTGGTAAACTTGTTCAGCAAGACTATGTTCTTGTCTCTCCTAACCATCCCATAACGTGACTTTCAATCCTTGCTAGGTAACCTCGGGAATTAATTTCCCCGCAGCAACATCCTTCCCACTTGTCTCAAGGTACATCACAAATGCTGACGAACGATATTCAAGCTCTTAGTAAACATGCCCGTGACTTGGGAGGGGGTATCAATAGTGCCCAGCAGTTCCACTTCTCGAGTGCCTCTTTAAGGATCGCATCCGGTCCCCCATGAAGGAAGGGCATTTAGCATGACCCCGCACGAAAAGTTGGCTGAAAGCCAAAAGCGTAACGGGATCTTGATGGTGGCGCAGATTTGCATGGCCCGCTTTGATTCGCTTGCTTTCGTTAGATCTTCATTCATCCTATCTAGATCAGTTGTGACTTCCTTTATTCTTCCTTCCACTTTCCTTGTTGTATATTCTTCATCCAGCATATTTACCGCGTTGGTTGATTTGGAGCCTCCTCTCTAGTTCTTTTCTTTAAAAATTATGGCGCCAGGCTACTCAGAGGTTGATGTTCTCATCGTTGGAGCGGGCCCTGCGGGTCTGATGGCCGCAACCTGGATGTCACGCTGTGGAATCAATACACGCATTGTCGATAAAAGAGGCACAAAGATATACAGCGGGTTGGTTTTGTAAAAATCCGTTTCTTGGATTACAGCTCACATTGCTGTTCAGACAAGCCGATGGGCTCCAATGCCGAACTTTAGAGGTAATGTTCCACAACAAATCCATGATTAATATAAAACTGACGATCCCAAGATTTTCGACTCCTTTGGATTTGCTGATCGTGCCTGGAAAGAAAGTAACCACATGCTTGAAATCTGTCTTTGGAATCCCGACTCCCAAGGCAAGATCCGGAGATCTGATCGAATCCCGGATACGATTCCTTCCATCTCTCGTTTCCAGCAAGTGGTTCTACACCAAGGCCGTATCGAGCGCTTCTTTCTTGATTCTCTGAAAGAACACAGTGATATCCGCGTTGAACGCGGTGTTCTGCCCCAATCTCTTACTTTTGATGAGTCGCAAGCCGAAAATCTCGATGCATACCCGATCGAAGTTGTTCTACAGCATCTCACAGAAGAGGAAGCCAATCCTGAACAGAGCAAGGCTACCAATGGAAGTGCGAAGTCAGACGGCTTATTCAGATCCAATATGGCGGCTGACGATACGGAAGAGCTGCTGAGTCGAGCTGCTACTAACGGCCGAGCAGGCACCACAGAGACTGTGAAGGCAAAGTACATGATTGGATGTGATGGGGCACATTCGTGGGTGAGAAGACAATTGGGGTATAAATTAGAAGGAGAGCAAACTGATTATGTTTGGGGTGTATTGGACATCATTCCCATTACAGACTTCCGCATGTATCCAAAACTCTGCTTCACGAAATTAAGTAGCTGACTTTCTCCAAGCCGATATTCGAATGAGATGCGCAATCCACTCAGCCAGCTCTGGTAGTGTGATGGTAATCCCGAGAGAAAACAAGCTAGTTCGGCTCTATATCCAGATGACGACGACCGAAAAAGGGGGTGACAAGGTAAGTATCCAAACTTTTGACTACCTGCAAGACTTGACATTTACGAACAGCTTGATCGTTCCAATATCACACCAAAAATGATCCTGGAATCTGCACAGCGAACACTTTCCCCTTATAAGCTTACGTATGAGTACTGCGATTGGTGGACTGCCTACCAAATCGGCCAACGTGTTGGTTCCAACTTTTCAAAGAACGAAAGAGTTTTTCTTGCTGGTGATGCTGTCCACACTCATTCCCCAAAAGCGGGCCAGGGTATGAACGTCAGTATGCAAGATACTTTCAACCTAGGATGGAAGATTGCTGCAGTTTTGAATGGAACTGCCAACCGATCCATTCTGAAGACGTATCAATCAGAAAGACGCCGCATTGCACAAGATCTTATTGCTTTTGACCACAAGTTCTCCAGGCTTTTCTCAGGACGTCCAGCGAAAGACGTCATGGATGAAGCAGGCATTAGCATGGACGAATTCAAAGATGCGTTCCAAAAAGGAAACTTATTTGCCAGCGGGGTAGCTGTCGATTACGGGGCGAGTGTCATCGTAGCTAAAGATGGCGACGCGGCCGAGCAAGGAGATGGTACGGACGTCAGCCAGAAGAAAAGCCTGAGAGTCGTCGGGAAACAAAACCTCGCCGCAAACATCAAGATTGGGATGCGAATGCCAAGCTTTCAGGTTCTAAATCAAGCTGATGCAAGACCATGGCAATTCCAGGAGATGTTGAAGAGTGATGGTCGTTGGAGGATTGTTATATTTGCAGGAGATGTGTCATTGCCCGAGCAAATGGAACGTGTGCGTGTTCTGGGATCGAAGCTCGAGAATCCCAAGTCGTTTATCAAACGATTCACCCCGCCAGGGAAAATGGTCGATTCTGTTATTGAGATCTTGACAATCCACAGCGCCAAGAGGGACAAGACGGAGCTCTTCGATTTCCCAGATATTCTTCACCCGTTCAGCGAGCGAGACGGTTGGGATTACTGGAAGATATATGTCGATGATCAGTCCTATCATGAAGGACATGGGCATGCCTATGAGAAGTACGGCGTGGACTCAAAAAGCGGATGTCTAGTCATTCTTCGACCTGATCAGTATGTTGGCTGGCTAGGAAGTTTGGAGGATGTGGAAGATATGGATCATTACTTTGCTGGATTCATGGTTCCAAGGTCCTAAGTAGATGCTATTAGCTAATCAGTAATTGATCTAAGGGTGCTTGCGATTTGGTCAATGATATCCGTTAAATCTCTGACCTATTTTGTTTTGTGAAGCCAGCACACTTTTGAGGTGTCTCAAGGATGTATGTGAGGATGAGAAGTCAAAAGCAGCATTAGAACCGACACGCAAATCAGGCCACTCTGAGACAAGTTTGCCGACATACACAAGAACGCTTCGTCCATAAAAATCCTCTATCGTTTGAAATAAAAAGCAGAAAATTCAACGTTGATCCAAGCCAACAACATGTTGTCATCTTAGATCTGAATGATCCGAAATCGATACCCACCCGGGGCCCCGGACCCCGACCACCCAGTACTTACTGTACAATACAAGACAGGGATCTTCAGGTACCCCACATCTGCTAGCATAAGCTCCACCACCTGAGCGAGGATCTCCCCAAGGTCACCAATCATCCGTCTGCCAAAGTCACCCCAGAGGCGTTGTCAGACGAAAAGCGGCAGTCGAACTACAATGAGGGGGAGCTGTCGGGAAAGAGCTCGGGAGCTATGGAGGGGTTTGGTGCAGCATCCGATGTGAGACCAGAAGGCTGGTGAGCCTTCCGGCGTCAAAGAACGAATATCCTCTGCAGTTAGAAGGGAGCATTGACCGCGCTACCTTTAAATATTCTACTCTCTTCGTTGCTACAACTCTACCAGTATAGTACAGCATGGCAAGCAACGGGACTAGTGGACAAGGCGTGGGCTCGGACTCGAGGTTCGATCCAAACTTCACGCAGCACGTTATCAATGCTACAGGCCCAAAATGTACTCCTCGCATGCGCCAATTGATGAGCGGTTTGATCAGGCACATTCATGATTTCGCAAGGGAGAATGAGCTCACGGTGGACGAGTGGATGGCGGGGGTGAACATGATCAACGAGGCCGGAAAGATGAGTGACGAAAAGAGGAACGAGGGGCAGTTGATGTGCGATGTGATTGGACTCGAGTCGTAAGTCAATAGAGGCGTTGGGGAAACAGCACAAGTAACTCACACCCCTTGCAGGCTCGTCGACGAGATTACATTCAAATTGGCTGCTGAGACGAACGACTCAGCTACGGCCAGTGCCATCCTTGGACCGTTCTTCCGCCACGATGCACCCATCCTTGAGAACGAATCCAACATCGTGCATGGAGTCGACGATGGCGAGATCACATACATGCATGGTGAGGTTACAGATCTGGTGACGAAGAAGCCCGTCGCGGGTGCTTGGATCGACGTGTGGCAAGCTTCAACAAACGGCCTATACGAACAGCAAGACCCCAACCAGATCGAGCATAATTTGCGTGGCAAGTTCAAGACGGATGCCAATGGCCACTATGCTTTCTACTGCTTGAAACCAACGCCATATCCCGTTCCCGATGATGGTGAGAGAGCACAATAGCAATACATGATATATACTAACCCGACTCTAGGACCCGCTGGGAGATTACTGGAGTTACTAGACAGACATCCATTCCGACCCGCTCACATTCATCTCATTGTAAACCTTTCCTCTCTCCTCTCTACTGGTGATCCCTATTCTGACGTCCACTAGGTGACGAAAGACGGCTACAAACCCGTGACCACGCAAATCTTCCCGCGAGATGACCCGTACCTGGAAAATGACTCGGTTTTCGCAGTCAAAGACTCCCTGGTGGTAGATTTCAACCCGCTGAAGGGGAATCCCAAAGCGACGTTAGAGCTGAAATATCCAATTGTTATTGCTCCTCAAAGCGAGACGCACAAGTATACGTGATGATGGTGGATTAGGATTTGAGAATTAGTCACGAGTTGCATGCAATAGAGCCACATATATCTCGTCGTCAATTTGTGTGAATTTCAAGTCATGTCGGACGTAAAGAAAGTGATGTATTGTCCTCTGATGTGAAAATTTCCAATCAAAGAGAAATATACTCGCAACGGTCAATCTCAGATAAAACCCAGTCTTCACATACACCTCGGACCCTGCCACATCTTTGAATCGGTGAAGTCTGGACAGGATTAGCAGAGGTCGTGGCTCGTCTTATATTCAACCCTCCACATGCACATGTCTTCCCGCTCTTTATTCTTTACTTGTTTGCCGTTGCATCCCATACTGAATCATTGTATCTCTCTCTGTCCACCAAATGCTAGAATACCACGTTGTCTGAAATTATCTCTCCACCTACCTACCATGCACCCCTTTCAAGCAACGAGCGCGGTCTCCCAGTCCCTCTACTTGTCAGACGCGACGTGTTTGTACTTAAATATAATAGCGAGGGTAGCGTTTGAGAATGAGAACTCCAGATTCACAGCAGGAGGGTTGGTATCACGTCAGACAGTGTGATGTAATTTGAGGTTAAATCCCATATCTCCAAGTCTATTTATTCAAGGATTTCTTTTCACTTGATACTTGCGTAATCGCTTTCCCTACAGCTGGCTTTCCATCGTCTTGCAGGATGAATTCCTCCTACGCCTGTGAAGGTTGTGTAGAGCGTTGGGTCTGGTGGATACAGACAAATGCCATCTTCCAGGCTTTCATTTGAAGCGCCCGACGCCCGAAGCATTCAGCAGCCTCAAATAACGACTTCTATTAACTCAATCCACGTCAATGGGTATGTATCTCAGGCAACATGGACCAGGAGCACACAGCTGCTCAACTCTCCCTCCCATCCCATCGAGAGAGAATTACCATAGCACCACAGCTCCCTACCGCAACACACCATTTCCCATCCCTGCTCCAGGCCAGCTGCCGACCTAGAATACTGACCGTCATACCAGTGATTGCAACTGTGTGGTGCGGCTCCACCAGCGCTTGTGCATCGCTCATATCGTACCTGTCCTTCCACGCTTCTCTGCTCTGTACCCAGTCTATTTGGCCTTTGCCACTCGGGTCCACGAAATCGCCAGTATTGCTGCCATTGGCAGATTCAGCTGGCGAGTCTCGCGCGCGAGGAGGGCGTCCACGGCCCCGACGGTTGCGATGCTGGAAAGGTCGGAGGAAAGAGTGTTTGCGAGTTCCAAGGTCTAAGGCTTGGAAGAGTGCGGGCTGAGAGGCGATGTTACCATCCGGACCTACAGGAAATGTGTCGACTATGTTGTAGTACTCCCTGAAGCGTGCAAGGTCCCAGAAATAAACCTTGCCTTGGCTATTGAAGAATGAGAGAACAGGGTTTTGGGTGGCTGAGCCGGGGAAGATAGAGAACCGAGCAAAGAAGACGCTAGGGTTGGTAGGTATGGATAGCTTGAGGTGACTCGTGTAGCCCATTGAGGTGCTGTTGACGGGAGCAAATGCGGAGCGTGTACTGCGTAGTGGAACTGGTATTGCTGGAGCTTCTAATGGCTCTGGCGGAGGTAGGTTGGAGTCGAAATTATCAATGGACCAGAGAACTATGCAGAGCTCACTGTCTGTCTTGGAAAATATGAGGTCGCCATGCCACATTATACTATATACATCAGACAGCAATTTGCACTAAGTGGTCGAGGCATACCAGTCAATAATTCCGGAGTGTAGTTCGGAAGTAGAAAAATGTGGATAGTAGATTCTGATAGGCTTGTTGTTGCCTGTGTTGGCTTCCGAGAATACTGGCAAAGTCCACTGTAGTGAATGTGAGAAGTGTGCAGCATGGAATACATGTGACTTACGAGATTTATCACTCGGTCAATCCCGGCCGAGAGAAGATATCGACCACTTGCATGGAAGCTCTTCCGCTTGTCAGCGAGGTACGCGAGAGAGCAAGTTGAAGTGACCTTACTACTGCTTGAATGCTATCAATGTGCCCAGAACCCTCCAGAAGGGCAGCACAGGGCTGCTTGGCATGCGCAGGATTGAGACTCCATATTCGAACGGTACAGTCCTCTGACCCAGACGCGAGAATATACGGATTGGTAGGACATATTGCGAGGTCATTGATGGACTGTTCTATGTCAACTTCTTTCCATTGACCGCGTTGAGAAAAATCATCTCACCCCTCCATGACCTATCAAAGTCTAATAATTGTCAGTTACAGCAATTGGGGACTAGTGAACAACTTACCCTCAGCCATTTTCCTTTCAGGACATCTAGGATCTTGATCTTGCCGCTATTACCGGCCACACATAGCAGCGGAGCCCCGGTCTCAGCGTCTTTGGTCCACGCGCAGGCACAATTGTCGACACCTTCCTGCACTGATTCTTAGTAGAGTGCCGCATGGCAAGATAATGTGATGTGATAACTCACCTCTTCATCTATAATAAACCGTATCACATCTAGCTTCGACGTTTCTTTTCCGTCCTTCGCCGTTGACGGCGGACGGCACACGAGGATCTGCACGTTGATCAGTATCGACGCTTTGGCGGCGTTCAGGGAGGAAGACATACACGTTTGTCTCCAACGGCCGCAAAAACAGGCGTGACACCAGGCTCAGTAAAGGGATAGAACTTGACGGACCAGAACTCTTCGCCCTTTTCCTGCTTGTTCCCAGACGCGGGTCGGCCTTGTCCTTTCTGGCAGTCATTAGGAATGATTCCACATAATTCGCGTAATACAAAGTCATGCAGGGCGAAAGGTCGCCTACCGGAAACAAGAGGGCTTCCCTCAGATGGGGCAGTTCCCATTCGGCCTTCTCCTGGGATAGCGACATACTGATGCTTGTGCTTCCTCTTCGGAGTGGACAGATACGGGGTGATAAGTTGACTGATTGGTGCGGGAGATGTTGTTGGGGAGACTGGACGTCCTTGGAAGGGCCGAGAAGCCGCGCAGTCGGAGGTCAAGAGTTAGTGGGCGAATGTCAATCTTTGCCGATCTGGTGCGTTTGTACAACAACTAATGATAACGCCCTCAAGGATAACTGCATAGCGAGCATGAAGTTGCGTTGGGGTTGGGATTGCTGTGGCTGTGGCTGTTGCTGCCGGTCTCTCGACGCGCGAGGATTGTGATGCAGCGCGGAATCCGCGCTGATGGGAAATTCACCAAGTCAGCTGATTTGGAGTTCCATCGGCAGCTCCAGGTCTAACTACCTCCCAGCTCCCTGTGTTCTTTGATAGGAACATTGCCCCTATTCACACGCAGAAGGCGAAATTGCATCTCCGAGGAGATTCTCTGACTTCTCACGAGCTTATGGCTTTCACTGGCACTGCTGAAGGTTACATCCGCCACTTGAAGAATGCTTTGGGGTTGCACGATGGCTCGGGGTGTGCTTTGTGCAGTCCCTCCCTCGGGTGCTCCGAAGCCCAAAATGATGTCGTGCTTCTCCAACTGCCATTGTGCTGCCCGCCTGCCAGCCTGCAGGTGGACGAGGCTCCGTACTTCCACTCGCACAGGGGGAAAGCTGAAACATACCGAGCGTCTGGATGTCCTGATGAATTCTGCAGCTGGAGCGGCTGGGGCGGGTGAGGGGTGAGGGGGGAGGCAGTATGGGATTGTGCCGTTCTATGCTTAGGACTGGGCGTTGGAGTGGGAGCAGGAAGTGGGAGTGGACGTGGATGTGAAAGTGGAATCGCGAATGGGAGTGGAGTGGAAGAGGAAGCTGGCGCTGGAGCTGAAGCTGATATTTGCCACATTCCTTCTTCTTTGCCCCAAATTAGCAGAATATTGAGTATTGAGTATTGAGTATGGAATCTGGAGTATTGTTGCTAAACTTGTCTCCAGGACTACTACCCACCTCCTCCACCTACCGCGACTGTCACATCGACCTCGGCGACGTTTGACACATTCCAAAGCCATTCTTGAGCCTGATCTCGCTGGTGCATCCAATGGCCGTGTCTTCCCTTCCCTTGCATCCAAACCAAAGGAGTCTCCCGGGGCCAGGCGCAGCCATGTGGTCCTGCGATGGATTCGCATTCGGTTGGCTGGGCTGGAAGCCATCAAGCAGCCACCACCACGAGCGGCTGTCCATGATGACGGGGGTTCAATCGCAGGTCGCAGCTCTCATCTCTCATCTTTCATCTCTCTTCCCAAACTGCTCTCCGAGGAGATGGGCAGTATTCACACTCACACCACCATGGCCTGGTGGTTTACTTGCTTGGCTGCTTCCTGCGCAACTCACAACTGAATCCGTCCCCTCCCTCGTAGTCTCATGGGAAGGTGGCACGACAGGGCACGCACGCTACGACCAACAAGCTAGATTTTAGAGTCTTCTTCATGCGGCACGGGTGCGCCCTTCTCCACAGCTCCCCTTTCCCGCCTGGAGCTTCTCCAGCTGCCCTTCGTGGAAGTTCTTAAGCAAGAGTGGCCCAAGGAAAGCCTGTACAATGTTCGCTAACGGACCCTGAACATGCGTCCGAAGAGGTGTGATTCTGCAACCACGAAGACCCTGGGACCTGAAGAGGAAGAAGTGGAAGGAATAGGAAAAATAATGACTGGCGTCACGCCGAAAGCCGTGCGAGAAAGCCATCAAGCTCAGAGGTGCCCCTCGCCTCCTCTGGCCTGCTCTCCTTCCCTGTTGCTATTGCTTGCAGCCACGCGCATGCATTGGGATTGGCAGATCAGCTTTTGTTTTCACTCGTGCCGTCGATCCAAGGCCAATTTTCGAGGTCCGCATCACAATGTCGAGATCGGCAGCACTCAGAGGGTGGGGTCGGCAATGCGATCCAGGACGCGGATGTGACCTGTCTCTTCTGGGGCGAGGAGGAATGACCGACCGACCAGTGGCTCCCGGACGACGTGAGGTGAGGTGAGTTGAGATCTGCGCGTTGCTTCTGCCCGGGTCCAGTGCCTGCGACAGCCGGCCGACGTCGCCAACCGTTGGAACACCCGAAGCGATGCGGCGAGTATCCAGGCGATGCAGACGAGGTGCAGAAATGCAGCGACGCAGCATCGCAGCAGTTGCAGCATTGCAGCATTACAGCATCGCACACCATGAAACGGGACGAGCTCGGTGACGCGGGATGGCATGGCTGGCGCGATCCTGGAGGGTTCGTATTCTCGCTGCAAATGACAATCAAATCGAAGCTGGAGGCGGCACGACGGACAGGCATCTGCAATCCCCAATATCGGGTTCCGCCTTGCGACCGGGCCGGAGTGGGCTGTTGCTGGTAGGTGGTGGTGGTGGTGGTGGTTGGGGGTGTTCAGTTCAGTAACTCAGTTCAGACACCCAAAGCTCGGGGCAGCAGCTGGGGGGCTCTCGGGCCTCTCACAGCACGGCGCGAAAGGGGAAGTGCTTCAATGACGTGGGGATGCAGACCCAGATGCAGACACTGACTGTCACTGGCACTGAAATCGGCACAGACACTGATGCTGATGAGCAATCGGAACTTTCAGCAGCAGCCCAGGGAGGGGGGCAGCATGTCGCCTGCTGGGGGGCATGGGAGGGAAGCGTTGGTACTATTGCAGGGCACGCTATACATAATATACACACGCTCCTGAACATCTTGCATTTCAAGGCTGCAGGCTGCACAGGATGTCCTCGGCGGCGAGGAGGAAGGCGTACCTTACGTATCTTAGCACCCCTTTCGCTGTATATCCCGAGAATTAAACTCCACCCTGGAGCAGGCCCAGCGTTCATCCGCACCCGATTAAATACTGGTTCAGGGTGGATCGACCGCACGGTTGTTTTCGCGCCAGACATTTCGCGTTATGCTGCCACGGCCACGGCCACTGCCACTGCCCCTGGGCATCTGCAGATACAGTAGGGGGCGTGTTGGTGTGCTACGGCGTAGCGGCTCACTGCCACTAACCACTAACTTTCGAGCTGCCACCTCCCTCGGTGGGTTCAGGCAGTGTGGGCTAGGGCTGCTAGGCTGCTGGGCTGTCGCCGCTACTGGATTGACACGCCTGGGGCGATTCGATGGAGGGAGGGAGGGGGGAACTACGGGGGGGAGGCTTCGGCTTCGTAACGTTCTGTTGGTGGGAACCTTCTTCTAACCTCCCAACTCCAGTTCGATCAGTCAACATCATCCTCTTCCTCCTCCTCCTCATCCTCATCTCCATCATTCATCCGTCGTCCACCCTAACCGTCAGCCTCACTCACGACCGTGGCCCCTCGCCCTCAATCTATCCGGTCGGTCGGTCCTCCTCTCGTCCCTTCACCCTCGCACACAGCCACCTATCGCCACGGAATCGCTGTTGTTGATGCCGGCGCGCTGATTGCCCTTTGACGACACCAATGCCAATGGGATGATTGAATTGGGCCCTGGGACCTGAGCGTGCACCCTGGACGCCGCCTCCATCTCTCGTCGAACTCGTTGGCTTCGAAGCCCTGTGACAGCGGCAGAAGCACCAGGAGCCCTGTCGTTCCCTGGAGATCCCGAGCCAGGCCCCCCGCTGCTTGCTTTTCGCAAGCAACCCCAAAACGAGCAGCTCCCGCGTCTACTCCACATAGACATTTTCCAATTCCGGTCCTCCAGATCTTGTCAATTGCTGTCCCAGATCAGAGAGTGCCGTGCTCACGATATCGAGACCTGGCAATATCCGTTGCGCGAAACAGGGTGACGGGACCGAGTGGAAATCGTGTGGAGGGGCAGACGCACCAGAGGATATAAGATCCCAACAGCCGAACTGCATATCCTTCCCCCCCCCATTCCTAGTTTGCGACCACCTCTCAACGAATGGTAGTTCTTCAGCTTATGCTGTTCTGAACTCCGCACGAAAACTCCAAGCCTTTCCTAGCGACGAGAGGACGGCATCGGCGATCCCCCACTACATCGAGCCAACGTACAACCTGACGAGACCTACTGGCGGTCTTGACCATCACACAAACAACCCTTCGTCCCACCTAATCGACCTCCACATAAGGTCTCCACCCTCTTCGACTCTCGCCGTCTCTCGTCTAGACACCTAGAATAAGCATACCTCAACAGTCTCGCGCGCCTGACGAAGGCGGTGTCCAACCTTCGTCTACCAAGAGGACTGAGCATCTTATCAGAGATACAAACGCCAGCTCCTCAAGATGGAGACCACTTTTATGACCATCCACAGTAAGTGAAGCTGACCAATCCCTCCAGCGCTGCTGGCAAGACCAGGAACCTAACACCCCGCGTCTGTAGATCTCTCTCCAGAGGCGAACATTCTGTATGCCTCAGAATCGATTGTGGACATCTTGGGCTTTCAGCCGCAAGAGGTTCTGGGCAAGTCATGCTTTGAGTATTTTCATCCAGATGAAATCCCGTTTGCTCGGCGAGTTCACAGTCTTGGTGTGCAGATGGACAAGGCTGCTTCCCTTCACTACGCCCGGGTTATGAACCGCGACGGAGTCTGGGTTGGCTGCGAGTGTGTTTTCACCATCGTCTATGAGGTCCTCGTTGCCTGCACGAGTATCTATAGAGGAGATGCAAAGAATGAAAGTATGCATATGAACGGCAATCTTTATGGAGCGCGCTGACATCCCTAGGACGTGCTGTTGAAGCTCCAGCCATTCGCCGGCTCTTTGCCTCCTCACCAAGAGATCCTCGATACCACATGTTGGAGCACTTGTCCGCCAAATTCAGAACCCCACCTCAAGCGTCCCTCCTCGAACCCCGAGCCGCACTCATTCTCAATCGATTCACACGCACTCTCACCGTGATGTATGCAACAAATGCCGTTTCGACCATTCTTGGCCTCCAACCAGATCAACTGAAAGACAAGAGCTTCTATGAATGCATCCAGGAGAACTGTCTACCGGAGGCGATTCGATGCCTGGAGAGTGCAAAGGCAAATGACTCAATAGCATATCTACGATTCTGGTACCGCGACCCTCGAAATCAGGAGGACCTAGACGAAGAAATGCAAGAGGCCAGCGCAAGCAGCGACTCAGAGGATGGAGGCGTGGAGCTGACAAGTTATCCGATGGAAATTGATGCCACTCCCAGTGCAGCAGCGAGCGCATCACACTCTGGCGGTCAGGAAATCTCTGGCGACGATCAAGCGGACCCTAGTAGGGCTCGTCCTAACCCTTCTCTGCAAAACTCGCGCACGTCCTCCGGGGAAAGCACAGATCTCGAGCAGGATTCTTCACGGGTGATGTTCGACCGTCCAGCCCAGCCGTCCCGCTCCTCCACATCAACATCGTCTGACGTTCTTGTGGTATCCAACAGAAGACGGGTACCGAGGTCTGTGCCAGCACCACGACCAGCGGCAGAAGTCCATGAGATTGAAGCGGTTGTTTCATGCACGTCTGATGGATTGGTCGTTGTGCTACGTCGGGCGCGTCCCGTCATACCTTCCCTTCAGCAATCCGCTCTCGTGCCACAGTTTGCTCAGGGTCTCTTTGCGGCTCCGTGGGGTGCCAACCCAATTCGCCCTCATGTACATCAGTTCCATCCACAGTATCCTTTTCGACACGGTCTGCTTGCACCTCAGCTACCCGCGGGTGGACCCCCAGTAGACGAGTTCATGAATTCAATCCGGGAGGTAGCTGTGTTTGCCTGGTCTCTCACCGGGATAAACGGAAACATTGCTGCGTACGGACATGGCACTCCCCGGGGAGAATCTCTTCCACCTGGTGGGATTCCAGTTTGGGACCCTTACGCGCAGCCAATTCCCCAATATATGCCACCAGAAAATCAAGCGGTTCAAAGATGGTCTCGACTGAGAGAGAAGACCCACGAACCTCAAGGAAATATGGTATCATACCAACATCGACGTCGAGAAGAAAACTCTCGACATCAGAATGGATATGGCAATGCACAGATGGGCGCTGATAGATTCGTATCCGTTGGTCCAGGTCCTTTGATCGGTCAAGTTGGGTTTGCACAGTCAGCACATGCGGCACAAATCCAAGCTGAACAAAATGGTGCACTCGGTCCCAATGGGCTTGGTGTTTGGCCTGCTACGATCCCTACCAATGCCAGCTCCCATGTATCACAACAACAAAGTCCGAACGGGAGCACGAGTGGAGAAAATAGGCGTTTCTGGTAATTTACGGGCTCATATTCAATGATTGATTTCCTCATTAGCTTGGCGCGTTGGCTCTGGCGTTCGGTGGTTTCTGTATTCATGGAGGGAAAGCTCAAGGGCTGTCATGCTTTGACGGAAGGTTGTACGATCTCAATGAAAAGAACAATTTCAAGCCGTTTTGAGCTTCCCATACGATGTCATCTGTGATAAAGCTCTAAATGGTTCTAGTATTTTGTGCACGGCACCACTTCAGATGCGCACGTGAAGGGTTTGTGACCCCTGCATGTGGATCTGCAGCTAAGCCCATTGCGTCAGGGAGTAGCTCGGAGCTTCTCTGGCCAGTTGACGACGCGGACCGTTCATGCCAGGTAAATGGAAATAATTGAAGCTACAATTGCGAACTTCCACATCAACGGCAATACGACGATATTCCTCCGGGCATGCTAGATTGAGGAACTCTACTATCGATCTCTAGCAGGTCTACCCTCACATAATTCACTTTCTGCCACCATGGCCTCGTCCGCGAACCCATACGAACACTACAACTCACCCCATGTGGAGGATGATGATTTGATCGATCCTGATGATGGTGCGCCCTGGCCTATGCTTTCTACCGCAGAAACTCCAAAGCTGATGATACCTTCTAGCGGATCTTGATGATCTCGACGACCCTCTGCAGCCCACGCAAACGCACTCCTCGCGCGCCCCTCTAACAGGCAACATCACGAGCGGTTCCTCCTCGCGGCCCCTCAACGAATCGTACCTCACGTCCCGGTTCCCAGGCGAAGACCGCCGTGCCCCGACAAATACGATCGATGAGTCGGTATGGGAGACGCTGCGCCGTGACCTCGAGGCCGTGTGGTCTAAGATGCGCGAGGTGCTGTACCCCAAGTACCTGTTTGGTGGCTCGATGCTGGAGAACACCACAAGCTTCCGCGGTGCATACGAGAACCTCCGAGGTGGTGGCATTCAAGGTGCCAGAGACGAGTTAGTCGGTCTGGCAGGCAGAGCACTGGATCCCGATGTCCTGCTTGCCCAGGGAAATATGAGTGAAGGGCTGAGAGATTGGGATCTTTGGGGTCCGCTGATCTTTTGCTTGCTGCTGAGCTTGTTTTTGAGCTTCAGGGCGGATGAGAACCAGAAGAGTCTGGTGTTTAGTGGTGTGTTTGCTATGGTGTGGATTGGAGAGGCGGTAGTTACGATGCAAATCAAATTGCTGGGTGGAAATATGTAAGTGTCCCTTTGTTGGAGGTGGAAGCTCCCTGCTAATCCGATTGTACAGTTCATTCGCCCAAAGCGTCTGTATCATCGGCTACACGCTGTTCCCTCTCGTCATCGCATCCCTGCTCTCCGTCTTCAGGATCCCAACAGTAGCTCGAGTTCCAGTGTATCTCTTTCTCGTAGCCTGGTCTCTCGCCGCAGGAGTCAGTATTCTCGGCGGAAGTGGTGTGGTGAAGAACCGGGTCGGCATCGCAGTGTATCCTCTATTTGTCTTTTACGTCGGACTGGGTGTTTTGTGTTTCATCAGTTGAGCAGGGGATGAAATAAGGGGGTGAATGAGTGGATGTGACGATATTCTGAGGAACCACAGCTGCGGATTAGCGATGTGCCTTGCAAACAGAGAGCTACTGGTTCATGGATTCAATAAGTGTGTGTGTACTTTTAGAAGGGGCCGGGCGCTCGAGAAGGGCGAATGAGATACCATTTGAATATGATTTACCTTTTTTTTTCATTCATCTTTGCTGTATGGAGATTTCGAGTTGAGTGAATAAGCGCTACTCATTTACCTCGTATGACATCTGTGAAGTGTGAAGATGGAAGAGGAAACAATACAATGTCCAATATCTACATGGCCTCCAAACAACATCTTAAGATACGTAACGCATGCCAAACATCTGATTTCGGTGGCTCAACCATTCCTCCCCTTCGATAATTCGATAATTCGATATTTCAATATTTCAATTCTTCAATTCTCTAGTTCTCGAGTGTCGCGGCAAGCCCATAAAGACGGCGTGCTGCACTCGCTCACTCACTCTGAATGAGATTGAGATTGAGATTGAGATCCAGCCATAAGATACGTGATGAGAGTACAGCTTGTCAGACAAGACAAGAGAAGAGAAGAGAAGAGAAGAGAAGAGAAGAGACGAGAAGAGAAGAGAAGAGAAGAGAAGAGAAGAGAAAAGAGAATAACAGTGAAATCGGACATCTCCATCCAGACTTGGCATATTTTTCAAACCTTTATGAACGCTCACACCCTCAGATTTTACATAATTGCGAGTCACACAAAGCACAGAGAATAGGAATTGGTATTATTTGACTTTCAGCTTTCAGTTGTACTTTATGAAACTTTTTGACATTTTCTCAAAGTGACAAATACAATGGAATTCAAAATAAAAGGACAAACGACCCATCCCGCTATGATACACCGAGAACCCTCTCATCCTATTCCATTAGTCTACCTTGCCGTTGTTATTGCCTCCCAATAGGCCATCTTTCTCGTCTAATTTGAAGAAGCCACCTCTGCTTCTCCTCATTCGTCCCCGCCAATACCATGCTGCGCCGAGCAGTATTCCTACTATCATACCGACCGATAGGAACGGGTGTCCTGATATGGCACCCCTGATGTCAAAGAAAAATTTCTCAAAATTCGAGATGGTGGATTTGGGCTTGATCTTTACTGGTGAAGCAACAACCTTGGGGATCGTCTCGAGAATGGATGTTCGCGATGCCATGATAAAATTACCAGTGATGGTAGTATCCCAGTATCTTCGGTTCTGTGGTATAATGTCAATTGTCTGGAATCTTGGAGGGTAGTTCTAGTACTTACGTCTTCATCATTGATAATGACTTTCTCACCATCCTTCGCAACTTCGATACCATAGGTAGTTCTAATCCATCTTTCCCAGAAGATTCCGTCCACCCAAGCAAAGCCAACTTCCTTTTGCTCAGACTTATCCATGTTGATGCGGATGCTCTTTGCTGCCCGAAGTGCTCGCTGATCATTGCGATCTTCTGCTTCCTCGATTCTCAATTGCTTAGCATCTCTGAGCTCCTGTCGCTCACGTTGGAATGCTAGAGTCTGCTTGTCCATCCATTCCAAGGCTGCACTCTTGATCTCTTTCTTGGCCATAAGGAACTCGTCAGGACGTTCGCGAGTGAGGATACCCAAGACTACCAATTTTCCGTCCATGATCTCTCTCGAATTGGAAGCAGTAAGCTCAGGCACAATTGGAAGCCAAACAGACCGCATCCAGTGTAGGACTTGACGGAAGTCTCGCATATCCTGAGGTGCAAGTGCTGTGTAATAAGTTGGACGGCCATCCCTGGATACTAACAGTCGAGGCCATGTCGTAATCTTGAAGCGATCTGCCAATTTTGCACTGTTGGTCTTGACCAACTTGGCATGGCCAATCAAGCTGAGGGTTAGTCTCTCCAGTGCAGCGAAATCTTCGCTCGTAGTTGCATGGTCATAGAAGTAGACGAAGATGACCTCCTCCTTCTCCTCCAGCTCTGCAAACTCTACTGCATCTACATCTTTAACTCCATCGCCAACATCGATAGCTTTGTTGGCATATGTTACAAAATCGCCTAGGCCTCGTAGTCCATCGTACTCAACGCGCTCGCCTCCACGGAAGAAGAGAATCGTTGGATAACCCCTGAGATGAACCTCCTTGCATAGTCTTGATTCAATATCGCAGTTGACCTCTCCAATGTGAAGCTTTCCCTGCATCTCCTTGGCAAGTTGAATCCAGTTGGGTGCCATAGCTTTACAATGGCCACACCATGGAGCATAGAATTTAATGAACCATGGCTCTTGAGACATGGTGACCAAGTTCTGGAAGCTTTCGGCAGTGAGAGAGATGGACTTGCCCAGAGTGTTCGGCGTGGAGAGGGCCTTAGCAGGTTTTGTTGGTGTTGGCTTCTTCTTGACTGGGGTAGCCTTTGGTGCTCCAGCGGTTTTGCTCTCTACAATTTCTTTGCTCACGGCCTGCGTCAACTTAGAGTCAGTAGCGGGTTTCGGGTCCTTCACAGCTTCCTTTTCTGCGCTCGTTGGAATAGGATTGGGCCCTGGAGGAGGGGTTTGATAATCTTCGGTGCTGGTATCGCCTGTTTTTGGCAGCTTGGGTCCACCAATTGGTCGTGAGCCTGGTCTGATGGTCTCCAAAGAATCCTCAACGAAGCTGCTGAGTCCCTTAATATCCTTAGCACCCTCGAATCGCTTGACTTCTTGCCCATTCTTATAGAGAACAAATGTTGGCCATGAATTAACGTTGTTTTCCTGGCAGGCCGATCCAAAAGCAACGCAATCCAGATTTCCAAAGTGATAGTTGTAGTATGCCGTGAATGTGTTCATAGATGTCGCCGTTTCGCCTGAGGGAGACTCTGCTGGCACAGGTTTCGAGGTAAAGTAGTATTCGTAGAGCGTCTGCCATGTTGGCACAACGTGTATACAATGTGGGCAATAAGGTCTAAAAGAGCCATCAGTCTAAATCCAGTGCAGAAAACCGTTGAACTTGTATAGAATACAGGAAACGTACGAATGATGCTTCACAAACCAATACCCATCTTTCACGGTTGCATTGAACTTCCCCCCTTCGATATCTAGCAATGGTGGTACTGAAATCCCATTGAATATTGTTGGCTGTTCGATTTCAGGAACTTCATCTGTGGTCTCTGCCAAAGCCTCTCCAGGAACCTCCGTACCTCCGGGCTTTTGCTCGGATGACTCTGCTATTACCACAGAGGCAAGAAGAGTGTAAAGAATCGAAATCGGAAGAAGACGCATTTTGACGGGAATAGCCTCTCCCCTGAGGCGGGATAGGACTGGTAACGTCAAGCGCGCCGAGTTATTAGTTGGGGATACACAGTCGCGGAATCGCAGAAACACGCAATAATGTACAGAACCACCGAAATGTGTCGTCTTCGTCCTGTCGTCGTGGTGCCCCTGATCCTGATAACGAGCGAATTGAGGATGGCTGACGCTTTATCTGTAACTGTCGCCATGAGCGAAGGGAACGGTCACTAGCGCGATTCCGCCTAGCGAGTCAAGGGGCTCCGCTCCTTCTATTTTAGGCAGTCTCACGTGATATCAGGTACCAGCTTATATCCATCCGTTGAAGTGGTCAAGGACGTTACACAAAGTCTCTGCGTCTACGGAATCTGCTGCACTGTGCTAAAAAGGAGAAACCCCTTAGCGATCTCGCGGTGGATCTTTCAACACCAAAAGACTATGGAAAACAGCGAAGGAGAGCGCTCCCGAAAGAGGCTCAAGTTGAGCAACGAAGACGACATTGGTACTGATTCAGATTTACCGCGTACATTTACGAGTACGATATCGCCTCCCCCTCTCAAGCGAAACAAGAAGATCGAAGAGACGCCAAAGGGCGCTGAATTTATCAATTCCCCTTTCCAGCTTACATGGATCCGAGACCTTCCTGAGACTTCAAACCGAGATGCGGTAACATTGGTAGACATTTTGGGCGATCCATTGATATCGGACTGTTGGGAATTCAATTATCTTCATGACCTTGACTTTCTCATGGGCGCGTTTGACAAAGATGTGCGAGATCTGATCAATGTTCATGTCATCCACGGTTTCTGGAAACAGGAGGATCCAGCGAAGTTGAGGTTACAGGTAGCGCACCACTAATTTATTAATTGATTGGTTCAGCGATCTTTGGAATTTCTGAAGAAGTCTTGAGCAGATTTAATCTGCGTGTTGGCAAGGCTGATTTTTGTCTCTTGATTTGGAACAAATTTTGTGCTCGCTGTGCTTCTAATTACATTACTTTTGCTTTCCAGAGCTGACAATAACTTTAGGCCCAAGCTGCTAAGTACCCAAATATTACTCTACGTACTGCTTATATGCCAGAAATGTTTGGAACCCATCATTCAAAGGCATGTTGTCTCGTAAGATCTCAGATTGTGTTGGCTAAATCAAGTTCAGATGCTCATTCTTTTCCGACACGACTCTACAGCCCAGATCATCATACACACTGCCAACATGATTGAATTTGACTGGACCAATATGACGCAAGCAATTTGGAAGTCACCCCTTCTGCCAGAAATGGCCGTCGCAAAACCTGCGTTGAGTTCCGACTCAAACGAAATAGGTACTGGCTCAAAGTTCAAAACGGACTTGCTCAATTACCTGAAAGCTTATGACCAGAAGAGGATAGTTTGCAAATCCTTGATCGAAAGGTTGTCTAAGCATGATTTCTCAGAAATCCGAGCTGCACTGGTTGCAAGCGTGCCAGGAAAGCAAGGCATCGAAACCGACTCTGAGACTCTGTGGGGCTGGGCTGGACTCAAAGATGTTCTCAGCAACGTACCAGTTCAAGGTAATGAGCCTGAAATCGTTATGCAGATATCCTCGATAGCCACTCTTGGACCGTCCGATAAGTGGCTTGACAAAACACTCTGCAAGGCACTCAACACATCAAAGAACAAGCAAGCGTCAAGTCCAAAGTTCAAAATTGTATTTCCTACGGCAGATGAGATTCGAAGAAGTCTGAATGGTTACAATTCCGGCAGGGCAATTCACGTCAAGATCCAACAGCCAGCCCAAGTAAAGCAACTTCATTATCTGAAACCTATCTTATATCACTGGGAAGGCGATATCAGCGCCGAAGGTGCTGTTTCTCAGCCAAGGCCTGAATCTGGAAGGAAAAGAGCTGCTCCTCATATTAAGACATACATCAGATTTTCTGACTCGAGTCACGCTTCGATTGATGTAAGCAATTTCCCGCTTTAGCGCTCACCCGGTCCTTTACTTACTTGTTACAGTGGATGTTAGTAACTTCTTCAAATCTTTCCAAGCAAGCTTGGGGCGAAGCAACTAGCCCAGGAGGTGATATTCGTGTTTGCAGTTACGAAATTGGAGTTATGGTATGGCCGGAACTGTTTGGGGGGAAATCTCTGATGGTGCCTACCTTTAAGACCGATAGGCCTCCTGAGACGTCCTTAAGGGAGGGGTCGAGGCAGTGATTGCAGCGCGTATGGCTTATGATCTGCCGCTAGTGCCCTATGGAAAAGATGATGAGCCATGGTGTGCTACAAAGTCTTATGACGAACCTGACTGGAAGGGGCAGGTGTATAACGTGAAGAATTGACAGTGAACGTGTCTGGAGATTCTGAGAGGGTATTGCGTAGACATTCGAGTACCCTTTACGCATGAGCAAACTTAAAGTCCCTAGCTAAAGTAGTCGAACCCAACGAAGAATTGTTCCGACCTTACACCACTATGTGCGCAGAAATATCAATATCTACGTTACAAAGGAACATAACGCATGCAATAATGATCATCTTATTCGTCTATGTCAGAGTATCAAAAGCGACGTTGCCATCCCATCCCACTTCACGTATAACCATGTAACCCTACCTTGGCCAGGTACTATTCCGGTCCCATATGTGGTTCGATCAACATATCCCAATATTTGCTCATCTAATCTCCTCCTCCAACAGCCTCTGGGTTCTTGTCGGCATCGTATCCGCAGCTCTCCTTTAGCTTCTCAACAAGCTCAACGTATTTGGCCTTCGCTTCATCTACGGTGAGCCCTTTGCTGACAACATCGTTCCAAGCGCGGTACTTGGCCTTGCCCTGTGTGCCAGGTCTTAGCTGATATTCCAAACCCCAGTAACTTTGGCCTCTGTGCATAATGTGTAGTAGCAAAGTAAGGATCACTACGTGCGTACCTTGAGATCAAACATGCCCGGTGTCTCGGCCTTCGAGATATCCTCACCAGTTGCGACCTTGAACAGTCCTACAAGGGCACCTTTCAGCTCACATCCTTCACAAAATATGGTAGACCATATTAGATTCTAACAAACCATAAAGAGAGAGAAGCTCATCGTTGGACGGCTTAGAGGTCAGCTTCTTGGAATCGGCGACTGCGGTATCGAATGCGGACATGTTGGCGGTTTGGTTGGTTTTGTTGGGCTTTTGTTGAGATAGCTATCTGTAGGCCGCAGAAGTTAGGTATTTCGCAGAGATGAGTACGGGTCATGTTGGCTTGCTTACGAGGAATTTGTACAGAAGTTTCTTCGGTTGGTTTCCGAATGAGTTGAAGTTGTCTCACCGTGTGGCTGTCAGAATGGCGGGGAGTGATGCGGGGCAGGACATGACGAGCTAAATTTCACGCTTGGAAGCTTGTCACGTTTTCCACTCTACTTCGTTCCTGCAGACTGTTCAGGGAGTCTTAATGGACAACAGCAAATATCACATTGCTTTCCAGTCAGCTGTCCGTCAATCAGTGCTACATCAACTTTCAATTTGCGAGCCATCCTGGATATTCCATAGCTCTCGGTCCACAGCTAAACACAAGGCTAGGTTCTCGCGACAGTCGCATAATTTGGAACACATATGCTTTCCCTAGCACATGCTTCTTAACTGAAGCGAAGTTTCGATTGCCAGTTATCTCTTGCGCTCAATAGATTTCGAAAGCCGGATTGACGCTCGGGCTTTATCAGTCACAGGACACAGTTGCGCCTAAGCAGTATTTGTTGAGTCATGTGTATATTCAGCGCTATCAAAATAGAATGTATTATTATCGGGCCAATCCAACTAGATTGCAATGTCTAACTGAGATGTTTTCCTGCGGCCAACTCCTCAATGGTCTCTACTATAACGCCCATAGGATCAAACTCGGCCATTTCGGCTTCGAGTTCCTTGGCTCTGATTTTGTACTTCGGGTTTGAAATCAGCTCCTCGATGGCAACTCCAATGGCTTCTTTCGTTGGCGAACCAGTCTTCAGATTGACAGCAACTCCGGCCCACTCCCCACGAGCAGATACTTCTGGTTTATCTTCTCCAGCGCCAGCCATCAAAAGTGGAACACCGTTTGACAGACCATGTTGGAAGCCTCCATATCCACCATTTGTCACAAACACAGCACAATATGGTAGGATCTCGTCAAAGGGGAGAAAGTCTATGACCCGCGCGTTTGCAGGAACATGAGTGCCCTCTGGAAGAACACCTCCTTTCTTGCCAAGAGCAACAATAACCAAGGTGTTCTCCCGGTTCTCAAGAGCTTCCATTGTAGGGATGGAAAGGTCTGAATAATTTAATGCGACAGTTCCTTGGCACACAAAAACGATGTCTTTCTTCTCCTTGTTCTCAACAATCTCGTTCCACCAGCTTGGCGGATCAGTCATGGGATCTCTGCTTCCCTTTGGTAATCCTCCAGTAAACCTAATTGTTGAAGGCGCGTCGCTTCGAGGATACTCGACCGAAGGCGTACACATTTGGAGGAATCGATCATGGTGAAGGTATGGAGCATCGAAAAATTGAACTCCCTTGGTATCGGCCCAAGAGACTCAAGAATTGTGTTCCAGATGCCCTGTGGTTTGCCAAAGAAAGATTCATTAACCTCAGTCGTCATTGCTTTATTCCTAGCTTGACCCTCAGGTGTGCTATCTGGAGGAAGACCTGGTCCAAAAGGCGCACAATCGATGCTGCTCAGTACCACAGGAATTATTCCGAGACCTATTGATCCTATAGGTTTCAGACCTGGAACACCGATTGCAGTAGGCATACACCCCTGGAAAAACCCTTCACAAACTTGCACGACGGGTCTTCCCGGATGCTTTTTCTCGAGCATGCTCAAGGCTCTTTGGAGTGCTTCATGCTGTCCTGGTATGGACTTCACGAAAACAAACTCCATGTCGTAGGCAATCTGCAAAGGTCCAGGTGGATAGCTCTCTCGATCTGGCAGAATCTTCTCGAGGTCATCCTCCGAAAAATCTGCGTATCCCTCAAGGGGAACGTAGTCGCAGCCAACTTCTTCAAGGGCCTTCTGATATTTGGTGGCGGATACAAAAGTGACTTCGTAGCCTCGAGCTATAAGACCCTTCGCAATTGCTCTGATGGGCATGATATGTCCGTAGATTGGCGACGATGCCATCAGAATTAGAGGCTTGGTAGAGGTCGCCATGTTGGAGGAGGTATGAATCTGTAACTTTTTAAGAGAGGGATATATCGCAAAGGACTTTTTATTCTTCGATGAGAGCTTGCTGAGAAATTCCTAATCCTGAGCTACATCGAGAACATATATACTTTGCCAAAATACACTGTATTATCTTCCATCTAGCGCAGGAGGCAGCCAGCATGCAAGAAGCAATGGTAGAATTCGCAACTGTCAGCGATCCGTCGTTAAAAGCGAATCTTACTGGTCCTCATTCCGGGTTTCGTCTTCCTGTTCCAATCATTCATACCTGATCTGCAACCATTTTGAGCCGTCCGTCAGCCCGTACCGTGCACCAACGAGAACTCATTGCTCGGAATCCCATTGCTTTTATCACCACCTAGCGGAACAGTGCTTACTGGTCAGCGGGGTTTCCGTTTTGGTATATTCCCAGCCTTGCGGCTCCACCTTGCTTATGAAATCAGGGGGTCTAAAGCCCTTAGGGCCGCAGAGCTGAAAGCAGCTTACTTTTTGACGCCAAAGCAGAGGATGATGCACCAATCGGAAAACAGTGGCTGTCAGTTGCTGTACCTTTATCACGTACAGTAAAATCGAGATACTAGAATTCTTATGTTTTGGTAGGTGAGCATCTAAGTCCACACGGTCAAGCCAGTCCCAATTCGCGATGGCCCCGAAACTGCAGAACAAACGGCATGAGATTAGGGACGGAATCGGCCATTTTGATATCAAATTTGTCGTCAATTCAAGCGGTGAATAACTCCATGTGTATTACATTGAACAGAGCTCAAACCCGGCGGACCTTTCCGTTGCGGCACGATTAGCAAACAGCTCAGCCTCGGGTCTCACCTCAAAATGGTGGAGACTCAGGACAGCTTATGACAAGTAAGCCCACGATAATACATGGCTAAAAGTATAGTATTTGCTACAAGTCAACATCGTGTCCACGACCTCATAAGCCTTTTACTCATCCTTCCATGCGCATGGCTTCTCTAAGCCAGCTGCTCGGACATAGGAGGCTGCAGACCAATGCCAAGCTAATTGCTTCCCCAAATGATTCACATTCAAGCAAGACTAGGGTGGATGAGAGTGAAAGCTCGTATGACCTTCCCATTCTGGATGTTGTTTGGGACCGTCATTGGACTTGTTCGTCCAACTCAACAGCCAAATCTGAAGACCTCTTGCTGCATCCTATCAGATCGAGTCCCGCGCGCCGTCGTCGAAATAAGCATCGCATGGATCGTATTGGACCTGTGTATCATTACGTGAGCCCCCCAACTTAGTCATACATTACATACCATTACCAAGGTTGACGGAGGTGGTACAACCGAAGGCAGAGAGGCTTAGAAACCAATTATGGGAGTATGGTAGCCATTGGTGATACGCCGATCGATTGATGTGAGATGAAGACTCAGTCTGGCTTCCCGTGCGGATGTGATGCCGAGGATGCGTTGCGGCAGTTGATGATACTTCTCAGCACTATCAATCTATTGAGACAAAGGCTATAGTTTCAGGTTGGTCATTAATCATTAATGTCCTTCTATAGGCTCAATACCGTTACCAGTAGCGCCAATTCCAGCTCCTGCATCGACCTCTCTCCAACCCGCTGGGACTTTTTGGAAGACCGAAACGGGATCTCTCTCTACATCCTGTTGAATGACTCCAGTCAAGCATTCCTCTCCCGACGTGTCCTCCCACAGCCAGAGCGTCAACATGTTTCTGTACCCTTTCTCACGCCAAGAACGCCTATCATCAATCGCCATATCTTTAGGGACAACGACTGAACCATCTTTTCCCGGAGCTAATGTGCATTCTATGTTTTTTGATTCACTTGGAAACCTTGAGCCTAGAAGGCTTTGTTGCCAGAAATGACAGCGGGCAAGTTGGCGGATACAATTCCGACTGCCAATAATATCGTGTTGGGGACTGACGCCGATTCGAGCAACATAAGTTGCATTGAAGTGTTCATCGAAGCCAAGAATGTGGTATGGAATAAGGCGGGTGTGTCCTGCAATGATATTGCGCCAAACATAGCTGTGCCATCGAGCTTCGGTGGAAGCATTGTCAGCAACAGGCTTATCGGAAACTCTTGTGCCTATCACGAGCACATGTGTCCCGTTGGGAAAGAAGCCAGCGAAATGGAGTTTGTTCAGCGATTTCACAATGGCGCCACAAGACTCGACTTCTTGTACGTCGCCCTTCGCTGGGTTGGTAAAATTGCATAACGTAGTCTGAGACTGCTCAGTCTCATGGCAACAATCCACGATCAAACTCTCAAGATTCGGATATTTCCCGTACTTGGAGCTTTCCTCTAGCAAATCTGAGCAGAGTTTATTTAGATGAAGACGCAGATGCTTCAGTTGTGGTAGCACTGCACTGATGGCTGTACAAAGATGAGGTTCACGTTCTCCCACCAAATCACGATCTGAAAACCCAGTATCGATCTCGATATTTTCACAGCTTCCTGGGAGGCAAAATAGTAGCTGCCCCAGTAAAGGTCTGGGCAGAAAGAACCCAAGCCCGGGTTGATCCACGAAGACCGAAAACGTCCGAAGTCCAGTACATAACTTGAGCGTGAGTTTGAGGGATTTAAGAGCTTCCCAGAGAAGTTTTGTCGCCTCAGAACCGTGTTCTCGGATATCGTTATGCTGTTCAACGGGTGCTCTGAGATCCACTGGGTTGAAGGAGAGCATCATGGTCAGTGAGCGGACAAGAGAACCGTTCTCGGGGCTAATTTGTGTGAAAGATTGTATCTGATTCGTGGTGCATAAAACCACGTCTCGATACAGGACTGGCAAGAAGCTCCGATGCCACTTCTTGGATACGCACAGCTGAAGTGCGAAGTCTCTCCTTAATTCTAGTATCGTGGCGGACGTGCTGGAAGATGAGTTCCAGCAGCTATCGGGAGAGATCAAAGAGTCTCATTTCGACACGGTTCGACTGGTAGCAAGCTTGAGTTCCTTGAATTAGTACTTTACCAAAAGAACATGAATCATACTTGGGGTTGAGTTAAGGCAGGAAATCCAGGTCTAGTCAAGCTAACGATTAGTTCGGCATAATCCTGGTTGCAGATCGTCTTAGCGAACCAAGAAAATGCACCACTGTGGGGAAATCGTCTAGAGCATTTCGGGCCAAACCGAATTTCATTCTTGCCCGGTTCAACAGGCACCATTTTACGGACAATCGTCCAATGCAAATTCATTATCTTGAGCATTATTCCCATGCTGTTATACCTCGACTTGATTTGGTGCTTGGTCAACTGGCTTTACACTGAACGACGATATCAAGCTCGAAAACTTGGCCGTGCTGCTAGAGGATGAAGATGGCATTCCGCTCAAGGTGGTGCTATTGGAGGCACAGCAAATATCCCGAACTGCAATTGACTGTTACTGAAATTAGTTTGTGTCGGAAAGACTTAACGTTCAAGGTGACTTATTATAGTGCAAAATTGCGCATTAGTATAGTGTGCTGCCTCAATATCTTGCTCCTAACAGTAAGGTAGTCACAGTACTTTGATTCTTTGGAGACAAGTCTGTTGGCATGTCCCCATACCTTACATTAGTTACCTACCTTAGATAGATTGCAATCACACAAAAGCTCTCGTTCAGTTCCATATCCTCTATTCTCTCCTGCCATGATCATCGAGATCTGTGTCTGATAGGAATACCGTGGGCTTCGAAACTCAATTATTGTATTATCTACCGGATCGAGCGACGCTCGTCAACCATCCTTTTGGTCTTTCTGGACATTAATTCTGCTTCAAATTCCCAGAAAACTCTCCTACAGCCCATGTCTATACCTGCGAGGATCTATTTCCAACACTGTACCACAAGCTCGACATTTCAATCCTACACCCATTTCTACATTCAAATGAACTTCAAGGGGCAACTATATCGCCAAGCTCAAAGTACAAACTCTCAAGGGAGTATTCTCTGCTGATGATGACATTTTGTAAACCGCCACGCCCTTTAAGAACTGCCAATTTACGGTTGATGGGCTCAACGCAAACTAGGGATGTTGACGTTGCAGGGATGTAAGATGTTACCATAGTTATATGTGCAAAAACAGCACTCTTACATAGAATCAGAGACAACACAGAAAGTAGTGAGCGATATGAGGTTCACCAAATGGTTCAAATAAGCGAGTCAAAATAGGGAGTAAGTCCTGTATACTCATATACAAACTTTCAACCCTTTGGTGAAGGTTTAGTAGGACAAAATGAATCATTTTGGAGTATCAATAGCAAACACTAGGGTAAATGGAAAGGATACGTTGCTTTTTATTATCTGAAGTCAATGGCAGTGTTGAAGAAAAGCAAGACGGAAGGCGTTTGAGTGTTGAATTCGGAGTTGAGATGAAAACATACGACGAATTCGATCTTCAGGACCCTTCACTCTTACTTTTGACTTTTCCTTAATGGTACTCCCAGCAATCTCAATTATCGTCGTAAGACTTTTGATTCTTAGCTCCCCAGACTGCGATCAATGGATTTAATATTGATTGGGACGGTTGCTCGTCCCAAAAATCTAACATTCACAGCCACAAGTTCTCCTCGATCTCGTATATGAAATAGATATACTTTCCCCCAGAGATCTTGGCTGCCCTAGTCGAGTTTATGAGGCTGACAAGCTGACACGTTAAATAACGCGGGACACCGATACTTTCCTCGGCCGGGAGGCATGCAGTAGGCGGCAGTAGCAATGCTCCGGAGTGTAACATCCAACCACAAAGGGAAAGGTCATGATAAGAGCTAACGGAACAAGTTGATTGCAGAAGGACATACAAGTTAACTCAAAGGACCTGCACGACTGCTTTTTAAGTCGAAATAGAAAAGCGACAGAATCTCAACGGCAGTCTCCCGATATGTTCTTCATGGATTTCGATGGTCCGCCTACGTCGACCCCACATTCTGAGCCCTGACCACCCGCAATCACCATACTTTATCAGGTCTAGCGTTCATCGCAATGGCGGACAAGGGTGTTCATGTTCATCGCATCAAATCGGTTGGGCGTCAGACGTGGTCATTGAACTTTCAAGAGTCAAAGATGGCTGTGGGTTTAGGCACACGACAAGCCGCCGATGAGGAGGCGCGCGCTGAAGTCGAGGTGAGCTTTCCCCTATGATCTCGCCATCTAGAGAAGCTGGGCGACAAAGAGCTCGTCGAATCCCAGGGGCTTTGCAGAGCTGACATAGTGTTCTAGGTGCTGAACAGCAGACTCGAGAAGACCCGGATTCTGAATTCGAAGCTATCGGCTTCGTTGCAGAGGCTGGAAGTCACCGGAAAGAGTGTTCAAAATGCAATTGGGCCACTGGCGGGGAATACGATCGAACTACGGGTTGTGAATAAAAGTATGGTAGCCCTGTTCATACGAGGGGCTTCTCTGACACCGCGCAGACATCGATGCTATCACCAAGGCTATCGAGAGGATAAGGCAGCCTTCCGATGTGAAGAACAATGAGGAGGAAATTATTCGCAGAGGGTGGGTGCTCGTATCATCATTGTACGAAGCATGCTAATGATGATCCAGTCCAAGAAATAACCTGTCGCAATACCTCAGCTCTGTCAAGCGCATGAACAAAGCTCTCATAGAGCTACAGCAAACGAACCTTCGATCAAATCAGCAAGATATCGCAGAGATTACCCGCATGTTAAAGAGGGGAAACTCGGACCTAGAGATAGAATTCAAACGGATACTGCAAGAAGAATCGACGAAGGAGGAACCCCTACGATACATAACGAAGAAGCAACCTTTCCCAACCTTAAAACCAGACACCGTGAATCCACTGAGTCTGATCAACCAGTATATGGTCTCCAGTTCCAGGCAAAATGGAGCCTCTGCAGGATCGCCCATGATACAAGCGTATGCTGATGTACGAGGTCCATATCTTACAGCAACTCTGGCAAATCAGGCCTCCGCTTCGTTAGCCACAGCAAAAAAGAAGAATCCAGATGACATCTATAAGGCGGGAACGAACGGGATGGAGATGTACAGTCTGGGCATGAGAGGGGCCTTTTTGGCAGAGTACGAGAATATCTGTGTCCTATTCACACGAGATGAGTGGGGTCAGGCATTCAATCTCACGACCCAAGGAGCCATATCAGAGCTTGCAAGAACTCTCCGAGAACTCAACTCGCACATTCGGTCCAACCTTAACACCGACTGTTTCCTCGCCTACGAGATCATTGCGATCATGTCAAACATGTCCAACGAGCTAGTAGAGAGGACTGGAGAGTTGAAATCCTCCTTTGCTGCTGCATTGAAGCCTGTTCGTGAAACTGGGAAGTCATCGTTGGCCGAATTGTTGGATGACACCCGTCGTCGCGTTGCTAATCTTCCAACTATACCTGCTGATGGAGCCGCCGTGCCCATTACTACCGAGACCATGACCCGCCTTCAATCCATGGCGGACTTCCTTGGTCCAATATCCAGCCTGATGATTTCCATTGGCGATGCAGGCTGGAAATCGTCGGCCCCAACCCAACCATCTTACTCAACGGACCAAGTCCCTACCCTCAACTCCTTTGACGTCAGCGCCGACGGTAAGCAGATCTTCGCACACTATTGCGTTGACACGATCACCGCGCTCCTTGAGGCCCTAGACCGCAAGGCTCAACCCCTGGCGAAGAACAAATCCGTTTCTGGCGTGTTCATCTTGAACAACATCGCTGTCATTGATCGCATGGTTAAATTCTCGGACCTGAAAGGCCTGCTTGAAACACCCCGCATGAGCGAGATTGACAAATTCCGGAAGAATGGCGCCAAAGACTACTCGGCCCCATGGCATGATCTCTGCCGCCAGCTGCTTGACGTCACTTACACCAACCGAGCGGGCCAGCGGCCACCGTCCGGCTCAACATCCACCATCGACTCCGCAGCTATTCTCAAGAGCCTGAGCAGCAAGGAGAAAGACGCGGTCAAGGAGAAATTCCGCGTCTTCAACACGGTGTTTGATGAGCTGGTGCAGAAGCACAAGTCCTTGGCCATGGAAAAAGAAGTCAAGCTCGCCCTGGCGAGGGATGTGCAGGGCACCATCGAAGTGCTGTATCACCGCTTCTGGGACAAGTATCATGAGATTGACAAGGGAAGGGCAAGTATGTCAAGTACGACAAGGCGGCCATCTCGGCCATTTTTATTAGCATGAGCTCTTGAGTGTTCGCAGACGGCAAGACAGCGAATAGCATGCATGGGATTTGGTGTGACATTTTGTGGCATTTTGTGGGATGGTTTGCGATGGTTTATGATACCAGGAGGCGTTTCTGGTTCCTTTACACAGGGTTATGTGGGACTGAGTTTGTGTAGGAATAAGAACAAGAAAAGGAATACGAGTGTATAGTATCTTCAAGCTTGACGTTGTGTCACATTGCCGTCTTCTCTTCCATTCACATGGCATGCAAATCTTGACTTGAGGTTGCTTACGCTGGCCCGAGGGATGTACAAAAAGGGAGTAACATCGCGCAGCGAGGGAAGATCACTTCACTGTAGCCTACGTCACCTGGCTTGACTTCTTCTTAGTCACTAAAATAAGGTACGCACTACTAGGTTCGATACTCACCAATACATGTCTCTTTCGCTGTTGGTGTCTGAGTAAGAGCAGAAGCCCTTTTGTGCCATCCGCCTACACAGGATAGGGTAGGATAGGGTAGCAATCTCCTTGGATATTTCGTGCCCAAGACAACAAACAGTCAGCTGCTCTTGTTGGATCTCCAGAGACACAACCTACCTAACTATCTACCTACCTGATGGAGCCCAAATGACACCCGTGCATAAGGTAAGGTAGGATAGACAATCGCAGTCTTGTTCTCGGCATGGTATGAGGTATGAGTGAGTAAGTGAGTAAGTGCAGGGAGTGAGGAGGTGCGTGATCAGGGTAGCGGTACAGCTGGCGGCGGTCAAGGACGACGACTACTAATTCTCCTTGCTGATTTGAGACACGCAGCGCGACTGATGAGTCAGTTGCGAGCTCAGTCAGTCAGTCAGTCAGCCAGCCAGCCAGCCGGTCCTGAAAATACCGAGTAGCGCACAATCTTCCCTTCTGCTCCCTCCCTGCCTTCCCTCCTTCCTCCCTTCCCTCCATCCTCGGCGCCCAGCTTCCGCCTTTTCAAAAAGGGAGAATGAGGACCGAGACCGCCCTTGACACACGTGGTGCTAGAGACTCGATCACGAAGCGCAGTGCCGCAAGCAAGCTGTGTGTGTGTCCTGCCTTACCTACTGCAAGCGTGATGACAGGCATGAGAATCTGCTGTTGCTGCAGGCAGAGCCTAACTTGGGCATGAATGAATCTTGCCCAAATGCCGTTCCCAGGCTGCTTCGTCCGGAAGCGCCTGGGTGGGCCCCAGGACCTGGGAACTGGTGTTGCTGCAGAGGTGATGACGCTGGGGTTGATGCATTGTTGAATCTGCAGCGGAGGAAAAGTCACAGATAGGTGCCTTTTTCTTTTCTTTTTTTCTTTTTGGTGACAATCCCGGAGCGGTGTATGGTGGCAAACATCAAATTTGGTGGTTTGAAGAAGGGCCGGTTATTCATGAGGCTGGAGAAGTTGTCTGAAAACAGTTAGAGGAGAGCGTTGAGCCGTGACCTGTCGTTGATAGCGTGCGTGTATGCACCTGTGGGGAGGAGAATTATTCATGTCGGCTAAGATGCAGCAGTCAAGACGCAGGGGCAAGATCCCCTAGACTCTGAGTGGAAGGTTATCAACTCCCGACTGATACAAAAGAACTCCGAACTCGGAGCTGGTGTTCGGGCTGAAGTTTTGGAATTATTGTCATTTGTGGGATTGGGATGAGATCCGTGGATTGCCACATCTTTCCGCGATCTGAGATAGGATAGGGTACGGGATTGACAAGTAAGAATGCGGTCTGGAGAGAAAAATCACAAACGAGGTGTGCTGAAGCGATCTAGACTGCCATAGACCTCTGGTCTGCTCTCTGCCCAAGTTCAAGGAAGAACGGTGAGTGCATCGACTTGGGGGTTGATGGTAACGGGACGGCCCAATAGCAAGCGGGAGGAGCAATAGCCGATGTGATATTGGGCCACAATCTACCCGCTGCGCGAAACTGGACCAAAGAAAGAGCGTCATGCTCGATGTTCGACACCGAGGGAGTGGTAAGGCCAGTACCCAACGCAACACGCCAGCCCAGATGATCTGGAAGGCTGTGGGCGTGTCACCTCAGCTTCGGTGCATGCACTGTGTGACGGTCTGTCGGGACTGGACGGTGAAGGGCTGCAGCAACAGCTGAGGTTGCACCGGAGAGGACAGGAGAGGACAGGAGAGGACAGGAGGACAGGACAGGCGGCACCCGCACGTGGCAGATACTGTCGCTCTCCATCCTCTCGCGGCGTGTTTGGGGTTCAGAGAGAGTAGCCATACAGAGGAGAAGCCGAGGTGTGACGGTGCGTCGACGAGGTTGACGTATGCTTGTATCCGCAACCCGTGTCATGAGGCGGACGAGAGAGATAGGGAGAGGGAGAGGGAGTGTGTGTGTGTGAGAAAGAGTGAAAGAGTGGATGAGTGGATGAGTGAGTGAGGAAGCGAGGAAGTGAGTAAGTGACAAAAATGGAATCCAAGGCAAACCTCGGGTGTATCCGAGGTTGAAGGGTGAAACGAAACATGTTGCCTCGTCTGCGGACGGACTCGTGATCTTCCACGCGAACGGAATGGAACGAGGAAACAACATCAGCTGGGCCAGAGATCGATCCGTGCTTTCCGGACCACAAACTGTGAGAGGGAGAGGGAGAGGGAGAGAGTGTTTGTGAGAGAGAATTAGAATGTGTGAACCGCCGTGAACAGAAGTGGAGTTGTTGTCGGAGCGGATCGTGAACATGGATGGAGGCATCTGCTTGTTTGTCTGTTTCCTCCGTCCATACGTCCATCCATTGCTGCTCCGTTCTTCCCCTCGATCACTCACTTGCTCTCTCGTAGCGACCGGCATGGTGATGGATCCTTCGGAGCACCCACCCATGCTCTGTCCAGGCCATATCATGCCATGCCATGCACCACACTTGCAATGATCGAGGATTGCGTCTTGAATATTGAACCCCCCACGACGCACGTCGGTGCTGAGACGGATACGATATGTTGCTGCAGTTGGTGTGATACTGGATGAAGATAGACACGGCTACAGGCAGAAACTGCAACTGCAACTGCAACTGCACTCAAGCAGAAGCAGAAGCAGGGCCAGGGCACCAGCAGCCAATGCATAATCCGTGAGCTGAGTTGAGCTGAGCTGAGCTGCGAGCACCGACGGTGATTCCTGTCTGTCGTCTCTGGTAGGGCAACCTTAATCGATTCCATTCCTTCGACGGCCCTTCGAAAAGAGGGGGATCATGCACGAATGCCAGAATGCAGGTCGGCACGACTGCACGTCTCCACGACGTCTGCCCATTTGCCAATCGCACCCGTCGGATCTCCAGGAGAATCACGAAACCTGTCACGCGCCGCGTCTATCAGAGGGGGGTCGGCCGCACAGTAGCAGCAAGTTGCAGCAGCAGCAGTAGTGGACGGATGCATGTCAGCGAGGGAGAGCCACCGCCAACGCCTTATGAGCATCGCCGAGACGCATGAGGATGGGAAGGGATGGGATTGGACCGCCCGATGGCCAGTTGACGGGTGCAGGAGAGAGAGACGAGGGGAGGGAGATGGGAGAGGATGAAGAGAATAAAATGGGCGTCAAGGGGTATGGATAAATCACAGAGAGGAGAGGAAATCGCATCCATCCATTGACGATATACTGCACTGCACGGGTCAGCCATGACTATCATCATCGTCACAATGCATCGCTGGGGACGACTCAATACACTTAGTCAGTCAGGACCTGCCATTGGGTTGATGGTTGGTTGGCTGGTTGGTTGTTTGTTTGTTGATGCCTTCGCCCTCTACACCGACTGACACGCCAGCCTGATCGACCTCGGCGTGCTCATCTTGTGCCATTCTTCGCCATCTGCTCCCATTCCCGTCCTATCAGACGTGAGATGACAACCTCACGATATTACCGCTGCGGTGTCTTGGCCACACGGCGCTCTCTCGTCATGCAGCACCACAGCACCGTATCGCGTGGGGGAAGGGAACGACCGGCGGTGCTTGTTTCACTTCATGCTGTTCCCGTCCGCTGCGCTCGCTCGCTCGCTGGGCAAGTATCAACATCCTCGATTCTCGTGCACCCGGAGGTGATGCCCGTCTGATTCGGCAGCCTCACTTTTGCATGTCCCAGCTGCAGCTGGTCGTCCAAATGCTGATCCTAAGCCTCGCTGCCCCTCCCTGTACGTACAGGATGAGCGTCGACATGGACTGTACTGTACGGTGACGGCGCTGCTGTTCCCTTGCTCACCGATGACGATCTAAGAATACAATCCTCTTTTGTGTCCTATTCTCTTCTATCTTATTCTCTACTATCCAATCCTGGCCTATCCTGTCCCCTCTTCTGCTCGCCTCTCACCTCCTCTCACCTCCCCTCTTTCGCCCACCTGTCACAGTGCCCGCACACCGCCATGATGTCTGGATCGATGCCCTCCCTCCTCCCCTTCAAACTCTCCTCCCCTCTTTCTCCTCTTTGGGCCTGCAGCTCGGCAATCCGATCACATAATGCACCTGGTGCTTGTCAGCCAGCCAGTCAGTCAGTCAGTCATGCTTTCGATGCCGCACGCTCCCACCCACGCAGTCCGGTTCCGATGACATGGATGGGCAGCAGCCAGGGCACAAGCATGCGCATGGGCATGGACAGAGATCCGGTTCTGGTTGTGCATCCTCTCCTCCCTTCCTGTCCTCTCCTGTCCTCTGCCTCCCCTCAGACGTCTGCCTGCGATGGACACGAAACTCGCCGTTGGAACCGAACGACGACACGCACGCACGCACATCCAACCGCCCGCCCGCACGCCCACACGCTACACTGCACTGCACCACACCTCCTTTCATCTTTGCCCGGCCGTGGTGCGAGGGCAGCGCAGGGGACCGGACTGCGAGAAGGGGGGAACCATGAGGTGAGATTAGTCTCCATTTCATGAATTCCATACGACGGTAAGGAAAACAAAGTGGGGAACCCGTCGTCCCATCCCTCCCTAGCGCGATGTACATCATCATATCATGTCCCGCCGTACCTCATGGGCCGAGTATATATAGTTTGCGAAAGTTCGCTGTTTGAGATATGATGTCTCCACATACCCACCTGCAATTCTCCTCCTCATCTTCCGCATCATCTTCTTGGCCGTGACATTCTCGTATCACACTTCGTTGCAAAGTATAAAGTCACTTCAACCCACCCATCCACCCGGCGCATCTTACCGTACCTTGTTCGCTTCATAACTACCTCTGCTCCCTCACACACATCGAGCCTCACTACCTCACCGTCACCACCACTACCTCCTCACAAACCACTTTCAAAATGCCCGTCATCAACCCAGAACCTCTCGTCATCCGCTGCTGCGGCTACTGCTGCAAAGCAGAAGAAGAGGGAGACCATGAGAGATGTGGATGGTGTGAAGTCACCGACTGCCTATAGGTGCAATTCTCACCTCAAATCACACACTTTCAACAATATGCACCCAGCGCAACATACCCGCACGAGAAAACCCACGCAATTATCCCACGCGAACGCATCATCACTCCTGAGCGACGATCCCTCATCTTCATTCCCGAGGACGTCACGCAGTTCGATACCCGCCGGCATCGCAAGAACCCCCAGGTTTCTCAGCTCGAGACTGGTCGCCGCACCACCAATCCGCTCTCGTTACCACGACCATAGCGTCTCGCCATATCGAGTCCCATATCATATGATCAGCCACATATTACCATCCACCCCCTACCACCCTCATCGTCACCATTCAACACCGCTGGCACCGCTGGTTCAATTCCCGTGTTCTAATTCCTGTACCCGGCGTGAGTGACGACCGATGACGGGCACGGCAGGGTAGCGCTGGGCCGGGCTCGCGCTCGCTCGCTCTTCGCTTCCCACCAGCGACCATCCTCGTCCATCTCGTCACATCAGATGAGAACAGTCTACCCATGCGTCTCATCTATTCCATTGCATCGCATCAAATCAAGGAGTACGGGTGTCCGGATCTTCACATGCGCAACGCGTCTCCCGCACGACACGACAGGAACAAGGAAACAAGCACCTAGTCTCCCGCACGTCCACGCTATCCAGTCTCGGGGTCGCGTCTGGAATCAAATCAAGACTGGTTTTCCCTCTCGAGGTAGTATGGGATGAGGCAATTAATGCAAAAGAGATCTTCGTGAGAAAGAACTGGAAAGGGAAGAGAAGGAGGAAAAAATTAAGAGAAGGAAGGGAAAGGGAAAGGAAGCCAGAATTCCGGGAAAGAAAGGAAAGGATTGAAAGGGAGGAATTTTCTACCTATCATAGCAAGCAAGCAAGCAAGCATAGCATAGCATAGCATAGCATAGCATAGCATCGCATATACCCATCCACCCAATAGGCAAGGGAATGCAACGCACGAATGAAATCACCATACACACATACCTTACATACACACTTTACATTACGTTACATTACATTACCTCACCTTACCTCACATCACCTTACCTTACCTCACCATGACCATCCTCTTCCTTATTCCCTCTTCCTTGTTCCCTACTCCTCAATACCTCCTCCTTAATCTCTCCACCTAATTCTCTCCACCTCTCCAGCTCACACCACAATAACCAAGAAGCCTACCGTAAGGTAGGCGAGGGAAGGTGGTTTCACGGCACATTCCCGGATCTTACCTCGCCTTACTTGCTTGATCTTATTATAAAATGTTCCCACCGGGTTAATGGTGAGTTGAAATCTGAGGCGTGTGTGGAGTTGTAGATGATGTGAAGCTAGGAGAGGTAGTACGTATGGAAGTAGGGCGAGTGAGGAAGTGATCGAATAGCTTTTCTCGTGCACGGGGATAAAGTGAGCCAAGTGAATCAGATATAGCACTTGTTAATATATAGGGTTAAATAATTACTCTCGGTAAAGGTAAATTCCCTCTGTACCTCCTCGTATCTCTCTAACTATCTTTCTCTTTCTTTGGCGGGTAAACTCAATAGAACCTCAAGACCAGATGTTCAATGATGGAAATTCTTGATTCTGCTCTTAAGCTACAAATATACCCTCCAATTTCAATTTCTCCGTGCATTCTCAGCCCATGCCATTTTCCATTCAACATCCGTTCCCATTCTTTCTCGTGCCTGCACTTAAAAGATCCCTTGGTACCTCCCCTCTCAAGCCCAAAGATCATCCTCTTCCGTACTCCCCCGCTATTTGACGGCTTCAGAATTACCTGTAACCACTATCCTCCCTCTAGCTTTGCACTTGACCTTCTGTCTGATAGATCCCTTAGCTAAGAATGGGAGGCTAGTTCGAAGCCGGACCTCCACTCCGTGGATAGACTTGGAGCTCGAAGTTTGTGGAGGTCCATCACTCTGGGTTCTTCGGACAGAATTTTCACTTTTCAGATTTATGCGTGTCTGCCCTGGGTCGGAAAGCGTTTCCATTTCGGAACCACTCCCATCATTGTAGATAGATACCTCACTCTTTGGACTGCTGTGCCACGCACGCTCCACCATCGAATCTAAGAAATCTTGCACAGCTAATTTCGTTCTCAAAGCATGAAGTTTGCCAAGTTCTTTCTTGATCCTGTTGATTCGATGATGCAGAATGACAGCCTTTATGCTTCGTGGTTTAGTGTTTTGCAGCTTACGAAGAAGATTAGTGAGTTGCGTATTCCTGGTTATAATCCGACTTCTCAGGTTCTGTTCAACGTCAACAATTGTATCAAACACGCCATTGAAGTAAGGCCTTGCCTTGGGGTCTTCTTCAACTGTCAAATCAATTTGTGCAGACGGCTGACGGGTAAGCTCCCTATCACCCTGAGCGTCTGAAGGCGGTTCGATGAAGCCAGAATCGAGATTTGAGGATTTCCGCGCAATGAAGACGTTCTTCTCAGTGCTATTCCGAGGGCTGGGAGACTGTTCAATAGCTGCAGAATCGGCTATCGGAGATTTTGCAGGACAGCTTTTGGTCTCGATTCTTGGCTGGACTTGATTTAATGAAGGAGAGGAGCTTTCGACTATGGGAAGATTGCGGGAGCTGCTTCGAGCTACTTTGAGTATCTCGTGCTCTTTTCTGATACGAGGTGGCGATTCTTGCTTCGTAAACCACTGGTTAAACTCTTTCCGGGTCAGAGTTCTTGCCTCTCCAGGAGTGGTGCTGAGGAGAGATGTGACAATATTACTGCTTGCTGTATTGGTTGCTGCATTGGCTTCCTTTCTCCCCTTTTGAATACTACCTGTATCCACGGATACCAGCTGCGGAACAGTATCCTCCTCCGAATTTGGAAATGATACTATGAAAGAACCCTTCTCCTCACCACTCTCGATCACACATCCGATCCTTCTCTCGAGGTCCTTTACAAGCTCCTCTCCGGTTAAATTCTCTCCGACAAGTGGCTGTACGTATTGGAATTGCAAAGGGATCATAGCCGGAGTGAACAACTTCCTCTCCGCTGTTCTCTCATCATTCACTCTCGGTAAACCGGCACCCAAACTCTCGCTGCCATGATGCTTAGATAAATTCGGACAAATCCCACGAGAAGATACCTTGCTACCGCAAGAACGACATGGCGGCAGGTGAGAAACTGTAGTTACCCGCTTTCGACAACCACTGCGAGCATCGGATCGGACGGGACGAGGAAACGCTGCTACTTCGAAGACATCCTGATTATCAGGATGCATCTTGGGAACACCCATAGTCGAAAGTAAGAACGGCGCAGAAGTAGAGGTTGGCCGAATTCGGATCAGATCGTACGTATGTTCGTAACGGACTGCCGAAACAATGGGATATGTCAATCGATATCAGATATGGATACTTCCCACTTTTGCTTGCAGTTGAGAAGAGAAGAAAAACGAAAAGAAAAAGAGGCACACGGGAGGAAATATTACTTGTTAATGTCGGAAAGAACGAGGGCTGGTTGAGAAAGAGGCAAGTGCTGCATTGAACATGGATACTCAATAATTGAAGGGAAATTGAACGCAAGAACTCGAGTCCCCTTTCATTCATGGCCGAAGATAGAAGATTAGAATAACAAGAGAAAAACGCCCAGAAGAAAGAGACATGCCATGGGTTAGCAGTACACCGAGATATGTGTTGGTTGGCTTTCATTTTCAAGTCTGAAGCGATAAGGAGACGTCGTTCATCCGCTCGCGTTCTTATGCATAGGACCAAAAAAAGCACATATAACGCGGAACCATGTTATTTTCGATTTAATTCATTCTCTTTGATTATTCATTAGGTCCAATGAGGACGTGTATTTTTTTCTCCCTCCCTTTCCAGGTGGTATAGAACGCCAACGCTATGCTGCAAATAAAATCATGGAATCATAATCGCCTTTTCCCAACCCATCTATATGATTCAAACGCCCCAGCCGATTCCAACGCCTAATCCTTGAATTACAAGATCTTCGTAATCTGGAAACGATTCCTTTTCCACTTTCTTCTGCTCAGCAAGCTGAAACACATTCAGCTGTCCAGCCTTGAAAGCTTTTCTCGTCTCCTGAGAAACATTTCTCGTGCCGTTCATGTTCTCTGTGAGGGGTGTCTCAGCTGGTGTGATCTGTTGCCCCAGCCCTTTCACTGCTTTCCCTGCCATCATCTTCTCCCCTTCGACCGAGCTGGAGCTTCGAAAGCTTCCAAAGCAGGGATCATTCATTCCCCAGTTCTCATTGTTGAAATAAGCTTCGGATTCTAGGTGCTGTTGTCCAGCGCGCTCCATGTCTTCGAGAGCTTCGAGAATGATTTCGTGATCCCACAGAGGTAATAATCGGTAACCCAAATTCTCCATGAGACATCTCTGGGTGTAGTTGACCTGGTCGCATGTCCACAGACCCTTGCCCCAGTCGTCAACATATTCCTTTGTATGCTGCTGCGCGTCGTCCAAGAATTTCACAGCCAGTACAAGGGCGGACAAGACAATCAATTCGGGGTGTATTGAGTCAATGTGCTGCTCGGATGTTGTTTCTCCCGCAGCCCATGGCGAGGTATACACATTCTGAACCAAGGGGCAGCTCTTTCGCCATTCGCGTGCAAATCTGGAATTCAGCGAGTCGAGAATGCAAACTCCCAAGGCGATGGTCTCCAGCGGCAGATCTGCCCTCGTGAGGATGGTATGGACGAGCGGCACAGATGGGGTGGTTAAAGACGTTGAGGAGGGAATAAGGTTGGTCAGATGAACTGCCGGTCCTGCAAACACATGCAAATTAGCCTGGTGCAACCTGCAGGTGAGCTTGCGGGGGACGACGTACCTAACAATTCAGGATCCAGCACTGCACCTTCGGAGAACAGTGTGTCGGACGACTGCTGGCGGGAGCAGTGGGAAAGAGGTGGGGTTGGCAGACTGGAGAGGGGTACGTAGGTTTTGGAAAAGTATGCTTCGTCGTCGTCGTCGAATGAGGACACGGAGGAGGATCGTGATCGCGTGGTCATTGGTGGTGTCATTGTGTTCTCCACCGCCTTGGATCTTCGCTTCAGGAACGATGTGGTAACCATGGCTGCTAGGTATTGGATATGTACGGATTTATGAGTATCGAATGGAAAGGAACAGGGCCGGCCGTGGTTGGTTAGGTTGCACAGGAGTATTTCGAGGTCGAACAGTCTCTCCCTTTTCTCTGCCAATATCCTTCAGCCGAGGGGTAATAATTTGATATATAATTGTAATCGAAGGAGCGAGAGAGCGAGGTTCCAAGAACGAGGCAGCGCTCCAAGTCGGTGCTGGACAGTGGTAATAAGGAAAGTAATGGTGGTGAATGTGCTCTGGTGTCACGAACAGGAGGACCAGACAGAAGAGAACAGCAGAGGAGTTCGGATGAGGATGCAATGCAAAAAAGCCAACAAACACGGCGACCAGCACCGGGCTATATATCAAACGAACGTACGGTCAGAGTCGTATGCATGCTGGACCTGGTGCTGGTGCTGGTGCGTGCCGGAGCTGCTGGTGAACCCACGCACGCTTAGGCTTTACGAGGGTGGACTGTGGACTGTGGACAGACCGTGCAGGGGGAAACCCCGACCCGACTTTGTTTTAGCGGCGCTGTGGCTGAAAGGCCATGTCGGAAGTTGGAGCATCAAAGTTCCTCACTCCAAAACATATCCAGATACAGTGCTGCCCTCCAGCACTACCGCCAATACGGAGCGAGTCCGAGAGAGCGAGCACCCTCGACCTGCGACCCAGCGGGCAGCAGAAGGAGGGGACGGGGCCAGAAGGATTCGGGGAGGCTGCTCGGCTGAGAGTCATGAGACAGCCAGGAGGCTTTCGTGGTGACATGCTGGCGGTGCAGCTCTGCGCAGTGAGGTGAGATCTCGCTGTCGCGCCCTCGACCACCCACCATGCAGCATCTCAAGCCACGATGAACACCTCCGCTGCGAACCCTCGCTCAGCCCAACCCATCGCGCTCACGCAAGATCTGACTCTGGCGTGCAGATGGCATATGGCAGATGGCAGATTGCAGATTGCTGCAGATGGATGGTGCAATAGTCGGCGACCCGCGCAGCTTCCAAGCCAATTAATCTCCTGCCCTCTGACGGTCTTTACCCAAGCCAGCAGCTCGCACAGCACCTGTCGAGCCTCCATGGTCTCTGGTCTTTGGTCTCTGGTCTCTTGTCGCTGGTCCATGGCCCATGGTCCATGCCTCACCCCAAATTGTGCCTTGCCAACCTCGACATGCACAGTCGCGGATTCAGCTGCGATTTGCACAAGTCAAACCATCCACTGAAGCACGACGACCCAGCGAGCGTCCGATTGCCCGCAGCGCAGCGCAGGTGGGGAAACCCTGCAACCGATCATTCGGGCGCATACTTTCTATGTCGCGGTGGTCTGGGTGTTCTGCTCGGCAGCCTCCAAACTCTCGCCGTCCCATGCCACTTCTGCAGACCCGAGCAATTGGATGAACACTAACAGAAGCTTTACTTTGGGCCTCCTTTGGTCGAAGTATTGAATCTTATCCACGACACGGCTCTCGGTCACCTGCCTCTGCGCTCGCCTAAAGGGCTTTAAAAAACCTGCAGCACTACTGGGCTGGAATGTGGGTTTGCACGTCTGTCTGCGAGGCCCCCTGCTGATGTCCTGCATAAACGGCCTCGGTGTCTCTCTCTCCCACACTCCTTGCCGAGTCCGGCTTGAGCCGCCCAGCGAAACGGCCCCCTTTTGGACCTAGCCTGGAACTGGACCGCGCTGTTAGCCCGTGATTGTGGAGAATGAGATCTTGGAAGTCGTCACAGGGGCGAGGGGGGACGCAGAAACATGAAGTACGCCCGTACAGTACTGTATCTGGTGCAAAATTATTGCAGCTATTTTTGGCATCATGCGCGAGAGCAGTCAATGTTACAGTATATGTATAATGCCATACACAGTGAGGCTCAATATCCTACAATTGCTTCTGCTTCTCCTTCTGCTGCACCACTCCTCCTCGCGCCACTCCTCGCATGATGAGTAATGCGTATCTGATTTCTCATAGCAGCCACCAAATTCCTCGAGAATAGCTTCTCCTAGGAACTATCGATTCCAGGAAACTCCCAGGTCTAGGCATCGGATGCTGCCGAACTAGCTGCCCTCGCTGCAGAAGCATATCTCGACGCACCGTTGACTTTGCCTGGAAGAGGTTTCGCGGTGCGAGCGCAGGCCTTCCAAATCTTCCATGGTGGCGTTGAAGAACTTCAGCTCGGGAGACACGTCTCGAGTCAACACCGCGAATTAATTACTTGGCATGGAGTAGTTTCACCCCGAAGTGGTCCTGAGTGGGATTTCTCCGGTTTACCCATTTGTACGACGGGTTCCTTATGATCCCCTATCTGGCGTCAAATGAACCATCATGGCGGTATCTCATGTGAGATGAAAGTGATCGCCCTCTCCTTTCTTCCCCACTATCCCTAATCGTACCTTGCGTCTCCACCTATGTTCCTTCTCCGCACTCTCCCTGTCTTGCCTCTTCTTTTTCTTTCGCTCATATACAGCACGTACACAACGTCTGGTCTGCTCGCGCCCTTCCTCAAAGTTGGCCCTTGCTAGCGCCACAACCGAGTCAATGTTTTCAGGAGTATACACAAAGTTCCACGTGCTCATGTATTCGTTCGTGACAGGATCGACACCTTCGACTTTTGGGTTGCTCAAAAATGGAAAATAGATTACCGCAATCCCGGCATCTGGGTGCATCAGCTCCCAGTCTTCCTTCACGGCCTTAGATTTGACGTGTTCGGTGTCTGACGATCGTTCTTCGGTCGTTCCAACCCAGACAGTACAATACCCCAGGTCGCCGGAGTCTTCATCATCTATACTGTTAGAAGCTTCTGCTCCTTGCTTGCCGACATCCTTTAGGTGGTCGATCTGGTCGCGCTTCGCATCTTCAATCTTAGCATCTGATTCTGCTGCCGTCTTCACTTCCGCATCTTCTAGCTGGCCAGCTGCTTTTTCGACAGTACTACTCTCCTTTGGCCAACCCACTCCAATCGGCCAGCCTTTGATACCTCGTTGAAGCGCATATCCATCGGCAACCGAAAGCCAGTTGTCAGTCTTGACATCTGCACTGGCATCAAATGCTACCAGAATATCTACATCTCGGCCAGGACGAAGAAGTGGATAAATAGGTAGATTGTTAGACATCCCCGCATCCATAAGCTTGAGATGATCCATCTTGTACATGCTCTCTGGCGTAGTGTCTGGCAGCTTCCCGTCCATTTTGTAGACGAAGTTGGGAATTGATGCCGGATCGATTGGATGCACTTTGCTCAAATCATCATTACGTCCTTCAATCATCCCATCGATTCCTCCAAATCCGACAAGTCCTTTCACTAAGGGTCGAACTTCTTGGTAATAATGCGACAGAGTAGCACAGAACGCACTCCCAAAAATTCCAAGCATCAGCGGCAAGCGTAGCTCAGGAACACGAAGTCCATCTTCGGTGGATGGGATATCCCTTCCGTTTTCAAATTTCCTTCCAATTGCCCATGTTGGAATGCCAGCTCCAATCTCCTCACATGACATTTCGTATGGCGTTATTTCAAACCACTGAAACCAGGCTTCCTTCTTAGCTTTTAATTTCGTCTCTTCAGATGGAGAATTGGTCGCCTTCTCTTCCTCGGAAGCTTCCTCAATGATGGGGATCTCATGCCTGACGGCGGTATAAATCGGGAGGGGGTGCTCGCCGTGTTTGATAAAGACCCTTTGGTTGGAGATCTTGAGATCAGTCGCATCAACTCCAATTTCTCCTTTTGGAACAAGTAATCTTGCTGCTAGCAGCAATCCATAAACATCAACTAATCCGAAGTCCGATGTTGGATCACCCTTCAACTTCTCAACAAAACCGCTCAAGAGAAACTTGTTTGTTGGAGCAGAGTTGAGTGCTGCTAAAGCCACAGGCGGATAGGCGATGTGCACTCCAAGTCGAGCCTTTAAATGATCTACCATTTTGTCCAGTCTTCGACCGCCCAACGAAGAGTGATATAGCGCTTGAAGCCAGCAGCTTCCACTAACCCCCGCCGTGTATGTAATGCAATCGAACAGACCATCCTCGCCTGCAGCTAGCATGGAACCTGTGCCTGCCACAAGGGCTCGCAACCCACCACCTGAACCGACCATGGCTATTATGGGAACGTCGTCTGGATGCACCTCCTCTTCCGGTATGCCGAGGTACTTCGCCAACGCAGCTGTGGTGTACTTCTTTCGTCGCTTGAGAAACTCCTTCTCCTCATCGCAAAGCTCGTTGGATACTCGAACAGAGGCCGAGTATTCGATTTCGGGATTGATATTAGGATCGTGTGCTTCTTCCCATATCTGTTCTGCCAAGGATCCCGGGGCCATCGAGAGTTCGTTCTGCAATTTGGTAATGTAGTCTGGAAGTAGCTTTGCCCACTCCGGCAAGACGAAATCACGAATCTTGTCGGAGACCGCACTCCATTCCACATCCGTAAATGAGAAGAGCGCAAAGTTTTCCGTGAAGTTGCCCCATGCTGAAGCATCCGCAGACGCATTGGGAGCCAATTTGTCATTCTGGAATGGCAATTTTGAGAGATACTCCTTGTTGATTCCAGCTGTCTTCTCGATTTTCTTTTCCCTGGCTTCGAATTTTTCCCTTTCCGCTCGGATTTCGCCTTTCAGTCTTGTCGGAGGCAGGGGCTGCAGCTCGTCGTTTCGATAGAGAATATAGGTAATTCCTCCTGTAATCACTAAGGAGGTGACCCCGATCATCACAGACCTCGAGAGAGACGCCATTTTTGATGCTGGCTTCTTCTTGGCTCTTGTGAATAGAGGCCTAGTCCTGGCGACACCCAAAGCCCTGGAATTGTGTGCTGGATGTCTTATCGCATGGTTGAGGTTCTGATGAAGTTGACGCGTTAGCTGCAAAGAGGGTTGCGATGCGCCTCGAACCATTGAGAGCGACATAGTGAATGAAAGAGGTCCAATTGGCCTCGGTGACCATTTGGAAGCATGGGCAACCAGGATTAAAAAGAGTGGAAAGGAGCAATTACTCCGAAGAGTTGGCATTCATGGCACAAAGCATGCAAGAAAATCGCGCCGTGTGTCACTGGTCCACACTTTGCTGGAGTGCAGTAAGAATTCCCTATTCATCCCGCTTTGTGGCTTAAGCTTGACTGTGGCGCAGTTTCCAAGGATACCGCTGTGATGATGACGTACGGTTCGGGCATCCCAAATGGGATGTACAACACAGGAAGCAGTAGACAATGTCGACGCTGTTCGTTGAAATCTTGCTATTGAGTCAGTATTGAGATAGGATACCTCGAAATGGCTTCTCTTCTCCGTCAACTTGTTGCAGGTCCACGCTCGAGACATCCCGAAGCGGGGCTGGATCTCTGTTACGTTACCGAGCAGATTATCGCGACATCAGGCCCAAGTGGTACATATCCTCAGCGTGCATACCGAAATCCTCTCGACCAGTTGGTAAAATTCCTTGACTACAAGCATGGAGAAGACTGGACTATCTGGGAGTTTAGAGCAGAGGGTACGGGTTATCCAGATGAAGAGGTCTACGGCAGAGTGCGACATTACCCATGGCCTGATCATCATCCACCTCCATTCAAGCTTGTACCCATGATCATGGCTAGTATGCGGAATTGGCTGCATGAAGAGACCAAAGATGGGGAAGAGCCCAAGACGAAGAAAGGGAGAGTAGTGGTTGTTCACTGCAAGGCTGGAAAGGGTCGATCTGGAACGATGGCATGCAGCTATTTGATCAGCGAGTGTGGGTGGAAACCAGAAGAAGCTCTGGCGAGATTCACAGAGAGAAGAATGCGGCCAGGATTCGGACAAGGCGTCAGTATACCGAGTCAATTGCGATGGGTCGGTTATGTCAATCGATGGACACAATCAGGGAAAGTCTACGTAGAAAGACAGATTGAGATCATGGAAGTTCATGTCTGGGGCTTGAGGAATGGAGTTAAGGTTCAGGTTGAAGGTTATGTCGATGAAGGTAAAAAGATCAAATTATTTCATGTCTTCACAAAAAGGGAGAGGGTCATCGTGGAAGGCGAAACACCCGGCGGATCTGGATTCAAAGATATGATCTCCGACATGGCTGGTTTTCAGAACCAGGACAAGTTAAAGACCTCAAAAAGCGCAGAGCTATTATCAGTTGATAGTTCGAAGCCATCCTTAATTACTCCACAGAACCCGACTTCTGCTGCGGCCGAGGATACAGGATCAGAGACTGGCGGGGGTGCTGTCATCTTTAAGCCTTCCACACGGGTCATTCTTCCTACTAGCGATATAAATATTGATTTTGAGCGACGGAACAAAGCCTCCATGGGCTGGACTATGGTTACAGCAGTCGCTCATGTGTGGTTCAATGCCTATTTTGAAGGTAATGGGCCGGAGAATGGCGGCAAGCCAGACGAAAACGGGGTCTTTGAGATTGATTGGGACAAAATGGATGGCATCAAGGGTTCTAGCAGAAAGGGCACACGAGCTTTCGATCGCTTAGCCGTTGTATGGAAAGCATACGATCCAATACCTGGGCAAGGGGGAAAGGAAGAAATCATCCACGAGCCAGGTGCCAGTTCGCCAGTTCCTCAAATGGCCGCAGCGGATTGGAAGGGGGCGCCAATTTATCTCCTGATGAGGGCAAGGACCTCGGCTTACGGACAGAAAGCCCTGCCAGTGCAAATATATCTAAGGCCAGCAGCATGAAGAGTGGAGTGGGACCTGACAACGAAACTGAAGGGGTTAAATCTAGTGGTATTAACGGGGAAGAAGACCTAGGTGTTGACGTCAAAGACTTGCCACAACCTCAAGCCAATGGGTCTGAGCCTACCATGGAAGCCGTGAACGCTGGCCTGGATACTGCTTCTGCAACAACCGCTCTGCGAGGGACCGAACAGTAAGTCTGCCATGCCTTATTGAGACGGAACGAAAGCTGACACATCGTAGACCGAACTTGGCCTCGAGAACAGACACCAGCGATCATGGAACTGAGACAATCAGCGACGGGAAATCAATTCCAACCAGCCAGCTCCCTGGAGGTGTACCAGAGAGCCAAATGCAAGATGCAAAACCTCATGCTCTTGGGCATCTACAATCAATCAAGAGAACTCTAGACTCGTGATTACCAGTCTCGGCGTAGAAGGCCAGGAAGAACGTGATAAGAGTGATCGGTTAATTGAGGAATATGGAAATCATACGATACCAACGCGTGCATAGCTCACCGGCGTTTAGGCCTGCGTTTAAAAATTGCCTTTAGTATCAATGATAGAATGAAAGAATTCTGAGCGAATGAGACTGAAGAACCATTTTCGTAATAATATACTGTTTCCGTGAGTTGAGAATTAAGCTAAGTCATCAAAGCTACCGGATTAAGGTTTGTGTCTCCAGAGCTGTTATTTATTATCAAGCGAAAGCTCTTGCTCATAGGTGTGAAAATCCCCAAACCGTGTCAAACTTATCTAGTAATACAACGTAAGTAACTCACCCTTTGACCGTATGCACGACTCTTAGCAAGGTGTAAGTATTTTTAAAGAAAAGAGCTTTCAAAAGCTCACGCAACCAACATCCCAAACCAGTGGTAGCTTGGCTGGGATCTGAACATACACGGCGAAACGCATTGTTACTTGGCAAGAATTAGGTGGTTTGTACCCGACGATGTTAACTTACACACTGAAATTATGCTACCAGTGCGCCATCTGACCGAAGTCATTCCTATTCGTATTTGCCATCTAAATTGACTCATTTGAATACATAAACGACAAATGTCGAGGGCCTGACGGGGGTAGCAAAATGAAAGTGAATGTGAGACTTGGAGCGTGGAGTATATTGAATCGTGTTATATTTGTACTTCCAGGTCGTTTGCATGTCACTTGAAAGCGCTGAACTGCACAAACTTGTAAGCTCAAGTGAAGGATACAGTATGCAAGGAAATTCTACGGAGAAAGTATGCAAAAGTTGTTCTGTATGCAAAGGTGCCCAATGCTGGTGCTATTTGACGAGATATCCCAGCTATGATTGATGAGACATCAGCAATTGCATAGTAGACAGTACCCATCTGGAGCTGTGATCTCCTTTTTGGCTGACTGACAGACATATGTCACAGTATCGCACTACCCTCTATCTGCGTATGGGTAACAATTCGAAATATGGAACAGCGGGAGGTTGATGAATAAAAGTGCCTTCATGGCGCAAGCAACTTGTCTCGGGTGGGGGGCGTACGCAAGGGCAAAGAAGGAGACTCTGGTGATTGTGTGTAAAGCAATTTAAGCCACGTGTGAACATAGCGCAGAGTGATTAAAGAAATGGCATCATTTTCTGTGTGAAACCCAATCGATTCAAGACTCCATAGATATGTACAAGCCCATCCCATTCCCATCTACGAATCAGCCTTCTTGTTCTTCTCGTGTTCGATGATTTGCTTGCTCCAGCTGTTCTTCGGTCAGTAAGATGATTCCTCTGTGATCTTCGCAGAACATACTATCGACTCGGAAAGAAACGTCCTTGTTCTGGAAACTTGGTTCTGGTTTCTCTCTCTGCACTCAGCTTCCACATCATCGCCGTGATGCTGACAATGACTACACCAAACACCGCTGTGTTCGCTTTCCAGTTCGAAGGTTGGGAATACCAGCCACCCGCTGGTGACCAGATGTGCTTGGGGTATCTGGACTTTGGTAAGAATATGAGAGGATGGTGTTGAATCTCGAAAATGCTGAGCCATTGACTTACGAAATCTTGCCGCCGCCACCCTAAAGACTGTTAGCATCCTCATATTCAGTTGAGCGACAGATATGAACCTACCATCTTGATCAATTGCAGAAGTGTATGGGTTTCTGTTCCTCCTGCTCTCGAGCGACGTTGATTTACGGCAAGCGACTAGCGCGTTATGGTCACGTGTACGTGTAATAAATCACCAACTTGTCCGAGAAGCTTGAGATTTTTTGGCCAGGGGATCAGGCACAAGATAGTTACAACGCAACGCTCAATCCCACTCGCACCTTTCCTTGATTTGCGGTAGAGACGAGGCGGAGACTTATCCATGAAGACATTACGTTTGGAGAGATGGGGAGGACAGTTGCTTTCGCCGCGCACACGACCATGTTGTCTACGGCCAGCACCACCCGCATGTCGAATAGCTAGTCTGCAGCAGTTCCGATCAGCATCGTCCGCGACAGCAGAAGATTCCGATATTATATTCGAAGATCCAGAGATTGCCAAAGAGCCAAGACACCATTCGAGTCCCTACCCTTCACCACTTCCTGCAGCAGCACGTCGATCTGCAAAGCTCGCGGCACTGCATTCACGTCTCGCATTACCACAAAAACTCCCTCTCGAAACCATGGCACGAACGCTCGTCGATCCATCCGCCGACTCCAATACTCACTTCAATAATGCTTCATTGGCTCAGGTTGGAGGAACCATCCTCTCCTATCACGTAGCAGAGCACTTGATCTGCACATACCCACGTCTGCCAATTTCGGTTTTGTATGCAGCACAATATGCATATAATGGCCCTAAGACGTTACAGATCATTGCGAAGGAATGGGGTGTGGAATCCGCTGCGGCGCCGGGGTCAGAGGTTGATGCTGGATTGCTGCAGTTTTCGAAGATGAAGCCAGGCACAGCATTACCGAATGAAATAGGAGGCATACGGAAGGACAAGCTCAATTTCAGGAGAGGAATGAGCAGTAGAGTGGTGTACGATGACGACTTCGGAGACTTGATTACGGAGAAGAAGGACGAAACATTAGGCTTACCAACAGAGGAGGCTTATGCGAACTTCGTGAGAGCCGTGGTAGGAAGTATATTCTTGCATGCAGGGCGGGAGTCAGCGAAGACCTTCGTAAAGCAGCATGTTCTCAGCAGACATCTTGATATCTCATCACTGTTTCAATTCAAAGAACCAGTGAAAGAGTTGGCACGGTTATGCGCCAGAGAAGAGTTCGAATACCCTGTCGCCAGAATACTCAGCGAGACTGGTCGACTCTCTCGGACTCCCGTTTTTGTGGTGGGTATCTTCAGTGGAAACGATAAGCTGGGAGAAGGCGCAGGAGCAAGTCTGCCAGAGGCGAGGATACGAGCTGGTGTTGCGGCACTGCAGGCGTGGTATTTGTACAGCCCAGGGAAAGATGCGCGTGTACCTAGCGAGATGGAGAGACCGAACGCAAAGGCATGGGAGCCAGTTCATATCGACATTGGAGAGATTGTCTCCTAGATTATGTAATGCTTGCGCGTGGGAGCTTGTATGATGGAGGGTAAAGAATAGGACGTGGGGCTGGCATGCGTTAAAAGCTGGCAAACTATGTATTATTGATCTCTTTGTGTATCAATGCATTAAAAGGAGTGAGGACGGAAGTCAACACCGGAGTACTGATGCTGTAGAATATGGGCTCATGTAGAATCAATGGTACACCCAACTTCAGTTTGTTACACACCTTGCAGTTCACCTGTGGAAAGGTCAAGCAAGAGATACTTGAGTTAAGATCAAATGGTCTATGATTTGCTTATGTGATTTTTGACACTTTGCCACTAAACTCCAATGTATGAGCAAGCCGGAATACAAGTATGGCCATAGTGCCAAAAACAAACTGTCCGCCAGATGTGACCGTAGGTCCAAACATTCCCTTCCATGAACGCCAACATATTACAACCCTCGAAGATGCATGAGAAGTCGTGAACACAAATAGTAGTCGGGAAATTCCGTAGACTGGGTATCATGATGCAGCAGTGACCTCGGATTTGACGTCCACCTTCTTAGCAGGAGCATGCTGAACGTCATCATCCTCTCGTGCACGCTTCTTGTCATTCTTTGGCGACTCAACCTTTACATCGCTCTTTCCTTCTTTCTTCCCATCTTGCCCATCCCTATAAATGATTAACTATGTTGTTTGCAATCAAAAGAAATCCAAACTTACCCGTTCTTCTCTTCTCGCTCACGGTTCCTGTCATTGTTGCGTGGCCCACGATCATCACGACGGCCACCTCCACGACCCCCTCGGTTGTTTCCTCTGCGGTCCCCACGATCATTTCGGCGATTGTCCTTGAATCCTGAAGCCCGGTCATCCTCTCGTCGCTTCTTCCAGTCATCAGGATCACGATCGCCACGGCCACCTCGGCCACCTCGATCAGTCCGATTGCGGTCACCTCGATCCTTGAAATCCCCTCGCCCACGGTTGTTTCCACGATGACCACCTCTACCTCGATGTGTCTTTGGCTCAACCTTCCCATCCCTGATTTCTTGTGCTTTAGCCTCGATGTATTGGGTCTTAGATTGAACTTTAAGGATGTGAACTCCTTTCCAGAGAGGCTTGGGGTCTAGTTCGAGAAACTTCTTGGCTATCTCTTCGTCTTGGAATTCGACAAAAACAGACCCCTTGAACAGCTTGTCATCAGTCCGTCGAAGACGAACTGCATTAGTAGGTCCATGCGGAGCGAAGAAAGCTTCAATATCGAACTGTGAGCTAGGCTCTTCATCACCAAATCCTTTTACATAGACCGACCGAGCTTCGACCTTTGACTTGGGAATCGTGGGATCAAAGGCGTGTTTGCGCTTGACTCGCTCATCGCCTTCGTCACCAAGAACCTCAAGAAACTTACTAGCCTTGAGGGCGGCAACCACTGCAGATAATGGTTGGAAGCGCTTCATTCGCCCAAAAGCACAGATTTCCTTGATTGTTATAGGAAGGTTTTCTGCACCCCCAGTAAGTTTCCACATGTGGTTATCAGTTGGCAAATTGGTATCGCCAAAGTAAAATTCGACCTGGCAGGATAATTAGTTCTTGCACGCTGAGCATAAAGTTTTCACCCCACCTGTGATCGGATTTGCTTGTGGTCATCTGTAACAGGCAAAACAGAAGGATCATATTTGCTGTTGTTTTTGCCCTCAATTTGATGCGCCGAGGTCTTTAGAACACCATCTTCATAGGTGCGCTGTTTAGGCTTCTTCTGAAGGCTCTCTTCGGTTTTTTTTTCAGCAGAACCTTCATTCTCCTTGAGAGCTTCTTCATTCAAGTCCTCCTTAACCTCCACTTCTGTCTTAGCGGAGCCATTTAGCCCGCTCGCGATAGTTTCCACTGAAGTATTTACTGGTGCCGTTTCATCGCCGACTTCCGTGTTCACAGTCTCGTCAATTGAAAGTGAGGTGGTAGCTGGATCCGGCTCCATGGTCTCGACTGGCAGGGCCGACATTTTTGGTTTTTGTAATGAATTGACTTTTAAGAAGGCTTTAGTGAAAAGAGATGTGCCGGGAAGGGGAATCTGTTGATTTTTAAGTCAGAAATGTGCATAAATATGTGTTTGCGGCCGGGGTGAGTGACTGAATGATCGGTCTGACTCGATTTCAAAATGGCGGGGTGCAGAACGAGAGGCGCAATGAGCTTGGAGCTCATTGATTCAGCAGAATTGAGTTGGCACTTACCTCGCAGGTGTATTTAAACGTCAAGTGGGATGATCTGATCTGAAGATAACCCCAAAAAAGCGCGCAAGATTGAATTTATGTTGCACGATTCCGGTGGGTTAAATAGAGGGGAGTGGTCTCTGCGGTTCAAAGATTTTTTGGAAAAGTCAAAGAGCTTGAACGGCGCGCTTGGAGCGGCCGCTAGCGTGCGCTTCACTAGTGCCAAATTCATTTTTGGCACTCGACTCGACAGATGTAGGGGCGACGAAGCTCTGCAGCAGTGAATTTGACGTATCCAATCTGTCCATCTGCACCATGGCTAGAAAACGATTTCATGGTCTGAAGAAAGTGGTATGATCCCCGAAACTCCTTCATATCACCACGGGATCTCTACCTAACTATTACTCCGCAGAAAGTAAGAGCATCATGGAACAAATTCAACCTGTACAATATCAGCCGTCTGCGCACACCCAGCACATCGAACCAGACTTTCTATCAGCAGAAATGGAGCTCCAAATCTTTGACACGAGCATATCACGGAGAGCAGATACGGGAAAAGCAATGGCAGCGCATGTTCACCTCGAAACTCGACGCGGTCATCCCCATGGACCACAGATATCTCGCAGAGTTTGATGGATCTGAATTGGCCGCTGGGAGAGGTTCCGGCGTGGAAACGCTAGACGATCCATTATCTCCTCATCACAAAGCTTTACGTACCGTTCCTTATATGAACATGATATATGCGCCGATTGAACGACGGTTAGATATGGCTATCTTCAGAGCCCTATTTGCGAGCAGCGCGAGGCAAGCAAGGCAATTTGTTGTGCATGGCAAAGTAAAAGTCAATGGCCAGAAGGTATATCGTCAAGGGAACAATTGTGCCAATGGATGCTAATGGATGTGTTAGATGCCGTATCCTGGGTACCTCCTTAACCCAGGTGATATGTACCAAGTCGACGTTGAATCTGTTCTGTTCGGAACAGGTGCGATAAAGGACACTAAACAGCGTAGACGCGGTCGGGAGATTCGCAGAGCTCGACGGAACGAGAATGTTAGTAAAGACACTACCAAAGCTGTAGGATTGGAAAAGAGAGCTGCTGCAAAAGCAGGGAAGGATGGTCAGGAGCTTCTCCCAAATTCGAAAATGCCTCTTTTACAAGACGCGTTGGTAGAGCGGAGAGCTGCCAAGGAGGAAGTTGAGCTTTTGATCAAAAAAGCGCAATTTTGCTTGACCAAGATGAAAAAGCGAGCAATTGGACAACATCGTTGGAAGCCAGCAAGTCGAAAGGAGGAGGTCAGGGCAAATGCGAGACAAGCAGTCAAACTTTTCACGAGAAAGGCCACTGATCTGCTGGATCAATTATACAGAATACCTGCCGAGGAGATCCCTCAAAAAAGGCAGCTTCTGGCTTATGATTGGCTTGACACTAAAACTATGCTGCGGCGCTTCAAACAGTTCAATCCAACAACGGGAATAAATTTACGACGTCGAGCCACGGAGCCGTCGGAGATCTCGAGGCCAGATGGGTTGACCGGGATGGAGCCAGAAGTTACACCAACACCGGATGTGGCGAGCGATGTGGCAAGCGTAAAGACACGCCTGAGTTTTGAAGAGCGCTTGAAGATGAAGGAGCTGAAAAGAGAAGCGAATGCAGTGAAAGTTTTGAAGGCCCTGAAGTCTAGCCGTCAGATGAGCACGGATTTGGCAAAGCCCTACGCTACTCCTTGGGAACCCAGGCCATACATGAGTGCATTTGCCTTCATACCCAGATATTTGGAAGTCAACCACAAAATCTGCTCAGCAGTTTACTTGAGACATCCAGTCGCGCGACCAGGTCTTGCTGAGGTGCCAAGTCCTTTCCCAGCGGAGAACCTCCAGCTTGCGTTCAACTGGTACTTGAGGAGGAGATAGAATGTATGATTATGGATTGTAAAATGTACATTAGTGAAGAGAAAAATAAGAAGAATGTTATGTTGTACTAGCCACCATAGAAATAACTTTGCTCTCCGCTCTTTGAAATAGCGTCAAGGATAAGAATTGGCCATATTTCAAAGCTAATTAGAAAGTCGGGTATCAAATAACGCTTACATATACACATTACGTGACTGTATATAATCAATTTGCGTATCTGGAATCTTTCAAGTCGACGCAGTCCAGCCCTGAGGATTTATTCCTCTAGATTATGCAACTCTTGCTCCGCCCCGAACGCGAAATCCTTTATATCTTCTAGGTTACCTTTCTCCTTCACAACCCTACCAAAAAGATCCCTTGCTCTCTCCCACTCGTCCTTCCGCTTCTTCGCTCCCCTCTCATGATCCGCCAGCCTCTGCCGAATGAGCAACCTCCTACCTGCGCCTCGTGCAGTACTTTCACCGTCACTGCCTCCCCAGTCTTCATCTTCGTCTTCACTTGGCACACTCAGATCCCCTATGTAAAGTGCGATATTGCCCCGTAACTTCAACATGTTGTGGCTATCTGAGTATGGCGGCGTAGCCATAACCTCATCCAGTCTTGCTGCTAATTTCTCGGACATGACGAGAGCTGCTCGGCGAACCTTGTCTCTTGCCGTCCATCTTCGTTCTACTCTTCTACGTATTCTCCGGGCTTTTTGTCTTTCGTTGTAGGAAAATCCGCTGTCTGCTTGATCATATTCTTGTTCTGATTCTGGATCGGCATCACTATCACTCCCGCTTCTATCATCACCCTCATCTTCATCATTTTCCTTCTGGAGCTTTGCAAGACTTTCTTTGCGCTCAAATTCGATACCGTAAATCTCGCATCCAATCATTGCTGGCCAAAAGTCCAGAGCGCTGATGCTGGTATCGTATTGGCGTTTGTATGGATACTGCAATATCAACCGCTCGTAGTACTCCTTCAATCTTTCTAATCCCTCTTTCGTACCCCATCGTCTCATGTGATTGTCATTGTCGTTGCCCTCCTCTTTTTCAACATCGGAGCCGGTGCCAACATCACCATCATAAGACCCTTGTTGCCTCTTCCCATCCAAGCTCTTAATGAGCAACTCAGCACCAATACCCCAATAGCCACTTGACCTAAGATCAGTCGCCTGACCAGAGATTTGCACCCGAATCAGCATTGCCCAGGCCCGGCTTGCACGCTCCAGATCGCCTTCCAGAAAACACCGATGCAGTATTGCAGTCAAAACGCTAAAGTGCTGCAGCCGTAATCGAGGTCCTTGTTCTGGTCTCTGGTTAGGCAGCTGGTCCTCGTCCTCATCGCTATCTTCTCCATCATCAATACTATCCACAGATACACTCCTAGAGTGAACTTTTGATCGTCCCTTTTTGGAACGAGAAGTATGTTTTTGCACAGGCAACGAACGATGTGGGAAATCCTTGACGGCATCTGATGGCAAAAGATCTGTCAAACCGAGTCCTGCAAGTTTGCGTTGCACTATCTCCGCTGGTGTGAGACTTAAAGGATTTGTAGATCCGGCGAGGAACTCGTCCTCGGAGGATAAAGGAACGTGCTCGTCCTCTGAGCTAGACGAATCGTTTGCAGAGGCACGTTTGCGCTTTCGTGTTGGCTGAGAGGAGAAACGAGCACGAGAGGCGGGTGTGGAGGATAGCTGGGTATGTTGAGTTGTTGAAGATGTGGCGAGCGGGAGCGCGAAAGGTACAGGCATCGTGAAAACTCTTTTGCGATTGCTGTATAAAGAAGATGCGAGTTGAAGTTGTGGTCAAGATAAATATCAAGGCTGAGGTACAGCCTTGTCTCATGCACAGGCCCGTTTATGGTGTTGCGGCAAAATCCGTTGTGAGACAAGCGTCCTTATCGGCCACCATACCCGTTAATGCATGTCGATCCTAGGCACCACCACTTACTTCGCTTCAACGCTTCAATTCTCGTCAGGCATAAAGACAATTCAAAGGATTGTTGTCTCCATCCTTTTGTGATGTATTCCCTCAAACCCAATGCATATTGATACGCTTGCATTATAAACACTACGTTTAAATCGCCAGCTCATATACGAAAGAGAACCCTCTACAACAGCATGCAAACCAGCAGGAAATAGTCATCCAACCTTCATATCCGTGGCATATATTGTAGATCACTACTTGGTTCCAAGTTCGACCAGTAGATTCGCTTCGTCATAATCTTACAACTTGTGAGACATATTGGAAAGCTAAGATGGGGTGCCATAAAATCCAATAAATAATCACCACACTGTTATAGCCTTAAAATGTAACCAATGATTATAATATAGGTCTGTTTTGTTTCCGATTGGCAAAGAATCGGCAATGCTACTAGCTTGATCATCCACCGAGGCAGTCACCACTAGATGATTCGTCACTATCACCATGCCAATCATCCCCACGAAGCTACGTTAAAGTCTAACATACAAATTAATCTCGCTCCCAAGCCTCCTATATCTTATCCGAGCATTATTAAACTTATTTACTCCAGTATTCAAATGGCGCCAGCAATTCCCAATGGCTCAATTGTCCTCGTTACCGGTGTTAATGGGTACATTGGATCACATGTGGCAGACCAGTTGATGCTGGCTGGTTATAAGGTTCGAGGGACAGCCCGCAGCTTTGCAAAGGTCCAGGGTTTGATCGGTCTGTGGGAAAAGAAGTTTGGTCTGGGAAAATTCGAAGTGGTTATTGTTGAAGACATGTCTCATGACGGTGCATTCGATAAAGCATTGAAGGGCATGACAACTTGAAAAGGGAGTGCATTCACTGACAACTTCTAGGTGTCTCTGGCGTTGTACACGTCGCATCAAACCTCACACTTGATCCTAATCCCAATAAAGTCATTCCAGAAGTTCTAGCCGGCATCAATGGAATTCTCAAGTCGGCGGCGAAGGAACCTAGCGTCAAACGATTCGTATACACATCATCCTCGAGGGCTGCTACAGCACCTACTCCAAATGAAGACTTCACAATTGATGGGAATTCCTGGAACATTGCGGATGTCGAGGTAGCACACAAACCCCCACCTTACAACGAGGACAGAAAGTGGGCGGTTTATGGCGCCAGCAAGGCGGAAGGAGAGCAGGCACTCTGGAAGTTCGTCAAAGAGGAAAAGCCAGGCTTTGTTTCAAACTCTATTCTGCCTAACTGTAACTTCGGCAAGGTGTTGGTGAAGGGTCAAGCTACTTCTACTGGCCAGTGGGTGACAGAACTTTACAAGGGAAATACAGCTCAGCTTCAGGGAATTCTACCACGTAAGTAAGCAAGCTCGCGAGAAATAAAAGAAACCGCTGATCATGGCATAGAATGGTTTGTGAATGTGCAAGACGCAGCCAGATTGCATGTTGCTGCCCTCGTAAATTTGGACATTCAGAACGAGCGCCTACTCGCTTTTGCAGAGCCCTTTAATACGAAGTACTATTTCCTCACCTTTAAGTAAATTTCAAAGAATTGACTCACATTATGCAGCGACCTACTAAGGATTCTTCGCAAGCTGCGGCCAGATCGCCAGTTTCCAGACAACTTTGGTGACGATAGCTTGCGCGATTGTATGAAGGTCGATAATTCAAGAGGTGCCGAAATCTTGAAGGAATTTGGGTGTCCAGGCTGGACTGGGTTAGAAGATTCTTTAAGAGACAATATCGAAGACTTGTAGAATCATTGGATATTTTAGACTCGTCGATGGGAAAAGCCATATTTAAATAACCAGAAATTCTCAAAAGTAGAGTTTGACTGGCACTAACAGATATGAAAATTAAATGAGCGGCAGCTATCAAATCATCGTAATGTGAACCAGCGAATGAAGGGATATAACATTTCATGCCATTTCTTCAGAAGGATCCCATGCCATGCTTGTGACTCAAAGATACCCAATTTGAACGAAGAGAAAGTTTGCTCCGATATGAGGTTGCAGTGATACAAGCTAGATATAGAGAGCTGTGATGGGATAGAATGTACAAATGCTTTCTTCTCTATTTTAAGATACCGCTGTCAAGCCCCAAATTTGAGCTTGGCACTCATGCTGCTGATGAACTTTATATCCGCTCCTCAAAGGTCGGAGGCGTTGACAAAATCTGCCATTACTTAGGCGGAAAAGCGAAAGCACTCGACGGGCAAACACCATCTGGATCTTGGAAAACAACATATCTCTGGAAATTGCCATTATATACTTCCCCGTTTTGTGATCTGGAGAGTTCGGCGCTCTCTGACAGCCAAATTCAGTTTGGCTCCGCATCTCCAACTACCTCATGGAGTAACGGCTTTCGTCGATATCGACGACGACACCCTTCCATTTTTATTTCTACAATCCGTTCTACCCTCTGGCGCTTTTTCATTTTACTTCGATGAAAGGTGAGTTGAGAATGCCCTTCAGATCAACCGAAGCATCGGCTTTCCATTTGAAACACAGCATTTAGTATCAGCCTAGCTGCCCTTTAACAGATCTCGAGCTAAGCTTTTCAGGTATCTTTCGTTGGCTTGCACAACTTGGTAGTTCGATGAGTACCTCCTTCGAGGCGTAGATAAATCATCAGCTATCGGGAATTGTATCGGAGTTCCTCTACTGTCCGTAGATGTGAAGGACACGCCTTTCTTGGGACGTCGGACACCTAGCTGGGTTTAGTATTCATGCGTAACATTGACTAAGGATATATAACTCACTAAGATCTGTTTCTGAATATACCTGGATGCTCTCTATACTTTTTAGCACTGATTTCACTATGATATAAATTAGCTTATTTAGGTCTCTGGTGAGCGGCAGCTGGACATAGTTACTTTCAGTCATGGTTCTATGAGAAGGGATGCATTTTCCTCTCTCCGACGCCGGAATGATCTCATCTTTGGGAAATATGGATTAGCAATTCGCTCTGGTCATTTCAAAGGCCTTGGATAGCACAAACATTCATCATCAGCATCGGCATCCTCTACTACCCCATGTTCGCCTGCCTTATCAAACTCTCTCCTGGGTTCTGCTTTTTCAAGCACGGGGCTATAACCACTGACTACAATTTCCTTTGGAGATCCCCTCATCGTTGCCGCAAAATCAGCAGTGCAAGCCGTGCATGTCCCGGAAGGCAGCACGTTGTACGGCACTGGAGTAATACCCAACACATTGTTCTCGTCTGATACGAATGTCTTAGTCTGAACCTGGGTTTCAATGGTGAGATTACCACTATTTTTAGTTCGCGGTGCTCGATTCTGCAAGCGCTGTAAGTACTTGGAGCCAGCAGGTCGCGAAGGGTTGGAGTTTTCTTTGACGCCAAGCGGTACTGGAGTGCGCTTTTGCTGAGGGAGTTGAGAATCCGTGGAGAGGGTTGAATCGAGACTATCAGGTCGAACATAAATTGACCTTCGCCGCGGGCTCTGGGCTTCAGATTGCTGAGCATAGGAATCAGGTTGTTGCGCAGGCATGTTGTAGCCACCGGTAGGTGAACAATCGTAACACTTTTCAAATATTGATTGATGAACACACTCCGCTGATACACCAGTCTCAACCGACTGGAGTCTGGGCTTGTTGCAAATTTCGCAAAGTGGTGCTGACATGATGCAAGCCTCGTGGCCAGAAGAACTGAATTGGAAGTACGAATATATCCTCAAATTCGCTCGCCATTAAAGCCAACACAACTGGAGAAGTTCACACGTGTCGCTCAACCGTGCGATTCCTACTTGTTTCACTCAACTGTCTCGCACGATTGTTGGCCGGTGAGGATGTATTAGGTTGCTTTTGTTTCGAATGCGGCTCGCTAAGTGCAAAGGGGGGATTAGCGTGATTGGCTTGACATAGCTAGCGCGTGTTGACGTGATGGCTGTAAGTTGCTGCCGAATGTCGTTGCCAATACTGCTTGCTTCGTTTGAGCAGGAACTAAGTAGTGGAGCCTTTTGCACTATTTGGCAGCTACTTACTGCGACTTTGTGGTATTAAAGGTTTGGACAAAACGGAGCAGGTGATCAGACGGTGCGGGGTAATTGTCTCACCTATGCATGATAAAACGCGTGATCGTAGGAAGCGGCGCGAAAATTGCTCACGCGAATATTAACAGTACATAGATACGCATCAATCATCAATCATACCTGATGCCTACCAGTCATCAGGTTCTGCCTTAACCTCAGCTTCCCTCTCATTACCCTCATCATCTATTGTCCCAATAACTCTACTTTCTCCCTCGCTACTGCCCTGTCCGCACTCAATCACGTTAATCATCCTCCCTTTGGGCAAGACCGGCTTTGCCAGAACCACAGTCTCAATACCTGCTGGACTGAATTCCTCCGGACCCATTGGTAATGCGTCAATATCAATCTCCATGCCCAGCAAACATTTCAAGATCACCTCACTCCCTGCCTTACTCATCACTTCATTAGCATGCTTACACTGCTCGCTGGTCACACATTCCAGACACCCTTCGTGGCAGTGACATGCCTCTACTCTTCGTACCGCTTGCTTAAGCAATAAGTGGATGAATTCAAAGGCTTTCGTACTGATGCCTGAGCCTCCGGGCCCGCCTTTGGCATCGTAGAATGTTAGTCGAGCAGGGCGTTTACGCGTGCTCTCTTTCTGGGCAAATTCTTTCTGTCCGACTTTACACTCGGTGCGCACGTCGCCTGGCATACTGACAACGAAGTTAGGCATAAGACTCAGAACGGCATGTTCTGCTGCATGTATTGCTCCGGCAACATTAAGGCGTCGTTCGACTAGGATCTCTAGAGCTTGCTTAGGAACATCAAGCCACATGCCCTTGCTGAAGAGTATGATTGGAGGATTGTCTACCTGCACCGCATCCAGAATTCTCCGCTTTTTATCGACTTTGAAGAATCCAAAGACTGTCTGTTGAACCTTGATTGTGCCATAGAAAGCGCGTGATAAAGATTTAGGGATTTTACGGATTGCTTCTGTTTCGACTGGGTCGATATCGGTAAAATCTCGCTGCTGTGTCGTCCAATCCACCTTGACTAGCTCTACCTTGGCCATTTTGCGTTCTGGATTGAATTCCTTCACGAGATAGGTATTGCCTTGATGGAGGAATATCCCTCCATCATATAGCGTGAAAAAAGCTCGTGATGCTTCTAGTTCCTCCAGCACAATGTTCTTACCATGCGTGGTATCCACGATTGCGAAGTGATCTTCCTCAGTATCGCGAATTGACACAAACTTCGAAGGTACAGGTCTGAAACGATCGTGGCAGTGGAAGAATCCTAACTCATCCTTAATCAGCCGCTCTTCGGCGATCTCTCCCAGGTTTTTCCCGAAATAAGACGTATCTTCATCTGCCCTAATAGGCATCTCATATGCTGCACATTGGATATGACCTTCCAGAACAAGCATATTTTGCAGGTCTACCTGCAATTCACAGTTGGGTTTGGTGAAGATCTCATCTGGGTTCTGCATATAGTACTGGTCTGTTGGAAAGCAATCTCCGACTAGAACAGACAATGAGTCTTTGTTTCTCCGCCCAGCTCGTCCACTTTGTTGCCGTAGGTTCGCGATGCTGTAGGGAAAGCCAACAGTGATGACTGCATCCAAGCTTCCGATGTCGACTCCGAGCTCCAGCGCAGAGGTTGCGACAATACCCATGAGTTTACCGTCAAACATTTCTCTCTCTATTCTCCGCCTGTCTTGTGGTGTATAACCGCCTCTGTATCCCATAACGCGGGCCATACATTCCGATCGTTCCAGTGTCGCCAATTCTGACTTTACAGCTCCAACAAGAGCTTCGCAGCCCTTCCGTATCCTACAGAAAGCTATGACCCGTACACCTCTGAGTATCAACTGACAGAATAGCCTCGCTGCCTCAGCCATGGTGTCACCTCTACCACTTGCGGGATCACCAGGATCTTTGAATGGCGTATTCCAGCACAGAAACTCTTTTCTGCCTGACGGTGAACCATCAAAATCCGTCATTTTCACATTCTCAATTCCAAAGATAGTCTTGAAATGATCTAGAGGATTTGCAACTGTCGCTGAGCAAGAAATGAACTTTATGTGACGGTTTCCTACCGCGGCACATATTCTCCTGAGCCTACGCATGATAAGTGCAACATGAGATCCAAATAGGCCATTATAGACGTGGATTTCGTCAACTACAACATATTTGAGGTTCTGCAAAAATGTCCGCCACTTATCCTCCTGCGGGAGGATGGTGATATGGAGCATGTCTGGATTTGTGAAGATGATTCGACCCTCCTCACGAATCAAATTACGGTCTGTCATTTCCGTGTCTCCGTCGAACGTCTCGACGATAGTCTCCTCTAAGCCAGTCATAAATCTCATCATCTCTTTAAGACTTCTCCTCTGATCTTGAGCCAGCGCTTTTGTTGGAAATATGTACATGGCTCGAGCATTGTGGTCTCGCTCCAGCTCGTGCAGAACAGGTATCTGGTAGATGAGAGACTTGCCTGAGCTTGTAGACGTAGCCACAATGACATGATGTCCGTTGTGAAGATTATTGATAGCTTCTGCTTGATGGGCATAAAGTTGTGTGATGTTCTTGGTGTTGTAGAGAGCGTTCACCAGATCTTGGCTTAATTGAAATTCCAGGTCACCATATATTGCTTCTTGCGGGTCGAAAACTCGGTGACCGTCAGGCACAATTTGGCCGGTGTACCATTCAATTTCCTTGATTTCCGTGATGATCTCGGATATTGATTTGCGATATTTTGGTATTGTTTTGGGCAGCGTGCTCATCTCAGATCTCGGTGTGGTACTTCGAGAAAAAGTCGGTTCAGGAATGAATGGTTCCGATTCTATCCTCAAAGTTTCTTCTGGGTCTATCTTTTCAGACTCGCAGCGGTTCAGAAAGGCATTTATTGCGCTGTTGAATTTGGTATTGCGCTTCTCGATCAGGTTCATAAGCTGTTTTTGACTGAAGACGGGCATTTTCAGATCTTCGTCTCTCAATTTCCTTGTAGCTTTGACTGCATCACCCGTCTTCTTATCTTGAACCTGTCTCTTCAAATCCCCATCGATAAATTCAAAGAAGAGCACTTCTTTCCCGTCTCCGATTGTGTTCTCCCCATGTCCCAGGCCCTCAGATCCCGTAATGCCCCCAACAGACGCATCTGGTGGCGGACCAGCATCATGCCACGTTCGTGCTCTTCCACCCTTAAAAGTGTCGTCTTTTTCTGAGCCTCTAACATCAACCTGTAGCATGGCCTCATCGACGTAGGCAAAGTTCATCCCGCCAGGCCGCAACGCTACAATCTGTGCAACATCCTCTATCTTTAGATCGCGCTTCGTATGTCCCTCTACAGCTGTTTTCAGGTTGTCGAACGTGGTTGCCAGATGTTTACGCGTAGAACAGAATGTGAAAACCAAATTGAGGGCTCGGTGTGTCTTTTCGAGAGACTGGAAAGAGGACGGCCATGGAACGGCACTGGTAACCAGCGTCGAGGAAGACGACGCACTTCGAGCGAGGGGAGGAGGTTTCTTCGTATTTGGCACACGCCGTGGCTTTACTCCTCCATCGTGGATCTTCGTGGGCACAGTGGAGGTGGATGAGGCCTCTGAACCGGATTCGGGTACAGTGGCATCGGACTGGTTATCGGTGCTCTCCGAGTTGATGCGCTTGCGCTTCTTGATTATCCTGTTTGATACTGTAGCTGCTTGTAGATTTGGCATCGTGAAAAATTCATAACGAAGACATTGACCATTGCCTAGGTAGACTGTGTGGGATTGTTCATCTCCATTAGCACGGAGAGTAACGCGACTCTCGTCATCATCACTTTACGCGGTTTCACGTGATCAATAGCAGGACTCTTATCCACAGTAGTTGAATTTTCATTGTATTCTGGATGAGGTGTCTCAAGGGATCACTGTAAGATATCCACGAACTGCGCCATACAAACGCATGGAGGTCCATGAACGAGAGCACCGGTCTCCTGTCCTAAACAGCCTGATCGCTATGCAGGTAGTCATAAGTGGTATGTATGTCCAAACTCCATGTAACACAGTCCCAATAGTACCTCCATGAATGACTTCCTCCCTATGAAAGGCAATGCAAACCGGTGAATGTCTAGGGCAAAGAAATTGGATCCTCGTTATCATGTGTGCTTTATTTATGGTCGGTCATTGTCTTCGTTCATGAAGAGAGCTCTCGTTGAATCGAATCAATTTCTGATCTGAACAATCTAGCATTTGCTTCGGACATCTTGATCTGATTAGCAGTGGGACTTGATAAGACACTATGCTAATAAATGCTTACCTTCAGGAGCATGTTGACAGGCCTCGGCTCTTTTTCACCTTCAAAAGCTGTGAACAATAGTTGAGCAGTCGAAGCTGCGGGCTTTTCCTGGAACTCCATTCCACTTAGTATAACTGTGTTCAGGACCACGCGGTGGGTATTCTCTTGACGCATAACAAGTCGGACCAGTGGTATGGATTCTCCATCCTCTTCCTCAATGCCTGAAGCGTCAAAGGATCCTGGTATCGGCATGCCATTGTGATCGTAGCTAGCACACGACTTTGGGACGTTAATTTTCAGAGTTCCCACGCCTCTCTCTTTCCAACCAACTTCTTTGGACTCCAGAGCGAAGAGTTTGGCCCGCAGCTGTAATAGAGTAGCCTCACCAGTCTCACCATCGTCAATTTGAACTAGCAATTGCATTAGCTAGGACCACTTATTCACACAACTCAGCAATTACCTTTTGTAATCTTTCCCTTCTTCTTTTCGTCAACAGCTGCAGATGCACTTTCCTCGTCATCAGTAGCTGCACCTCCATCACTCTCTCCATCATCGCTCGCTCCATCTTCGTCGCTTTCTGGTGCCCCGAACGCCTTCGCTGGTTTTGATCCTAATACTACCGGTTCATTTCCAGGAGCAGCGAAACTTGAGAGCTTGGGGCCTGACCCTCCGGCAAAGCCATTGCTAAGCTTGGAGCCAAAGACACTGCTAGTTCCAAGACCACCAAACCCCGAACTTGTGCCACTCCCGAATGAGAAGCCAGTTGCTGGCTTTCCACTCAGCGCGCCAAATCCACTGGCTGCCGTAGATGTAGTTGTGGAACTTGAAGAACTCGCAGCAGCCAATCCTCCAAACCCAGATGAAGTTGATTGTGAATTTCCAAACACGCTTGGCTTCGTTGCACCCAGGCTGCCAAATGGTGAGGCGGTTGATGCTGCAAGAGACGCGAATCCAGAGCTAGCAAAAGCAGAAGCAGATGTTTGTGGCTTGTCTTTCGACATTACTGGTGGGGGTGACGTTCGTGCCTCTGATTTCGTCCCCTCGGCGCTTTCATCACTTGGTTTTGCAGGGCTGCTAGAATCCACCTATTAAAAAGTATTGTTAGGAAGAGCAAGAGTTATGCGTGTGAGTGCCATAGGAAAGGCTTACCTTCATGTCTGCTTCCTTCTCTGCAGATTTTGTGTAGTCTTCTGACGTGTCTCGAGGACGCCGCTTTTTTTCTGGCTCTGATCTTGTGCTCCTACTCCCATTTACAACACTACCATCTGCGGAGGATGTTGGGTCATCGCCGTTTTCGTCTTCTACGTCTTTCGAATCCTCGTCTTGATCGCGGCCTCTCTTCTTTTTTGGTGACGATATCCGCTCTCGCATCTCCTCATCTTGCGCGTCAGTGCGTTCTGCCTCGGGCGTGCTCGCAGTATCGATCGCAATCTTTTCCTCTCCTCCACTGGCCTCTTGAGGGTCGCATAAGACCTTGTCAGAAATGGTCGTGTGCCTCAATTCTTCGCTCGCAGCAGTGGTAGCTGGGTCTTCTTTTGCGGGTTGTGTTTCCTCGTGTTTATCTGTATCGCGGCCTGCCCGCGCGGGCAAGTCGTGGTTGGAGTCCATGGCCTCGTGTGTCTCTTTCGTGATTTCTTGGGGATTGAGATTGTTCCGAGGTGTAGAGTCTGCGATAGCAACTGGGGGTATTATGTTGTAATATCCGTCCTGAACTTCATGCAAAGGTTGCCCTTCTCTGCCCCTCTCGTGTATATTTTTGTACCTTTAGTCGCTCGTGGTCACCGGATCGAGACACCCTCAGATCGGACTGGCACTAGTCCTCAGCGGCGATGAGAAGTGGCTGTCAACTTGACACGGGATGCGAAGTCAGTTGCGAACGTGTACAAATTTTAGTGATTTACCTCATGTGGCGCTATCGGATAATGTGGTGTGTGAGCTGTTCAATATTGGAGATCGAACACAAGGCTACGCTTTCGAGAATGATTCGAGACAGTCGAGATCGTCAGTCCCCTTGCCAATCGTCTACCCCGCAGCCTCGTCTAAGATAGATCAGTCCTGGGTTTCTCTCTCTTCGACTTAGTTAATAGTATTTTATCCACTATTTACGCTACTGCTCTTGATGGAAGGCAGATGCATGGTACTCAGTGGTGATGTTGCGAAGACATACGTAGCCGTATGCCTTTGTTTACACGCCATCACTTTATGCTGCGAATCAAGGACGAGCTGCTGAAATGCCATTCCCTTTTATTCGTTTCCACTTCTATTTTACCGTATTTTGTAGCTTTGGAAAATATGTCTTGATCGCAAATGTCTTGCTACTTGTTCAACGCTCTCATTTCCGATTGTATGCTTCACGACATGCCGCGCCACATAATCTATTGTCTAATAACTGTTACTAAAGGCATCCTGGTGGCAGTGAAATCATTAAGCATCGATTTGTTGCATCAAAGTTTTCGAAAAAGCGTTGATTTTGATTCTCACATCTGACTAACTTGCGACAAAAAGTCAACGAGAAAGGACAACTGACACATATCCCAGACATGAGCCGGCCTTCACATACACTTCCCTGCCTATCATCGTCAAGTGAACAGCAGGAAATCGTCTATCTCATTGTGCTTGCTAATCGTCACAGGATCTCCCAAATTTGGAATTGGCCTTAGCCAGTCGCTTTCTGCAAAAATTAGTATCGCGCTCGAATCACAGTATCTTCCACAACCTACTGTTCTCTTTGCTGCTTAAACTTTCGCGTTGCATCTTCAAATCTTGACTGTCAATTCCAACTACATCTGGCCTTCAAGATTGATGTTTTACCACCTCCTCACATCCAAATCAGCAACTTCTCCAGATTATTCGAGAGTGGCTGGAAAAACCCACCATGTCTTCTAGAAGGCATCCATCTTCTTCCAACTACAAGAGCAATAACAGCACGTCTCACGTTGTCGACGAAAGCGGGATTTCGCCGCGAACATTCATCTCTCGGTACAGCCTCACAGACCTTCCAGGCGAGGTACGGAATTAAGTATATGGACTTGTGATCCGCTTTCCTCTTCCAATTACCGCAACCGTTTCCAAGGCGGGGTCTAAAAGTACGCAGCAACTAAAGAAACGTGCAATATTTCTCCTCAACAAGCAAATATGCAAAAAAGCAACCTCTTTCTTCTACGGTAATAGTAGCTTCGTCATCGGCGCTCGAAGACCGTCAAGCGCAGAAATTCCTAACTACCATTTTGATATTCGCGATTTCGACCGTTTCTTGAAAACCGCCCCAGTTTCCAGCGTGTCAACGATCCAAGAACTCTAGATTCGCTTCGGATTCTGATCGCTATTTTGGCGTTATAGATCCGACGACTATTGGGCTCTGCGGAGTGATAATCCGAGACCTCGGTGGACCCGTCGTTGTGAATGGGACGCCGAAGAAGACTGCAAGGAGACTTCGGAGGTTATCGCGCTGTGTAGAGCTGTCTTGAAAGATTTCAAGGACCTGAAGATTGTGTGTATCCGACCCAGCGGCTGGAATTGTTTCAACACTATAATCCAGAAATCGGACAATGTTCTCTGTTTGCTGAAGGTATTTCTGAACAGAGTCATATCTTTTGAACTCCGTGACTTTCATTAGAAGCTGACTCGTGTGTCTGAATAGGCACTCCAAATCTTGTTGAAAGTCGAAAAGCTGGAAGCCATCTGGATGAAAGGAGAGGTGGCAGACAAACTGTCGCTGATATTCCAAGAAATCCTGGCGGTAAACCCGAAGGCAAAAAGCTTCGTTAAATACACGAGTATCTTCAAGCTCAGTGGAGTCGATTTCAGTTCGGATATGGTAAGCAATATGGGGTTATTATGGTGGATGGATAAGACTCAGGGTGTCGATTATGCTGTCGGTCCTTTTCTTGATTCTGACTCCGAGAGAGCCTTTTCGTCAGACTTGTCGTCGGACTAAAAACGTCGAGGAATGATACCTTACCTACAGATGACAGGGGGGATTGTACTATGCTGCTACTACCTACTTGCAAGTTGTGGTAGATAATAACCCGTCAATAAACCATGTTCTTCGTTTCTAAACTGCCAAATTTGATATAATGAGATAAAAATGGTTTTCTACATTAACCCGCTGTTTAGCTGGTTGAACAGTCTCACACTACCATCTACGAAAGATGCCTCCATCGAGTTCTTGTCGCAAGGTTACTTCGCATTTGCTGGAAATAGCCACAGTACCAAAACATGGGATTTACAAGCTAATTTAACTGGCGGAGAAGAATGATGCTTTTGGAAATTGGTGGACAAATTTTGATTGGCCAGCCTCGAGATCGATACCGTTGATGCCTAATTAATGCTGAACGGAAAGCTTGCCTCACTTTGCCTTGATTCCCCAACCCTACGCACAATGGTCTATCACTTGGCTTAGTTGAGCATTTCGCCCTTAAGTTAAGGTGGTTCTATTCCTAACAATCGCAAATTTATTAAGGACATATTGACACGCTCACTTCATTGGGTCGACACCATGGCCGCGACCTCTGCACCACCATGTGTCCCCAGTCCTATAACTCGTTCTTTCGACCGAATCTATATCCCAAACTATACTTTCACCAGTCTACCTGGCGAAATTCGGAATCATATCTACGAAATTGTCTTTGCTGGTCGCTGTCTCTCTACAGTGGCCAGGAAGCCAAGGTCCAAGACTCCGAAGGACCTCATTCCCCCTCTCGCCATATTCATTGTCAACAAGCAGATTTCCCTCGAAGCACGATCTGTTTTCTTTTCTAAATCAGTCTTCGTCATGGGCACTCCCAATTGTGAGGAAGCCGGGATTCCTGAACTAAACAGGTTTTTGAGAACTGTTCCTGCCCCACATATAGCTATGATCCAGAGACTTGAGCTCCGGTTCAATTTCATATCTCAATTGTGGCAGCACAAATCAGAGCATTACTGGCCTCTGGCCGTCCCTAATCGAAACCCACCCTTACCTGCATTCGGCGTTCGTCTGAATCGCGGTCCACCATGGCCGCGAGCTGCTCCCCTAGATTCTGATGATAAGGATATTTTAGAATGTATTCATATGTGCAAGATGACTGTGAAACATTTCACGGGGCTTAATCAGGTGTGCTTCCAGCTGTCGCATCTGATGTCATTCCACACTGCGGTTGATACATCGGACAATTCACAATGTTTTAAAAAGGTATCTTCCCCCTCCTAGCAACATCATTCTGAAGAAGAGGCTGACATTATCCCTAGATCATGAAAATTCTCGCTAGGTGCGAAAATTTGGAAGACATCTGGATTAGGCACAGAGCAAATGAAAAGATGCTTCCTGTGTTCGATGGCATTCTGAAGACAAAGGAATACAATGGCACAGTTGCTCGACGGGCAACAGCTCGCAAATTTTTGGCGGCATCTGGCCCCACGGCGACATACTATGTGGACTGGTGGAAGAGACCCGGGGTCAGTGGAGACTACGATGATAGATTTCTTAGAGGCATCTTGGAGAACCAGGTTGAGTGGAAGGGATTGGATATCGGCCTAAGGCAACTAAATTGGGAAATCGTATGAGTAGGAATCTTGAATTTGAAATGACACTGCAGGCTTTTATCCTGTTAGTTGATTCATCGAGGTGATCAAGCAGATCCGACACCAGTTCTGGAAGTAGCAAACTACACCCTTGCATAGCGTTACTTGATTTGAAGATTTCACCTGTAGCAAGCTGTCTATTCTGCATATTAAGCAAAAAAGTGCACATACTGCATCTTTGAAGTCCCCGAAGCTCATTGTGGCCACCGTCAGATCCCCTAAATCTTCAGAGTCTCGACAACACCGGAAATATTTGTCCACGGCATTGAACAACAGGTTCAAGCATTAACAGTAAGCTTGAGTTCTAGCCTCCTTCAGCACGGTCCTCTCAGTGAGCGTCTTTCCTATCAAATTCCTATTTAACAAAGATCATCGCAAGGAATGATCCATACGAGGAGGGGTGTCTACCGAACCTCGTCTACTCGTCCATTTTTGTTTTTGCTCAAGTTTTTGAGCCTGATGGGCAGCCATAAATATATCCATGGCGATTCTGGCAATAGAGGAGTCCGTACTCAAACCCAGAATTGTTTCTAGGGCACCTGGATGGCATTGAGTCTCAAATCACGTGGGACACTCGGACGCTGTCTTGCTCTTCTTGCACTTCAAATCCATCTCCTCGGGAGCAACAATGAGCAAGCCACTACCCGCAGCCAACCCCCAGAGTGGCGTTTCGTAGCGCACTGGCGCTCGATCATCAGCTGCAGTGCTGCACGCCTCCAACAGAAGCCACGCGTCCAGCAACACACCGACGCACAATCGCTTCACCGTCACATCATATCTCGAACTCGAGACAACAAAGCCAGGAAAGCGCCGTACCAAAATATCTAGGTGGGCAGCTAGGTTCTGGCCTAGAGTATGGCTTCTGGGCTAGAAACGGAGCAGATGCAGAGCGGGTTTTGCGTCAATTCGACACGTGGTTTCCTGGTCGAATACAGGCATCAGAGAAGAGGGGGAAATCTACTTCAATGGACTTCGTACGGCTTTCGCACTAGCAAGAAGTATCAATGCAGCGGTAAGACACATGTGTACTATCTTGCGATGTTGTTCTGTTGCAACAAGAGCCACCGACAGTGAGATCATGTAGCACATCGGGCCGCATGGGCTATTTCCTGTCTACAGGAAACAAATAAGAATACACGTGCGCTGACGATTTTGAGTCGTCCAACTTTTGCTATTCGACTAATTCGACGACTACGCGAGGCAGTGATAAAGATCACTGGACCAAGGAGAACCTTATATACCTTATCTCAAAGTCGCACCATAACCAAGAGGAAGGGCGGATAAGTAGGCTTTATTTCATTAGCACCACACGACATACATTTTGAGCACTAGTAGTAGAATGGAGATTTTCATGAAATGTTCGATAATTTCGAAAAACCCCTGAAGTCAGAAGCAAATTTTAATCGCGCTAGGACAAGCATCACAGTTATGTATTTCAATCCGAGGTTTTATCGTATTTAGAATCGCACTCTTTTACTGAAGAGCTGGTACATGATATACAAAGGCGTCCTATTTGCTCAAGCCTAAACATACTTCCTCCTACCCCTTCCCTTTGCCATTTCACCATCTCTCTTATCGACCAGGCCGATCTTTCCCCTTGCACCCCTGCCCTCCCTATCACCAACCATACCAGGCAAGTCTCTCAAGACTGCCGAGTCCTCTGCCGCGAGACTCGCTCCCAAGCCGCCTCGCCTTTCGATCTCACTTCCCAGATCAGCCCCAAAGACAAACAATCCATACCCATCCAACGTAGCCGCCCACCGCGGGCGAAAGCCATACCAGCACGCCAGCGCGAAACTACCCACAGCCCAGATGAGCAGCAATACCGCCGCGACGACTGGCGGTACGACCCCGCCTTGGAAGACAGTGGCCGCTTCATACGCAGTGAGATTGGGGTGTGTGAAAGTCGCGCCGTGGGTCCCGTCCACGGAGCTGTAGCCTTGACCACCGTTGTACATGAGTTGCACTGCGTATGCGGCGTGCGCTCTTAGCATAGACGTTCGCAGCTGATCAGCCTGAAGCATGGACAGCTGCAGGATCCCACCACTTCCTGGATCGTCGCCTGCAAATTGGGCGTAGAAGGCCGGTGGGGCAGACACCGATGAAAACATTGCACTTAACCATTCGGTGGCGAAGATGTTGTCGAACATGGATCCTATAGCGCCAGGCCCAAAACGAGAAGGACATGCGGCAGTTTGCGCAATGATGGGAGTGTCAGTCGCCGAGAAATTCGAGAACGTGGCGTGAAGACCGGATATTTGAGCGGTACCTACGGCTGAGGAGGAGGTACAGCGAACACCCATTGCAGACATTGGGAGTAAGGAGTCGGATTGATATGCGCCGTACAAAGAAGTGATGTTGGAGTCGAGAGTCGAGTTGTAAACAGGTGCAGGGTCGAACTGGCCAGTCTCTGTGAAAAGTGACTGCCAAAGCAGGATCTCGAAGACAAGTTCATCATCTATTCCAGGATAGTGTCCCGTAGTCTTTGGATTCGCGTTGAAATAGCATTGGGTCGAAGGGCCAGTGCTGAATGAGGAGCCATTCTTCGGCCAGACAGATTGGCCGATCTCGATAACGGCTTCGATATTCCTTGCCCATGCTGTATTCCTTTGGCTGTCAGTTTGGTTATAAATGGTTATAAGGTCGTTGTTCACGGCGGTGTAGGTCTGTGAGGTTGTGAGTGGTTTGCTTCCATTTCGGTATCGCAGGATCGAGAAATCGGATATGGCGTTCACAATGGAGCAGTTATACTGCACTGCCAAACCAAAGCTTTCACCCTTTACTGGAGTTTCGGCTTGGGGAATGAGGAAGATCTGACTGACGCCATCGTCTGGCAGGGAACTGGGAAGTTTCAAAAGGAAATCCAAATTTGAGTCAGACCGATCAACGCTCTCTGGGGTGTAAATGACACCCATCCCAGGGATCTTGGCGCCAAATGCATATTGCCAGATAACCCCTGCACCATTCAGAGCATCCCCAACATAGCGGTCATTGAACGTGTCCCATCCAAACCCCACTGTCTCTGGATGGTTTCCCGTCTGCACAAACCCATCTCCGAGGTTCATCGCCAGTCCCGAAACTGGGAGAGCAATGAAAACCGGCAAGCTCAATATCGCCAACAGCATCCAAAGTCGACTAGGAAGAATGTTTTGATCTTTGCGTTTTGCTGACTTGAAGCGCAGCAGATTGGTCGTCGTTTTCCACCACCCGCCGGGCCCGCTCCAGGAATGATCGCCGTGCATCATAACCAGCATGGCATCGTCGACCGCCCATTTGGGCTCGGTCATCATGGTTGCTTCGATAGCTTCAAGCCCGTAGGAAGAAAGGTTGAGTCCGATGACACTGATGAGGAACCACGAGTAATAAACCCAGAAACCACCTCGCGGGCCGAAGAACACGGGACTTCCTGATGGCGAGCCATTGAGGTAGTAATACCAAACGAAAAAATAATAACCTGTTACTATAGGCGGGACTAGAAGCGATACCAGACCGCGGAGGTAGAATACTCGGAGTGGTTTCCCGGGGTGGTCTTGAATCGAGAGGCCGGTTGGTCTGGATGTGAAAGTCGAAAGAGGGATGGAGTTTCTATTTGCTCAAGTTAGAATTCGGATATCTTTTGCATGGAAAGAGCCGCCCAAAACCGGCAATATAAACTCACACTCCAATGGGTCCTTTCAGAAGAGATTCATGCGAGTCAACAGTAGTCTGATGAGGATCCATCATGATGGCAGCTGGTTGGGAGGGGCGGTGGGGGCGGTTAAAACATAACCAAAAGACTCTTGAACACGGAAAAGACGAAGACTCCACGTACTTATACAATTTCATTAAAAGATTACAACCTCGACAGCAAACACCTCATTCCAAACCGAGCAAGCGCTTCTTGGCTATACATAGACAAATCTGTAAATTTGATCGAGGCTCAGGTACTCGCTCACACACCACTCGTATAGGCGCATACTCAAAAACTAACCCCTTTCTGGATGCTGGTGTCCCTTGTCGCCTCACGACAACAGAAAATGCGGCTGACGATCAGCTGCAAACGCACACATGCAAACTTTTACCCCGAGATCCAGCCAGGTTTGGACATGCTCCGAGGAAAATACAGGGCGCAGATCGGTTAGTCAGCAGCCATCAACCCTGGATTTTATCAGAAACCTCAAGATGATCCTTCGGCCCTCAAACAGACCCATTAAGTCCCAGTGAGCTACTTGCTCCTGCAGGTTTGAGATGTTGGCGCTGCACAAACGGCCTTGGATGACCCGTAATTGCGCTTGTAAACAATTAACTTCGTAGAATTCTGTTCTAGCTCTCAGCATACATACAGTAGGGGACAAATCAAACTCCTATCAGTAATCATAAACTCAGGCATCAAGAACTAGACATAAATAAAGCGAACTTTAAATTACCATATCTACAAACAACTTAAGCTTAAATTCCTTGTAGCAAGTACATGAACTATGATGTAAGTCAAGCACGGTAAACAAAATAACACATTTAAATGCGAATGATCAACGTGGAGAAATTACAATCAAGTGTCTTATTCTTCATCTCCACACTCTTCGAAAATATAGTAAGAGTATATACCTAAATGAAATCACATCGCTTATCGCGGATAACAGCAAAAAAAATTTATACAGCAAGGTATATTAGGTAAAATGCCACCCGATACAAAAGAAATGCCTGTCCCCCTTATTTCATCGACTCATCACGACTTGCTATCAGGTCCCAAAATGTCGCTCACGCTCCCAGCCGGGCTGTGGCCAGGGCTGTAATCGCTGCTTCCGGGTGTGTATCTGAACCCATCAGCAATAAAGCTTCCCTCTTCACTTCCATCATTATCTTCATAAGCTGGCAACTCCTCTCCACCAACTTGGGTGAGCATCGTCATCTCGAAATCGCTGATAAGAGGCCGTATTTCTGAAACTGGGATGGCCATTGGTGCTGCGGGAATAGGTGAGGTTGCTCGTTCCTCTTCAGCAACGACCATCTCACCTACAACCTCAGCCGCGTTACGTAGTTGAGTGATATCCTCAGTCATCGTAGTCGACATTCCATCCTCCGCACTAGCCAGAAGAGCCTCGCGCTTCTCCTCGTAGTCATCAAACTCTTCATCGGAGCCATCACCAGAGATGCGGGCAAGAATGCGAGTAATGATGTGCTTGTGTGCTGCACGCCTGTACGCACGACGTCTGTGACGCTCTTCACGGCGGGCCTGGCGATCCGCGCGGCGCTTCGGGGTGCAAGCTCGGCGACGAACAGCCACGAAGAGGAAAGCCAAGAGGAAACCAATTGTAGTGTATTTAACCACTTCAAAGACGAAACGTGGGGGACCGTGGTGTGGCCCTGGTGGGCCATCGAATCTTCCACCTGGAGGTCCGTCAAACCTCATGTGTTCCTGGTCTTTTGGTGGGGGTCCATCATGAGGATGCCCATGTGGAGGAGGGCCACTGTGCTTCGGCCCGTGAGGTTCATCGAAGTCTGGAGGGCCGTCATGAGGTCCATCATGCTTTGGGGGAGGTCCATCGAAATCAGGGGGCCCGTCATGAGGTCCATCATGAGGTCTGTCGTGGGGTCCGTCATGTGGTCCGTCATGGAACTTGTCGCCGTGATGCTTCTCAAAAGGTGAGTCGAAGTCAGAAGGTTCTTCACCGGGCCGCCTTGGGGGACCATCGAAGTCCGAGGGGCCACCATGTCCATGGTGCCGTGGTGGAGGTCCATCAAAATCAGGGGGGCCATCATGAGGTCCATCATGAGGACCGTCGAAGTCTGGTGGAGGAGGCGGCATATGATCGTGAGGACCATCGTGGTGTGGTGGAGGAGGTCCACCGAATTCTGGTCCATGATCGTGACGTCCAGGAGGAGGGGGAGGAGGCGGTGGTCGCTTTCCATGGCGAGGAGGTGGAGGAGGGTATCTGCAGATTGGCAATGGCTTGTGTGGGAAATGAGTGTGATTCCCCTTTGGATGCTTTGGGAAACTGGTACCATTCTTCTTGGGATCATGGTGAGGGAACTTTGGGAAGTGAGGCTTCTTGAATGGTGGCTTTCCAAAAGAATCGAATTCCTCTTCGTCACCGCTGATCTTTCCATCGAGGCGCTGAGCAGCATTCTTGGCTTCCTTGGCGATAGCCTTTGCGATGCACTTTAAGCTGTCGCATTCTGAAAATTCGCCCTCCATGTTATCGAAGTGTTGCTGGGTGTGATGGGCAATAGCCCGCTCCTTCTCGTGGATGAGATGCTTGAGTTCATGCATCTGTGCCCAAAGGTAGTCCAACTCAGCCAGATCCTCCTCAATGTTATACTGCGGTCGATCCTCAGCACCGTGGAGAGGCTCAAGTTCCTCAGGATCGGGGTTGGCGAGAATCTCGTCAGGAATCGATAGGTCGGTATCGATATGGATGATCTCCATAAGCCCGCTCTGTCTGAACAACACCGAGAATCCGAGGTCCTCGACAGCCTTTCCGTCAACAGAGTTGATAATGAACTTCATAAGCTGTGAGTTGGGGACCCCATTGACGTTGACACAGTGGAAGGCCCATGACGCGGCAACAACGCTTTGGTGGTCGGTGGTAATTGAACCCTCTCCTGTAGATATTCCATTTACAAGCGTCTGATGTAGAGCCTGGTTATCGAGAGTAACGTTTCCAAATCCACACACCTCATCCGAGCTGAGAACTTCCAGCTTGAAGGCGAGTGCCTTTCTCTCCCAATCATCATGTGACTCGCGCGGAAGTGATAGGGCGATGCGAGCAACCGACTGAGCTATTAATGAAGGTTAGTTGGGTCCTTTGGAGAATGTTCCCGCCAGATCCTACCAGTGACTGAAGATTCAGTTGCCTTGACCATTCCATCCCATTTCTTTACGGGTTTGGCAGCCAGTGCTGGCACCAGCAACAGGGCGCCGATGAGGCCGCGCATCCCTCTGTTGGGTGCGCGATTACGCGCAAAAGACAAGAGATAGAGAGAAGGGAAGCGAGATCTGATTGAGGAGACAACCAGGCGGAATGGGAAGAACAGTTGACGCCTAGAAATTTGCTGCCAAACACGAAAGAGAGAAGAAAGTAGACAGAGGGGTGGGCTGAAGACATAAATGGCTCGACTCGACTCGTCGACGATACTTGCCAATCTACTGCGACTGCGCAATCCTCGTGGACTCGTCGTCGGTGGGGTGTCGTGGAAGGGTGCATGAGTGGACGGACTAACCGCAATCTGCTGGACGCTGACGACGCTCCAGAGAAACCATCAACGCCAGCCCTGCGCGGGTTTTGCAGGCCCGGCACGGTTCTGCCCGGGTACGTGGACATTTCGACAAATGAAAAGGGGCGCGACGTTTGACGTGCGCGATGCATGTGGAACTTGACAAGTGAGGTGAGGATCATCCAGCTCGGTCCCGGGTGTCGTTCGAAAAGCTTGACATCTGCACGATGATGGAGACGAGAGATGGGGTGGGAGTGGAAGGTCACGAAGGTCGAGTTGCAAAAGAAAGTCCAACAACGATGGCTGTGGCTGGGTAAACCACGTGCTGTCGCTACCTCGCCTAAGTGTGGCTCAACTCTCGTCCACTTTCCACGATGTCAAACCTCGGATCGTCCACTCCTTCTCACCTCCTGTCGTGCTGGTGCAACTCACGCAAACCCTCAACACGCTGCCAGGTCGCTAAGGTAGCGATGGCTAGACAAAGAGAAACACTCATTTCGTCCAATGTAATTGCAATTCCCAACTGCATACCCAGCCCTCAATCCCCTTACTCCTACTCCTTGCATAGTGGAGATAGTCTTGTGGCAGGTGAGAAGAAGTGCTACGAATCACCAAGTGCTCAGTTCGATAGATGCTCACCTATGAAGTCATAGGTTGAAATCATGTCCCTAATTAGAGCTTCTCAAGTCGACGTCTCCTTCCTTTTCTGAGGATTTTGGCCATTCACGTCCTAACCTAACCCTTTTCATTTCGCACAGGAGGGGTTTGGCTCCTCATCGCACGCCACAGATGTTTGGAGACGTCAATCCCTTTTTGTCCCACGGCTCGTTGTTACTGTTAATTGTATTCGAACAGATGTTTGCAAGCCACTGGTCGATTTCTTTTCCACGGCTTAAAACTATTGCTCCCCCTCGCATTCCTCAGAAGGTTGCAAACCCCAAACGATTTCTATCCCACAGCTTGTTGTTGCTCCTCAAATTCAATCTCGAAGATACTGCAGACTAGAGTGAGATCTCAGCCTTCGGATTTCGAAAGTCCTCCGTTTGCCCACTGATTGTCGTGCCTTCCAAACTTATGCAAGTTTGCTTTTTGCAGCATCTTTAGCGGTGAGAGCTGGCTATTTTGGATTTAGTTCTGTCTTTTTGGAGCCCGCAGATTTCCCCCCACGACATCTTTTTTGTGCCAAATAACAATGTACTCGTCCAAAGCGAATCGCGGGTTAGAGGATTGGCAAACTCTCTTAGCCATTCTAAAAAAGCGACTTCAAGTCAGTGTGCAAGGAGATTCTCTAACGATTGCATCGTTAGTTGCAGTATCGCGGTTCGTGCCATCTACCAATTAATGACTTTGGATATACTGACTTCAAGAAGTTTTCGAGTGGGAGCTTGCGCAGATAATCCCCCAGCTGAGATTATCAGAAGAGTGAACGAGAGCGTTGAATTTCTGGAGGGAGCGCTAAAGAATGGCTGCTCGATCTATGGTATGTTCAAACACACTTATAGTTAACGAAAGTCTGACATTTCTAGGTGTCAATACGGGATTTGGCGGAAGTGCAGATACTACTACTTCATCATGCGATATGCTGCAAACGGCCTTGCTGCAAATGCAGTTGTCAGCCGTCCTACCAGTTAGCGACAGTCACGACGCAATCACGACATTTTCACACCAAACAAATGCAACTACTATCGAACATCTTGCAAAGCTAGCAATGCCCGAGTCTTGGGTTCGAGGGGCTATCTTGATCCGCTGTAATTCATTGCTTCGCGGTCACTCAGCTGTTCGCTTAGAGGTCACACAGGCCTTAATGAAGCTGTTGCAACACGATCTAGTTCCTCTAGTACCATTGAGAGGAAGCATCTCGGCTTCGGGAGACTTATGTCCGCTGGCCTACGTGGCTGGTACACTGGAAGGAAACCCAGATGTGTATGTTTGGAGTGGGCCATCCAATTCCCGAGTCCTCATCCCTGCTGATCAAGCTCTCAAAACTGTCGGAATATTACCAGTATCTTTCAGGCCCAAAGAGACGTTAGGATTACTGAACGGGACGGCATTTGCGGTGTCTGCAGCAATCCTCTGCCACTACGAAGCAGAAAATCTTGTGGTCTTGGCACAAATCCTCACCGCTATGGGCGTTGAAGCGCTTCTCGGGAGTGTCGAAAGTTTTGATCCCTTCATCGCAGCTGTACGCCCACAGAAGGGTCAGATTGAGAGTGCTCTTAACATCCGTGCTTTTCTCAAGAACTCAAAACTCGCATCCACCGGTCACGAGCAGACATTCGCTGATGGGGAGCTACGACAAGACCGCTATGCGTTGCGAACAAGCAGCCAATGGCTGAGTCCAGTACTAGAAGATATATCACTTGCCCGGGATCAACTTGTCGTTGATCTCAACTCAACTACTGACAATCCGCTCTTTGATGCGCCAAAGCAACGAATCTACCACGGAGGCAATTTCCAGGGATCATCGATATCCTCTTCGACTGAGAAAACCCGGCTCTCACTGGAGAAGGTCGGCAAGTTGCTCTTTGCACAAAGCTCAGAACTACTAGATGTTCGGCTTGCGCATAACCTCCCTCCCAATCTTGCAGTCGATGAGCCAAGTTTATCCTACACGATGAAGGGGGTTGATATCAACATGGCTGCATACTATTCCGAACTCGCATATGTTGCGAATCCCGTCAGCAATCACGTTCAGTCTGCAGAAATGTCCAATCAGGCCATTAACAGTTTAGCACTGATTAGTGCTCGTGCCACTCATACAGCTGTCGATCTTGTATCTTTGATGTCATCAGCATACCTCTATTCGCTGTGTCAAGCGCTTGATCTCCGTGCAATGGATAGACACTTCATTGCTAGGCTAGAACCAGAGATTAAGAAGCTCGAGAAGTTGCTGCTACATCCTCACGTGTCCAAGGAAGAAACTGACTCTCTGCATTCGAAAATTTGGGTCGAAGTCCTCAAATCATTAGCTATTACAACTATGAAGGACTCTTCGGACCGTTTTATTGTTGTCGCACTTTCGACCCAACATCTTGTGGTTCATGCTCTGCTTCTGCTCAGTACACAGGGCTCTGGTGTGACTGACCTAGCACTTGTCTCAACTTGGACAGAGAAGCTTGCCGAAACATGCAAGGCGGTCTTCCTAACAAATCGAGTAAACTACCTCGTCAACCCCGATGCTAGTGAATTCCTGGGGAATGCAAGCAAGCGAATGTATCAATTTGTGAGACGTGACCTGGCTGTTCCAATGCATAAAGGCTTGGTAGACCATCCTTCACAAAACAGTGTTAAGCCCGGAAATAGAAAAGAAAAGGTTACGACTGGCACGCAGATCAGTCGGATTTACAAGGCACTGAGAGAGGAGAGGATGACTGGGGTTATCATGGAATGTCTAGTTGAAGCGATGGACTCGAGGAAAAGGGAAGCGAGGTCTTCGAAGCTATGAGCGATGGTGTCTTCTGAGTATGTGAGCATATGCTAATCATAGCCCCTTGGGCCTGTGCTGCGATGCTTGCTGATGCAAAGGTTGCTGTTGTCGGAGATAACAAGCTCTTAGTAGCTCGGTGGATATGAGTCTGTCTTTGTATACCTACTTAAGGTAAATTTTCAAGCTAGGAAGCTTGGGTGGGTGGGCTCAGATAGATAAAAGAAGTGGAATGGCGACTTTATATTCATAAGTCTACAATTCTTCAATAATCTAGACTGACTTCAGGTGACACGGGTCACGTGGATTATTTGTATACCTTACGTAAGCTGCAGGAACCACTTACCAAGGTAAGGTAGCTAGATATTCGAAGTCAACTCCCCGCGTTGCGCATGAAAGCATCCCCTCCTTCCATACAAAAGACCTAGCGAAGACATGGTACGCATCTTCTCGTATTTCTTTAAGTTATCTCCATTGCCAACCATCACGCGCCCTTCACCTTTCAAGGCAGCATTTGCAGGCAAATAGAGAGGTTTAGGATGAAGAGCTGACATAAAATAGCTTCCATTAGGTCTCCTAACAGCGGCGCAAGGCCACCCCATGCTAGTCGAGCTGAAGAACGGCGAGACTCTCAATGGACACCTGGTTACTTGCGATACGTGGATGAACCTCACGCTGAGGGAGGTGGTGCAAACTAGCCCAGATGGAGAGAAGTTCTTTCGGTTACCTGAGGTCTACGTCAAAGGGAACAATGTGAGTTAACGAATATTTCCTTGATTCGGTGCGTCTGGGTCGAGACGCAAATGTGCCCTAAATGAGAGTATGGAATGCGCCTTGGAAGGGGGAGGCAAAGCGGCAGAGGAAGACCGGATGCGCGCGAGCGAGATACTTGTTGGGCAATTGCTGATCGGTGGCCATCCAGATTAAATATCTCCGAGTGCCAGATGAGATCATCGATTTGGTAAAAGAACAGCAGTCAAGAGATCAAGGCAGTGGATACCGGGGCGGCAGAGGTGGTGCAAGAGGAGACCATGGCGGACGTGGAGGGGACAGAGGCCGTGGTGGCAGAGGGGGTGGCAGGGGACGAGGCAGAGGTAGAGGCGCTTGAGGTCTCCGTGGTCTGTTGGAATGGAGGAAAGGACAGACGATACCAGGCGCAATGCGCGTAAAGCAGGCAGGCTGGTGGTTTGAAGCAGAGCACGCTTGCATGTTGCACACGAGGCTGTGACGAAAAGGTCTGGCCCATGGTGTCGACGGATTGGGTGCTGGTCAAGATATGACACGCCATGCTTGGGCATGAGCTTCTAGCCCCTATCATATTTACGAGAAAATGAAAGGAAACCGACAGCTATTCTGATTGCTACCTCATACACAGCATGAGACCTGAAGGCTTGATATCAATCCCAATAACACGTGACTGGTCTGCAAGGCTGTAGATTTAAAGCTCCCGCATTTCAAAAAGTTCGTCACGTATCCCAATGCCACCACTTCGAATCCCAATTGATGGCCTCTGGCGCTGTCTCTGTCCATCCATCGATGCAATAGCAATTTCTCGAACCCAAACATGTCTTCCCTCAAGCTCTCGAAGTGTGCGAGCCCGGGCGGCGCGACAATTCCACTCCACGAGCAAAGTCCGAACCCCTTCGGAGGCCAACTTCCTCACGTCAACTGCTGAGCAGTTGACTACATACCGTGCGTTAAATCTTCCTCCCGGGGAGAAGCGAGAAAACTCTACTACACCTAGAGCTCGCAATCGAAATCCAGTTGCATCCAATAATCACTCATTCCCCGAATTTGGCGGCTATACCACACAAGAGCTGCACGACAAGCTGCGCAATCTGCCCTTAAAGCCGGGCACCTACCACGAGATTGCAGAACTCGTGCACTACCTGATCAGCATTCGGGGGCAGACACCATCACTGATACACTACGATGCCTTGGTTAGGGCCAACGCAGACGCCGAATATGGCAGCGCTGATGCTCTCCGCGTGTTGTTAAAGGAGATGGAAGAGCTTGATATCCGAGGTGATGCGGAGTTCTTCCATGGCGTGCTTCTTGTGCTAGCTATCCATCCGGACTACATACTTCGCAGCGATATAATGCAGATCATGAAGGAGAGGTGGTTTGGGCTCTCACCTGATGGTTGGCATTGGCTTGTGGTCGGGCTGATTCGAGATCGGCATTTTGAGATGGCGATGGACAAATTGGAGCAGATGCAGTCAGACCAGATTATAATTCAATCTTGGCTTTATGATATCTTCATGTTTCAGCTTTGTGAAGCCGATGAGTTGGATGAGGCGTGGAAGTTGCTGAAGTATCGGTGGGCGCATGATCGAAATCAGATTTGGTCGAGTGTTTACTATTACTTGCTTGACAAGTTTAGTCGTGGCTTTCACGTAAGAACTTCCCGCAATTTTGATGTGCAAAACTGACTGCTTGAAACAGTACGAGGGTGTCAAGTTCATTTGGAAAATGAGAGTTCAAGGCGACATCATTGTACCATCTGATGGAATGTGCATTTCAGTCTTGAATGTAGCTGCCAGGTATGCAGATCCAGGGCTTGCAACATCAGTCATGCGGATACTCTCAGCTCGACGTGCTACACTCGCCACATACCATTATGAAGCTCTGATATCTGCGTATGCTACATTTGGAGACCTCATGACAGCATTTCGACTTCTTACCATCATGACTAAAGCTGGCGTAGAGCCTACTCCTAGCACTACCCGACCGCTTTATTCTTACCTCTCACAAGATCAGTCACTCCCTTCCCAGGCATGGGACACATTGGAGCAGCTCTTTGAAGACGGACATTCCGTTCCGACTGCTGCTGTGAACGTTGTTATTGAATCATATATCGCTATCCACCGCTTTGACGACGCCATGGATGTGTATAAGAAGCTGCACACGATCTGTGAATCTGGTCCCGACACAGAGACATTCAATGTTCTCTTCCAAGGCTCCACGCGCAACCACCGCAAAGACACTTCTATGTTCCTCGCGAGTGAGATGCACGCCCTCGGTATCCCAGCCGACAATCTAACCTATGATCGTCTCATCCTAGTCTGTCTTCACCACCCAGACTATGAAGACGCCTTCCGGTATTTGGAGGAGATGATCGTAGTAGGGGCAGATCGGAGTGAGGAAGGCACTGGGAAGTTAGGGTGGTGGATGCGGAAGGGAACGGCAAGTCTGATGGTCAAAACTTGTGTCCAGAATTCGGATGAGAGAGCTTGGAAGATTTTGGCGGATATGAAGGAGCGGGGTATGAAGACCGATAAACTGGAGAGTTGGGTAGGCGAGACTTGGAATGCTGGAGAGGCGGAGGTGCTGAGCGAGGATTTGGAGAAGAGACAGGAGGAGAGATTGAGGCAGTGGAATGAGACCAACCAGTCTCATTTGTAAGTAAGCGGAAGTAGAAATGTTGAGATGAACTTCTCTCCAGCCGTAGAACTGATATTGAAGAATCACATTTTGGGGATAAAATCAGTGGCAGTCTATCATGAATCGAGTTATTACAGGTACACCCTTAAGTTTTCCTGTATCAATATCCTACTCTTTTGGTTTTGAGCACTGTTTGAGCTACGTGATCCAAGGCTCCCCATTTTTCTCTATGTTCGACATCTTTCTGACACAGTCAAACTTGCCAATCCAAAAATATCGCAATGTCTGGAAAAGAGGTGCATAGAAAATGAAATCGTCGTTCCCTGGGTTTGACTTTCTTGAGAGTAGATTTTAATGAGTTTCCTATATAGCTATGTAATGCTCCCTCAGTACATCTAGGAGCTCAAACTACACGTGAAAAAAGGGGGAAATAAACACACTAATATTTGAAAAAAGCTGCGTTTATACTTTTTATTTGGCAATGACAACACTTCTAGCTACTTCTCAGATCCACAAACCGCAACATACACACAACACCTGCGAAACAAAATAACTGTTATCGTAGAACTCAAACCAACTACTGATCTCTCAAAAGGGAGGAAGTAAACAGGCTCATCAGCTTGCAGACATCAAGCTTTCAGGTACCTTGTCTTACTTCTCAAGTGAGGGCCCCACTTGAAGAAGACCCATGGAATAGGAATCAATGCTATGCTCACGAAACCTAACAGACTCATAGCCCAAGCAAAGCCAAGTTTGTGAATCATCTGCACAGTAAACAGCGGAAAGTTTCCTGAAATCACGAATCGCATGAAAGTACTAGCAGCAAGTGTCGATGCGCCTAACTTGGTGGTGTACACATCGTTGTTGTATATCGGGAGACTCAACTATATTATATCAGTGCAAGCACTTGAGAAATAGGAGTGGATCCTTACCATATTGAGTATATACGAGAAACCAAACAGAACCCCAGAGAGAACTGGAGATATCCAATGAATTGACTTCCGTCCTGTCCAGGCAAGCCTGTTCTGTCGTCAGCTCTGTTGCCAAACTTGGAATGGGTTTAAATCTTACCAGAAGAGCGAAATCGGTGTCGTGAAACTGCTCAGCATAGCGGGGTACAGTCTGTTCTCGGGCGCAACTGTTTCTCCCAGACGAATCGCCTCTTCCCTCGCTTTCTGGTACGTTAACTTATCGAATACGGCGACAACGGGAAGGGCAAGCACACTGCCAACCACAAGGGATCCAAAGGTCATTCCGGCTTGATATTGTGAGAAACCATATTCTTCTTCGAAGAGTAAATCGTACGCGATGTAGAAACAATATACGATTGATTGCGTGACAGAAAGTACAAGCCCAGTCGGGAAAATGATAGGTTCCACGATAATCATGTGTAGCGGACGTCCAATAGCTGTAAGGAAGATCTTCATGGCACTTCCTCGTGAAGGTACAGGTAAGCCTAATTTCTTTGCCCGTTTTCGCGTGATTGCTGGATGATATGTCTCTGGAACCATGAACGCCAAGGTCATATTGATACCAATCAGGATAACAGACGCCCAGAAGGTCCATCTCCAATCATGGTACGTCATCAAACTTACACTGACCATAGGCACTGCCTGCGTTGCCAGTACAATGCTAAGTACAAAGAGAACCGCAAACGTGGTGCCTGTCTTCTCGAGGCTTAAATCCCATAAATCGTTCATGGTTCCAGCACCAACGGTAAGGCATGGTCCTGAAGCAAGACCGGAGATGGTGCGTGCTATGGCAAGGGCCGTGAAGTTCTTGGAGGTTGCTCCGACCACAGTGAATACGAACGCGATGGGCAGTGATATTTTATAAACAATGGCGCGCCCGTAGATCTCGCATGCTGCAGTCCCAACAAGCGCACCAATACCAAGTCCATAGGCATAAAAGGATGCAGGTGCGATGGCCAGAGTAGTGGAGACGTCGAAGTGTTTGGCAATGCTCGGGATGGCTGCGACGTATATTGCGGTACCAGAAGTTCTAATTCGCGGTCAGTGAGTACCAAAAACAAATCTAAGTTTTTTCAAAAAGATGCTTACGCCACAAAGCAGGAGAGAAGTACAAAAGACGCTACGGCCGACTTCTTTGTTATACTCCAATGTCTCGCGCTGTCGACATCTTGGTTGGTATCTTGAAACACCTCATTTACGATCATGGTGCCGGCAGACAACTTTGGCTCGGCGTGGTTTTCTAGAGTTTCCAGAGATGCTGGCTGGTGTGAATGATTGTTGCTGCTTTCCTGGATGGAAGACAGCTTGCTGGTGGAGGTCTGATGTGTCTCGGTTCTCTCTAAGTTCGCCATTGAGATTTCGTTGATTTTAGTATATGAAGTTGAAATTGTTCAGATCACGGAGATGCCAGAGTGTTGTACAGAAGGGCTACCTTAATAAACTGAGGGCATTTGGCCATGACCCATGCAAAGTCCTGGAAGATGAAAAGTGCAACCTAGGTCCGACGATTTTGCGCCCCCACAGCATGCATTTCACCGACTTCGATTTCAAGCACAAGTCAAGGGTGATCTGGAAGAATGACAGTCATTTATCTATCATTGGACTACCTACACGAACAAGCGTATAGATTTGCCTGCCAGAGTGGGTAGATTATGTAGTTGGATGGCCTATATCCAGGGCCCTTCGGCGGAAGCACAGTGACCAATAAAAACGGTCTTGTCGTTCAATCTTATTGGAAAAGGAGCTAAACTGTTTTTGCGCACGTGTTTTTAGGTACGAAACCACCAAACTACCCAGAATTTGACTGGCAACGGCTCGGATATTGGTATACGGTTGACAAATTGAGCCTCGCCATCGTAATTTGGTCCAATCTTTCTTCGTTTTCACCTTTGTCAAAAAGAGACGCAAAGTGATCAACTATTTTGAGACCCAGGGTGCAGGCCACCCTCACAGAACCACGCCTCGTAACGCAGTCGACTAAACAGGTTAGATCGGTACGTTGAATTGTGTTTCTGCTTCGCCAATTTTATCTGAGGCTGAATCTAACGCAGATATGATCGTCCTTCGAAGCTTAAATATTGATCATAGATTATTAGCCAATGGACAAGCTGTACGTAACATGATATTCAGCAATAGGACTGCAGAAGTAGCTTCCATGCAATGCCTTGGGAAACGAGGGTAGTCAGATCGAAATAAATAATAGTACAACGATAAACGATGGTGGGGCGTCTTCCGCGAAAATAAGATAGCCATTCTCAACGAGCATGAAAGTCGCCAAGGCTGTTGGCGCTTGCCTTCGTGAGGCCGAGCGCTGCTTGTCAGACGGTTGTCATGAAGGTTTCACGTGCATGATCTGCACAAACGCAACTCTGCAGGGCAGAATGCAAGAATTCAGCGCATGATCGGTGTTGGGGCAGATTTCTGACACGCCGTCTCCACCAGCCCTGCAACCCTCCTTGGCTTAAGCATCTGACGAAGTGGATCTACCTGGGACCATATTTCAGCCCTACAGCAGCCAGCAAGAGGCTTTCATCCTATTCGATGATTGCGAAAGAAAACTGGGTTAAGCTTAGGACTTGTTCTATGGTTTTCGCAACTTCATCGCGACGCCTTACATGCGACTTTCGGGACATGGATATCGGCAAGGCAGCAAAATAAAAGAATCTCAACGCCGTTGAATGCCTCCAAAAAGAACAAGCTGCTTTTCCCTGCATTCAGAATCTTAGTTCCGCCACTAGACGGCTCTTTATTTTGCTAACTTAAGCTTACCCTTGTCGTTGATTTTGGACCCCAATGTGCACTAGCAGGAGAACATTGCCAACGAAAAGGATTCAAAGCATCGTATTTCGACCAATTGAGATCAGAATCACTCTTTCAGCGTAGATTGCATGGTTTCTATCCATTTGAAGGAAGTGTGGCCCGAATTCCGAGCAAGTGAGTTGCGATTTAACAGGGAGTGCATCATTTCAGGTGCTCGAAAAGCGCACGACTCGGAAGCCAAGATGAAAATAAGCAATACTTCAGGTGCAGGAAAGATGACCCATGAAATTTGAAATAGAAAATTTATAGCCACAAAGAGCAGGTAAAGCATCACTATCTGTTTGTTGTTCGGAATCTCCGAAATCGCCTGACCTGGGGCTGATTTAAATTTATGTCATATAGCACATCAAAAATCAGGACATATTCTTTCAGGTTCAGAACATCTAGTTGTGAATGAAATTCGAATTAAATAATCCTTTAGATCGTATGATTTCCAATATGGAACGCGATACGGAAAACGCAACTGTCCTGAGCTAAAACCCTGAAAGTAACCTTGAGTGTAAATAACGTAAAATGAATAAGCCACAGCTTGAATTACCCTAGTCATACTTAACCAAAATTAGTAAACATAAATGAAATCCTCATTCTTCAGATCCGTCATGTCAGCAAATGAATTATCCTCGTCTCGAGGCGCCATCTGCTGCGTGACACCCTTGCCCAAATTCTGTAGGTCGGCCTTTCGCAACATCGATTCATCAACAACATGCGCGGATTTCCCGATTGCAGTACGCATGCGAGCATGTTGGGCATTGAGAAACTTTAGGTAGAGCATCACAAGACTGCAGATGTTAACACTATTTGACGCGAAGGGAGGGGAGGAGGAAGGAGAAGCATACATTGCCAAGAATCCAACGATAGAGAACATCGCAAGACTCGACGTGACACCTTTACGGTACAGTGGCTTGTCATCTGCTGAGTATAGAAGAGGGCCAATGACGTTGCCTGTACACATTCCACAGAAGAGTATGGCCGTAGTGACTTTACGTTTCGTGTCGCCAGCGGTGTTCTGTACATGCCAGGTGTAGATCAAGGGCGTGATTCCAGATAGAAACGAAGTCAAGTAATAGGCGAGAAGTAATGGTCCCTTGCTATTTGCTCCACGAGGTAGTGCATATAGCATCGCTGCTCCGGCAATACATGGAAGAGTGAGTAGGCATATGACAACACCCTTGCTCTTGATCCGGGTGGCCAGCCAGCCGCCGCCGAGAATTGCAACAATATTGAAGACGCCAAAAGGCATGTTGAAAAGGATGGTCTGGAACTGGTTGAAGCCAAATGATTGGATGATTAATGGGCCAAATGCACTGATACCACCGGATGGAATGCTATTGCAATTTAGCTCTGCTTCGTGCCACTTAGAAAGGGAGCTTACGAGATGGAAAGTACAAGGAAGAACCAGCAGTAAGATTTGGGATCAAGAAGTGTCTCCCATACATGCTCCCAGCGCCATTTGCGTGATACAATACCGGTCTGGTTCGCTCGTAGACGCTCGATTGCGATATCTCGTTCTCCCTCTCTCCAAAAGTTGGCTTCCATGGGTGAGTCGGGGAAGAGGAAGAAGGAAATCACAGCAAAAATGAGGGTGATTCCACCGCAAAATAGAAAAATAATCTTGGCACTGTGAGTGGATTTGACTGCGATACAATCCCAGACAGACTTACTTGGTACGAATGAAGATGATTGGTAGCAATGTGCCCAAGCCCGTACGTACTCAGGCTTCCAACCTATTGCAGTCAGAAATATAATTATACGCCATTTAACACTGACAAACATACCACTGCTGTGACACCGTTCATTGCGTTCCATGCTGCGGTGCGGTTGGTCTGTTCACTCCTGCGATACCACATTTGGGTGACGGCAACCAAAGTAGGGCCTATATATGTCAGCCCCACCCTCATATTAGAAAGAATCACTATACCAATAAAACTCTCGAAGGCACCCAGCATGATTCTAAGACCAAGGAGTGCTTTGAAGTCTTTTGCAGCAGCCATACAACAAAGCGACACTCCCCACATAAACACGGCCATTGATATGACCTTTCCAGTAGGAAACTTTACAAGTATAAGAGCAGTAACTGGTTGCATAACTAGAATGCCGAGGTATAGAACTGAGCCCAGCCAAGAGTACTGTTTGCCATGAACTGGGTGACATGTTAGTAATGTTTCATGGAATAAGAAGGAGAGGGTAGGTTTTGAGTGCATGAAAGGTTACTCACGGTGTGCATCTTTTTGAATCCCGAAGACCGAAGTATAGGATAACGCAGACTTGTCGAGCTGTTGAAGAAAGTATGCGCCTAGCATCAAAGGAAGCACTCGCATATCGATCTTTCGCAAAACACGCTTTTCTTCTTCAACATTAAAGTACACATTTGAATCGTGAGCTAGGAGATCAACAGGGTCCTCCCTCGCCGTATATTGTTGTGATTGAGAGTTCTCAACATGAGAAATAATCGTATCTTTGTTTTCATGCGACATATTTCCGACTGTTGATTTCAACGAAGTGTTTTGCTACAGGAACGTAACAACAGAGAACCACATCACGTAACTGTAGGAAGAGCTTCACTTATACTTGTCCTTATGCCCAGCTTTCCAAGAAGTGCCTCAACTGTGCCACAAAGCTTCAGCATGCCCTCGCAGAATGAGGACACCCCCTTTGGCATTTGTGACCAACCATGATCTCCATATGAAGTTGCAGCACATCTCTGATATGGCGCCAAGGATTTGCATAGTGCTTAACCCCAGACTTTCCAAACAGCCTGATTACGCCGTCATGGGTACTCCACACTACACCAAATAAAGACTCGTATGCTACTTCCCCGCTTTCCAAGTAAGCAAACTAGTTTCCTTTCAGAGGGTTGGGGAATGCCCCACAGCGTGTCTTGGATAGTCGGTACACTCGGGGTATCGAGTAGCGAGTGCTGTGTAACAGAGTATTGCTTTGATCCAAGCGTCATGCTAGTGTCAGAGATTCTGTGCATCTGGTTGCTGGATAAATTGAAGGTGGGTACGAGAGAGAAGGGGAAATATTTGGTAGTGTTGGAGGCCGTTTGGTACCAACTTGGGCGAGTTTGCCGAAAGTGGGGTGAGGCGATCACTTGGCAGTGGGGTTGAAGTGACGCCACACGTGATCGCCCCCCTTTCCATTGGCGACGCGACGTCTCGCTTTCATATATATCTCTGGCTCCTTGAAGACCAAAGGAGTTCATTGAGCTCATTCCAAAAAGTAGGACTACCGCCAGAATCAACCAATATCGCCACCATGAAGAGATACGCAATCGTCGGCCTTGGAGGCCGAAGCGGCTTCTTCTACACAGCACTGGCCAAGGATTTCATAGCTACGTCTATCATAGTTGGTCTTTGTGACACAAATCAGACTCGAATGAACGTCGCAAATGACAATCTCAAATCTCTCTCGTACCCATCAGCGCCAATCCCAACATATAAAGCTCATGAGTTCGAAAAAATGATCAAGGAAACGAAGCCAGATGAAGTGATCATCACTACGATGGACCGAACCCATGATATCTATATCATCAAGACACTTGAGCTTGGGTGCAATGTGATTACGGAGAAGCCAATGACTATAGACGAAGTCAGATGTAAGGCGATAATTGATGCAGTAGAGAGGACTGGAAAGAAGGTCAGGGTGACGTTCAATTACCGGTATGCGCCGCATAATACCAAAGTTTTTGAACTGATAGGTGTGTAAAATATCTCTTCTTTACGAATTCAAATACTGACAAAATCAGGGGATGGGGCAATTGGTCAGGTGAACTCTATTCACTTCGAATGGGCCCTGAACACCAGTCATGGCGCGGACTACTTCCGTCGCTGGCATCGTGACAAAAGAAATGCAGGAGGACTCCTCGTCCACAAATCTACCCACCACTTTGACCTTATCAATTTCTGGCTTCGCTCGCATCCTGTTTCTGTTGTTGCCCAAGGAGGCCTCATGTTCTATGGTCGCGAGAATGCTGAGAAGCGCGGGGTGACGGATTTCTACACTCGGGCTCATGGCAGTGAAGTTGCTAAGAAAGATCCATTTGCGTTGCATTTGGAAGAACACGAGCAATTGCGAAAAATGTATCTGGAGGCCGAGCATGAGGATGCTTATTATCGCGACCAGAGCGTGTTTGGTGATGGCATTAGTATCGAAGATACGATGGGAGTCATGGTCAAGTATGCAAGTGGCGCTATTCTGACGTATAGCTTGATTGCATATGCGCCTTGGGAGGGATTCAGAGCTGTGTTCAATGGGACGAAAGGGAGATTGGAGTTGGATGTTGTGGAGCAGAGCTATGTAAATAGTGGTGGTGAGCAGGGTGCAGAAGGAGCATTGGAAAAATGCACCGTAACGCTAAGACCGTTGTTTGAGAAGCCAAGGGAAATTGAGATCCAGGGAGGGCTAGGAGGCCATGGTGGTGGAGATCCGGTTCTGCTGAATGACCTGTTTGGGGAGGGAACTGGCGAGGATCGATTTGGCAGAGCTGCTGATCACATCGATGGAGCAAGAAGTATATTGACGGGAATAGCTGCGAATAGGTCTCTGAGAACCGAAGGAGTCGTCTGGGTCAAAGATGTATTGGACTTGAAGTATTAGAGAGCAAATCAAGAAATTGTGATTGGCAAGCTGCTCAGAAAGAACTCTATGCATGAGCGTAACTCACCCCTAGCACTTCAGTACCTATACCACCAGAACTGATTGCATCTTAATGAGACGGTAAGTTGCTATTCATCGAAAGCTAGCGTCTTTGAGCGTTCTCAAGTCGAACGAGGAAGTCGCTACGTGGAAGTCTATAGCAGCATTCCAGATCATGTCAGAGCTTCCATTACCTTCACTGTCCGGCCTTCTGAACGCCTGGAACTCTGTTCGCAAGCTCTTCTGTCTTCTTCATAATTAAATCCAACGCCTTTTGCTGCCTCTCTGTATGCTTTGTTTCGGCTTCGTTTGCCTTCTGCGCAAACTCTCGCTCAGCTTCAATAGCAGATTTTGATCGAGTATCGACGTTTTCTGGCATCTCAGGAGTGTCGATGTTGACTTCGGATGTCTCTACGACCTTCTTCTTCTTCTTATTCCCAACGCTGATCTGAACTACAAGAAGTATGAGCTTAGTTCATTTGGGGACACATTGTTCAGTTGCATACGAGATACAGATGGCTCCTTGATGGTGAAGTCCTCGAGCGATAGCTCCTCAGGAAATTCGAAATCGGTATCCATGGCGAAGTGCTTGTTCTCTGAAATTTGGAAAATGTGCTCAGATGGGGCGGAGGCTAGGGAATGCTGTTACTTGAATTGGGAGATTTCGTACTTTAGGATCAAATTCGTAAGTCGATACGCTTTGATTTGATGTCAAAGAGTTTACTGCATTTTAGAAGTCAATGTACTTATGGTGAGATACAGAACTTATCAAGACTGACTGCGGATACCAAATTTCGATGCTCTTCAGGTGAATGGGTTCTTATCACTATCTGAATTTGATAAGTTTGCAATTTCTTGAAACTGAGTTCCCCATAAGCGGCGTGTTTATTGGTCACGTAAGCAACACAGAAACTTGAGATATTCAAGCGTGTCTTCGCAGCACAAGAGCCTCTTCTACGAAGAAATAATTGATATCGAGGTCGGTATTGGGGCGAATTCGATACGGTTCTTCATTCTCGCAAAGTTCTTTTGAGGCCACATACCCCATGTTGAGCATGACATGATTAGCTTAGTAGGTTTCGGAAGATCTTTTGTTGTATTTGCTTCTCTCTCTGTTTTCTCTCTACGTTTAACTGTCTCGTATATCGAGCCTTGCAATAATACACCTAACTCCAAGCAACTATGATCTTACAGTCCAACAAAATCGCCCAAGATGAGTATCTCTCTATATGCAGCAGGTCTATACTGATGTCTGTACTCCGCTTTAACCCTATGAATGCAGTCATAAATCATATAAGCCCAGATCACACCTTGCAACGTGTCGTCTTGAACCCCTCGTCTATTTCATGTCATCTTCATTCCCGTACCACCCTATAAGTTGTTATTCGGCAACTTTATCTCAACTACTAACTCACACAAATGGCGCTGGGTAGAGCCCCGTAGCTTCCTTCTGCTCGTCGCCGCCCAGCTGACTATTAGCCAACTTACTTCTCTCCCTCAACTTATGTCCGTACTTGAACATCACAAAGGGGATAAAAGTCAGCATCGTCCCCGCAATCGCCAATATCAGCCCGGCATATTGACTTCCCACATTGTGAAAGAATTGCGATGCAAAGAGTGGTGCCACACCTCCGAGCGTATTACGCATAAGCCCCTGACCTGCAATCGCAGACGATGAGTTCTCGCCATAGCAGTCGGATGTAAAACTGTACGTTGACTCAAAGATGAAGAAGATGCCAATAGCGATTGGCGCCAAGGCGATGGTTGGTGCGATCCAGGGGAGGTAGCCATACTGCGTAAACGAGTAGATGAAGAGGCCGAGGGGGAGGAAGCCTGCACCCCACATGGCGCCGTATAGACGAGATTCGGGCAAGATTTTGCGGTCACGAGCTTTCATAAGAGATTTGTATTTTCGAATTTGGAGGAAGTTTGCTGCAAAGCCGATGGTGACGCCGATGCAAAGTGAAATATATGGCAGCCCCGCGACGCCTGTACTCCAACCACGCTTCTCAGAGAAGGTGATGGGGATAACAGAGAGGAAAAGGAAGGTTACAAACCAGGCGAATGCGATCCAGAGACCAAAGGCAAAGACGACGGGCTCGGTGACGAGCATGTGCACTGCCTTGACGGATGAGTTGTGGAGCATTTCTTTGATATTTTTGGCTTCGAGATCCATCTTGGCTTTCCAACGCTCGTCACCAGTTGCGGCACGGAGGGCTTTGGCACGTTTGTGGAGAGTGACGCCTCCTCTGGTCTCACGGAGAGAGACAAGGATGACGATGAGGAGAGGAATGTTGGCAAGTCCTTGAATGCCCTCGATCCATCGCCAACCGATTGTTTCGTCAATGAAGCCGGCATAAATTGGTGCACCAACCGTCCCAAGAATAGCAACATATGCAAAGCAGGCCATGGGAGCAGCTCGTTGATCAGGTCGATAGATGTCGGAGAATGTTCCGCCAACGAGAATAGTCCCAACACATCCGAAGAGTCCAGAGAGCGTTCTCATAACAAGGATGGTTGCGATATTCTTTCCGAGAGCTAGGCCAATGAAAATAATCACGAAGAGGGCATAAGCTCCCACGTAGATGACTCTTCGTCCCACCAATTCGCAGAATGGTGCCAAAAAGAGAGGTGCAATTGCGCATGCAAAGTTGAAACAGAAAAGTCCCAGCTGTCCTAGTTCAGTCGATACACCAAAATCTGCAACCATGTTGTCAATCCCGGAGCTGTACGCGGTGGTGGCAAGTCCAATAAAGAGTGTCATTAGACATAACAGCAGCGTAATCCACGCTTTTCTCCCTGAACTCCAGTTGAAAGGATCTTCCTTGTCATCATCGGTAAACTTGAGGACAATATATTCCTGATCGTTCTTGTTCACGATCTCCCATAGCGTAAGTGGCATATCAATATCCACCTCTTTCAATGGTCCATCGTCTCCATTGTCCGAGTCGCTGTCATGAAGGTCTTTCACGAAAGAGCCACCTATTATCCTTCCTCTCCTGGCTTTCGTGTTGAGATTCTCTTCCTGTTTCGTCTGTGGTATATCGGATGAGGACTCTAATTTCGCTGCCTCTGGTGCATTTTCAAGCTTCTGTGTTTCGGCGGCCATTGCTGACATTGTGAAAGTTTCGTTTGATAGGAATTGAAGACATGCGAGTGGGCGGAACAAGGCATCCTCTTTAAGAGAGCCTGCGTACAATAATGCTCCATATCTCTGCTTCTACAAGGACAAGGAGACCCAGCGGTGGACCACTTGGTACCGTATTCCGATCCTTCCCATCTGCGTCTCACATCTTGCAATGTCCATTGTGTCGTCATAATTATGAGGCACCGAGATAGGACCGTCGTTGTTGAGAAAATCTCGCCGAGACTAAAACTCATGAGCTGGAAAATACCCATATTTTTGATAGCACTTAGGATTTAAAGGCTGATTCAAACGACGCCGTCATAAAAGTAGGTCCACCATGATCTAGGTGGGTCGGCCGGTGCCACTTGGCTCTTTGCACGTGATTGTACTTCCAAAGACCTTTAGATTCGTTACCATTTCGCTTCGTCGTTGCCTCAAAGAGGAAAAACATGTTGCTTTACGTGGATAGTCATATACCAGTTTGGCTTTCTATCGAACTAGACGTCCTTAGAAAATGCTTAATACCAGCAGTTGGTGGTTCTCTCAAGTCAAGAACAAGTGAAGTTGAAAAAGAGGAAACGCGAAGATTTTCCGAGCCGAACGCTACTTTATAATCCGATGGGGCGGCTCATGCGGCGGCACGATGCCGGCACCAAGTGGGTCTATTTTGCTGGAAGAGATAATATATGCTCCGATGAGGCGAGCAATGAGGCTCGAGAGTTTGCGTCCTGAAAAAAGTCCCAAGTCTCCGACGACGACCGAAACAACGCACCACCTTTGGGTTGCAGGGCTTACGGCTCACGGCTTGCCGCATAGAATCCACTCCCTCTCAAATTATTGGATAGCGTCATAAAAACCAACAGTTACTTTGCTAACGAGGGTCACCCAGCAATGACCAAACTTGACTCGTTATGAACTGACTCTGTTCCCACCTGACACTCAAAGACACTCAAATACAACAAAGCATGCTTGCTAAACGAAGAGCAGAAAACGAGACTCCCACACCTCTAGAAACGCCGACCCACATTCTTCTTCGCTTCTTCCATGCCGTCATGAATCTTAATCTAGCTTTGATACACAGTAAACTCTCACCGATCCTTTCTTTCTACATAATCTGCCCAGAGTAACGCTATACCCCTCGGTCATAAAAGATATCTTGCCGAACTCTTAATTGTAGGAATTCTCAGCACTTGCAATCTCTATCCACCTTCGTATTCACATCCCTTGGCTTTAACGTCCTCATCTCATATCTGGCACTTCCCTTTCTCTCGAGAGCCGCACGATTCAACCTAGACTCAAGCTTGTTCATAGCCGCGTTATTAAACCACTTCTTCCAGATTTTACGGCCAAATGCTCCCCTCCTCGAGTAATGCGTCCAAAAGTTGCCTTCACAAATACGGGGCTTTGATTGACCGTGGTAACCTTCATTTAAAATCAGCAAGTATCCTCTACATAAACACATCAAAGATTAGTCAACTCACATCTTCCATTGTGTTGTCTCTTCCTCTTCGTAAACCTACTACAAATACCACAGTACTTCAATCCACCCCCGATCCATGAATTGAGCCTATAATGTAGGCGATTTCGTCGAGTGAAACATTCGCAATGCGAAGGACCATATGCCGTCCTGCATCTCTTCATTGGTGGAGTTGAGCGTCCCTTAGCTTCATTCCGAGCGCAGATTTTTTCGTATGAGAGCTTGTGACACTCCAATTTGTGCCGGTACCGCGAAGACCAGTCTTTGTCAACTTCTTGGCAGCAAAGCGGTCCAGTATCATCGGTCTCAAGATCAATAAGCTTCATTGGCTTGTTTGGGAAAAAGTTGTAGAGATATTTGCTGAACTTTGTCAATTTAGAACAGAAAATTGGGCTATTGATTTCCATACCAGGTGAGACGAAGACATGTGAGATCGTTTGGTGTACATGACTCCAGAATCAACATATGTATTTCTGGCGGAAAGGAGCTGAACTGAGGAAAAGACATGACAATTGATAATAATATGCTTTGAAAATATGTTTTCAAATGATACAGGGTGCTTGCCTTACTTTGCTCCTCTTTACAGGAAGCGCACACTGCCACTTAAGTACAAAACGCGACATCTCGAAATAGAAAGTCCCGAACACGTCTTCAACGCGCTATCACGAGATAATTCAGGCAGGATATTAAAGCCTTGCCTCTTTCAAGTCAACTAGGAGAGTCATGTGGCTCTTTTCTTAGGCAGCAGTCACATGGTATTTTATTTTTAGATTCAGGGGCAAAAGTTGTGGCGCAGGTAGTGACCAATAGGCGACAGGAATGTGGGTACACGCGAGATCAATCTCCACACTTCAGCTTAATGTTCTTCATGGAAAAGGTAGAGATGTAAATTCTATCGCATCGGTTTTCGCCGGTGATTAAGAACTTATGTTGCGAACTCAGCGATGTCGTCTCGTGGTCGCAATCACTGATTCCAACCTTGACTCTTCGCCAGGACCTCTCCAGAGTTAAACAATTGATCATCATAAATACGGGGCAAACCGACCTCTGGGCTATGCGTATGAAAAGAGCATTTGGGATTCAACCTCGAATGTTTTAAATCCACCTTCTAGCCGCTAATGATATACAAGAAACTAGTCCTAAGATCTGGATGCTTCATAGCCAAAGGAGAAAGTCCAGCAGGGCAGAAGGTCTTTCCTAATCTCTCAAAGTCTTCCAACTTTAATTGTAAAGAATAAAGCATCGTGCCACATAAAGTCACATCTTTGATCGTTGAGAAGATAGGGAAGAATGTGGCGATTGTGCTTGTCTAAGAAATTAGTATACTTCGAGCAGTGTTGACACGGTGCTTTCACTTTCTTTCTTTGTAGCTCCGACATTAACGCCAGCTCACCAGATATTTCCAGCCGAGAATAAAGCAAAGATCGCGGGCTTATCACTAGGGAAGGTGGTGAGATCGCCAATGGCAGTCAGTTCTGAAGTGGGAAGTAAAAATATTCTTGACCAGTCAAACCTTGTGACAGCAGCAACTTGTCAACAACAAAGCTTTTGGCTTCAAAACTGCCGACTTTGACTTTGACAATCTCATATGGACCTGAATTTCTTTTTGTTTGAATATCGTCCAGTTCTAGCCGAACCGTAAGACCAGGTGGAAATCGCTGGCTGAGTTTCCACCATTCGCGTGACCATCCGGACGGATGCAGGTGTTCGACTAATTCACAAGTAGAAATATCTCTTTGGACAGAATGTTTTATGCTCTTGTACAGAAAGAGCTAGTGACCAGCTGGATTAGAGAAAGATTGCTCCAGAATTTGGGGACTATCAAAGTAGCAATTCCCACGAGTTTCATTCTCCTCGTAATTTAACGCAATGCTGATATCAAGAGGAGTACGACCTGGTATTAACACGCATTAGGAGCCTGCGTGCTGAACGATGTTCCCCGTTTCAATCTGGAGACTCCCCCAAAATTTCAAAAGTTGAGCTTTCAAATTCACTCCAAGTAGATTCATTTTCGATAGAAGAATTTGAAGCGAGAAGAACTAATCAACGACTTCAACACTGTACTCACTCAACCTCTTCCGTCCACAGCACATCAACTTTTGAGATCAACTCTCAAATCAAGCTCGCTTCACATCGACAAGAATTTCAAGTATCGATCTTGACACTCTCTAGCTCTCAGAGCTCGCTCAACATAGCTTCTACATTGGTATTCCATCTTCGTCTCGTTGTCTTGACGATCTGTCAATTTCTCCGATCTCAGGCACACGATACATTCATCGCGCACCTGCTTGTAGCCATGAGTTCAACGAAGCTTGCTACCCGCCGCGAGAACACCATGTCTGAATGCTCCATGTCTCCCTCATCTCCCAAGCTGGAGAGTACAACCAACCTAGGAAAGTGAGTATTAAATCTAGATCGATTTTCAAAGCATCAGATTCTAACATGAGACTTTTTAGGGAACTCGGTCATCAAATTGTTACGATTACTGTTGGAACCGGATCCGAAGCAAAAGTATTTGCACTTCACAAGTCGCTCCTTTGCAGCAAAGCTACATATTTCAAGAATATGTTTATGGGAAGCTTTGGCGAGTCCTTTAGCCACTCAGCCAGCTTCCCAGAAGATAGCCCAGAGGCGTTTGAACTCTTCGTTTCTTGGCTTTACCTTGATGTAGTCCAAGTTCCGGATGAGAACCCCACCATCTCCTCCCTTGATGTTTTGATCCATCTATACGCTTTCGCTGAAAAGTGTGTAATCACCCGACTGGCCGACCACACAATGAACACACTCACTCGTCTTGCCTTTGAGCGTGAGGAAAAGCTGGAACCTTACCAGATGAAGCTCGCATATGATCTGACTCCTCAATACTCAAGCCTGCGTACCTTCGTGGCAAAGATGTGTGTTTACGTCATTTTGGAGGATGATGATGTAGAAGTAAACAATGTCTCGTGGAACGTTGCAAGCCTGTTACAAGCTTTCAGGGGCTACGATGACTTGTTGTGTGATGTGTTGACATTCATGAAGGGGAAGTCGGGGAAGGTCATTCGGGATCCGAGACTTGCTTCTGTTTGCGACTATCATTGTCATACAGCTGCAGAGGTCTGCCCGTACGATATTGAGAAGTCCTCGGCATCTACCTCCAGGTCAAAGAAGCGCATCTTGAAGAAAGCATCGACTCCGTCTCCAAAGAAGAGATACAGTCTTCGATAAATGCTTACTGTCCAATTAAGTGGGTTTCAGGTTCCTGTTGCGCATATTTATGCATTTGTGCTGACTTGGCTTCAGATTACAGCTTTGCACCTTTGTTTATGGTTTACGAATGGGTTTGATTTCATTGCTGAATAGATTAGTTGAAAGCTGCATGTTGAATTTCTTTCTCATTAAAGGTACGAAAATACACGCCTACAACTCTGAGAGTCAATACTGACCTTGAGCAGACAGAAATTGCACAAAGGAATTTGTGAGAACAGTGCTTGATTTGCTATACCAGAAGAATTTGTAAAAGATAGAGCATGTGAGTTAGGTCTAAATACTTTTCACGTCTTTCGCGTGTGTGAGGAAAGGTTTGCTTTGTGGAACAAGGTTGAATGTAGATAGCACAGAAATGATAGGTGGTATCAAAACACAGCGAGACAATACCATAATCAATTGAAGTCAATGCCCTAGAATTTAATATCTTTCAAAGGTTGAAGCGATCAAGTTGCGCGTCGTAATGAAGAGTGGCTTTCGATGATTCCAAGCTCGCGAGTTTAGTTCTTTAAGCAAGACAAACAACCAGCGCTCCTAAAACACCCCAACAACAGAGTATCTCTCCACGTCGGCACTGGCTCCACCGACCGCCTCTTCTTCACCCCACGTACTCTCCTCTGCTCTAACCCCCCGTGTTTGACGCTCAACTTCTAGTAGCAGCCAAAGAAGCCAGCAATCACAATTTCCACCATCCTGTCACAGAGCTGAGTTCCCCAACGATGACCCCGGAGTCTTTGTTCTGCCCATGGAGTGAATTCTACACGGCACCATACCTGACGCTACCAATGACAATGATGTAACCACAGAGATCAACGTTCTCGAGACGAGAGTCACCGAGCCGTAGATCAAGGAGGCTTCTAAGGCCCTCAACTCCATAGAAATTGCTGGAGACAGGAACTTTCGATGCCCAGTATCTGATTTGTAGCCGCATTTTGCTGACAAGTAGGGGTCGATGATGGCTTTCGACATCGACTTATGTGTGATCAAATCCCGACTACAAGCTAAATATTACGCATCCTTGCAAGTTATCAACGCAGACCTTGACCCTCTGTACAGTGATACACAATTGTATAACAAAAAGAGCGTATCATCACAAAAGCTGCGAGAAAAGTATGTGCTAAGCTCGTGAGCAAGTTTGCAGAGCTGTCTCAGCCAAGTGCTTTTGATTTACTAGCCCCACAGTTCCTGGCCCCAAGAGCAGGACAAGAGGGAGTATGCACCGCAATGCGACTATCACCGGCATCACTGTGGAAAGGCCTGCCCCTACGGTGGCGATAGCATGAGTGTTTACACCTGAGGTAGAGCGCTCGTCCTGTGGAGATGTTGTGGGAATGAAGCAATAGCAAGGGACATCGAAGTCATCAAGTTTGCAAGCAGAAAAACGCAGGAATTGGACGAGCAAGACAGCATAAGATAAGCACGGGTTTGGTACTTCTCGTCCAGAAGCAAAAGCAGAAGCAGAATTCGGATTCTCGGAACGCTGACAAGGAATCAAATCAGTCATCTCCTCCATCATGATCCCCTATAGTCCTGGTCATTTGGACAACCCCCAATCGCCACGAGAGCATGGAAAAGCGGCGAAACATCAATAGTCTTAGAACCCTGATTGCTTCCACCATCCAGTGAGATGGCAAGCAACCAACCAACCACATGGAAGCCATCGGAGACAACCCCACGCCTAAAAAGCAAAGCAGTCATCCAGAAGCCCCAGGAAAAGAATCTAGATGCTTGACCCCACGTTCGTTTCCTCACAACTTCCGAGACATGGCGTTTGTTATGGCTTCTTCATGCTAGCAGCGGGCGGGACCGCAGTTGAGGAACTGCCAAATACTGACCTAGAAACTTGGCAGGCACGCCATGCCATTCACGCCAAATCTTCCGGGCGCCTGACCTAGTTAGTTCAACACAAGCATCAAGGTCATATCACGAAAGGTAGCATCTGAGAAACGAATCCCTTTTCATTCGTAACAAAGCAAAAAAACCAGGACAAAGCCAAAGGAGAGCAAATCTCGAGCTATCGTAATAAATACAGATTCGATCCGAAGAGACACACACGTACACCAACAGGGGGAAAAGGAAACGCTCAGAGCCAATTTTGTGTTATTTCTCGACCGCCGACCACTCCTTTTCTCAACCTGCAAGCTCAAAGAAAACTCCTCGAATCTACCCGTCTTGCCCGCGAAATTAGACACAACAACCAGCCTCGCAGAAGCCAGAATATTATGCCCTCCCATTGCTCCGTTCCCCCCATCAAGTTCTCGCATATTAAGGATCAATGATTAAAGAGACAAGAATCGAATATAAAAGTGGCTGATTGTCGTGTTGATACCATGGTGGCGGAGGTATGTCCGAAATAAAGTTGAGAATACTCTTAACGGAGTGAGAATCCCTTCCTCTTTCCCTTCTCCTCCAACGGTCTTCCACTTTCGACTCTTGATTTCTTCTCTTCCAACTCCATTCGTTGACGCTCGAGTTGCTCTTTCATCTCGCGATGGCGTGCATACAGCTCCTCCTCGCTCTGCTTCAACTTGCTCTCTTTCTCGGCAACCTTCTGCTGGAAGACCATCTTCATTTCGGCTTCCATCTTGGCAAGTTTCTGTTCGTGCAGAGTACGCTCCTCTTCTTGCTTGACAGCTGGGTTGACCTCCTTGAAAACACTTGGATCTTGAGCAACACCCATTGCGGTGAGCTTCTCGGATCTGTAGTTTTCGTACAGGGCATTGTTGGTATGCTCCTTGAGCTCCTCCATGTGTGTTCGGATAAGCATTTGTCTCAGCTTGACAAAATCGCAGTGCTCCTCGTTATCCACCTCGATAATACCCCACGGGTATTTGCGCCCGCGAACCTTTCGGCCATCGGCACTTGTGATCTCGGAGTTGGCGCCTACGACAGCGAATGGGACCTTGGACATGATCTCGTTGTTCTCCGCAATGGTCTCATCGTCATCAAGTTCATATCGAGGACCCTCAAAGATTTGAATATCGTGGTGCTTGATGTCTGCAAGAATCTACAAATGATTAGACCTAGTCAGCAGGGTGGAAGGAGAAAACTGACTCTGGATTTGAAAGCCATGATCTCCTCATCGGTCATGGTATCAGCCTTGGCAATGACTGGAATCAAGTTGACCTTGGTATGAAGTCTGCGCATAACCTCGATGTCCAAAGGCTTCAATGCATGGCCAGTTGGCTGAATAAAGTACACGCACGCATGAACACGGTTGTCCACAATGTTCATACGATTGACCTTGTTTTCGGCATCCAAGTATGCATCAAAACGCTGCTCAATATTGTCGACGATTGGTCGCCAAGACTCATCGTTATTGACAAAATCACCAAAACCCGGGGTATCAACAACAGTCAAACGTAAACGAACTCCATTCTCCTCAATATCGGCACTGATAGACTGAATAGAAACAGTTTTTGGGATGATGTCGAGGCTAGGTCCTTTGCGCTCTCGGGGTGGGTAAAGAGATGTGTTGAAAAGAGTATTGACGAGGGTAGACTTCCCCAAGCCAGATTCACCTATGTGCAATTAGCAATGGAATGAAGCACATTTGAACTGGGCACAACTCACCAACTACCATAACATTGAAGTTAAACCCCTTTCGGACACTCTTGCGGTGCCATTGATTTGGCAGATTGGCAAATCCAACATAGCCAGTCAACTTTCTTCGTACAATATTACGCATATCGCTTGCTTGCTGAGCAGCGATCTTTGGGTCGCTTGAGCTCACGCTCTGAGGAATCTCTTGAGAAGACGCAGACTTCCCATTTGCTATTGGTGCAGGCGAAGCCCGAGTCGGTGCCGTAGGGGCGCCATTGGTAGCTGTATAGAAACATAGAATGTCAGCCCAGTTTTCTGTCTTACGCATCCGTGTTGTCTGACTGAGCTTCCCAGCGACCCAGTCTTCCATATTATCTCCAGTCTCGACATGAAGAGGAAGAAGGCTTGGTGTCTCAATGTCTAGCATGCTTCGATAGTACGGGACGACTGGGTTAGATCGCTGGTGACGATGTAAACTTCCAGGGTAAGGCCTCAATCCTAAGCTGGATTCTTTTATTGACATGACTGCAACCTTCGGCGAACTTTCAGAGTGTGAAATTCGCGACTGAGGTAAGATGCCAGACAGAGGAGAAGCCATCCTGCAGGATATTCAAGGAGAACAAGTCTTCGCTCATTTATCCGTTTGTATGTTGTGCCGATGTCCCTGAATCCGATTGAAAGTATGCAAGCTCCCAGCCGCTAACCCAGTTTGCAAGGTCACGATAGTTGTGGATGTGAGGTATCCCGTATTCTCGAATGCGTGTTTGAATATGCAGCCACTGCTGGATCCCGCTGCCTTGGAAAGAAATGGATCTGCTTACCCATTTTTGAAGATTGTGAAGAAGGATCGATTTAGGTGGTCGTCAAGGTAGGTGCAAGGTGGGAATCTAGAGAAGCAACGGATCAGAATTAGCCTTCATTACACGATGCACTTGAGTTGCGCGTCGTAGTAGTCACCCAGACGAACAAATGCAGATTGCTGTGTTCCTGTTGTCGTTGTCCTGATAAGATCGGGCGAAGGCTATGCTTCATGTGTATGGGATGTGGCACGTACCAAAAGTAGCTTCTCCTCTCCAGTGGTCTGGAAAGTATGCGGAGTCGCAATCGGACAGAATAGAAGAAGAGTCGCTGTTCAAACCGAATCTGCAGTCGCGAAGATGGTGTCAGTTGAGTAGGATGCGGATAGGAGAAGATGTGACAAAATTCTGGAGATTGAGCGCGGAGTGCCAACGGTAAAGGGGCTCGAGAGATATTGACAGGGATGGCGTAGCTGTCATTTAACACCTGGTGTGTGCGTCGTGCACAGGATGATACGTACAGGGTGGTTGGATTGCAGCAGCAATTGAAATGTTGGAAAAAGAGCTCTGCAGAAGACAGATACTCGCTCGAGGTATGAAGGTGTACTGATGTGTCTGGATGCTCAGGAGACGGGTGGTGTAGTACGACTCGAGAAATTAAAATGCTGGCACCGCTCCCAGAGCCGAAAGGGGGAGAGGAGGCACAGGCTAGTGCTGATTATGGCCTAGTACAATCACGTGCCTTAGATAATTCTCCATCTCGGTAAAAAGGTAGCATGCCAAGTGGGTGCAATGTGGAGTGTCTCCATCTACCGCTCCAGCATCATTGGTCAAACCGCTGTCAGGGGAATCTCCTCTTTGGACGTGCACTCCGACGACGAGAAAAGGGGAGCCGACAAGGTCTACGAGCACACAACAGAGAGGACTTGAAGCCGACCAAATTATTCAAGGGTGCAAACTCGTGAGCATGAGATGTTGTGATTCCGATGTCAGACACCTCTGCTGATCCATCAACGTTTCTTCAGCTCTCCGAGACAGTCTCGTGACACAACATATCACGGGTCCCTGATTCTCCACTGGTAAGAAGTATTTGTTTTCAGTCGAAGGAGGCTTGTAGTCTCGTTGGACTTTTCTCTCGCAATTGGCTATCGTGCTTAATAGCTGTATCAGCACATTTTTCTATGTTCATACCTCTGCCTTCGTATAATGTTGTAAGTCATCGTTACTCAGCAGCCTCTGGATGGCCTGCTAACAGTTCTGAATGCAGTCGTAGAGGTCCACATCTGCAGCATTGATTCTTTGTCGTGATCGGGACTATCTACACAAGAATATCTGGGCGCTCATGCAGATGAACAAGAGTCCTTTGAGGCTTCCGTGTTGAACAGCGCATCATACCTCAACTATACCTCTCACATGCCGCTAAAAAGAAAACCCAAGGAGTGGGAGCCTTCCATTTCATCCTTGGATCGTTTTGCAGAGTTTCCTCTTGAGATTCGTCGGGCAATATGGATTCTTTCCCTGAAGCCACGTGTTGTCGAAATACAATATTCTACCTTCCACGGCTTCTTCGCTTGCGCAATGATTCCCCAGGCACTCAGCGTTTGTGTCGAGTCTCGAGAAGCTGTAGGCCATCTATACCCTCTCTGCTTCAGTAACATCTTCCACAAGCCTGCAACAGTCTTCAACTTCTCTTCAGATGCTTTGTATTTTGATCGCAAATTTGGCCCCGACGTCTACTCACTTCTGCTCAGTTTCAAAGAACGAGAATCAGAAGCAATTCAATACATGGCTGTTGATTCTGAAATCAATAAAAACTTTAGCTGGTATGTCGATGATATAGATGCCAAGGAGAATATAGAGATTTTACAAAAAGCTACTCGTTCTATGCCGTCCTTAAGGGAGCTCAACATAGTCTGCAAGTTAGATAAATTCTACGATGGCCGTGGCTATCCAGAGGGCAGTGGTTCCACCGAGCTTATGGCTAGTTTCCCATACAATCTGGAGCAATACATCTTCTGCGAATTTTGTCATCATGGAGGCGAGTATGAACAGTTTTGTTTTCCCGAACTGCCTGATGTGGATCATTTATTGGATGGATTCAGAGTCCTCTACAAAGGTTCAATATGGGGATGGAGACCGACGGTACTTCACTTAACACCATATTCATAGGAGAAAGAAAGCATTAAGGTTGCTGGTCGCATGATTGAGGAGAAGGACAACGGCCAACAGGAACAAGGAGTGAATCAAGTTTCATCTTTGATGCTAGCTAGTAGTTGATCGCTGTTTTGCTTACACAGAACTGTGACATTGGTTGAGCTAAGTTCGTCGCTACTCAACCAAGTTGTGATATTGATTTTTGAAATGCCAATGGCTTCAAGCGGTAATGTCTTGTGCAGCGTGTTGTGTCCAGAAGCGCTAACACTAGTCCTCCAAATCAGCGCTTGATAAATGTATACCCACATTTATATCCACTGACTAAAGAACTTGACGAAATAATTATTGAAATGGTCAGATATGGATATTCGAAAGCTAGGCTAAATACATTGCATATCGTCTCTAGCACTTCCGAAGCCATATTTCCTTCCCTGATAAATCTTCTACCTCCCACAGGCATCTCCTGACAGGTGATTGTCAACGAAGTTCAACAAATGTAGGATTGGTGAGGTACTCCAGAAGCTTTCCTCTGACTAGTCCATCAATTTAACCATTACATCCTAGATTCTATTCCACTCTAGTTTACTTGAAAGTTCCAAGCCGGATCTTACGAACAAAAGCTAGAGGTTCAAAATTCGTCAAACGAAAGATGCTCCAGTGATAATGACAAAGGCGCCTTTGGTCTTGTAGGTTAGCTTTTGATATCGAAACAATGCTCTGAATCGAGGCTCTGCGCCTAAAAGTGACATGGGGATTGTGGGGCTGATATCGCCTAAGGCGGCCCCTAAGCCTTACCGGCACATCCTCACCGACCTCATGACTCCCCCGCATATTGACAATCCGTACATTTTCAGCTCAACATTCGACTTTGCTCGCCTTCAACCGAAAATGGCGATTTCATGGAGTCGCCGTACTGTGGTACAAAAAGCCAACAGGCCGTTCGTCCTCTTCTCCGAGCTTCCCGTCGACCTAAGGCTCCTGGTCTGGGAGACTACCTTCGAGCCCCGCGTGGTTGACGTTGAGGACGATAACTATCGGAAGCATAACCGTCCGAAAAACCCTATCGCTCTCTCCGTATGTGCTGAGTCGAGAAAGTTCACAGAGACGCACTATCCGCTCTGCTTCAATGGCAAATATCGCATCAATTTCAAACTCGACACTATTCTGCACACCCCCACGTTCCCGGGACAAGTCGCTGCTTTCCTGGTCTCATTCGACAGTTTTGAGATAGCCAACATCCGGTATCTCGCCATTCAACAGGATCCGGATATCCAATTCTACCCTCAGATCGGGCACACGTGGAGTTATGGCTCTCTCATCAGGCGGTTGTCTGAGCTGAAGCAGCTGATTATCGTCTACGAGATCTTCTACCTGACAGGAGATGAGCATCCCTTCCTTGATCGGGAAGCGGACGAGTACAATCTCGCTACGATGCAACTGCATGCTGAGTTTGCGCCTAGGAGATATCGGAGACATCGTCCTTGGCCGCGATTCTTGAGTAGGTTGCCGGAAGTGAGCAAGACGCATCAGCTGTGGACTACGTGGACGAAAGCAAAGGTCTATCCAATGTATGGATACAGGGAGTCTGATCAAGCTTGGGAGGCACTGCCTAAGCCGAGGTCCTCCCTTTCTTTGGTGCAAGATTAACAGCCCGTTGATGCAAGCGATACGGTCGGAAGACATGATCTGCTTTACCATGGACGGCAGCGATTGCATTTTGAATTCTTTACGATTGAGTGAAGTGAAGAGGATTAATACCGTGATACTAGCGTCTTTGTACTTAGTTGAGTATCGCATTTAAGACTTTGGGCAGTTGGGAATTTGAGCATATTGTGATACCACCTCATGTCAGATGTCCCTCACGGTCGCTTGGTATACTCTCACTAACAACGCATCTTAGTTCGCCCCAGACCTTCTCCACCCACCGTCCCCTCCGGCTCGTACTCAACTGTGCTGTTACGAGAACAATCTCTCGAGAAGTCAGCAAAACACAAGCCCTGCAAATATGCTTTAAATTTGAGAATTCAGCCGCTACAGCCACTTCGTCCCTCACTGAAGCCTCTCTCTCAGCAGAAACGAAAATTTCCCAAATCCTCTCCACAATAGGAGCCTTGCATCACCGCATAGGCTATTTCCAAAAACAGCAATGGGAAAAGAAAGCCTCATGCACAGAGCTGACACAACATTCATGACTGAGACGACGACCTCTGCATGTGTAGCGTTCTAGCATCCCCAGCTCATTCCTCCATGCTCGAAATGGGATGTGCACGCAGGGACCAGGGCAGGGGAGGGAGGGCAGGCAGGCAGGGCAGGCTCCCGGAGATAGGATCAGCTTGCATGCCTTTCCGTACGTACCAATCAGAGGAGCCTTTGCAATCTCTAAAATGCAATGCAGGCACAATTGCAACGCAGTACCTTACACAGCACAGCACACAATATTACTGTTACTTTAAGAATGAGGAGGTGAATTTGAAGAAGAACGTTTCTGATTAAATTGCTAATATGATTATTTTGTTCCCGATTCCCCACAACCTAACCCCAGAATCCAGATCTCACTGGATGGTAGATAGAAGAACAAGCAAATTCCCCCTAAACTCCACAATCCCTCCATCTGTTCCCCAATCTGCGCTCGCTAAGACGAAACAAAGTGATGCACACCGCACATCCACGCATTCTACTCACTGACTCACCATGTCCTTCACAACAAGAAGTAGCCCTCTAGCTAGAAGCAAACTTACTCCTTGCTCTCAACTTGGCGCCGTACAGCCACAGGCCAAACATGCCCAAGATACCGATGACGCTCAATCCACCCAAGACACTAACACCCTTGCCCACGCCCAAGTTCACAAACAGGGGACGCCCAAACAAGATACTGCCACAGGCAAAAGCGCTCCTGAGGAAATCATTGCCGGCGAACAGACTGGCGGCGTACTGTGGGTAGGAGAGCGGCACGTAGACGAAAATACACTGCATCACGATGAACACGGACGTGCCGTAGATGGTGATGCCAATGGTAGGCACGATCCAGTGGACATTGGGGCGCGCCGTCCAGGCGAAGATGAAGAGCCCGATGGTGGGGCCGAAGCAGGCAATGAGGGCGGGCACGAGGCGGGATTCCTGTGCGCGGAGACCGTGGGCTTTGATGTCTGGGATGAGGTAGTATGCTAGATAGGCGCAGTAGATGGCGATGCCGATGAAGCAGGCGACGAGGATGCAAGTGAAGACCACACCGATCATGCCAAGGGAGAAGCCGTAGTAGACCGGGTAGACTAGGGGAAAGACCTCGAAGAAACTATAGTAGATTCCGTAGATGATGGCCGTGTAGATGTTCACGAATGCGATGGCGGGATCCTTGATGGTGATTTCGATGGGCTTCACGATGGCATCGACGACGATCTTGGAGGCGGTCATGTTCTTCTGGTCGATCTCGGACTGCGCCATGAGCTTGGGGTTGCCGGTCAACTTGCGCAGGCGGGCGGCGCGGCGGAGCAGGATGTTAGGAGTCGACGTCTCGGGGAGCAGCATGAACATCATGAGGAAGACTGGGCCAGCGGCCCAGAGGATCTCCCAGAGCGACCAGCGCCAGCCCATCTTGGTGACTGCGAAGCCGGACAGGAGCGGGCCGAGAGCAGGACCGCAGTATGCTGCCGACACCCAGGCTACGAGTGCGTAGGGCAGGTACAGCAGAGAGTACATGTCTTGCATGGTTGCGGCGCCGGTGGCGAGACAGGGAGAGCCGAAGAAGCCCTGGAGGAAACGGAGGACGAGGAGACCGGCGAAGTTGTTGACGAGCGCTGTAGGCACGGAGATGATGGTGAAAATCGCCATGGTTGCTGCGTAGATGGGAGAGCGGCCAATGGCAGGGATTTCAGAGAGGGGAGACCAGAGGAGGGGACCCATTCCGTAGGCTAGTACGTAGAGGGAGAGAGGGAGAGAAGCTTCGACAGGACGTAGGCCCCATGCTTCGGAAAGGGAGGGTTCGGATGAGGTGTAGATCGCAGAGCCAGTGTATACGACAAAGGTGTATAGACAGATCACGAGGGATATGAAGCCACGCTTTCCGTTCGACCAGTTCTGTGGGTTGGCTGGGTCGTCTGTGGTGTACCATTCGACGAGCACAGTGCCATCTGCCGTCTTCAATGGCACAATTGGGAGTGTCTTCGTCCTCTCGATCGCGAGCTCTGCTTCAACTTCCAGTCGCTCTTCGGTGTACGGAGTAGTTTCCTGTCTGGACTTCGTGCGGGAGAGCTCCATGCGGTCACCATCCTCATATGGGCCGGCTTGTTCTGTTTCTGTCTTCTCGAGGTCGGCGGTGTCGACTGTCTCGGAGTCTTCTGAGGACCCCGAGAGAGCGGTGGCCTGGCTAGGCTTGCGCTCGCGGGCACTGCTGCGTGTGCGTGCTGCTATTGGCATCTGCGTCTTCTCGCCAGCATTGAGAAGAGCGTTGTAGGCGGCAGGCAGTTCAAAGTCGTCTAGCTCTTCGGGGTACTTCAGGAACTTGCCATTTGTTACCCATCGGATGATCTGGCCCAGTGGAGCCTCTCGGATGAGGTCCGACATGGCAGAGGCTGTTGATGATAAGATGAGAAATTGTGTTGGTGAAAAGGGGAGTAGGTGGGAGGAGATATTAAAGCTGTATCGAGGCAATGGAGGACAGGAGAGAGCTTGAGATGCTGAGAATAATCACCCACTTGGGACAATGGACTGCTATATATGCAACTGATCGAAGATTCAACTTGCCTCCTGGCAGAGGTACTAGGGAGCTACCCCTAACCTCGAGCAGCGGGAGGTCAGCGGAAATGACAAACGCACGTCGAGACTTAACACCGATCGATGCTCTTGACAGGCAGTGGCACGTCCATAGGGCCTGCAGCAGCCAATAGCCAGGCCACAGCGCGCACTGGCACGGATTACTGAACGCAGCCGGTGAATCACCAGTTGGCAGGGCCCGACTGCGATGTGATGCGGCAAAGGAGAGATGTTGGGGTTGGCAGTGGAGGAAGTTCAGGGTCCATGCGAGGATGTTGCAGTGTCAGCAAAAGTGGCTTGCCAAGCCCAAGCCGCAACGACTCACAGTGCAGCTAAACTCCGAGAGCTCCATGGGCGCCAGGCAGCGTGCTGAATAATGCGAGTTTCAGAGCCAACCGCACGCCTTGCCAGCCATGACGTAGGGGAGGCTCATTGGACAGCTTTGTCAGACCGTTGCATGTTCTGATTCGCACATTTGCTTCTTTGGCGCCGTTGTGCGCAAGAGGAGAGAGGGAGAGAGAGATTCGCACCTGGCGAGATTACTGAGCATCTTCCTTGCCGAGATATGCAATACAAGAGATGCTTTGAAACAGATTCTTACATGTGCTCGCACTTTCTAAGTTCACTCCGCAGTTGCCCCAGAATGAAGCCGGCATACTCTGTCAGATCCGTCTGCGGCGGAGATCGGGGCATATTGGCCCTCGAGTACGTCCGTCGTATCGGAGCTTTGATTAGAAAATCGAATACTTTGACATTTCGACCCACTGTATGCTCTCTGGAGGTGCCAGTAGCTCGTGAAAGAGCATAAAGAAGGGTTGAAGCTGACGAAAGAAAACAACGATAAATCCCATAATGCATGGTATAGCTCGTGGCCGGCCGACTTCGACCGAATTTCGCAGCTGGATTGGAAAGCAAAGCTCACTGGAGTTTTGATCGTTGTGCGAGAAGCTTTCTAGGTGGAGAAATGAAAACCTATGGCCTCCCAATTTGTCATATTTATTTTCTCCCACCGGACCTCTTCTCACCAACAAGGCTTTAGCCTGGTACTGTGTCATAAAAAAATGGGGCCTTCGGATTTTATATGCAAAGGATCTTGATTCTTAAAATTAATCCCGAATAGCATCTGCAGCCACATTAGCCGCAGAAGCAGTTGAATAACCATATAAACTATTAACAGACGCCCGTGTAAGTGATCCACCTCAACCAAAATCCTATTGTCAAACATTGTGTGGGATAAACACCTCCTCCAAAACCTTCCCATCTCCTAAAACAACAGGTTCCGCATCGACCATGACGAACAGCATCCGACACCACTCCTCTCCCCGATTCACCCACGCGTGTACCCCACCCCTCTGCACCAAGCACTCGCCCTCTCTGACCACGACCTCCTTCCCATCATCCAAACGCAGGTATATCTCACCCTTCAGCACCACCATGTAATCCAGCGTCCGCGTCCGGTGGAACGCACTAGTGCTATTTGGCGGGATGTCGGACGTGCAGAACACAGTGCCGTTGGGCGGCGGACGAGGGATAGAGGTCGTGGCAGTGGGAGGCAAAGGCGCAGTGTTCGATGCTGGTGTACCCGATGTCGTATAGAGTGTTGTGAACTGCGTGGCTTGAGGGCCGAAGGGCGAAAAGAGCGGCATCACGGTGTCTGAAGCCAGGACTGATTTGCCTTGCTCATCATGCGTCGCGATGACTATGCGAGGTGGTGCGAGTCGTTCTGCCATTTTAGAGAGAGATCTGCGGAGGGAAATAGAGGGAGATTTGGCCTTCCGAATAGGTTTGTGGTCTGGGTGGGAGTGCTTGAAGCTGATGATTGTTTGGATGCTGATCATAGTGAAGAATGGAGATAGTACTTATAGCCTGACAAAGATCTAGCGTCGCTTTATATCGCTCGCGCCATACGGAACTAGAAAGAGCGGACATAGCACTTGCTATCTGCGATGGGGTTTCCATGATGTTGTGTTGAGGGGGATGTTTCGTCGGTTCGCAATTTTCGAAGTTTGATTCATCGGCTCCCACCCTCGGCTCCAACATCCAGTAACCCCGACGACATCGCCTTTCTCAACACCACCAATACCTAGCCGGGAAGCTGAAACTCGGTGACTCAATCAATGTCCTCTAAATTTTCATATTGCTAGATGCGTTATGTGCGTAAAGTATGCCGCAGATAAATTAACTGTATTAGCTTTAAAGCTGACAATGTGGCCTGAACGATAACAAGTAGGTTAAAAACGTATATATATTCTTGGTCTGAGAGTACCGCTAACGTGTAATGCTTATCAATAGTATAGCCCTCTAGTAGGTTCATCTATCCCAGCATAATATCTGCATCTCTAGACTATGCTCCCTAGTCTGATTTCGAATCCCTAGGAACGTGAAAAAAACGTATGCATTCCTTTTTTCGCTATTTGTTGCTTGATGAGAACTGGCAGTGAAAAACAAGTACAAAGAAATCAAACCAGTCATACATGATTGTCCCTCACCTAAAGGGGCATTTTTAAATTCGAACGTATAATCTTCGTAGCGAAGGCCAGTTGAGAACGGCACTTCAGTGAATGGATTGTATCAAGAAGTTGATATACCACAGACGATTGGGACTCCACAGTGGATTCTCTCTAGAAGCTCGCCATCTCAGTTCCAGTGAGGTTCGGATAAACCATATTCGACATTATGATTTCAAAAATAATAGGACGGCTCGTTGTCGTCATAGTCATAAACTTGATGCGGAGCTCCATTCGAAGCGCCTGAGGGAGGCCAATGATTAAACGGGAGAGCCAGGCCCGTGGACGAATCAGATGGGGGAGCACCGAAGTTTGTTCCCTCAGCGCTGGCCGTGAATGGGTTTGGCACAGATTGTGTTGGAAGCTGGCCTTTTCGCAAAGTCGGCGACTTCACCATATTTAAGCACGATACGCATGAGCTGTCATCGCATAAGGACTTCCCGCAATGCAGCGCAGTCCCGTATCCAGAGTCAGACTTCCAAGATTCAGTTGATAATACCGCTGGTTCGTATATATTTGGTGTCCCGATCAAAGTCGAGGGTCTGAAATTCAAAGGGGTTTGCGGGAATCGTGCTTGGCTTTCGTGTGTCATGCCAAACGTGTGGTTTTTGGTGCTTTGGGAGCTAGTTGGCGTTACGGTATCATTCATAAGCCCAGGGTTCATTCCAGGAGTCTCGGCCAGATTGAAATATGCACTTTCAAACTCACTGGCTCCTTCGCCAATTCCAGAAGATTGTGCGACACGATCTGGTTGCTGCTGTTGATATCTCTCCCAGAGCTTGATCTGACAATTACCTACTGTTGGCAAAATCTTCTCCTTTAGAATTGATGTTTGGGTGTCGTTGAAACCAAGTTTGCAAAATATCTCGTCAAGCTCGGAATGCAGAAGTTCGGGCATCTCACGAGACAGCATCGAGATGAATGAGGCATCATCCTTCGCTCCGGGTGAGTGTGCTTCAGGTGGTTCCTCTTCTACATTTGGTTAGTGACTGCAGACAGGTAGACAGTGTACCAGAAGATAGCTACTTACGGGTTGGTGATTGTATAGTTGCGCCAGGAAAGATGATGGCGAAGATCTCTCTCCATTTCTCCAACGGGTCGGGTACAAGCGTCTTCCTTCTCAGGCGTTTTTCAACATCTGGTGTGAGGACTATCAATTCTTCCTTTGGGAGTTCTGGGCAGCGCTCGTTTTCAAGCAAGTGGGATCCTAGTAGGCTTCTATCGTCGAAGGTTTCTTGGCATCTGGGGCACGTTTCTGGTTGCTTGTGAACTCGGTAGAGATGCTCCCTTGTGCAATTGTCAGTTTGAAAATGACGAGAACGAATTCAAACTTACTTCAGTCGAGTAATGTCCGGGAACGTTGTTGTACCACAAGTCCTGTACTTGTTGTCCCCTTGATTGGATCGGAAGATTTGTGGATGGCGCTTGAAGAACGGGCACACCAGATTAAAGTTCTTCTTTGAGACAACAGTGTCATTTTGCTCCTCTCCCTGCTCTTCACCATCTTCATCTCCATCATTGCTGGATTGCTTTTTCTTTCCTTTAGAACGATTGTTGGTGGCCTTCCCCACCTTGCCGGGCTTCTGGGTCGACAGGGAGGTCTGCCGGCCAGTGCTTGTTGGACGGGATTCTCTGTTGCCAGCGCATTGAGAAAAGTTCCCATTTTCACTCTGATCACCTGAGAGGACAACGTCCCTATGGAAGCTCGCCATATCTGGGTAATCGATCTCAATTGGTTGGGTCGGCTCGCCATGCTGCCCGAGTAGTTGGGCAGGAAATACCCAACTCCCAATGCCACGAAAACAACTACTGCGATAGACCAAATCCTTCAAAAGCCTCGAAATGAACGTAGGGATCTGATCGTCAAGATCGGTCGAAAGTTTATTCACAAGTGTGGTGGGCTGAACGGATTCCACGAACGGCCCGCGGTCGTCTTCCAAAGGTTGTAAGTGGTCGTCGTTCCGAGGCCCGTTACTCGTCTTGATAGCAACATTATCATCAACGCCAAAACTCTGCTTGTATTCGTAGACTCTTTCTTGAATCTGTGTTTCAAGTTGCTCTTGTTTTCGCGCATTTTCGAGGTATCCTGTACCCAGAATACTGTGTATCTCCACCGATGCAACATTCTTGTTGGAGCTTGCAATGACAGCAGGAGCTTTGGCGTGGTTTTCCTTGAGTGGGGATCTATCTCTGCTGCCACGAGGTGTTGACATTGTGGTATATTTGCTATCGCCCAGCAAGAGGCTTTCCATGCCGCTGATCAAGCCTTCCGGCCCCGTCTTGGAATGGCCATGAGCCGGCCATTGGTGTTTGTATTTACCGGCAGTAGGATCAGTCGTGTAGAACGGGATTAAGTCGCCATCTTCGACTAGTACTCTAAGATCATGTTCAACTACAAAGGTTTGGGTCAGTCAATGTTCCAGGCAGCGTCAGACATTTCTGTTTCGAGCACAGCAGCTATGCCGCGGGCCGAGAGACAGGCACTTGGATGCAGGATGATCTGCGTGTAACCTTACGAGTTGCAGCAAGGACGCAAGGCGAGTGACAGGAATACCGCCTACCTACCTAGGCTACAAGAGCGTGGGACCGATGCCTGTCCGTGGTAGGAGTAATCAGCAGGCCTCGCGTAGTCGTAATGGTAAGCGTCGCGCGGGACATCTTCTGCATTATCTATCTCCTCGCGGTTCTGGTACTTGGGGGATGAAGAATAGGGCATGGCCACATGCACCACGGCTGCTCCCACGACGCAGATGATCCCAGGCTACGATGATGGAACTTATTCCGAGGATTAAATTTCTCCACAATATGACCTACAAGCGTGGGTGTACGGAGGGATATTCGCAGAAGGCCGCGAGATTTCGAGGCTGCTGCTGTGTGTCCGATCAATTAGCACGATGCGTGGTTTGATGCCAGGAGAACCATCACAAGCCGCGTTCAGGTGGGAGCAAGTTTATGTTGATCTCTGCGTGCTGGTGCAGCATCGCGGCTCTGTGCCTCGGACCTCCTGGTACGACGTGGCGGGTCGTCTGGAGGCAGTGCGAAGCTCGTCGTGGGACCAAATAGCACTTGCTCATTGAGCATGGAGGAAGCAGGGAAGAGGCAGGAGAGCGAGAGGGAGAGAGAGAAGAGAGGGGCGAGGGGCACGTCGACCGGCCCAGTTGGAGCTGGTGCCCCACTTCACCCCGGCCGAGAGCTGCAGCGCCAGTGCAAGTGCCCGCAAGGATGCTCCATCGCTGCCGCGCAGATGGCCGATCATGCCAATCAACCCGCGAACCCGCCAGATCAGCAACGAGCAGATTCTCGTTCCGAACGGCGACACCATCAACGGGGCGCGTCGACCAATGAAGCACATTTCTGGACGGCCGACAACAACTCCAACTGTGCTATATTACCAGCCCCAGCCAGCCGCCGCCAGCAGTGGGGTCTGAAGAAGGATTCGCACCCAGGATAAAGGCAAGATGGTGGGGTTGATTTCCAGGCGAGAGCGCGGTCAGCCAGGGATTCTCCGCTGCTCCCCTGTGATGGCATGCCACGATGAGATGGAGAAAGAGACTCCCAAGATGGCCCAAGGCTGCCTTCAACACCATGTCAAGAGCCAGGTGGAGGGAGGCTAGCTCTCGTCGAGGTCCGCTGACAAGGCCGAAGAAATCAGCCTTTACGTTCTTGTACGTGCAACATCCAACCTACCAATGCGAAGTGGAATGCGGCTTGGTGGTTGGAGTGGACTTCTCAGGCCGGCTCAGTGAGCGTCGTCAACGAGCAAATGAGTGTCAACACTGCCTTGAGTTATGCCTGACGACCATAAATCCGCCTCATGACCAAGCAACCAGAAGACAGCAAGAATGAGCAATTGCGATGAATCTTTTGATTCTTGGGAAGATGGGTAATGAGCAGATGCTCGATCATGTATGTCTTCGTAGCGTGAGGGTATGTATATATGCAGGTTAGGAGGCACGTCGCATATATCGCAGGTATGTTACAATTCGATACTCTTCAGGAAAGTCGAGGAACCCCTCATCACTCAAACCAACTATCTCACTTCACTTCACTTTATCGAAGAATAGAAATGCCCACTAGGTGCGTCCAGCGGCATCTCCAATCCAAATATCACTCGGGTTGTCAGCTGACAGCGAGCCAGCAGCCAGGAGAGACGATGCAGCTCTCGGCCCCCACAACAGAAGCAAGAGATCCAGTCTCTCGGGTACGTACCGTGATGCGATCTCTGCAACTTTACACGTGATCCCAAGCTGACTCTTCATCACAGCGAACAACCCGTCTCGAATATGCTTGAAAGCTACATTTATGCACCACCAGCAGTAACGGAGAGGCTGAGCCAGAACAGTGGCTACTGCGTCGAATCCCAGGCTACGTTACTCGAAAAGCAAGTCCAAGAGATCGAGAGACAAATAAACGCAGCTCGTTCGCATGTTGGTGTCGCTCTTCCCTTCTCAAGGTCTGACCTGACATTTCTCTAGTCTGCCTGAAGTGGGTATTTCCCGTCATGCTTAGAAAGAGCCTGGGACGGAGGGAAATCTGTATATTCAAACGGAGTGTCGCAGGAAGCTAGGCAGATCTGCCCAGAAGATCTTGACATGATGGCCATGCCATCTCGTGTATGATATTATGTTGTTGTTAGGCAAGAAGTGGCTTCAATCTGTTCAATGAACAGCTTAGCGCGGGGGTCGTGCCTAAGAAAGGCTGTAGGAAGAAAACAGCGATTTTCTCCGCCAGTTTGGGTGATGAAAAACCCAGCTTCAAGCTTCAGGCTTTCCTGCGCCGCGAGTCTTCGCGCACGCAGATATATAGTCTTACCCACGACCTATCAATTAGAAAATCCAATGCATATGAACTGTTTTACCCAAATTCGAAACCTCCTTCTCAGATGAGGTACCTTAAGGTACATAAGACTCCTCTGCATCCCCAGAATCCTCTCTTTCTTCCTTCCCTCGTTCCTCCCTTCTCTTAGATCCTCATCAACATCAAAATCCCAACCCTCAATCCTCCCCAAAACCAAAAGATTGCCACCATCAAACAACCAACGCAACCTCATAAAACCCAAGATATCCACAAGTAGCTAAGAGCACCGAATCCAACCAAGGTCACATTCCTCTCATCTTAAACTCCCCTTACCCCATTATCCAATGCGTACCGTATCAAGCAAGTCGGGATACTCTTTCGCTTGTAACTAAGAAGCTGTTACCAGGATGCTGTCTATCTATCTATCTATCCCTCATGAGATATTTGAAACTACGACTTCCTTCTTTCTGTTTGGTTTGGTTTGTGCACATAGATAGCGCTTCGAGTTGTGCAGATATTAAGGTAGGCTTTGTCATTTGGAACCGTAGTCAGTCACTTACACATGATGGACCAACCAACCTGAATGACCTGAACAGCCAGCCAAAACCAACCAGCCCAGCCAGTCCAGCAAATTTCATCCAAGTCCATCCATAGCACCTAATCCAATACAATCCAATCCCATCCATCCACTCGTCCGTCATTCACTTTTCCACTCTTCATTCATTCATGAAAGAATTCCCCTTTTCTTCCCCTCCCTCCCTCCGTCCCACCACCTTTTCCCTCCAACCACCCACCGTACCCATGCTGCGCATTTACACCCCATCATCATAATCATCACCATCACCATAACCACCACAGGAGAATACCTTACGTATGTTTGTTCGTATTCATGGAACTAAGTAGCTAAGTACGTAAGTGAGTAGGTAAGTAAGCAAGCGATCATCGCCCCGCTCCCCATTTCGCCGATTCCCTTTTCCAAGCTCCCCATTATTCCTTTTAGGTCCATCTCTTCCCTGAGGTAACCCATCTCTTTCCTTCTCTTTTCTTTTCCTTTCCTTTCCAACCATATCATTCCCTTCCTCCCTGCGACTTCGTCAAAATCTAGAAATTTCCCGTTCCTCCAAAGAAGAAGCCATCAAATAGGTCCACGCCACCATTCCCACCCTCGCTGAAATCGTGATCCCCAACGTCGGCACCACCCGCGCCCCATCCCAAGCCCATGCCCCAATCGCCTCCTTCACCGTTCTCCACACCTCCCCAGCCAGCGCCGCCGCCCCCTTGTAGAAAGTCAAACTGCATCTCCTGGTACGGAGCCTGCGCGTACGTTCCCTGGACCTGTTGGGCATACTGGCCCGTTGCACTGGGACTCGGGAGGAGAGAGGGGTCGATGGCTGAGGTATCGAGGTTCGAGAGGGGTGGCGAGATGGCGTAGTCAGAGGGTGAGTGCATGGCTGAGGTGTTTTGTCTCGTCAGGGGTGTAGCAGACGTGCCGGTAAATTGTTCAAACTCGGCTTTTACACCCCCGCTGTTCTGGGAATTGGGTCGGAAGGCTGTGGTAGGTGTTTGTATTGAGTCCGAGGCTGGGCCTAGGAGGTCATTGAGCGCCATGTCGAATTGAGGTATTGGTCTTGTTTTTGAGGATGGAGCAGGACGGCTACTATGACGGAACTGTTTCCCGTTATTGAAGTAGTCGCCGCCGCTACCTTCAGGAGAAGGTTGGTGGTGATGCGAGCGTCGTCGAGAATTGAGTCCACCGGCTGCGGAGCCAAAGCCAGTCGTTGACATGCACATCTGGACAGTAGCCTTGGACATACGATCGAATGCATCCCGACATGCTTCTGCGGGAGGGCATTTCTCGATCAGGTCACCCAACACGGATGTTGCTGCCAGGATAGTAAAGTCAACTTCATCCATTGTCTGTTTTTCGTTAGCAAATAGAGTTTCGCTTGGGAAAGGGGTTGAATTACCAGTCGACTCCTGACAATAGGCGAGTGCCAGATTGCATACAGGAATGAGATTCCAGCCATAAACAGATGATGCGTAGCTAGGAAAGTATAGTTGACAAGATGCACACGATGCAGCTGTCGGTATAGTCTCAACACCTTTTGTCCAGCCTCGGCGACCTTCAAGAACACTCGCTCCTCATCCTCTCGCAACTCAACATTAAGTACCGTTGGACTATTCACCTCTTCACTCGTGTTGAATTCGCCTTCGAAAATAGCAGGCACGCTCAAACTCTGACGATACAGCATGATGACACATTGCCAGTAATTCAGCTCAAGAAACTCGACGGAGAAGGCGACTCCTGTTTGGACTTTCGTGGGAGCAGACGCCTTCCACTCCCATAACCGTTTGTCAATATCTATTCTCCACGTCCGGAAGCTGTCGAACTTCGATAAAAATGGTGAGGGGAGTGTAGTATGCATGTATTCGTTCCTCTGATTCGCACCACCAGCTCTCGCTACTTGAGCCTGTTGATGCTGCAGCACTTGCAAGATCTCAGACTGCAGCAGTCGTAACCGGAAGTAGTGATATGCGGCATGTTTGTAGCTCGGTTCTCCGGGTGGTGGTTCCTGGAATCCATTGGGCGTGATATACTTGTCGTCCAACAGAGTAGGGAACTCGGTTGTAACGACCTGATCCGTGATACCGAACGGTCGTCCGACACAAGTTGAGACCAATCGATCGAAGGAATACGTGCACCACCATAACCTTCTCCTGAAATCCCTGACCCATTCCCTTCGTCCCCTTTCCCTTATCGACCGCTCTTTTTGCATCCGCATTAACTCTGTTTCCTCGCCCTTGCTCTCATCAAATGCTTCGTCAAGCCCAACATCAATATCCTTTCCATCTTCATAATGCAGTCCCAGATCAACAGCCAGCCTGACAGCAACGCCAATAATATACCACAGTCCAGGTGCAACTGGTCTCAGAAGGGCAAAGCCTGCAAGAAGTAACACAGCCTGAAGCTCCTCCAACCCCCCACCGAACCCATCCGTCCTATCGATGGAACTCGGCGAACTCAGACAGGACTCCAAATGCACAATGGCAGAAGCGTGATATTCCTCCGGCTGGCATTGTTTCCCGAGTCCGGTCCTCTTCTTCTCTCCCTTCTGATTCTCCTTCTCGCCCGAATCACCCAAGAAGATTCCCGATCCAATGGCAAACACAATATTCAGCATATACAGCTCTCTCGGCGTCCGCACTCTTGCATCCCCATCCGCATACGCCAGCTCAAACATCTTCATAAACTCGCCTCGGTGCAAAATGGGGATCTGAGGATTCGCATGTTCGAAATAGAACTCCACGAGCCTCTTCCCCACATCCTTGGTTGGGAACGGCGCCTGCTTGATGGTAGGCTTGGTATGTAACCCGAAGAAAGAATCACGCATCGACGTCCCTCCCGATCCTACGGCTTTACTGCTAACCGGCGGTCGCACCGAAGGCCTGACGCCACTCTTATCACTATTCGTACCGGACACGGATGATTTAACTGCCGCAAACACAACTCTCGCAAACGAGATACCTGATGTCGAACCCAAGTACCTGGAATCCGACGCGCCCTGCACCGAGACGCTGCCGATATTCGAGACGAGCTTATTCAGCTTCTCCGACTCATCCTGCTTCTTATTCCAAGCCACTTCCTGCGGTGACTGCTTGTGCGACGTGACGGCACTGTTATCGCCATTGTACGGCGGACGCCCATCGTCGCTAGGTGTCTGTACGGTATTCGGATCCGGACCTGGTCGCGAGGCATGGTCGAGGACCTCTGCTGGCGCAAAGGTGATGTTGTTATCCAGCAGGACTTTCTCCAGATACCCAACTCTCGTCTCGAGGTAGAAGACATAACTATTCCCCAGCCAAGATTAGCACTGCACTCCCAACCCGCCGAAGATCCCCCTTCTCTCCCAACGCCGCCGCGCGACATCGCACAAGAGAAAACAATCTCACCTTCTCGGAATCTCCCTCTTGGTAATCGGATCGTATCCCACACATTTCACGCTGGCCTTCTCACAACTCGCGCAGCTGGGCAGGCGCTGATCGCAGCGATTCTTGCGCAAGCGGCAGCGATTGCATGCGCTCACGTTGCGGAAACTGCTACTCTGCCCGGCCTTTCCTCCTGCTCCTCCTGCGCCATTGCTCACCGCGGGGGCGGGGACGTCGACCTCCTCGACGCTGCGCGGACTGCCTGCTTTGCTGGCCGCTGGGGAATGGTGTCTGGCGCGCTTCGAGGGGTAACCGCTCCCCCCGCTCACCTCGCTGGTGGGCGAGCGCGGATTCATGTGCGCGGTTGCGCTGCGATGCGCTCTCCTTCTGTCTCTCCTTTCTACTGAGGTTCGTTCGTGGGGATTTGTTGGTCGTGGAGGGCGGGTTCTCTCAACTCAATTCGCGCGATGCATAGGCAGTTCTGAGGATGCGGTCAAGCCTGTATTCATATCTCTCCTTTGCGACTTTCTCTTCCCCTTTCTCCCTTTCTCTCTTTCTGTCTCTGGTTGCCTCTTTCCCTCCCTCTTCCGCTCTTCGCATCAATTCGCCTCGTCGTCGTCGTCAGGTGCGATATCTGTGGTGTGCATGTATGTATGTTGACTCCTCCCAGCAATCCCCTCAACCCGGCTTCAGATACTGGAATAAAAACCCGCAGCAGCAGCAACAGTTGACGTAGCCTTCTCGTCACCCCGTCGTCCAGATGCCAATGGAAAAAGCACGGCAGTCCAATCAAGCTTGTTCGTCACCGGGCAGGTCGCAGATGCAGTGGCCGTGGCAGTGGGAGTGGCAGAGCACAATCGCAACAGCTTCCTTGCGGGCTCTGCTCCGTAAAAGCGGTAATCGGCGAAAAGTCCCAGCGCAGATGGATGCCCCCCTCTGTTTCTGAAGCTGCCTGTCTGGTGGTGGCCCTCGGCCTCGTTGTTGGGTGTCGATTCGCTCGCCGTCCGGCAGGCGCAGGCGCAAAAAGCAATCTCGAGTGCTGTCCCCGTCCGTACCGCAGCGCAACTAGACCCCAGCTGCGTGGGGAAGAAAAGTCCAGCGAAGGATGTCAGGTTCGGTAATCTGCAATGTGCAATGTGCAATCTGCAATATGCAATGTGCATTATGCTACAGTACAGTACGGGAGACTATGATATGCACTCTCTCTTGCTTGCTTGTTGTTGCGCCAGCCAACAGGAATCGCACCATAGAGACCCCTCGTCAGCAGGCTGTATCTCGGGTCTACTATAAATTATATATCTTCACATCGCCTTTTTTTTATTTCCTCCTTCATGCTCTGTCTACGCTGTCCCCTCTCTTTTCTCCTCTCTTCTTTTTCTTCTCTCTCTTTCTCCTCTCTTCTTTTTCTTCTCTCTCTTTCTCCCTCTCTCTCGCCCTCTTTTCTCCTCTCCATGCCCTCCGCTCCCAGTCCCACGGTCGACGCTAACACCGGTATCGCGACGCTTGACACGAGATACCGATAAGCTGGGGCGAGATAAGAGCTTCAGCCAATCAGAAGGTACCGTCAGTGCCGTCCACTCTCCCACGGTCCTGTTGAATGGCCACATGGATGGTCATTAGATGTCCACTGGATAACATAACCACCCCACTCCGCGTGTTATGTTTAGCCATCGAGTAAGGGAGAATGCAAAAAAGCGAGGCGGGATGGATAATTGGATGATTGAATAATTGTCATGGTATAATTGGTCTGACTCGACATCGGCCACTTGATCCGGATATGCCAGCCCTCCCTGATTCAGGTAGAAGAAGGGGATAAATGTATAAAAATTATGCCGCATTTAAACTTCCGACTCCACTCCCTAATGCATTCCCACATAATATTATTCCATACCTTATGCAGTCAATATAAACACACAAATTATACTTTCCAAATCAAACATCCAAACCCCTTCCCTTATTTCTCCCTCCCTATCACATGCCATCTATCCTCCTCCTCCTCCTACACAGAGATAAGTACATCCCATCCCATCCCATCCCATCCCCAGATATCTTCCCGCTGGTGCGTAACGCGCCCAGCAGCACCACCACGGTCCACGACCCGATCTTGGGTATTCTCCATCTCCGATATCGAAATCACCACACTACACCTGCCGGACTGCATCAGGGGGAAAGGGAGAAAGGGGCAAGGGGAAGTAAGGTAGGGACGGACACCGAGGCCGATCAAGCGAACGAGCACGCGAGCATCATGTGCGCGCCGTTCAAACTCCGTGCTTCCGAGTCCTCTTCTCTTCTATTCTGTTCGGATCATGATCCTGATCGTCCTGCCTGCATATATCGTGGAGGGGGGTTGTGCGTGCGTGCGTGCGTGAGTGCGTCCGTCCGTCCGTCCATCCATCTCGAGATTGCAGGAGCTCTCTCTTATCTCCGATGTGCTGACCCCTGGGTTTGGTGTGGTGTGGTGTGGTGCGGGTCTGGTACCTGATTCAGGTGGTGGCTGGCTTGCTCCACTGGGCATGCCATGCGATGTATGCTGTGTGCATAACCTTATTCGAAGTCTGGAAGTTCAGTGCAAGTACGCACTTGCTGTGGTTTGCATGTTCATCTGTTTATTCATATCATTTGAACCCTGTTTGAATTCTTTGTCCTGCATTCCTTAGAGTGGGTATCGTTTCATAGTCGAAGCGATGTGCTCTTCGAGATTCCCTCTGGGTTTCTGTCGGTACTCTACTTCCTCTGCTATGCCGTGCTTCCCCAAGTTACCCCTCGGGAGCTTGAGACTGTATACTGCATCCAGGTATATAGATAGGGAGGTAGTTCAGGGGGTGGAGATACACCTCAATTATCTTTGATAAGCAAGTTCATATACACAAGCTTGTTGAAAGGTTTAGGAAGTAGAAGACAGATTTAAATCTTGCCTACCACAACGCCGAAACCATACACAGAGCCTCCAGACCCCCTTGAAAGGCCATTTAAACGCTCCCTGAATCCCTATCCGCTTCACTCGCTCCATGTTCGTCCTAGGCCTCCTTCTAAAGCACTTCTAAAGACGCGCAAACACGCTCTCTCAGACCCCTTCACTTAAAACCCCTTTCTCTTCCTACCAAAGCCTTTGTAAGCCCTTTCTAACAACAGCTCTTCGAAGCATCTTGAAACTCGCTTCTATCAGAATACGTCCCTTCCTACTACAACATGGTCAGAGAAAAGAAGTTATCTCGAAACGCTTATTGTCAAGTCAAGGGACTGAGGTACCGAATACCTGATCAGCATCAGAATCCTCGAAGCGTACAAGAATGTTCACATAAAAACTCGAGTATCAACTTTTAAAGGAGAATGAGATGTCCGCTACGACTCCACACTATTCTCATACACTCTCAAGACACTTGTCAAGACACATAGCTCACTACCTCAATTTCTTTCTCCCTCAAAACATATATACCTGACTCTCATATCTAACACCTCTCATACGCTTCATCCCCTGGATTATATACCTCGATATCACAAGCAAGTAGGTCGCGCACCTCGATGATGCACCACTCATTTACCCACATACAAACTAAAACATACCTACCTACCTACCTACCTACCTACCTACCTTTCAATGAATCAATCACACTACACCAAATTCAGACAGTCCTATGGTACACCTTCCACGCAACAACCTAAAATCCTACAGCAATCTCTACAACCACCGCCATCATCAGCACAGATTTCCATCAACGTTTTCGCCACTTCACACTACCGTCATCGCTTTCAAGTCATTGCACCAAGTACACTAAGTACACAACAAGAATCCCCAACATCGAACACCACTTACTTCCTCCCCCTTCCATATCAACCTCGACATAATCAAACTCATTTAATCACCTCGCAACCTTCGCCTCGCCATCTAGCTAGCTAGCGCAACAGCATCACCCATCTCGCTGTCTCTGCACCAAATTCTTCACTCCTCCTCCCTCCCTGTAACACCTCTCATCGATCAACCTATATATATATATACAGTAGTGCATCATGCCAAAGCCATCATTTGCTCAAGCCAATAAGGATAGACCAAGCTAAGCCAAGGAAAGCCGGTCGAGTTACGTTCTATCAGACCTCTTGACGGTATCAAGTGTACTGAATTTACCTAATGTTACTACATCTATCTCATCAAGCAAGCTCTAAATCACCTCTACATCAAAGGCTCTAACACTACACCGAAGAGGCAGCTCGTCACCCACTCACTACCTCCTTACGTACTACCTCCGTTCCTTCCATGTCTTTTACCTTTTTAACTCTTACCCCTGTTCACGACGTCGGTACCTCACCTCATCTCTCTTCCAAGAGTCACTTGTAGTCCCAAATCCTCGTATCACGTCCTCTCAACACCTATCCTCACCTGACCTCCGATCCTTACCAAACCCCTTTCTTTTACCTTACCTTCTAAACGACCTTGTATTTCTACTACCTCTTTACCTCTCTTCACCTCTCTTTACCCATCCTCAGCTCTTCTCACCTTTACGTCCCTCCCCTCCTCTAAACCCCGCTTCCTCACTTATCCACCTCTCCTCGCTTACCCTCCTTACTCCCCCACTCTCCTTACCCACCTATAAACCTTCACCGCCCATCATCACCACCCATCACACACTTCCCATCACTAAAACACCGGAACGTCCAGCACCGAGCCGCGTCGGGTCGCGGGCGATGGGCGGTGCTCGCTAATCACCGATCAGTAATCAGGTAGGGACGTAAGTAGGTTGTTTTTTCTTTCTCTCTTTCTTTATTTTTTCTTCTGTATGTATGTCTGTATGTCGGTTGGCCGTCGGTCGTGTGTCCTACTCCCCTCCATCCCTACCTACCTTGCCTTGCCTTACCTCTCCCTCCATCGATTCACCACTCTCTGAAGTCCCTCTCTACCTCTTCTTCTCTTCCCCAGTACTCCTCCCGTTCCTGTATCTCTGCCCATTCCTCCCTTCTCCCCTCCGCTATCTCTCCAAACTTTCCCCTCCTGCTCCTCCCACTCCTCTCCCGAAATATCCTCCTCCTCTCCCTCCTACTCACTCCCCTTCCGTCCCTCTCCCATCCCGCCAATTCCCCTCCCGTCCCAGACCTACCAACCTACCAACCTAACACCGGAGTGTCCTCCGCCTCCGCTCCTCCTCCCTGTACATGCTAACTGCACCCATCCCATCCCATCCCATCCCATCTCATACCCTCCTCCCCAGTCCAGTCCCGGCAACTCGATGGTCCGCCCGTCCCTCCATCCCTACGCCCCGCGAGCACAAGAACCCTGTACACTTTCCCATCCCTCCCCATCCCTTCACCTTCCCTTCACCTCCATCTTTTCTTTTCTTTTTCTCACTCTCCTTCTTCCTTTTCCTTCCTTTTGCCCAGACAACCACCAGCCTCTTATATCACATCACATCACAGCCTCGCACGTAATGATACAGGCCCCCTCCCCGCCGCCCGCCCCTCCTAGACCCCCTCCGAGACCCTGAGAGAATATCACACACACACACGCACACACATACCCTCGCGTAATGATAGATAGCGTTGTAACCCCTCATCCTGTCATACGTGCGCGCGCGCGCAGCCCCTCCGAGACGAGACCACAAACCCTCGGAGAACAGATTCAGAATAGCCCCTCATATATTATCACATTGCCACCTCACAACGCATCGTCACATTGTATCATATCTGCAGATCTCATATGCAAGATCACAGATACAAAAATGACCAAAAAATCACATTTGTCCCACAAGAAATTTTTGCAAAGCCAAGAAAAAAAATCTCACAGCAAATCTCACAACTCAAGGGGAAAAGAGACACAAAATTGGGATGAAAAGTCCTTTAAAAAGCTATTCATCAACCACAAGATATCTAGGCCCTGTTTCCTCTACCCGTGTCTCATCCTCCTCCCTCAGTCCATCTTTCCTCACTTCCCCATCCCCTCCTCAGGAATAACTTGTACCACACTCCCAGAGTAGATAGCAAGCGGAAACACACCTTCCTTCGATCAAGTGAGAATGAAAAAGTAAAATAAAAACGCCTCTTTCATGCCAGTTCCTCCTAAAACCAATCCATGTATTTTTTTTCGCGCTCGCTTCATGTCCCTGGACAAATAAACTCCTTCCTGTTCAAATCCCGTTCCATGATTTTTTGGTTTCGTAGAAAACCATACATGTGCGTTCCATCTTGTAAAAAAGAGAAAAAAGCACCTAAAACAAACTCCTTTCTTTCTCTTGGTGGTATATTGATGAATTCGACCCAACGCCCAGACGCTCAAAATTAAAGGGATTAAAATGATAACCCGCCTAGGAAACAATCGCTAAAAGCAGGGGATATCTAATTGGAAAAGTAGACCACATCCAAAGGTCGGAAACGTTGTTTGGTGTTGTACACACATCTTTCGTGGGAAGATGTAAATGATGAGAGTTGCAGAAGAGGATTCGTCAGATCGTTGAGATGATACCCGAGGCGTTATTAACCGATGATATCTCTCCTTGACTCGGCAGCTGAGAGCGCAGAGTCCAAAGCACAATGATCAAGGATATGTTCCTCGAAGGACACTTTTGGAGCTTCTTCCGTTTTTTCGTCCACATCCATGCGACCTCCTTTATCAGTCATGCCCAAACTGACCAAGGCACCGACAATAGCAATCACGGCACTGCACCACCATGCAAGTCCCGAGTAGCCTAATCGAAGACCAGCTGAGAACAGGAACCCAGAGACGGTTGGACCAAACGCACGAGAGAGACTCGCAGTCGAGGCAGCTACACCGTTAATGGTACCAAGCATGAGGAGGGATGGTGCCGAGTTGGTCAGGAGAATTGCATTGCTGGGGTAGGCCATGGTGGAAAATGTGCACTTCCAAATGACCACGGCGTACAGACCAATCATACGAAGCGAGTCTGGCAGGAGGACCAAGTATGGTGTAGCAATGTAGAGGATGGGATATGAGATGGCCATGAATCGAAACAGGCCCAGAGCACCCAAGCGGCGGACGACGATCGGGAAGAGGAAGATGGTGGCCAGCATCGAGTAGACTCCTTGGATGGACAGGACCACGCCAATCTGCTTGGTGCTCAAGCCATATCCACTGACGAACTTGAAGGGCAGGTTCCATGGCTCGGCGTTCGTAGGGACCTTGGTGCTGAGCAGAGTTGGAAGCATGGCGTCGAAGGTCATGGTGTGGCTGGTCACGAGTTAGTACCACCGCTGAGGAAAAGTAATTGGGCGCCACCACTTACTAAGCTAGGATGCCGTATCCCACAATGTTGGTGACGACCTGTCTCGTAAATGCTTTTGTTGCTGCAGGCTTGGACCTCTGCGAAATGTGCACTTCGTTCAGGTCCAGGGCCTCTTGTGGCTCGGGCGAGGGCGTCGATGGCAGCATGGGAGAGCCATCCGTCGTGCGATATCCTGGTGGCGCCCCTTCATTTGTCCGATAGCCAGGTAATTGATCCTCCTCACCCAACAAGGACAAGACTTCGTCGAGATCGGCATCCTTCTCGCCTCGGGACGCGCTCAGGTCGGCACAAACGGAAAACTTGCGGAGGATCCATTTTCCCGCCTCCAAACCTGGATCGCGGCGGTATTTCTTCTCCGCATGTGTCTCTTCCAGGAACAAGATACCAACCACTACGCCGCACGCCACAATGACCGTGCAGACAAGATTTGGCAAGAGGTACGGGAACCGATCCCAGATGGTTCCAGGTGCAAATACTTCGGGATAGCTGCGGACTGGCCGAGCCAAGGCGCCGCCGAGAGCTGGGCCGAGAATCGATCTGGGTTGCATCTGTCAGTTGCTGCCACTGCTGAGAACTGACGGGATATCAAACTTACCCGAGACACCAAACGAAGGGCATGATGGTATACGCACGAGCTTTGCGACTGGTTAGCAAGAGGATCCGGCGCCTGGGCCAAATGTGACTGATCACATGCACTTACGTTGATGCTCCTTGACCGTCACCATTTCTGCGACAGTCGTCTGCAATACCCCGATGTTTCTAATATAGCAAGTGGTCAGAACACGGATCCCTGAACGTATGGCTGCCGACTGCAAGTCCCTGGAGTTTTTTTTCTGCTCACCCGTTCAAAAGTCCTCCCAGTGCTCGAGCTAGCAAAGCGACCGGGAGGTTGGGCGCGAAGCCGAAGATTAACATGCTCAGCGCCGTACCCGCAAGGCCGGTCAGGAGTACGGGTTTTCTCCCAATGCGATCGCTGAGTCTGCCCCAGGCGACTCCGGATGAGAATTCGGCAAAGGCAAAGGCCGATGTCACCATGCCCGCATACACCGAGATCTGGGATTCTTGTTTGGCGACGCCAAAATCTTGGATCATGAAGTAGACGTAGGGGAAGATGGACATGAAGGCAATGGGTTCGCAGATTCGGCAGAGGGCTATTTCCTGGTTAGCTGCTGCATCCGTCTGCGCTGGTACCGGCACTTTGCGTGGTGCACTAGCTGGGGGGACTTACCCAATATCGTCATCTGCCTCGTGGGGAAGGGGGAGGTCTGCTTGCGCAGACCGGAACTCTGAGCACCAGCCATGGTTTACGGCGAAGAAGCTCTCGTAGTGTCGACGGGGAGGGTGTGGTCTCTGCGGCTCTGCGACGGGAGGGAGTAGTTCTTGCGCGTGAGCAGGAAGAGAGCGGATGTGTCGACGTGGGAATCTGCTTCGGAGCTGGGGACCATGAAGATTTTATGGTGAAACGGGCTCTCTGCTGAAGGACGATTGCCTTTTGGGCGGCGGCGTCTTGAGAGGGAGGTTTGGCAAGTGGTGCTTGACGGGTAGTTGCAGGAGTCGCTTCAAGGCAATTGCATTGGGTGGTGCTTGAGCAAGTGCGCGAGTGAGTGTGTGCGTAAGTAAGTAATTGTGAGTGAGAGAGTGACGATTGGGCGACGGGAACTGGATAGATGGATGTGCAATCGTTTGTATGATGTGAAAGGGAGGAGATCAGAAGATTAGGAGGGACGAAGTGCAGAGAAATCCAGCACTTCATGTACTTGACCGCCCCTGCTCTCGTCCTGCGAGCTATGCACGTATCGGGTAGAGACCGTGTATATTATTACCGTTCAATCTGATGGGCACCAGCACCAGCACCCGCAGCGGTGACGAGGGCAAGCCCAGGGTCGTTGCATTGCGGTGGGTGGTGGTGGGGACTGTCCCAGTGCAGTACCGTCCCAGACGAACGCACCCTCGCACGCACGAGGCCAGCGGCGCCTTAAACTCGTTCGAGTAGCATATTTGGGGCTGGGCTCCCGGTCCCGATGGGAGGGGTTTGCATCTCTTTCTTCTGTGTCCTCACCAGCGTACTGAGTTGTGTGTGTGGTGTCTTTTTTCGCGAGCAGGGCCCCAAGCACCACAAGCGTGTGTTCATGGGCGAGGCAGCAGGGGAGGGGGAGTAGGGCAGGGCCGGACTGGACAGGAACGACCAGGGCAGGGCAGGGCAAGATCCAGGAAAGCGTACGAAGGCGGTGGTGCGGTGCCAAGTTCAGAAGATTCCCCTTCTCTGCCCTTCCCTTCCCCTTCGCTCGGGGAGCTTGAGACGAGCACCTCGCCCCGGCAGTAAGTCTCCGGTTCCCGTTTAGTGGTGAGCCGGCAGGGGTGCGGTGTGGTGGGAGGGGAGGGGTCAGGATCCAGGGACAGGGGCAGAGGGCGAGGTGGTGGGAGTGGAAGTGGAAGTGGAAGTGGAAGTGGAGTGGGAAGAAGTGAAGTTGGAGCACGGAAGTGAAAGTGGAGTGAGGTGGACTGGCTTGGGCTGGCTTGGTGAGCTGGTAGGTAGTGACGGAGTAGGAAGTGAGTGCAAGTCGTCAAGGGACTAAGTGACCGAGTGCCTGAGTAGTTCCTCCACCACCACCCACCATCCATCGCCCCCTTCCACCACTTCCACCACTTCCACCACCACCGACTTCCACATGGCAAACAGCAAATCAGCGCCCCATCCCAGCCTAGCGTGCGCACCAGGGAAATGGCAATCGAAGGCAAATGCTTTAAGATTTGGGGCACGGTCCCGTTGGGCGCTGGGGGAAGGGTGTCATGGTGGTGCTGCTTGGCGCTGGAGGCTTGCAGCTCGCCAGGGGGAGGGAGGTGAGGCCGGGCTACTGTCGCTAGCAAGGCTATATCCAGTCCAGCCCAGGTCCTAGCATGGCATGGCATGGCATGGTACTTTGTATGGTACGGCGGTATGGCAAGGCCGGCAGGGCGGTGTGGAAAGACCGTCGCCGCCGATAGAAGGGAAGAAGAAGAATAAAATTAATATTACCGCACTATTAATTCTTCTTATTTTCGATGTGCTTGTACGAGGGTATGGGATGCGATGGGATGGCGGAGGCGACGCGACGCGAGACGACCCAGGAGAAAGAAGAAAAGAAATACATTGGAAAGGAGAGACACTTTACCGGCTGCCCACCTCCCCTGGCGGTACCTACCCTTCCATTGACCACAGCGACGACCAACCGACCGACAGCCAGCCCGACAACCGTCCGTCCACCCGTCAGTCACATCGATCTGGGGACCTGGGTGTGTACTTCTTTTTTCTTACCCTAAGATCGGTCATCTTTCTGCGGAGTGATATCATTCCAAGCTGGAAAAAGAGCTGAGGGTGAGAGGGGCTGGAGCGCAGGGAGGGGTTCGGTTGCTTGCTGCTGCTGCTTGGCTGTTGGTTGGATTGCTGTTGGTGATTGATTGAATAATTGATTGCTCGATGGTTGATGATGACCGAACCTGGCAACAATGACCTGACTGAGCGAGCCAGATGACAATCCAATGCATTAATAGCACTGCCTGCCGCGTGGGGTACCTACTGTACGTATCTCGGATAGGATGAGACGGGGGAGTATCTCGTGTGAATTCTGCAATCAGCAGCAGTAGCAGAACCAACATCGTATAGCGCACTTTACTTACAGTCCATGATACACTCCAGTACATACACACACTCCATACCACTGCCGTGTTACAGTGGCAGGCCCTGATGAGGGAGGTGAGAGCCCTGAGTGGCGAGGCCGCCTTTGCGTCCGGACGGGACCGACTGCGACTGGAGTGAGTGGAAAATCCCACCAGCGCGCACTACCACCCCGACCGACGTTGGAATAAGGCAAGGGATCCTTGATCCTTGCTCAACCACGTTGTTGTTTGCCGACTGACCTCCCCTCCCTCGCTCCCTTCCCTTCCCTCCTCTCGTCTCCTGTCTGGTGTAAGTGAGTGAGCGAGAGAGTGAGTGACGGGCAGAGACAACGAGGAAGGAAAGTTAGAGCAGCGGCCATTGGAGGATGTACCGTATTACTGCTGCTGCCAATGCAATCCTCTGCCCTGCCATGGTCTTTGTTCTATTTTGCTCCTGCTGCTGCTGTGCTGTGCCTCCGAGATACATGATGACGCAGTGACTTGGGGACAATTGCCTCTCTCTCTCGCTGCGTGCACCTCACAGTGCATCTACCCCATGCCACGACGCTGGAGTTGCCCGTTACACCACTCACTCACTTTACTCAACAAATCTCGTTGGCGGCCAGCAGCTGCAACATGGCACTTGCCTGCCTCTCCCCTCCATTCCCAAACTTTCACCCCTCGTCGGCATTCCGGTAAGTAGGCAAGGCAAGGCAGGGCCAGCGTGTGAACCCCAAGCCGAACCAACGCCCAAACTCTGTAAAACCGTTGTCGAACGTTAAAAAAAATATGCCTAAGCGCTACTGTACATACAGCATTCTCAGATCAGATCACACGCGTCGATCTCGAACATCGGAGCCTGCTTGCTTGCTGCACAGGTGCACGGGGAGGGAGCTGCACCGCACCACTGCACAGCACAGCGCTGCACTACAAAGTATCGCATCGTCGTGTATCACGCGTATCTGACCTGACCTCACCTTAAAAAGCCCTGAGCTCAAAAAGACTACTGCATCGGAGAATTTAGTGGCAGGTCCATCCTCTTGTCTGGTGCGAGGCCGAGTCAGAGTTGATGGACGATGGATGGATGGATGGGCACCTGGACGGGTCCCGGAAGGGCTTGCTGAACCCTCCGCAGAAGGGAGAGGAGAGACCTGCGCCCAAGCCCACCGGCCGAGCGTGACTTTGCCCACAACTTGCCTGAACACGGTAACGACTCAGCACCATTACCACCACCTCCACTATTACCACATGGTTCGATGAATGAGTGCAAAGCTCGTACCGTACCCGCGTACGGCGTGAGGGAAGGTTGCATCGCGGCTGAGGAAAGCATGGAAGCGTGGAAGCTTCTTGACAGGACGACGCGCCGCGTGGAGTCCGAGCAGCGCAGACCGACTCAATCGGGTGGGTGATGCGATGGGAGATGAGAGACGAGAGCATGGCGCGCAACCAGTGCCAGATGAGTTCCAGTCCGCAGTGTCCGCAGGAGAAACGGTATGGTCCGATGTGCAGTACCGTTCAGTCACGGCAAACCAGAGTCCCATCCCCATCCCCATCCCCATCCCTATCCTACCCATCCATCCATCTGCCCATCTCCTCCTGTGCTCCTCTCCTCCCTCCCTCCCTCCCAGCACCAGCGTGCGTGACCAGGATGGACAGTTCTGGGAGCGAGGGCCAGCTGGGAACTCCAGGATTGCCCTGGTCTAGCGGATCCGGCAACCAATTGACTGGACCATCCGGGATGAACGCTTCCCTGCCGTTTCATGGCCTTCTCGCCCGGGGGATGGAAAGATGATGGGTGAAGGGTGCTGGCGTGGTTGGTGGTTGGGTGGTGTTGGATGGTATGGTGGGTGGAGGAGGGGAGGGGAGGGGAGGGGGGCCAGGAAGAAGCTGCGGAGCATCTCTCCCCTCCCTCCTGCTGTTGCCCCAGCTAGCCGAAAATGCGATGTGCGAATGCTCATGTGATCCGTGCAGGGACCGTTGCAACGGTAAGTGTTAGCTCAGGGGCTCGAGGGACGCTGGCAGGGGCCTCCCCGTCACGAGCGATGGGTTTCGGCTCGCTCATCTCGAACAACACGAGCGGAGGGAGAGCGGCGGGGAGCATCACAATCTTACTCTTGCTATTATCGTACCGATCAGCCAGCCAGGCACGCACGCACACACACACACACACACACACACAAGGGAGAGGGAGGGAGGGAAAGGGAAGGGAAGGGAGCCAAGGCAAGGCAGGGCAGGGCAAGGAATCGATACGGGCCCTTCCGGCATACCCGATGCTACACTATCAAATGACCTCACGCCCTCCGAGATTTCTGTCTTTTTCTGTTCCCGGAGCGCCAGAGGCTGCTGCCAGCTCGAGAGGAGATGAGGGCACCGGCCTGCAGGCGGTAGGAATGTGAGCCGAGTCGACCTGTTCATTCCACAGCTGCCCTGCCCGAAGGCCGAGAAAACATGATGCATCCGCCCTCCCTCTGCTTTCCTGCTTTCCTGCCTTCCTGCACACTCTCCGCCGGACTCACGTTGCCCTCAGCCTCGTCGCCCCGGACCAGCATGGGACCGACGCATCCGTCACCGCAATCGCAATCTTATCCAGCTGCGAAACTTCGTACTCGGACGACCGAAGTCGAACGATGTTCCATCATCCAAGTTTCTCCTTCCCTGGGAGGGACGACGGCTCCACTGCGCACCCACTCTCCACCCACCGACCGTCTCTGCCTCCCTCCACGAACCGCGGCCGTTGGGGGATGCTGTGCTGGGCTAGCCTGGCAAATAGTTCCATCGGCCGTCCATCCAGACTGTACCGCGGAATCGGGATTCCTGAGCATGGATTATGGAACGAATGGAGACATTCCAGATGAAAGGGGGTGTTCGCGATGGGGCTGCGATGCAAATCACTTCCTGCTAGTGGGGAGGCCATGGCGTTTCAGGCCCTCGACCGAGGAGGCCAGCGGCCGGGGCCCTGGACCCTTTCGTGAATCGTGGTGCCCATCGTGAATCTTGATCACTGATCGTGGTGTTGGTGTTGTGTGGGACACAGGATGGAGTGTGGTGTGAGACTTGATGGCCGTCTGTCCACCTGCAGTTGCGGCGGTGGACACTTCCTCACCTACTGGCCTCCCACCCGCCGTCGCGCAACTCATCGAGTCGGAAGGGTTCAGCAGGTCGCATAGCAGGTGTGTCGGATGGAATGTTGCTTATTCGCTCCCTGGGAAGGGTCTGGGGGGGCGAGCAAGCAGAGGCGACGATCTTTTGTGATGGAAAACGGTGGTGAGCCCAAAAGGGGGATGCGCCGGTCCCTGATTGGAGGGGGGACGAGTGGGCGTCCAGGTTTCGGCGAATTTCCCCTTGATCTAGTGGCATTCGTGGATTCCGTGGTCTGGGACGTCCTGCACAGGCGTGACGCTCGCGGAAGTCTCTTCCAAGTGCCGCCGGGGAAGCGTGCCAGTGGAGACACTCGCTGCTCGGGCATCCCTGGACGCCGTGGAAGAAGGCTGATCCTAGTCCTGGCACGCCGGATTCCAGTGCCAGCCAGTGCCAGTGCCAGTCCCAGCCAGTCCCAGCCAGTCCTAATCCCAGCTCCAGCATCAGCCCCTTCACGCCCCCCGTCCTGGTCCTGGCTGAAGTTCCGTTAGTTCGCTACCAGCAGATCTGGCGCCCAGATCGAGACGGCAGACTGATCTCGAAGAGGCAGTGCGAGGCCCGGCATGGAAGAAGGAAATTCCTTGGGATGAACGAGCGTCGAACATCGAACATCGAACATCGCGCATCGCACATCGAACATCGAACACCGAAGCGAGTCGTCATGCACCAGATGCGCTGAACTCTGAAACTATCCCGGTCGAACGCACCTCGTACGACATCGCATCTTCGCTCGCACACATACTGTACACGCACTTCCGCACGCACGCATGAGAACACTGGAGCCACTCCGTGAAACGAATATGGTGCTGTTGCGGAGAGGAGTTGCTGGTCCTGTTGCGTTGCTCGTCTTCCCCTCGCGTTGCTGAGGGAGCATGACCATCCATCCATACCACTCTTTACGATCCTTCTTGATCGCTCACCCATGGAACATAGAGCGTAGAGCATGTTACTCGCGCACTAGGTCCGGATCGCAAGGAGACGACGCGGCCCTGCCTCCGCCAATCGGAACTCCCAATTGCACTGGCTCGAGTGATTTTATTTCACAATCCCTTACCTTGCCTTACCTTGCCTTGCCTTCCTAAGTGTTTGGTGCCCAGCCAGCTACACTGCAACACGGCGTCGTAGTTTCTTTCCCCAGTTGAAGCTCCCCGCGACGCTCTTGAGGCGGGCAGGGGCAGCTTCTCCTCCCTTGACATCCCTTCACTTCACTTGACCGCTTCTTAACACGATCTGCTTGCTGCATCAACGCCACCATCGCAGCGCAAGACAATGCCTCTGGATCGCGGCCCCAACGTACACTCCTGCCTGCTTGTCTATAGAGAAGAGGACATGACGCTCCGCCAGCTCGATTTTTCTTTTCTTGCCGATCGTGTGGTGGCTTGAAGATCTGAGAGCAAGCACTATTTTCATCCTGTCCGGTTTCCCCTCCCCTCCCCTCCCTCCCTCGCGCGGCCAGCAAACCCGTCCACCCCCGCCACGAATCACCTACTGTCACGCCATGCCAATTCCCATAGGCAAACCAATTGGAGTCAGCCCGTGACATGTTTAGAGGCCAATCACACCTCGTAGGTGCCGTCACATAACTTACCTCTGGCACGTCGTGTGGTCACTCTGCCCTCTCATCCTCCTGTACCTCGGAGGTTTTTCCGGGCAGAGAGATTGTGCGTTGTGGCGTGTACCAGCCGAGTTGCCTCAAAGAGAGACCCAATGGAAGGCCACGATGGGAGCTCTCAAATGCGATTTCTGCTGGATCCAGATGTGCTGAGAAAGCCGATTGCCATCGGGGATTATCAGAGACAGCATATCCCCCACCCTGGAGGTTGCAGCCAGCCAGCCAGCCAGACATCCTCGCATTCTGCCGGCTGGCCGCTGATGCTGCGCTGATCTCGCTTTCAAAGCGGCAATCACATGCAGCTGCTGCACTCTGCCTTTACGGTCTCAGGGATCAGATCAAGAACCTGCTATCAACCCCGTTTGCAAGGACGTCGTCACTTTTATTTTTGCAAAGAATAAGACCGGCTGGAAGGCCACTGTTTATTCAATTTGTCCCGGAATCCTGGATGGGCTTGGCGATGATCTCGAGACACTTGTTTCTACGATACATTCAGTCCGCCCGGTGCCGGATCGTGTTCCTCGAATTCCAAAATTACTCGGTTGCCCCGGTTCAGGTCACGGATCCCGTGGCGCCTCTCCAGGCCGTGAGAAAAAGCAGTAGTTCCTCCTCATTCCCATCAGTTGGCTGGGGTCTCAGCCGAGTATCGGGGCCATCGGACTTGCACCGACGGGCGCTGGTTACTCAAAATGCTATCATGTTTAATGCTAGCTGAGCAAGTGTGACGCCAAATAAAACTGAGAGCAGGGTGCTTTTTTGTAGTGTTACATTATTTTTTTTGGAGCTGGACGGACCTATCAGGAAATGAGATGCACACTTTCTGCAGCCTTGCATATGTGCTGCACGACTTCTTTTTTTCCAAAAACACTTGAAGCCTGCCTCGGCAATCACCGTGCTTCAAGATTAAATATCAAGTATATTTCCTAATGCGGCCTTTCTTCTCATTTCAGGAAAAGCAGCGTCCGCCACCTCTGCAGCTGCGGTACTCCATTCAGCCAGAGTCATCCGACTGCGAGCGCATACAGTACATGCATGCCCTCATGTGCAAGCAGACCTAATCCCACCGCTATGTAAGGCAACGTTCCTTATGTTTCACACGAGGCGGGCGAGTGAGAGCACAACCACCCCACCTACCCAATGCGGCAGGTTTAACAGATCGAGGGGGATTGCACAAACCGTTGACCTACACGTTGTGCGACGTTAGGCATCACAATCGCCAGCTTGTTTTTCATGCTGCGGTTCGGATAGTCTGCGCTTAGGTTCGGCCATCTTGGGTTTCTCGCTGCCGTGTTGCAATTGTTGTCAATTTCCAGCGACGACGCCGCAATGGATACTTGTCAAATCGGGCTGGGCCTGGAAGTACAGCGAGATGAGACAGGCCAGAAAAGAAAGGGCACCACCACCATCATCACCACCACCCAGCTGTTTCTGTTCTTTTCTTTTTCCTACCCTGACCCGGGTGTAGGGATACGCTGCTGCACCCAGGTCGTCAGCGCCGCAGCGGAAGCAGCCAACCTTGTCCTCCCGTGATGGTGTTACCATGTTTCTTTGTCCCCATCCATCTTCCGAACTTCAGGCGAGGACGTTGTTATGCTGGCGTCACACCGAGTGCAACACTGCGCTGCTGACAATCCCGTCCTGGCCGGGTACGGCACGATGAAGTGGCGGAGTGCATCGACAGCCTCACAAATGGGCCTTGCAATCGAGATCCGGAACAGCTTCCTGCCTTCCCCTCGGCCCCAGGTAGGGAGGCGAGATGCCTTACCGCGAACAACGTTGCGAGCGAGAGAAAAAAAGATTTACCCCCAACCCCCACCAACCCTCGTGACACCACAGAGGTGAGCAATACCTAGACCTACAGCATACCTGCATGGTTCTGCACGTCCAAGATCTTCTCATCTCGTGTTACCAGACGTGTCACTCGAGCTGGACCTACGTGTTCCCAGCAGCAATTGACCATTTCGTCTCCGTGCTTCTGTGTGAAACCTCCACCATCCAAGCCGAGCTGTGGAAAGCTAACATCAGATGACTTGGGACGGAGTACTCAGAAGGGTATTAAGCGCCTTAGTCACTGCAGAAGGAGCCCGATCACCCTGCATTGCATTGCATTTTGCACTTGCACCGTCCAACGTTTGGTCCAGCCGCGAGATGTCTTGCGGTCAATCAATGCCCGGGCCAGACATCGGATTCAAGCAGCCACTCCCGTTCAGCTGTGCTCTCCCCCCGTTGCTCCTCGAGATTATCCAGAATGGGCCCTATGACTGATTCTGGTTGTCGGCAGACCAACTGCATCTTGGGAGAAGTCGGTGAGCGCGAGAGTGCGAGAGAGCGGTGTTGGTCATATTGGTCATACGGCTCGGCGCTCAGACGCTGCTTTCCCTTGAATGCAGAGTCCAGCCCGGATACCTTCCGAGATTCCCATGTGGCTTGGCCCACAGAACCCTGAGCCCCAATGACAAAAGTGGCGGAGGAGAGCAAAACTTTCTGGTACCTGAGCTTGGCATGCGATATCACATGATTGGATTCACGTGATGGACTTCGGATGAATGATTTCCCTTGCCGTGCAGACCCCTCTCCGAGCTGCGAACACCGCAGCGGGGTGGCGGGGCAATCACAACTCAAAATCACTCATCGATCGACTTGTGCGTCAACTTTTTCGCGTGAATCTGCAACGAGGATACCTTTCGATAGCTTACTGAGCCAGACCAGCAATCCGACTCCCCCGAACCGCTTTATAAATCGCAGATATGGCAGGCAAGAAAGCTGCAGGTGAAAACACGAAGAAGCTGGGCGGGAAGGCCAAGAAAGATGAAGCTGCTGCCATGAAAGCGGCGGAAGAGAATGCGAAGAAGCAAGAGGCAGAGGAGAAGGACTGGTCTAAGGGAGCAAAGAGTAATGCGAAGAAGTAAGTCGTTCCTTTTGTGTTTTTGGATTCGAGCTACTACCCCGCATTCCAACCTTCGACACGCCACGTTCTAACCAAAACTCCCAGAGATGCCGAAGTAGCGAAGAAAGCAGAAACTGCGCGAAAGGCTGCTGAAAAGAAGGCGCTGCTTGAAGAAGAAGAGAAAGATGCTCGGGCAGCCCCCAAGAATTCGAAGACGGCGCCCAAGAAGACCAAGGGTCTCGACCTGTCACAACTCGATGACGAGGGATCATCGGCTCCAGGTGCGCTCAACGCGACTGGTATCGACAACGCTCTCGACGCTCTGTCCCTGACCGCCGATTCTGCGGCGAAGATTGACAAGCACCCCGAGCGCAGATTCAAGGCTGCCTTTGCGGCGTACGAGGCGCGGAGACTTGACGAGATGGACGCTGATGGCAGCGGGCAGGGACTCAGGCAGAACCAGAAGCGCGAGAAGATCCGAAAGGAGTTTGAGAAGAGCGAAGAGAATCCCTTCAACCAGGTCTCGGCTGCGTATGACGCGAGCAAGGAAGAGATTAGGGAGTTGAGAGAGGCCGAGAAGCGCAAGATTGAGCAGAGACTGGGGAACTAGAGTGAGGTGTTTTGAGTGCTTGTATCACTTGGGTCGGTGGTCGCGTTTGGCTGAATGAGAAACACGATGGACATGTTTTACGAACAGGATGGTGGCTAGGAAACTGCCTTTTGGAAGTGTCGGTTAGCACGAGGATGAATAAATGACAGAAGCTCGCTGAGTTATTGTACTTAGATTCTTGGAATGGAGATCTGACGCGTCTAACGTCGCGTCATTATTCTGCCGAATGGACCCCAAACGTGTTGACATTTCAAACTCCAAGTACACCACTACACAACCCCACGGCAAATCGCAGATCAGATCATCACATCTTAATCTCCGAAGAGTGAAAGTACCTTACCTTACCTTGCCGTAAGGTATCCTTGGTGTATGCATGCAGCTGATCCCCGGATCCATCCTGTAACCGGCAGAATCGTCCCACCGCCTCCCTCGACTTGATCCAGCAATATTCTCGAAGTTCACGACTCGACGTCAGAGATGGTGCTCCAGAAGCTATCCAGCCTGCCCGCTGTGCGGAAGCAGCACTTGCTGGTCGAGTTGTGCGTCCCATCTCCTTGTAGCTCGATCACGAAGCGCGCTGACCGTCTGCCACAGTTCGAGTCTCAAGCACGCATGCCCGCAGGGCGTCTTCATGTCCCTCACTCCAGGTGATCCTACGCTCTGGTCTGGGGTTGTGTTTGTACGAAAAGGTACGCCCCCTACTCCGTCTCTGCACTTGGTTATACCTAGCTAATGCTGCTGCTCGAATCCAGGACCCTACTCTCCCTCCATCCTGCGCTTCCAGATCTCCTTCCCACCATCATACCCAGCGCTGCCGCCGCTCGTCACCTTCTCCACAGACGTCTTCCACCCGCTCATCACCCCGCTGACGACGTACATGTACACAACGGACAGCAACACCTCCGGCACCGTCTCAGCGACCGACGACGAGCGCCTGCCCCCGGTGGATTCAGCCTGCGACACGGTTTCCCAGGCTGGTTTGGGCGCGCCAGTCGCAGATCGGCAGAGCGCGAACGCCAGCGGTCTGGCATCCTGCAGACGCCGCCGCGGGGGAGTGGCGTGAGCAGTCCCGGGTCTGGGAGCTTGAGCCCGACGCCTGTGAGAGGGACGAACGAGACGGGCACGACGATCGGGAGCGGCAGCGGCAGCGACCTGGTGAGCACGTACGAGGTGCTGAGGTACATCCGCTCTGCGTTTGACGACGACGACGTCCTGGACAGCGTGCCCTTGGAAGCGGCGGGCAATCCGGGCGCCTGGCACGCATGGCGCACTCACCGCGTCAAGATCGGCAAGCTCAACTCCCCTACGCACGCTGTGCACTCGCCCACGCGAGCGTCTGATAGCTCAGATGGCTGTCCAGCTGATTGTGCGAGTAAGAGCCCCCCGCTGCCGGAGGCGAAGCAGCGCGTTGCGTCGGGTGGGTCGAGTGCGCCCATGACGGCTAGGAGACCAGGCGAGTGGAATTGGGACGGCGTGTGGGAGGTCAGGGTCAAGCGTGGGATTGAGGCGAGCATGGGGGAGGCGGCGCTGTTTGGCAAGGATGCCGGGGATGATCTGATTCGGTTCTTGAATATGGAGGATGCGGATGTCGAGGGCATTCGCGAGAGTATGTTGAGGAGTCTGGATGGTGCGGATGATGTGCGGAGAGGGGTTTGAAGGGGCACGGAGGAGTTCATAGGGAGGGACAGGAGACGTGATGGCTTAATAGCTGGATTGAGTTGATATTGAGATTTAATTTGTTGACTGGTGGGTTATGACTGTCATTGTCACTCTCAGCCTCAAGCTCATATAAACTCTTTCTGACTAGGAGTGCAGATACCCTGAGTAGAACCAAGATAATCAGGTTTCCATGCTGAAATCCTGTATCAAAATACTTACAACCTGTTTGATACTGACTCTATTAAAGGCGGAAAGGGGGTGAACAGTCAGTGAAAGTGAATATCAAGTTATAAGTAGATACCCACATTGCTCTGACAATTTTAGATCATATTTAACCGTAGCAATATCCGCTGTAAGTATTGGGATCTAATAATAAGTCTCTTACCAAATATTTACACAAATGTATCTTTCAAGCAAGTGCTTTTCAACGCTCTTTCCAAATTCTCTGAACCATCCCCTCTATATCCTTCTGTTCACCTTTCTCCTCGTCCTATCTCTAACACGATACTTTTATTCTAGCATGTCAACATTGATCGAATTTTGGCTATGAATAACAGTAATTCTGCAATCGGCGCACTTATTCTCGTACCGATTGCCATCGCGCTCGGCGCCGCATTTTTGGCTCTGAAAACCGCAGGATTATTCGAATACATCTACCACTCTCTCAAGCCATATTGGAATAGACTCAGACACTGGCTGACCTGGAACGAAACAACTCGCGTCCGCAGGATCAGGAAATCGAACCTCCGCTCCATTCGAACGTACGGCGACTCGTGGTTGGACCTAGAGAGCGTTGCCAGCAACCAGGAACCGTACAGCCGCTTCATCGGGCAGTCACCGCGAAAGTCGTCCAGAGACCAGTCATCCACCAGCGTCTGGGATAAAGACGACGTCTTTGGCCCAGATCCGCCTCAGATATGGCACCCCAGCCGGTCGGCGCGGCTCACGTGGAGCTTCACGAATCCGAGATCACCAAGCCGCAGCCGCTTCGAATTATCAAGCGTAGTCAGACGATCTCCGGCATCCCGATATCGCGGGATGGATGTGGAGAGCGAGGCGCTTCTGGATCCTCCTGCGAAAGCAAAGGTAGCCCCCCGTTCTGGGCGGATAGGCCGCTGACTGTACGCAAGAAACGGCAGGGGAGGGGGAGTATCATGGGCTTGAGGTCGGAAAACAGTACATCAGATTGCGGCAATAGGAGTAACACACTTGTTGATCTGGTCAAAGATTATCATAGTATGTTTCAATTTCTGTTCTGGGGGTATTTTGTCTAACAGCATAGCGCTGAGTGAAATTATCGACGACCAAGAAGTCACGCCAAAGGCGAAAGCTCCAAGAGCATCGCGAACCATCAGTGCCGGCGATTTTCTCAAACAAGAGTTGTACAGATCGGCAACGGACCTTGAAGCTGATAGATACTCTGTTCGCGGCCAGCGTCATCCGAAGATGTATGATCAGATTCAGAACTTTCGTATTCCTCCAAGTCCTACCCGACCAGCACCACCAGTGCCTGAAAGGCGGCATTCTAAATCCAAAAACTTTTTCCTTCGAGCTATTGGTATGCGGAACAGCGAAGAGTCCCAAAGCTTGTACGACGAGCAGGATCTACCGCTTCCAGACGAACACTCATTCGTAATACGTCTCGAGAAAAGAGAGTTGAAGATGATCCATTATGCGGTAGTTTCAGTACTTCAAAAATTTATATCCCTACCCAGGAGAGTTATGATATTGCAGATGTCGGTATCAATTCGAGAATATATTCTCAAAATACATCTTCCACCCCATCGCCAGGAAGTTCGCCTTCTTCAGCGGGAATCCCTGGGGCTTTTGTACTTTGCCCTCAAATTACAGTGACGCCTGAAGCTGCAAGTGTAGAAAGTGGTGCTTGTGCGTTGTGGGTTGCGGTTCTGATCACTGGTGCTTTACAAAGAGCAGATGCTTACAAGGCCGATGGGACATTTGCACGGTCATACAATGATCAGCTGTTAGGTTTGTCGTCTCGTTTGCATTAAACTGCAGACACTGACTGAAATTTAGATTATTCTAGCTATGGTCGGTTGCACAACATGCGTATTGAGCTTCTGCCAGGACCTGGATGTCGATTAACAGATTTAGTGGGAGACCTTCACACTGTCACCGCAATGAAAGTTGGCGGAACTCGTTTGATCATTGCAAAAATAGTTCTAAGCAAATCCGAACAAGCACCACAGCCGAAGGACACAGTTTCTGACAATTTGATGGCTGAGCTGGAGAACGATCTCGGCCATACACTTACCCCATTCCTCAGTGTTAGACTCACCTATCGGCATTCTGGATTTCCTCAGCTGAAAGGAGCGCCGTTAGTATTGCAAGGGTTGAACTGTCATTTTACAAACCTGCAGACTCAAGCTACCGCGGTTATCAAAAGACACAATCCTCAATCAGCCTGGTCTCCACGAACTTCTCAGACAATGGACCTTCCTCTTGTAGTAAATCCGGTAATCGATCTAATCGAAACCCATCTTCCTCCAGACCAAGCTCGTGAAGCTTTGAGGCGACTGGCTACCGAACGAGCCCCTATTCCTTTGGCGAAAAGATTTCAGCATCTCGGAGGTTCGAGTGAGGAGACGATTAAGCCCTGCACAGTCGCTGGTAAAACCATACCTGCTATCTCTACCTCGCCAATTCAAGCTACCTCCAGAACGTCCGACTTTGTAAACCATATCAAGATGACTTCATCACCTCTTGCAGCAATCGCATTGGCCCACACAGCTCGGGCGGCGGAAGAGATCGACCCAGCACGCAAAATTTGGACTGAGATGCGCCGGAACTCTCGTCTTGGCCGAAGTCGACATCTCAGAACTAGTATCAGTGCTGATCACTACTACAGTTTTGAAGACGACTGCAGTCCAAGTCGGATTAGTTCGGGCCAAGTCTCGGTCTCGTCGGTAGACAGCGATAGTCCCCCGTCCGGGTTTGCACAAGAGAGAACAAGAATCATGGAGACTGCATTGAGGAATAAGAGAAGCGTAGGGGCGGATACGTTGAGGAGTATTGCACCGAGTATAATGCCAGGCGGGGAGAAGAAGGGTATTAATGGTTTGGGATTGGGTGTTGGGAGGAGTTGGGGATGGGGGAATTCTTGGTGGTAGGGAAGGGATGTTTTCGTTAGAATTGAGGAGGTGATCCTGAAGTAGTATAATAGGAGGGATGGACATTGGTCTTTTTGGTAGAGTTATTGGACGCAATTAGGATTAGAAACAATCATTAGTTTCTGTTGAACAAGTCCATCCCTTTTTGCTCATATTCTGTCTTCGCTTACCAATGTCATCTTCAATTCACTCACTCACTCTCCACGCAATGAATCTCCTCAATTAAGCTACCCGTTAACTAAGCAATCTCCTGAAGCGATCCAACTCCTAGACAAATCAAACCACCTCCCCACCAACCCTCTCAACCTTAAGCTTCGCAACATCCACACTCTCCGGGAAACAGCGCATATTAAGTCTATACCCTACATTGGTGGGCGAGTCATCCCCCTTATCCTGGGCGTAAACACAAACGCCGCAGGTGGAGCAGAAGGTTTGCGTCTCGCTGCTGCTGTTGCTGCTGCTGTGGTGTGGGGCGTAGCTGGTAGAGTTTTCGTTTTGGATGGAGATGGAGGAGCGGGGGATTTCGGGCGTTAGGAGGAGGGGGGCGGCCTGTTTTTGGGGGGAGGGCGTGTTAGTGTTTGTTTTTTGGGTTTGGGTTTGGGTTTGGGTTTGGGTTTGGGTTTGGATTTTGTGCGGGATCGGGATCGGATCGGGTTGTAAAGGGTAGGTGAAAGTGTTGGTAGGAGATCGAGGTAGAGATTGAGATTGAGAGAAAAGGTAGACTTACACGCACGCAGCTCTTACAGGTACATTCTGTAACCTCCAACTCCTCGACTGGAAGCTCAGATGAGAAAGAGATGGTGATTTCTTGGCAGTGGCAGCTTCCGGTGTGGGTGTAGGCGGGCTTGGAAGGGATTGGGGTGTAGGTTGGTGGGAGGGCTAGGCCGTCGAATCTGTCGTGGGGTTGGGTTAGTCAAGGGTAAGGTAGATGTAGCATTATGGTTGAATAGCAATGTGAATGGAGATGAATGGGGAAGAGAAAGGGAGAAAGATAGTGACAATATGAGGAAACTGAGATTTAGGGAAGCGTACGTTTGACCAATTGGGACGGAGAGGATATCGATGTCGTTAAGAGTTCGCACCTGGGATTTGGTTAGTGTTATGGTTTGAGGATTAAACCGGGAGAAGACGAACGTTCAATCCCATATTCATTCCAGGCTGGGCATTATGTCGCATTCCGTATACGCCAGTTCCACAGACCGAGCAAAACTGCCACACATATCAGCTATCCCTCTACACTCATCACATCGTCCAATCCGTCACACGTCTGGATTCAAACATACCTTATGTGCCATCCCCTTCCCACCAAACTCGTAATCCTTCATCAATCCCTTGTCTTCTACAATTTTGAAGCAGTCTGCACCCGGAAAGACCCATTTGTAGGCTTTGCGGGCGCAGATGCTGCAATTGCATTCGAATACTGAGGTTAAAACGGGTAGGTCGACCGTGTAGGTGAATCCGGAGCAGGCGCAGGAGCCGGTGTAGGTCTTCAGGATGGGATCTGGGGTTGCGGATGCCATTGTTGCTTGATGGAGAGGGTGGATGGTTGTTTGTGATGGGAGGGAAGATGAGAAGCAAAGATAGATCGATGAAAAAGGGAAGATTTGTGGTAATTCGGAGATAGAAAATTTGAAATATGTAAGAGATGGCCAATTGAGAACGACGAGAGGGAAGGTCCTCCTTATAACTGGACAATTGGCATCCCTCTCAAATCCTGGGCATCACCAATCCCAAGCCACCATCCCCACGGATTTCACTTGCCCCGCTCAATGGCTTTGCAGCGCAGCGCAAGATAACGCGTTGCGGGGTAACCACCAACCACTAACCACCACCTCCTCATGGATCGTGTTTCGCCGGCAACAAGCTCAATCGAGATGGAAGAGAGCGGTGACGGCTGGAAAAGCAATTTCCCGCTTGGGATCTGAGCTGAAAAAAAAGGGCAACAAAAGAAATGACTCACGGTGTATTGGTGGCGTCCAGGTTTGTGCTGCAAGAGCGAGAAAGACACGTCGTTATTGACGGGATGCGTGAGAGCCAAAGCGCGGTGTCATGTGTTTGCGCGTGCATGCCCGCCCGCCCGCCAATTGAGCCGAGATCCCTGCATCCTGGAACCATGGACGGCCGTTTCGTTCGTTTTCCTACTGCTGTGGAACACGGCTTCTCCCCTCTTTTCAAAGTTCAGGCCTCGACTGGACCGATTATGTTCCAAGAGAGTTGCAGTGCAACCGAGGCGACGAGGGCCTGCGAACGCCACTTGTTGAGGTCGCTTTGGAAGGACATCTCGATTTGGCGCATGTGTGAATGCAACTGCATAACTTTAATTTCGGGTCCAGAAATGGATGATGGGAAGTCAGCCGTCAAATTTTCTCGTATGCTAGCGATAGATATGATCTTTGATTATGGTTAAAGTAACGAGATCGTGAGAAGAACCTTCCTAGATATAGTGTCCTGCCAAAGATCCCTATTCCTTGAACTGGGTACAGAAATCTGGACCGGAAGTTGCTATTCAAGATCACACATTCGCCAATCAGAAACCCCTTCATGAGACTCTTTCCGTGACGCTGCTCCTGCTGCTGAAGTTGACATAGCGACTGACACTCCTGGGTTTAGTGCTTAAGGTGTTACGGCTGCTCACCTGCAAGTATTCAGTGAGTTGTTATGTTGAGTGAGGGTCACGTGTCAATAGTGCGAGAGCAGTGTAACGAAGCAAAGAGTAGGGACTACTGATAAGTTGAATTGAGCACGAAGCATGCAAATTCTAGCGAATCAGCGTGAAGGACTGAGAACTAATATCTGCCCTAGTTTGCTTCAACTCTTTACCTATTTTCACATCCCCTATAGTGGATCTCGCTTGTCCTTAGTATATTATTTTCAAACTTAAATTGACAGGCAGGGATAAAACACATCATGCGGGCAATGCACCTAGAATATTTGATTCTAGAAAGATATGGGATTGCAGTACTTATACCGTACAACAGTAGATGACATGAGACATTGATATTATTTTGAAAATAATAAAATCTCAAGAACTACAGCACGTCTGTAGTCTGCCCTCATAACTTATAGATACGACCCAGTAGCTCTAGTCCCCCCCAGATCGGGCTTTTATCAAGTCAAGCAGTCAGGACTCATGTCTTAATGGTTGGTTGTTAACGGCGTGGCATGAGCAGATACAAGACCGTCAAAACTACTATATTTCTAGGCTATTAAAATCAGCTATAACTCTGTAGTACTAGATATTATGATATTTTTCAGAGACGTGAAGGGTTGACATGAAGTGGACTCCAAGGAAATATACCATCATTCAATTACTCAATCAGATGCCGGCTGCAATGCGACGTGAATATAAAGGCTACAATTTCGGCGAAATCCTTTCATAACGATAACTTCTCTCCTACCGCAAACCTTATGCTCGCCCCGGCGGTTTGAAAGTAGCCCGGTATACCAAAAATAATAGGCTAGAGCAAACTAGAGTTAGAAAAAATGACCTCGTCCATTGACGAGCAGCCAAGCGGAGGACGGTGCGTGTTTGAAATGGCAAGGTTAGATGCTTGAATGATTGAGCCGCATTGTCGACTCGTGAATCAAGCCGTGCGGCTTTGTCTTGATCGAAAAGGACCCCGAAAAGCTTTTTCAATGGCATGTCATGGCACTGGCTAGCCGCCGCCTCGGCATATTCTTGTCGCTGGCCACCATGTCGAGATTTCAATGATCCCTGGTCTCGGAGCTGCAGAATTCCAACTTCGATGTTGAGGTCAGCTCCATGATCAATCATGAGCTCAATTGCATCACACCAAGAGTCCTCAATTCGAGAAAAGGAACGCGCCGAGACCGTTTTTTCATGCCTCACCGTCCCGTTAGGGTTAGAGGAGGAGGTTAGGAAATAGCTCCACACCGTGTGACCAAGCCATTTGATATGTTGATTAGGGTCTGCTCCAAGTTCTAGCAGCAATTGTACCATCGGAACATCGATTACGCACCCAGAGATTTCAATGCGAGGTCTGAGGGCTGAATCGAGGAGCGGACGGCCCTCTCTCTGCAATAATGGAGCTTGATTCCAGGCTAGCTTCTTCCTCACATACCCTCGAAGTCCAGCCTCGACAGCTAGTGCAAGAAACGACCCACGATTTGTCGTGGAACCTTCATTCACCGTGCTCCAATGCTGAGCAGAACTAAAGTCAAAGTTCTTGCATCTCTCACTGATAGTTCGTTCCAAGTTTTCAACCAGAGCCGTAACAAACTCGTCATCTGTTTGCTGTAGCTTCTTCGCATAGTAAAATATTTCAAAGAGGCGAGCACTGACTGTAGATGAAAAGTCTCCAAGATTTGGCCATAAGTGCATGAATGCTGTGATAATTTGGCACAGCGATGCCGTTGGATTAAATGATTCACCAGCGTTGTGTAATAACTCAGTTTGATAGCTGTCACGTAGAAAGTCTCTCACAGATCTGTGGAGGAAGTCTACCTGAACCTCTGCATCACGAGATCTGGAATTGCTTTGGACTTCGAGGAGTCCTCTGCTGCGACTGTTCAACAATTTTTCCCACTGAGTCTCGGTCTTTCTGGCATCCGATACTGAGAGTGGCGGCGTTTTCAATTTGAGGGCGTAACGAGGATCCCCGCCTTCAGTCCTCAAGTACTTCAAACAAAGTAAGGGAATGGGATTTTGGGCTTCCATAGCCAACAAGAAGATTCTGGCGCTTTCTTGGCGATGGAACCTGTCAATTCGACCCAGAATATTGGCAAAATATTGTTCCAACTCGCTGGGAAAGCTATCCAACCTACGCTGCAAGAGCGGATATTCTTCTTCACCCTTCAAGTCTCTCAATATATCCCGAACTACAAGATAAACCCATAACCAGACGCCTTGGGCCTTTTCTGCAATCTGTGGAACTAGTCTTTGGCAGCGAGGATCTTCTCTCGCTACCTTGGAAAAGGTTTTATTCTCCACGAGCAAGGAATGCACGTACTGCCGCATGTCGTCCTTCGTAAGGTCTTCGAGAGTTAGCTTCCATTTCGATTTGTCGAATACGTCAAGAAAGACATTCTCAGGACGGCTTGAAACACAAATTTTGACGCTGGGAGAAGAGGCTAAACCTTGCAGGAGATCAACAATCTCCTCATCATCACCTTCGTACTCATCAAGGCCATCGACAAAGAAGCAGAACCTCGCAGTGAGTGATTTTTGCTTCTGAATGTTACTCAGCGCATCAAAAAGTTCTTTCCGCGTCCATGGCTGCCCGTAACGTTTAGATGGACAAACATCAAGAATGAGATTTGGGCAACCACGGAGGACTTGATACAGTAAGCTCTGCAGAAGCCCCGTCTGAGATTTTTGCATTCGAAAGCCAGCATTCCAGAAGAAGAAACTTGCGGTGAACAGCTTTTCTGAACCCGCCCATGATTGAAGCGCGCTGAGAGTTTGTCTATGAGTGGAAATATATTTCATGAGCGTTGATTTGCCGCTCCCAGCCTGCTGAGATTAGTCTCTCTCAATAAAACTTGGATGTCCACAATATGAAAGGCTTCTAAGTCTGCTGTAGTTGGTGTGCAGGTAAGAAATATTTGCAGTGCACCCACTGCTGCTTGTGAGTTAATATCCATATCTGGATAAACTGTTTCCTTATTTATGGGACAGAGCTGAGAAGAGGGATTGACTGGCGCATTGGCGCAATGAAAAATCCTTACCTTGCCTCTCACCCAATAAATGCCCCTCTCAGACTCCAACCACTTCACGAATTTGGTGTCATTTCTCTTAAACAACCAATCCAGAGTGGTTTTGTGCGCTTCTTTGATGCTCTCCTCCCTCTGTTCCATCTCTTCAAAAATAAGACTCCCAAGTATTTTCTGCTGCTCGTCGACCTTTCTGCATTCACTAATGAAGGCTAGCAGGAGCGCGCCAACACTTTTCTGGGCATAATGTTCTGCTACAGCTAACTCGCGGTGTTCCCCTAACGTCTTCAGAACTTCGTCTCTGAGCTCTTGTAATCTCGAGGTGGTATCCACTTTTAATCGGTGATTCGTGCTAGTAAGATTGTTGATCGCGGAAGTAATAGCTGATTGATTGTTTCTGCGTAGATAGTTCAGTTTCCATACAGGTTTTTAGGTCAGTGCCACGTACTTCTGAAGCATTCTCGAAGTTCTGTCTCTCAGCCTGGCGTCGATATCCGCTAGCCTCCGTTGCATATCTTGGATATCTTTCTTCTTTGCCGCACTTCGGATTGTCTGTCGCACCGTCTGCAGTCCTCGAAAGCGCACATTGCTGGGAACTTCCAAGTCCTTCAGGATCTCTAGAAGTTTATCTGCGATTGGTTTGCATTCTGCTGCCAGTTTCTGAAAGCCTTTCTCATCAGCAGAGCTATAAGGATTGGACTGGCCCCGTTGGTATTCATCGGCCAGGTTCTTGATGTCTTCTATTATGACCTTGAGAGTCTGATGTTCGTCTCGCGCGCCTTCTAATGAGTTATATATTTCCTTTCCTCCAGAGATGAGTTGCCGCACGTAATCCATAAACTGTGCAATGTTCGCTGCAATACTCAGGGCTGCGAAGGCTTCGGCCATTTTTTACTTTTTGTTGTTCAGCAACAATGGAGGCAAGCTGAAAATGAAGGTGCCGATTGAGCAAGGCTGAACTTTCGGGGGGCTGTGCCATCGCAGGACCGTACCTACCTCGAACCCAAAAGGAACAGGCCGTTTGCGTTTTGAGCCCACACAGAATATTAATGCACTATAGTAGGACCTCTTCTCCAGGTCTCAATAACCAAACTTAAGGTCTAAATTGTGCTTCTGGAGCATCCACCCATGCAAGTTCTCGTTCTTTCCCGAACCTCGTTGCATATCCATTCCATCACCCCACCCCCCACCCCCGCCTCCGCTCAACAGTTCACTCCTGCACTGTTCAGCCTCGAGAGGGTGGCGGTATCCCAATGACACTGGTTTGGGTGGTGTCTATTTAGCCGACCTCCTGCAAGAGCCTCTGGCTCAGAGAAAAAAAAATAACATATCAACGAAATACTTCAGAAGAAATGTAAAATCTATGTTTAATAGGAAATTTAAATTAAATCTGCTATTTTACCTGAAGTGTATGTAGCTCTAAGAATTGAATAGAAGTTGCTAAGCTATTAAAAGGAGGTGGGAGAGCGCCCTATAATTTCACATATTTTGGCCCTTCAGTGGTGATCGACACCAGCAACGCTCAAGGGCAGCTAAATAAAAACGGTGCACCCTCAAATAAAACGTGGGGCTGACGAGTAGCGAGCAAAGCCCGGCATGTTCAACTTACCTATCTATCTATGTACGGTAGGTTGCAAAAGAATGATGGCCCCACAAAACTTCATCAGTCATCCATCAATCAAGCTGTTCAAAAAAACCAAAAATTGCCAAAAATATAAGATGTTCTAATTGAGGTGTTCCTCAATTCGCAGAATGCGGCTTCTGTGGATCGAACACAGTGCCTCCAGATTTCAAATTCTGAAGTTGACTTCAGTCTGGCGCTCTCCCAAGTGAGCTAAAGCCGCTTGGTTGTGTTGATTGATGACTAATCTCTGTGGTAAATAATTATATATACCTTACACTGGATCTTGTCTTCTTGGCCCCCACTCTGGCACGCCAGCAGCCCATCCCCCCACCAATTTTGGCTTCCAGATCTGATCGTACCTACTCTTCTCATTGATAGTTTTATATTGCATAATTTGCTGGAAAATTGAGCCAATTGAACTGTAATTGATGGCTACGACAACGGCTGTGGAACAATGAAGCATGCACCGTATGTCACATGAACGCAGGTTGGAGATGGTCACGTGGCAACACCCGGTTGCTGATTCGGGTGGATGGTGGTGAGCGCCGGCGTGCCGTTCGGAGAGGTGATTGAAGAATTACTATAAGTGCGAATTGAGATTTGACTGTTTCAGTCTAAATTGAGACACAAACAGCACGATTTTATTACTATCCCATCCTCTCACAGCCTCTCGAAGTCAGCTGATGGTCGACTCCCAACATCAGATACCCGCCTGTCGTCTCCAACCTCACCCACAGGCTCAATAAGCCGTGCACCCTCATCACTGAGCCTTCCAGCCATAAGGTTCATTTCTATACCCTCTCCGGCTCCCTTGAGACGTGGCAAGCCCCAGCTGGGTTGCTTTTTGACAGGATCAGGATGTCCTGTCGGCCCAGGCACAATAGGGTTATGTTCCACTGGCGGATGGCCGCCATCAGCAGTATCATCTGGCTCAACAAACATATTTTCCACTGCCTCGGTGAATCTTCTCCTGATGAAAATCTGATACCACCACCCGATATAACAATTGAACGCCATGAAAAGGGTAGCGAAAACACCCATCCAGATCCAGTACCTGCTCGCTTGTCGCGCGGGCTCCGTATCGTTGGCAACTTGAATCAGGGGGTTCTTCTTGGCGATGTTGACCCAGTTTTCCACCCCTGCGTAGCAAACACAGTTCTTGTACACGCCGCTTATTTGCATCACGGTTCCTCCTATGGCGGACATGAGGCAGGCGAACCAGAAGGGTGTGGAGAGTACCATGAATCGTGTTCCTCGCATCCACCTCCATTGCGGCCTTGCGGCCCTGACGGTTGCCAGAACGGTAATAAAAAACTATGAAAATGGGTTAGCTTTCTTTTCCAATCTGCGAGTTTAGTGAGAAGATTGTAATTGTTGTTGAGTGATCTAAGTTCGGCACAAGAAAATTGACTAAGTGTAGAGAAGTGAAGTCTTCTGCTTACCTGGCAACCACCATAGATGACGAAGCTCAGTGATCGACAGGCAATCCCTTTGGGAGGCGTGGCGTAGGCAACAAGGCCTCCTGCGGCAGGAGGGATGACGATAAGCAAGAAAGCGGCAGTGAATATACAGAGCCAATTCAATACTGAGATGTGCATCAAGTTCTTGAAAACAGTTGACATATGCTCATCCTTATAAGCTTCGGTGTTCTTGATCCACTCCATCTTATTGGCTCCACGACCCCAGATGGAAACTGGCTGAAACTCTGTCTCATAGCTCTTGCTCCATCCAAGCCATTGAGCCCAGCCTTCTGGAGCAGGTAAACTGCGGCCAGCGCCTCGACGCCTGCGATCCATTGCCTCGTGCTTGGAGCCGACAATGCCAGAAGAAGTACTTGGATTGTTAGCCGCGAGTAGTGTCCCACTGACAATCGCCACGTGGACAATAATCATCCACTCTATACCAAATCCTAACGAAATAGCGTTATCTTGATCACTAGGGTTGTTGTGAAGGTCGAGAATCGTGTAAACAAATGCACCCAGGTAGAACAAGACAGGACTTCCTACGGCTCCACCGAAACTGGACTGTGCACCGATCAGGTTGAGAAGACGTGATCTGCTTTTCTCGGGATCAGCATCCGGCGGTTGGAGACTGCTCAAGATCTTGGTCTTGGGATCATGAGGACTTGCTGGGGAGAGTCGCAGATTACCCGAAGCGAGTGTGGCTAAAAGTTCTCTTTTGACAGACAGATTTGAGTTGTCTAAGTTGTTCACGTATTTAACGATGCGGAACTTTCTAAGGGTCAGCTATGTTTATCTTGCGAGTGCTGAGGGCTTACATCAATTACAGCTTCGTATAAACCACCAACAATCATATTTCCCGCGCCAATTACCACTGCTATTATCCAGAGAACACTGTCTATCAGAACTGGAAGCAGAACAATGAAAAACCCTACCAGAAAAATCATCATCTGGAGGAAGCTGTTTTCGATGCGTAGTTTTGAAATCGCCAGTTGAGTATAGTCAATATCAACGACCTTCTCGCGGGGTATGCCCATACTGAAAATGACGGATGGCAGCAGGAACTGAACAATAGGAGCCGCCCATTCACTTGGTTTACTGAAATTCGATCTTCCCATCCCTCCACATTTCGACGAACAAAAGGCATAGTCAACGTGAAGTGCTAAAGCTGCAGGAAGATCTGCACTGTAGGTTTGTCCACATGTTTGGTTAGCCAGTGGTGGCACGTCCCCGAGAAAGTTTTGGCCGATTTTTGCGAGGTCGCAGCATATGTCGGTGTTGTATGCTGATATCGACTGCAGCGCAAGTAGGATGATAAGAATAACGTGTTTTTGCGTTGGCACACTCATCGTCGCGGTTTCGAAGTAGTTGTTGAGGACTTTTGGCCTGCTTCCGAATCATTGCATCTGCCAGCCAAACTCTTCGCAGCAGCCACCAGCATCACGGACAGCGTGGACGTAAAAAGAGGAAACGAGTGGGATAAAGTAAGGAGGTGATGAGGCTCGGGTCACTGTACCTATTTCAGCTCAGCTGGAGACACGGCAGCGCGACGCTCCCGAATGCAGCTAATACCGGAGTGGGGCGGGTAGATAAGCAGCCTCCATCGCGTGATATGTCACCATTCCAGGTAAGAGGGAAGAGAAGCTTTTGTGGCTGCTCCACGTTATCCAACCCGTTGTTTGGAAGCTCTTCAATCGACTCCTGAGGCGGTGGCTCAATATTGAGGCGCTCTGACCTATCACGCTGCTGCACAATCCGCTGGAATAGCTACGGCAACTGTCGCGTAGCGTTTTGCAAGACAATGGATCAGCTTCGTCAGCTCAGGTCCCATATGGCTGGGCTGAGAGTAAGTAGTTGTGATTTATTTGACCTGTTTTCTCAGAGATGATCAGGCGTGCCCATTTGCAGAAGACGTGCTGGAGACATGCTTGACAAACCTTGATGTAGGGTGGCTCGTCCCGTCGCGCGGGGTAAATCGTGATTCGCTCACCATTTGCCTCCCTTCCGCCAACCGATTTATGTAGCTGAAGGATAACGATCTTGTTTCGGAGGCATATTTGGCCGTGTACGTAGGGAAAAATTTGCTACGTAGATCGGAGACTATTGCCAACTTGCCATGTCACAGAAACATATCATTCATGAAGCGCTTGTAGTCTCGTTCGCGTGAGGAACATAGATCCAAGTTTTGAATATTCAGGAACTGACCCGAGCAAAAAGATTGTGGGGTTGTATTTATCAGCGGCAGCTACTTCGCATCGGTTCACGTTTTTCCCTCTATAGATACGTGGAACCTTGAAGCTCATCCGACTGGCCTTCGCACGACACGCTAGATTTACTGCCAGCGACATTTTTCATCAAGTTGAGAATAAGGGAAAAGCCCTTCTTTTTAAGCAAAATCCCACTCTGGAGAAACTAACCACCAAATCCTATTGAAGTGGAGGTCCCGATTGAATTATTACCAAGAAAAGCTCAATTATAGTTCACAGAAGTGGTGATAGTTGTGAAACCCTACGAGGCTTTTCCTACTAACATATGGGCAGAATATATTCAAGTCTAAGATGGGCCTATGTACAATCTCTTCCGGGCTTTGTCATTAGTCGTTCAGACTTCCCCTTCGCTCTAACTCCCTTCTGCTTCGGTATAATATCAGCAATATCGCCCCGTTAGCCAGCTCAAGATCAGACACACTGTGAGTAGTAGATACTGCTAAAGGTGCACACATACGGCGAAACGCATGCCACCGGTCCCGTGTACGTCGCAGGGTCACCTCCACACTGGCCAAATTGAGCTGCTAGGCTTGTATTTGTCGATACTACAGCTGATGAGGTTTTAGTGGAGCTTGTGAGAAGAGTTGTTGATGGAATTACACTTGTCGTGGACTTTTTCGAGCTTGAGCTACTGGAGCTGCTACTTTTGACTGCAGAAGTCGTCGAAGTTTTGACGCTTGTGCTGCTAACTTTGGTCGACGAAGTCGTTGAAACTTTTGTACTTGTGGTGCTGACTTTGACTGAAGAGGTCGTTGTAACCTTAGTACTAGAGCTACTGGTAGTCTTCTTGGTCGATGAGGTTGAGGTGACTTTTTTTGTGCTGGAAACGATGCTTCCGGATGGCGAGCAAGGGAAATCCAGGCTGGTGAGGGATGCGATGTTGGTGCAGAAGTATTCGGAAGATCCGCTAGTGCCAACGAGAGATGTCCCTGTGGCTGTAATATCCGCGCAGATGTCGCTGCACACCATGGAGACGACCTCTTTGCTTTTAGTTCCTGTCCCGGTAACGCTGATGTAGTGGATATCGTTAATCAGAACCTTGGATGGGTAAGTGATGCAGACTGATGCATCTGTTGAGTAGCACTGGTTTTTATTAGCTTTGAATTCCTCTGCCCTTCATGGATTACGAAGCATAAGTATCGAGAATGAAATATCACGTTTAAAATGTTCATACCTGATCAATGACAATTGGCAGAGTGCAAGCTGAGCACTTGAAATCTTGGAAGGTAACGTTCTGAACATAACCATTACCACCACCTGTTGTGGAAGTTGCCGAACTGCTGCCTCCCCATGCCTTGATGCGAGCGCCGTTTGAAGTGTTGACCATGGTGATGTTCTTAACCAAGACATTCTGGATGATATCTTGGACACCTGCATATTGTCCAACGGAGCCCATGGAGATACCGTGCGAACCTTGGCAGTAAAGGTTCTCAATCAGTACATTGGTGGCATTTGGCTTTAGCGAGACGCAATCATCTCCGTTCACAATATAGCTGTTGGTGATCTTGACGTTATCGCTGCGGTACACATCCCATCCGTCTACAATTGTTAGGCTGAATTCAAATCACAAATGTTGCAAACTTACCAGTGTTTTGTGCCTGAGTTCCATCAGTTTGGATAGAGTGGATATTGATGTTGTCAAATGTGACGTTTGAGCTCTGGTAGACAAAGTTGTGCCAAAAGGGAGATTGAGTCATCTTAATGTTCTCAACTAGGACGTTCTTCGCGTTGTAAATGGTCCATGGAATTGGCCCAGTGCTGCCATCGGCGTACCAAGTATCACCTCCTCCATTGAACGAACCACCTCCATATATGTGGATGCCCTGACCTGTTTTTATTAGATGGGACGAGGGCCTGGGGATTTTCATTCGTTGATTCCAGCACTAACCTCCAATAAGCCACGACGTGTATGCGCTCTGGTACACCAATTGAAAGCTGCTGGCCTTCCAGTAGGAAATACCTTTTTTTGATTAGTTTTGTTTGCGATGTTCTGTGGGGGGACAGAACTAACTTGGGTTCAGATTGATTGTTCCAGTCAACTCAATGGCTACATTGTTCAATGCAGTCGTGTTGAGGAATGTGGCAATGGTATAAGTGCCCGACAATTGAACAGTACCGCCGTTATTGCAAGTTACAAGGGCAGCTTTGATTGCAGGTCCATCATCAGTGGTTCCACCAGGTACAACACATGTTGCTGAAAGTGCCGAACCAACTGAGCATGCAAGAACGAGTAACTTGAGTAAGGAAGCCATGGCGAAGTCGTCTTGTCGTTTATTTCGAAGTCGTTCCTCGCGCTGCTATAAGTATCATTTCCAATGCGAGATTGCCATGCACAATCGCGCCTGAATTCCATGGAAGATTCCCCGAGCATAGATCACCTGTAAAGCTTAAATTAAATCCTGGCCGGTTCAATTAAGCTTTTCTCACTTCCCTGTAGAACGTCCCTTTTGATGGGGAGCGTTCATGATCTTCCACCAAGCGGAGCGACGCTCGGCAACGACCGAGATTTACAGGCTGAAGTACCCATGTCAATAGATTAATTCGGATGTCACTTTCAGATTGAGGCGCACGTCAGATGAACAGGTCTGTCGAAAGTACCGTGAATTGTGTTTCATGTTGATGGAATTTTCGAAGAGATGTTCCGGATACAGGTACAAAAGGCAATTTCCGCCCTGGCTGGTCCAGGACCCCGCAAACCCCGGACGCCACTTGCTAAAGCTCAATAAGATTATTGGAGGAAGAAGATTCGAGGAATAAACGAGAAACATGTTTATTTGTGATCGCAGTTCCGTTGCATCCGAACAAGGCACTCGTTTCGAAGCTTCATTCAATCAAGCTCTGTCTTAAGGCCGGGGAGGGTGCCTGCCAACTGGCTCAAGCGCAACGGATGATCTCTGGGCATCTCAACTTGATAATGTATAGTGGGTGATACTGCAGCGGCTCAAAGCTTGATTTTTTTGCATGCGCACACGGTTATCCTTTCTTCGTTCGCCAGCTCAGAGGTTCAATTGCGGTCTCAGTGCACAGTAAATTGGCCGCTGCAAGTAAAATAGCATCGACAGGACTCCGGAATGACTGGCACAGACTCTAGTCAGCTGCTCCCGTACGTTTTTTACTCTCCAAACAGCCCCATCTTATCAATCCAAAGCCGTTGCAGCGCTGATACTCTCACACGAGCATATGGATAAAATGATATTCCGCCTATGAATTTCGGTTGGTTGCCGTTCAATTGAATCCATTTCGAACGTTCCACATCGAGATCTTCCCTCCGTCACAGAAGTGTAATTGTTCATAATCCTCATCCAGGAGAGTACAACCTAGACAAATACTATGGTGGCACTGGTTCTCAACGTCGCCGCAAACACCTGATATATCTTCAGAGGTGCAATTGTCCGCGTACGCACGTACACTAATTAAATAATCGGCAGTGCCTAGGTTTGAAAGAGAGAAACTTCTTACATTACAGCACTCCCAGAATTTAGCAATCAAGAGATCCAATGACACGGATTCAGAGTCAGTTGTAGATTGTGATCGTGGGCTTCGGGCCACTGGATATCTCATCGTGTCCATTATTTTCCGAAGGCGATGGCAGCGGAGTGATAGAGATTTTGCTCCTGCTAAAGCTTTGTAATCTCTTTCTTAAGAATTCGATATCGTGTCTTTGTCGCAGCGAACTGCTCACGCTCTCTTCCAAGTTGTTTTTACTGAAACTACCCTCCCATCTCAGTCGAAGAGAAATCAAATCACGTTCCAACAAGCTGTCTGATATCCGCAAGAATTTGAATGCGGAAAAAAGTAGTGAAAGTCTCCCCTTTTGGCTCCTTGTTGAGGAATTGCCCTTCATTGGAAGACTAGGTCAATAGAATCCATTCCTGAGTGATCGAGGCTTGTATTTTGTTACATCCATGTTCACCTTGAGTGCGCTGTGAATCAATGTGACATTGATACTCGTACTGAGGAAGACCACCAATTTTTGCACTCTCACTTAAAAGTCCTATGGCATCAATATATGCGTACTGCCTCATATTTGGGTCTCCAGGTGACTCCTCTAATGTAATAGCATCAAGAGTGACATCACAATGAGCAAAAACATGGAACTGGCTCAACCCCATATTTGAAATTTCAAACGTCAAACAGCGGCCAGATCGAAGCTTGAGTTGGACTTTGGGGAATTTAATAATGTGACACAGGATTCGAAGTCCGTCTTTAGTGATAGTAGCGTCAGCGGTTAGGTATCCGGTAATGTTGAACTTTTCAAGGGCCATGAATGTTCGTGGTGCCCATCTGTAGCCCGGCATGGAAAGCTTGGGGAGCATTGAGAATGGAATGGCGTGTGGGATGTTATGGTCGTCGCCGCTCCTCTCGCCCCACATCTCCCACATTCTGTAGATCCTGTCATCTGCGTTTAAAGGGAACAGGGACCCAGAATCCATTCCGAGGAGTGTCGCTATGACAAGTGGCTCGTCTGCGCGGTTGCTGGCCATTCGAGATCGCAGAAGAAAGAGGATAGAGCTTGGTCTTCTGTATCTGCCTAGGGTCATGATACTGAGTTGTCGTCTGAATTTTGTTGCGACTGTTGTTGGTAGACCCGTGCATAATAAGTAATGCAGCTGCTTAATTGACATGCACCGTTCTTTCGCTTTAACTAATACATTCGTGGACAATAGCGCTTCTTGCAAATTCCAGAGCCTTCGGTTCCAGTCCGACGTGATGACCCTAAGTGCAAATTCCTCGACTGTGAGTTCGTGAAGGGATGTTATCTCCAGTGATGAATCGAGCGCAATAACCGCCGACGCATTAGAATAGATCTGATCCATGAACCGTATACTGATTGTACGTAATCCTTTATCTTGAGGTACACACACAGGGTCGATCCAGAATAGTTTGTTTGGTATCTCCTCGCATGCTTCGGCTTGCAAAATTTGAACTAGATACTCCAGCTGACATCGAGGAAGACCATCTTCTGCCACGCCTCCAAGTCCATGAGACCACACGTGCGAGAATGCTACATATGGAAGACCAGGGGTAACCGGAACTATAGAAGCTTCGTATGAATTACCAGCGAGAAGTAAATCTCCATCTAGCACAAAATATGTGCCACTCTCCAACACCGCTCGGATGGCCGAAAGGGGTACCGCAATCTTATCACACGCGCAATCTCCAGTCCGATGAGTTGCAGTCCAAGCTGAAGTATCTACGTTACTAGCCACGCATTCGCGATCATTGCAATCAGTGTGCTTCCAGTAAGGCATGTCGTCCCTCACGTTCACTAGGCATGCAAACTCAACCACACTTAGACCTTCATATTGCAGTTGATTGAAGAATGAAGGACACCAACCGTTACTCTTGAGTTGCCGACGGTACGCATCTAAGTCCAATCCCCATGCCTGTAAGCCTAGGGATTCCGGAACCCATGAATTGGCGTATTCCGGGGAAGGAGTAGCTTGATTGATTCCATAGCTTCCAGTGTTAATCTGGCTTGCCGACCTAGAGACTTTACATCATTGATGACTAGCCCTGTGTGTCGCGTCTCTTGGGCAAATTGGGTAAACCAACCTGCAACAGTGGTGTATGTCACAATAAAGCGGTCTAGCCTCCCCTGGAGTTTCGTTGAATTCCCTTCATCAGTCTCCTTCTGGATTTCACGCCACATCAAGAGGATCAAAGGCCTGAGACTCCTTGTCTGAAGCAACTGTTTCCGAGAAGTCTCAACAATATATTCGGTCGTAGATAAACGTTTTCCTGAAATGAACTCCCAGGCTCCGAAGAAAAGCATGCTCTGGAGCATTGCAAGGCCATTCTCATCCAGTGCGTATGGATTCTGAAGTGCGTCAATCTGGGCTTTGCTCCACCCTCGTATGTGAGGATACTCTTGAACAGGAACAATTTCGTGCTCTTGTATTTGGTCGTGATCCTCGTAACCTAGCCAAATCATGGGCCAAATGTCTCTTTCACACCTTTGATACATGCTCTCATCCAGAAGATGTTCCATTGTATTCACGCTTCGAAGACCACAATCGTGATTCTCGTTGCTCAGGATCCAGGCGTTGCCACAACGTCTATTTTAGGTTGATTGCACAGAATCTGGGTCTTGGCGAGTCTGCCACGTCATCAAGAGGACTACTCGCGAATTTGGCACTTCTTCAAAACTGATGTCAATTCTACAGAATCTCAATTCACAAGGCAATTTAAAACTTCTAATGAGGGACAAAATGTCAGTGGTGTGGCGAGATTTAACTACCATGTAGTAAGTCTGTGTATGCAACCCAAGCAGCTGCATTTCAATCGAAACATGGGGTTTGCCTCAGGATAACGTACTTGCTGGCCGTCGCGATACATAGGCTGAAAAATTCAGAGACTTTGAAGGTCCAGTAGTCTACGAAGCCACTCCCTCGACCAAGTCAAGTCTCTTATTCAGGTCAAAGCCCTTGGAATGAATCTCAGGGATATTCACAAGGCAGCGAGCTTGTAATCTTATCCATTCTCGAAAGCCACCCGGAGACATTTCCCTTCTAAGTAATTCTGCCTAAAGCTTACGAACGTTCTAAAAACAAGTCTAGATGGGTAAATGCCGAGCAACTATCTTGACACAGTCTTGATTCACCATTTCCATGACGAAATGAACAACAGAGACTGAGCGAAGGACTGTAGGAGCTATTCGCATTGGTAGTAATATCTCCACTGACTGAAATAAGCTTTTAGGTGCACTTACCATCGCGGTCCATATATACGACAGTTGCGTGAAAATCACATGCTTCTAGCTATGCTCTGGAAAACAAAGTCACTGTGGCCCATCCTCCACATGCATGGTCTCTTTTATCACATATTTGACGAGTAAAGATTCCAGCCGCACAAGGAGTTGTGGGAGCCAAAATTATCCCTCAAAGTGAAGACAAGGTTGAAATGCTCGTCGAATCAGGCGGGTGAAATGTTTTGTTTATTTCCCGGAGCACATGACTCTATAAGGCGCACTTTCCCCTCAATCCTTGACATTTATTGAATCGAGGCAGGTTGAACGTTCTGTGGCGTTTGGGAAGCCAATGAGACTCGTGGTCATTTGTTGCAACCCCTCCCCCTCCCATCAAACCCCTGCTGGCAAAGGATTCATCTTGCGCCCGAGACTCTTGGCTAGTGACTAAAATGAACGTTATATCTCCATCAATTATGTCTTATCTCTTGCATAGGTATATTACTACTGGGCGAGGGCTTCCTCATTTTCGCATGGTCTACTGTTCAAGCGTTGTCCAGATAAGCACTTTACTTCACGGGCTTTAGTTGAAGGGATGAAAATCTAGACCTTCGCCATCATGGCTACGTTCGGTATCAAAACCGGTCTTGGTAAACTTTCCATCGCCAGTTTCGCCATAATTCTAGTTGCGGTGTTGATTAACTCGCCACTTGCAGTCGCGACAAGCCCGTCCTTCAGCGATGCGTTCCTTCATTCTCGTCAAGCCAGCTCTACGGACCAGGACAAGACAGACTCCTTAAATAAGCTTCGTGATAACGTTCACTGCTACGCTCTGCCGTATGGGGGTCTTGGCTTTGGATCCCACGTTCTGACTTACTACTGCATGTTCGTCAACGCCTACGGTCGGCGGCCACTGGTACCATGGAAAAGACAGAAATACCAGAAACTTGACGTCTTAATTGGCTTCCTGCAGCTCACCGGCACTACAATCACAGGAACTTTGACGATTACGCGATGCAAAGGGGAAGGTCATTTACAATTGCTTGGGATATGGATGTTGTTGACATCAGCAGCGAGTTCGGTTGCTGCGATGCTTGGTCATGGACGCTGGCTGTTTGCAAGCCGCTCCAAAGATGCTGCCAGGGGAATTGAAGGATCTACGCCACCTGCTCCGATCACCTATGATCCAAATGTGCTTGGTCCTCCAGAACCGACCTATGAACCGCCGGATATCCCACAGTACAACATACCGTTACACCCATACTATACTCAGCCGAAACCATACCCACTGACGAGTTATTATTCAACTCCTCAATACGAAGCAGTGAATATGAGAGGAGGCTCGGGCAGGCGAGATTTCTTTTCACGAGACAAGGGCGACTTTAGACAAGAAGGCAACAAATACGGACAGTGGGTTTCCTGGGGTCTAATCATATCACTCTGGCTCGTTGGCTGCGCAATGGGATTCATTGGCAGCATAGGTATAGCACGGGAAGTTTGGAAGACGATCGCCAAAGTCAGAGAAATTACGACGTGGTTCTTCATGCCCGCAATGGTAATGCTGGGCCTGACCATTTTGCTTTGCCTATGCGTAGGTAAGAAGAAGCCCGACGGGACTTATGAGCATACTGAGGGTGAAGCGAAAGCGGTATACAAGATGTCGAAGTGGACCTCGAAGGTATGTCTTTTTTTGTTAGTCTTCATGTTGGTGTATATGGACTGGTTGCTTGCTGCTGTGACGGGTAATTGGTCGGGGGTGCCGAGCAAGCTGGATAAAAATGGCAAGGCTTTATATTGGGTATATTTCCTTTGCAAACGACTAGCCTTATTCATGACATGAGTTGATTGGGTGGATTGACTGCTCAGAAGCTTTTCTTGGCGACGGTGAATAAGATTAATGCTTGACGGCAGAGATAATTATGATGTACTGTGTAATTTTGGTCTAGGATGCTACTAGGAAGGAGCCTTTTTACGCGCCTATGATACCTTATTACTACCTCCGTCCTATCTTCAAACAGTTTTTTTTAATTATAGTAGCTTAGTATTTAATGCCCTACGATCTCTAGGTTTATACTTTTACTCGAACAACTCATATCAATTTCTTGCAAATTCTGAGACAATCCGTCACCATGCCACTTACACCGCTGACGCCAAGGCAGAAAGATGCTGTTTGCGAGTATCTCCGTGCCTATCCACAGCGTCCCATAGAGCTGAAGCCACTCATGATGGCCCTTAAAAGCCCAGTCAGGAGGCTGTCGGACACAGTAAGCGCTCTACTAACAGTGGGCCTTGGGTTTCTCTGCAGCTTTAACTGACTAGATCATATAGCTTAGGGGTCGTGCGAGCGTACTAATGGATCAAATGCAATACGACCCAACTGGTCCTCATTACCCGCTCCGGACCCAAGTAAATCTATATGACCGATTATTAATACTTGAGATAGACGAGCTCTCCTTCGAGCAGGAGTATAAAGCCATGTTGGCTCATGTTAGGAATCGAGTTCCTGAGGGGCTTGTTTTGATGTACGATTTCGCCGACCGGGAAAGTTTCACCAGTTTGGAAGGGGATTATAGGACGGTATGTCAGGAATATAGCACGGTACGTGAGAGTTATTCTCCTTGAGCTATAATGCTAAGTTGGAAACAGATATTTGCACCTCCAGAACCGCCAGAACCGCCAGCTGGAGGACTCTTCAAAAGAACTATAGATAGATTCTTTAGAAAGATTCACCAGCAAGTGCCAGCGCGATATCCGATCATGGTTATTGCTGTTCATATTGGTCTATTGTCACAACGGCCACGGCAGGTCACATACGAGGAAGGTTTAGAGCTTAGCAATCGTCTGGGTGCATCTTTTTGTGAGACTTACCTTGCTGAATTTGATTTTCACGTCCTTGAAGAATTTGTATGCCGGATCATTCTAACCAAAGTTGAGGCGGAACCGAAGCGGTCTAGAAGAGAAAGAAAGCCTTAGCAAGAGACCTGCAGGAAGCCAGGTGCCACGCATACCTCAGAAAAGGCCATCTATCTATTTGTTTAGCTAAAACTTTACTATGTGTTCCCTAACTACCAAATCGTTAATAGCTCGAGTATTCAAATAAAATTCTGAGGCATATGTAAGACTATGCTCTCTTCAGCTTCCAGTAGGTTAATATACAACAAAATGAACACAGCTATACTCTATGCAAATTTACGTATGGACAGGGACAGCATTTGCAGTCACAACATGGACATATTTAGTATTCAGGGGAGGTATAGTAAATCTACAAAATCCTTCAGTCCCGTTGAGGGAGCGATTCTTGCCCTACTAGAAGTGCTCCTTCCTCTTACTACTATAGAATTCTGGGCTAGCTACAATTTCTCGGGATTTCGGGTTGCTTGGCTACAGTATCTGCGCGTCAAGAGTTGTGATTCCCATTGAGGGTTTCAAGGATCTTATACTCGACTTCGGCGCATCAGACTCAGAGCAGACACTACAGCTGGCATTTACCATAGGCTTTCTCTACACAAAAGGCGTTCGGGAAGTATTTCTAACTATAGGAGCTGGGGAAGGCTCTCAAAGCAACTCCGTGTTTATCCACCCTAGAGTCAAGGCCTCCGAGTTTTACTCCACGTAAGGGGACACAGGAAAGCAAAGCTTCTTCAACCAGGAGATACATCATCCGGTATCAGCAAGAAATATGGGGACCTATATAAGGAGCAGTTAAGTCGGAGAAACGGACCGAATCCTGTATTTCTCAGATTGGTACCTTGGTGCTAAAGGCTCGGTCCCTTCTCTCTAGTTATAACAAGCAACTCAATCTCGACGTCCAACTTCTCGCTCATCATTTCCAACTCCCACCACTATTAGAGCCGTCCCACAACGAATTTTTTGGAGTCGACATAGATCTCTCGTCCGGAATCCTCTTCGGATATTCACATTCGAGAATGTTAAATCTCAATCAAGACTCCCTTTTCAGGTAACCTTCGTCAGATATCAATAGCTCATGTTCTGACCGCAGTCCGAGCCAGGATCATCTTCGTGATATCTAAGCAGAAATCGCACATCCTGTAAGCATCTTAGACAACAAAATCGTCTCCAAAAATTGTTTTTGCTGGGAATTATAATACGGGTGCAACAGTGGAGACTTTGCACATGCAGCTTGAGACCATCAAGCAATTGCGAGGCGAAGTCAAACTGTCCGAAGAGGAGAACGGGGAGAACACGACGTGGAGATGGGGCTGGGTTTGGGAAGCTGGAGTGCAATGAGAATGCATATGATTTTTCGGCTTTTCTCCAGAATGGGATCAAGCAGTGTTCTGATTCATTACCCAGCTCAGGGAACAAGGCAAGGTACGGATGCATGGGCGATTCTCAACGTGAGTTCTTTAGCACATGCAGTCATCTCGGCGGACTTCCGTCTCCCTGCCCAGTACTTTTAATTACCTGCTCTCCTCCAACTTTCCTTTATTTCTATGCCCGAGTACGAAAAGGAGTCAAATCGTGATTTTTGTCGCGGTTTAGGTCACGGCTTAAACATAACCTGCGTTACCGTACTTTCGGCCAATCGGATGTGGCCCTGCAAGCAATTCTGCGAGCCTCTGATCCCAGTAGAATGTTTCGAAGCACTGCGCTCCCTTGGGAGAGTTGCATTGGCCAAGACAATTATTAAGACAACTCATAGACTAACGGAAACTTCCAACCCCCAAACCTCATGCAACCTCATGCAAGATCGAGGGGTGACATACTTGATTCTTCTGCTTCCCAACGAGAAGCAGGGTCCTCTCTGGGAAGATATCGAACTTTGCGATCCTCCCCAGCCAGTTGCAGGGCGTGCGTTCAAGATTCTCGGGTTATCTGTAGAGACAGATTTCGACTACGAGCAGATCTGGTTCAGTAAGTGCCTGACGAACCAAATCGCGCAGGTGCCTAATTTCCTCTCTGCTCAAATTGCTTCACCGCTTTGAAGACAGTCGCATCTCTGGATGGCTAGAGCCTAGCCCGACTTGAAAACCAAAACTGCTGTATACTGTTTTGAGGCTAAATACATTCATGCCAGGCGCTCGGTCCTCAGGCTCCAAACACCCATTTCAAAAACGGTTATTACACCACAACCAACAATAATTTTAAGAAAAATACAATTGGATCAAATTCATTATCCTTTTACTAGAACTAAGTTTAAAGACTTTTTGTGGTCTAATTACGACTGAAATGAATGTTTTGCAAGAATAAATTTTGAAATTTTCGCTAATTTACGCCTATCATAAATGCAGGCCGCCTCGTTCATGTCAACCTGGTGGGCTTGGCATTTGGCAACTTTCCAAATCGAGCGCTGGTCCGAGGCGAGGTGACATTCTTGCAGGCCGACTGCTTTGCCAACATATATCGCCCCCCCAAAAGTTTCCTGTAAAATAAGCTGTTACAAAGCCGCAGCGCTTAGGGGTCGCTTGCCATATACCTAGTACAGTAGGCCTAGACTCCCATAGCTATGGAGCTTGGCATGCACACTGCGGGAACGCGGCGGCAAGCTGTAGTACGTACCAGTTCGAGCTTTCCCGACCCCTAGTCAAACCGGACATATATTCTCTTCTCAGGTTCAAAGCAGGTCATTTAGATTAATTGGCTTGGCCGGCTCAGAAAGCTGTCGCTGGCACCCCATAGCTTATTGCCGATTTACCACGGCATTGCCTGCCCCCACAACTTGTACTGATGCCAACAGGAGTCAAACAATACTTCCCGATCATGAGGCACACGTTCAATTTTGCACCTAACCTTCAGTTAAGTGTCTAAACTTTAACCTAAAAGTCGAGGGCAGTTCTCGATCTCGAAACCTCCTGAGACTTTCTCATTTTCCTCGACATTCCTCTCAGCAAGTGTAAAAGACTTCTCTTGAATATATCGCTTAATTTACAACAGACCTACCTGCAGTATATCAATGTCAAGCAAGAGTATATTCCTTAAGCTGCGGTAGTGAATGCCCTGCGCTGTGTATGCAGCCAAGACTATCAACTGAGGCATTTGGGCTAACGAGAGAGTTTATCCAGCGTTGTTTTTTCGGCTGCAAACGCAGTGCGTTTACCACCGCAGCGTAAGGGACACAAAGTTTTGTATGACTGAACGCATTTACGAACAACTCTTCAACTATCACCCTTAGCGTCTCTACCAAACGCCCTCATTTTGCAGACTGTAGTTTCTCCTCCTGACAGCGCTTTTGTTTCCCTAGCCTCTCCTCGCTCAATAGCAATTATAGGCTAGGCTAATCTAATATATGTAGTAGAATGGGTAAGAATTAAAGATAATAACCTTGATTTGGGCTGTGCAAGGCAATTTAATTATTCAGAAAGTCTAGGTTGGGGTCGGTCTTTGTAATTGGTAGGGATAATCATTAAAGGAGGACCTGTCCTAAACCATATGTCTGCGCAGGCTGTGCCTCTATTCTTTCACATAATCGTACCATAAACGACGAATGTGATGTCCAACCAGAAGAAATGTCAATATTCAGTGAAGAATTGTCATGGATTGCAAGAACAGACCCAACTTTGCTCTAGTATATAAACCCTCGAAGATCCTCCCAAATAATAGACAAGCAACCTTCATCTGCTCGCTACCTCTCCACATCTTTCAAGTCTCTCCTGCCTCTCACCAGTTCACCGCACTCTCAAACCAATTCACTAAACACAATATCGTCCAAGATGCAACTCTTAAACTCCGCTGGCTTACTAGCCGTGTTGACGTTTGGCTCTGTTGTCTCGTCTCTCCCATCAGCCGTCACAGTGGGGACCACTGTTTTTGACCCGAATGTGACTTTCGATGTATGTTCTATCAATCCTATTATATTATGAGACACTTGCTGACACTCGACCCAAGGAGCATATCAAGAAATTCAATGGACCGTTCAAGGTACCGAGCAGCTTCGACAAGGACTCTCTGATACCTCTAGCACCTCTGAAACCATCCAAGGCCTTGGACAAACGTTATGTAACTAGCACTTGCGGTGCGGATTTTCACCTTGAAGAGCGCGTTCAGGAGGCGGCTTGGCTATGTGACGCGGCCATCGCGGCCATTGAAAATCCAACCGATATACAGCGCGATCGATATATCAGATATTTCAGCGCTGGATATTGGAATCCTACTGTTCGAACGATCCTCAGGGACAGATACGTCCGGATCAGGGAGAAGTTCTACGAACTCAGCCTGATTATGGTTTGTCTTCGCTGGGAGTACAACAACAATGCTTACGCGACCACGGAATTCATTGTTGGACGACCGGATCTTGATGCGACTATACGCCTTTATCTGCCATTCTGGGAAGCTCCCGATCCTAACCAATGTGGGGACAATGCCTCAAAAAGAGAAATCCTCGTTCATGAGGGTGCTCACGCCGCTTTTCAGGCTGACGACCATGGACTTGATCCAGCCATGGATGCTTATCTGATTGGGTGGTATGCCACTGGTAAGTTCATTCTATTTAACTAAGCAAACCTAATTTCTAGAGAACCAATCTAACAAATATCAAATAGCTGAGTATGGAGGCTGCCCAGTCTAAATCACCTAAGTTAAAAGAGGCTTTGATTCCTATGAATCTGTGATTCTCTGTTTGCTGGTATTAAGCTTGCGGCGATGACACTGAAGGGCTTCGACATGGAAGGTAGTATTGAGGAGGACTCGCCAAGAGATCGCTAGATTTTTTTGCCTGGGGAGGGAGTGTTGCAATTGGTCAGGGACTCTATATTAAGCAGGTTCTTTGTTTATTTCGATTCTGGAAACACGTGGTACATGCCTTGTAGGCTCTACTTGATTCAGGCAGGAAATTGTGTGAAGCAGGTTTATTCTTTTATAATCTACATACGCTACAATGATTTTGATGTCTCCTGTGGTTTTCCGTCTGTTGCAAAAGCAGATGCTCTCAATGTGCTGGGGTTCTTGATAACATAGGATCGAGGCGCTAGAAAACTCGGATTTACACGAGATGGTGACTACCAAAGAGCGTGGAGAAAGTAGATACCATGTCATGCAACTAATGATGATGCTAGCATCTTCTTCCGGCTATTCTGCCGTCTGATCCATAAGACTATAGATGAAGCACTCTCCATATAGAAGGCGTCTTCCGACCTTGGAACCATTCTGCACGACGAACGGTGTCTTTAGTCCATGAGTTTAGTCTATACAGGAACAAGGTCTCAAATGGAGAGAACCTGGACCGCAGCCTCCAGTAATGAACTTCTTCAATCAGCACCAAATCAGTAAAACTAATTTTACAGAGATTTATTGATATCTCTGCCAGCTATCTTAGAGCTAACTCAAGTTGCTGTGCTTCTTCATCTGCAGTGTATTCAACAATGTTCCTTGAGCTGATGTGCCCTACATAGCTGCCCGTAGGTATCTGCGTCCCCATTGCGAGTGGACCCTGGCCAAAGACATCAGGAAACTGCATCATCATAGCACCACTATACTTCCAATTTTCTAAACGTAGGAAGTCATTGGTAAAATTTTCTGAAAAGAGGTACCGTCCTCTCGAGATACCGTATGCCTGGGAGAATTCTAGGACACTGTTGAAAGATATACAATGGGAAAACCAATTCCAGAAATCGTTTGTTAAGTGCATCTTTCTCAAACGGTCTCGCAATTGAGGTCTGGTTACTGTTAGAGACGTGGGATTCATTTTGTGGTGCTAAAGAAGAAGAATACTTACTGTGGAATAAAGTCTGTCACAGAAATCGAATCTCGCGAAGAGTTGCTTCGAGGTCTATTAGATGTTAATCCATATTACTAGAGCTGAATATGATTCAAGACTAGTACCTTGAATTAGGATCAAGCCATGGAGGAACAGATGTCCCATAGATTATAAACTAAGCAGTAACATATCTTGTTAGTTGACCGGCGACATTAGGAGCAAAGTTTTGATTACCATGGACATTCGATAGATTTTTCGCAAGTGAGCTAAGCGGACTATAGCAGAGCAGTAACAATAAAAACTTTGATCTATGCCAGATAGTATTGTCCACAGAGGGCATGATTTTCCGTACGGGGTTTGAAGAACGACGCCCCATCCATCAACTATACCTCTAATGATGAGATCTTCATTCACAAAGTGGTCTTTGTCGACAAGGTTGGTTCCACGTAAACTGTAAAACATACGGAGAATGTGCTCGAACTTGTTGGTTTGTTCCCAATTGAAATTATTTACACCATGTGGAGCTGGGCTATTCCTTGTCAGACTTTGAAGAGCGGGATTTCCTGAGCTTGTGGGAATATTAGTAAGTAATGTGGGCGAAAATGGCGTGAATGAATGCGAAGGCGCAAACCAGTCGGTTTGATCTACATGACTACGATTTTCAGACATGCCCATCCACTGCAAAGCGGGGGGAGCGTTGCTGGGTACCGATATCGGCTCGGACGAACCACCTGATTCAAGAGCTAGAATTGAATAATGAGTCTCGCTATTTGACTAAGGAGTACTGAACTTACAGAAATTGATTGGCGGCCACGAAAGCGAGCCGATGGGCTCTGCTAGAGGGTTGGGCTGCACGTGATCAATATTCGATGCGCGAATTTGTCGTGTGCCCGCAATCTCGGTCTCGAGCTGGACGATATGACCTGACAGCTCCACCACCAGCTGCTCCAATGCCTGGATACGCTTTTCCGACGTCTTTTGACTCTCAGCAGCATTTCTTTTCGCGGCCCGATCTATTTCTCGTTTTCTTTTGCGCTCTTCAGGCTTTAAAACTCGCCCATTAGCCCATGTTCCAGGTGCCCTAAGCGATGCGTCGCTAGACATAATAACGGCTAGAGAGAAAGAGGCAAAATTAGTAATTTTACGTGACTAGATACGTAATTTCTCCGGTAAGTTGAATAATTGCTGTTCGTGCAAGGTATTGGTAGGATAGATGATATGGCTGTATTGATGGGAAATCCAAATAGGTCGCAAGTTGTGCCATATGAAGATGTGCGACTCGCACAACATACGCAATTGGACAACTCGACCTATTTATCTCTCGTCGCATAAGCGTACGGGGTAAACTTTCAGCTTTAAAATTTGTGCGACTCGCACACGAGCGCTTAAGTACGGTTAGTACAGTAAGCTGACCATACTCGCCGTCGTTAACTACCTACTAATTGGGTCATATTATGCAAGGATGAAGGTAGCATTTATCGTTGGTTGGTCAAGGTTACGGAAGCGAAAGCTTGACTTCGGGGAGTAAGTAACAAATGTAGTTTGTAGGTGTCTTTGGGAAAGAATCCGGCTCCTTGTTTTTACCTTTGAAATTCTATAGTTCCCGTGGTGAAACATATGTTCATAGACAACCCTGTGCAGATTCCCCTTGCAACCATTGTAGTAGTCATATATAGAGAAGCTCAACGCCTTCATCTCGCACCGCCTTCATCTCCCACTGCTTTCATCTCCAACCACCTTCATCATTCCATCACTGCGGCTGACCTATGATGCCATTTCGAGTCATTATCGTTGGGGCAGGACCTGCCGGTCTGATTGCTGCGCATGCTCTTCATCAAGCAGGAATCAACTTTACCATCCTCGAGCGCCGATCCAATGTTACACCACAGCTCGGCGGCACTGTAGGGCTCTTCCCGCAATCAGCTCGGATTCTGAACCAGCTTGGGTTGTTGCAGCCACTTGAAGCCTTGAGTGTAGGTGCAGTGAACAAGACAAATATTGATGTCTATACTGGGAAGGTGATAGGAAGTAGTCCTATATTTTCCATCATGAAAGAAATGTTCGTCGTTCCCATGCTACCCCACTCACATACTTGACGGATACTAATTATTATGACTTATCTAGGTATGGATATCCAGTATTGGCCCTCTTTCGTGGAGATTTGGTCGAGGCGCTATATAACCAATTACCGGACCGAGAAGCCCGAGTTCGATTTAACTCTTCTGTTACCGACATTGAGACAAGCAGTGACGGAGTTACTGTTCACCTCGAAGATGGTAGTACCGAGAGAGGTTCGATGGTTATTGGCGCTGATGGCGCGTACAGCAAAACTCGCTCAATCTTGCAACGCTTTATCAGAGAGTCGTCGCAGAAGCCTTTTGATACGGCTAATGAGAACCCCATGTTGGCCACTTTCCAGTCACTCGTAGGATACGGGCCAAAAATCGATGGACTTGAGACGGACACTTTCTATGAAGGACATGGGAAAACATCACAACCCTTATCAGTTCTAAGAAGGACGGCGTGGTCTTCTTCGCTCTGAGGCCATTGCCCAACCCGACAAAATCGGGGAAGAAGTACACATTTGAAGACGCTGCGGCAATGGCGAAAGATTGTTCCAGCTTGTTTGTGGCGCCTAATTTGAAGTTTGAGCAGCTCTGGGCGCAGCAAAAATCAGCTGTTCTTGTCAATCAGGAAGAAGGCCTCGCTCCGAAGTGGCACTGTGGTCGGATAGTCTGCCTTGGAGACTCTGTACACAAAATGACTTCCGTTTCGGCACTAGGACTAAACACGGCAATGCAAGACGTTGTGGTACTTGTCAACGAGTTACAGTCTCTCCTACACATCAATCCAAATCCTTCTACAAATGCGCTCGAGGAAGCATTCTTGCGGTACTACAGTAGTCGTTTGGAGGATACTAAGAAGGCCCTTGCTGATTCTGCTTTGGTGGTAAGAGCTGTGACTTGGAATAGCTGGTTTTACCAAATTCTCGATCGATATGTACTTCGGTTACTAGGAGACCCATTTGTTTTCAGGTTAGTAGCATTCCCTACTATCCAAAAGGGTCAGGTTCTCGATTTCGTACACATTGAGGACGACAAAAGTGGCGTTTTGCCATGGAAAGCCTCCAATCCTGTAAAGTAAATGGTCTATGACGGCAGGGCGTAATCAATAAAGTGCACTTTGATGGGGAACGGTTCAAAGAAGAGGGGAATTTTAATATGTAGCATTTGGTGTTTATCTCTCTCTCCCCCATTCTCCTATATATCTCTGACTCCCACTCGTACTTCGCCCACTTTCTCGTCATTTCTCTTCCTCTTACCCCTCTCTCTCTTACACGTGTGATCCTTTTCCTTTTCTAACCTTTCTTCTCTCCTCCTTCCCTTTTGCCTAAAGATTCAACAAGATAGGAGAAATGGAGGAAGAGATGAAGAAGAAGATATTAGGCGGCGAAACTACTCATATAAAAAAATGAGTAAAGTTGTCGAGCTTATCTTCTAGTTTCCCACCATCTCAGTCTATCAGAAACTGCACCATCGTTTTGATATGCTCTGGTCGCCAACTTCTCCCTTAGCTCCGCGGCGCGATGAAGATCTCAAATGACGAAATCTGTGTAGTGAGTGAATCTGTGCTGTAGAAACCTATTATGTATATAACTAGTACGCTAAAAATGGCGAATTTGGTGAAGAAGATTTTCCTGTGAGGGAAAGAAAAAGGTTTCAGGAATCGCTATAGATTTTTGTACCTCTAATCATCTATTTAACGCTGTCCCGCTAGATAAGATACAGTATAAATACCCATTTTCTTGTCACATGCGACTGTAGACTGAGGAGAATTGGGCTACCTCAACGCGCGCTCGGCACAATGGCCTCGAAACGCACCGTGTAGAAAAATCTCCCGGGGGATTCTCCAACTCTTTGTTATTAAAATCCTGGAATCGCGTGTTGGGCCTGTTCTTCGATCGATCGTCTTTTCCTCTCAAGTTCACGATTCCGGGGAAATTGCAATTTTTAGACCAGCAATGTTGTGATTTTGGTCTCGACAGGGATGCATCAGAGACTACTTTACTTGTCCCCTATGGTGCGGTGCTGCGCACAGGGTGGGGATGCCCGGCTTCAATTATCGGGCACTTAGACTATGTAATTGTTACAGATGGCAAGTAGTTTGCAGGAGCCTAAGGTGATTGATTGTCAAGTTGTACGTTTCGCACCAAAGAGGATAGATGTTCAGGCGAATCCGTAGTTCATTCATTGCCCACAATTTGCAGGCTATTCTCAGAAGCCAATTGCTCAGCAAATATCTCTTCGCATAGACATCACAATCCATTTTCCCATAGAACATACAACCCATACAGCGACTCGAGCTCTGCGGCTCGCTAATAGAAGACAACGGCGGCCAAAATCCATACAAGGAGACATTTTCTCTGCGAACGCATAATGTTCGATTCTGTGAGCTACCTCAACACGTCCCAAATATTTATTAGAATTTTTAGACAGTATCGTGAGGAACGAAGAAGGCTATGTCTGTCGAACGATATCTTATTGACTTTACGCATCGGAGCCAGCCACTATGGCGAGTAGAAGGGATACTGTTATGGCTCACTTGTTGGGCCATGATCCTGGGCTTCGCAGGAGCCCAGCAATATAACATCCTTCAGGTTTTGGACTCGAAGGAACACGGTAGGGAACTGAGATATGTCACTCTCTGTGATTGCTAAGACACATAACTAACAAGCGTAAATTGCGCCTTAAATTAATTGCGAAATTGCTACCCACTAATGATCCATCCAACCTATGTAAACGCCCGACCTCCTTGGATCCCTCAGACCATTCATCAATGGTTCTGATTCCATGTATATATCACGTGCTATGACTATTGGCTTCTCTGTGTAACGCTTGCTACCGAGCCTCAGGGCCGTGGTCATGTACTTGTAGCATTCCCCCGTCATAGATTACTTAGACTCTGCTTTCCGATTGCACCGCAGATGGTAGGGATGGGTCCGAGGGGAGCTTAAACCCTCGCCCATAGCGTTCCCCAAATTCTGAACTGGGCTTCTGCTCCACGCCATCATTTGGAACCGGAATTGCATTGCCTCGCAGATGCGATCCCTCATTTTTATCAACGCTGAAGGCATTGCCAGTCATATCCCGTGATAGTTGTTGGACTGAGAGATCACTGAGGTGACCTCCGACCTGCCTCGGGCTCCGGCCAAGTCCTTTATTCTTGCCGTGAAGAGTTTTTCCGTCGGTGGAAACCATCCACTGGATGGCATCATCACCTGTAGCATAGTTTTCGATAACGCTTACGTTTTCCTTTAAATGACTGTCGGCCTTGGAGCAGATATTGACGCATTGACGGGCTGTTTTCCACTCGTCGCGCAGCCTTTCGAGCTCCGCACGATCTTCAGCTGAAGTCATCGCTGTCTTTGATTTTACCACCAATCGATCAATTCGGTCTTGCATATAAGTTTCCAACTTCGCCGCCGTAACGAGAAGACTGGTCTTGCATTCTTGCAGGCCATCGGCGAAGAGCTTTTCGGGTAAATTGGCCGGATCCCGAAGTCCGGGAGAGCTCACATCATCATCGGGTGTGAACTGAAGCTGATCAATGTGGTCAGATAATTGGTGGCATACTTGGAGACACTTCTCCGCGCTCATCCGCTCCTCCCTTATGCGTTGAAGTTCGACCGCATCTGCGGCAGGTCCCGCCGCGGCGCGGCCAAATATTTTCTCGAGCTTTTCATCAATAGACTCAAGATGAGCCTCGAGATCATCAGTAGCAGTCTTAATGAGGTCTCTATAAGCTTCGAGCCCTTCAATGGTGACGGAAGTTTTGCGGCTGAACAAGAGAATGACAAAGTCAGCGCTACTCTAGTGTACACGGGGAGACAGTGGCTTACAGATTTGCATCGGTGAGGGCAATTATGATGGTAGACTTATATCCAGCGAGGAGCTGCCTGAATCCATCGATGTTGTCACCCATGTACGTTAACCTGGCCCAGTCTCGAAAACTCGTCCGGTTGCCACCAGACCGCGAGGAACATTTCAGAATTTCTTGTTCGAATTCTTTGCAAGCGGTGCCGCATCGTAGTAGAGGATAATGGAGCGCAGAGAGGTCGACGTCGGTGGTGGCCTTGGCGGTCTCGGTGAGCGAGCCCAGGACCCCGCTTAATGCCTCCAGTTCCTCTTTCAGATCGCGCACGCGTTTGGGATGAACTTGGAAGGTCTGCACGGTCTCATAAAGTGTGATGCTAGACTGAAAAGCAAAGCTAGCCAAAGCCAGAAGCCCGGCGGCCACGCCTATAGGTTCTGCCATTACATCAATGATGCTAGGCGAGAGGCGAGCCAGGCGAGCAGCTGATACTTATACCTCGAAATTGACAGGATCTGGGGCTGAAATGTTTGTTGCGAGGGGTAAAATGTGCAGAATAAGAGGCCATCTACGATTGGGACGTCTAAGCGCGCGATTAGTGATGCTGTGAGGGGTACCATTCTTCGGCGTCTAACGCACGTCAACCTGCCCAATTGGTGTGGTCCTCCCACACCTGAAGACCCAAAAATAGATTGTCACAACTACAACAAAACTTCAAGTGTGAGCAGCCGCGGTAAGGATCTCTGGAACATTTTAGCGCTCGATATTCGATCTGACATTTATGCCTTGCCAAATCCTGATGGGAACTTTTATGAAATTGACAGATTCACACGAGTAACTAGATTTTTACCAACACGATCCACTCCGACAGAACTTTAGTGGGTACTACCTTACCGATAAGTTACCGTACTTGCAATTGTTTTACGTGGTATAGATATTCGCACGGTTGCTCTATATTTATAGAAGACCATAGATTGAGGAGAGTTGGGGTGTAGGAGACTATAAGGTATCTTCTCACAGTATCTTGGGTTTCGACTGTATGAAGTTAACGGCCATATGATTGTATTTCTGCCAGCCTCGTGGCTGATCCGTCTGGCAAGCATCAAACCCAACCCCTAAAGGACAAAGGGGCATCGAAAAATAATCGTGAACGTACTGTTAGCAACGGTATCATACAAGATTATGATGCGACTTGACCTGGTGGGTCTGGGTGATCTGGACACTTGCAGATCCACCTGTATCGTACTTCGATCATGGAACGCGAGAGATATACTAAACGAATGGGACGAGCTTGTTAAGGTTAGTTGTAGCTTATAAAACGTCTGAGTGTTTAAAGTTTGCAGGCGGAAGCTGTTTTCGCTAGTGTCTGATTGACTGAGTGCGCGGACATCAAGATTTCATGGTGCTTTACGTGCTCGGACAGTCAAAATTCGCCGAGACCGAAGGCACGTGCCCAAATGCATTGTTCTTCGTCATTATTTACAACATAACTACTGCTTCTCGAATCGAATTTGTGCGCGGCATCCACCCCCTTTTCAAGCAGTTACATGTGATGGATGACATTGATGCAGCGTTGAACAGCGATGCACGGGACACGGCATTACCTTTCGACCCGCAGACACCTAACCCCAAGCTAACGACAAGGTCTTGTCAGCTATGCCACCAGCGGAAGATTCGCTGTGACAAAACTTTGCCATGTTCCAATTGTGTACGTGGAAATACACCTTGCCATTATCCTGGAACTGAGCGCAAAATTCGGCGCCCGCACAAGACTACAATCACTGATGTCGCGTCACGGGTAACAAAGCTCGAGCGTGTTGTTGCTACTTTGTCGAACCAGCATGGCATTGCTGCGCAAGCTACACCCAAGACGGAAGACCAAGCATTTCATACTCCTGAACGAGTTATTGTCGCCCGGTTCGGTGAAGCGACGATGGGTAATCATCCCGAGGCGCGGGCGGAAAGAGAAAGCTCTATTGAAGAGCTACTTATGCAGGATGGCGATTCAAGTTGCTATGTCAATGAAGTTCTGCTATCACGGGGTTTGGATGAAGTGAAAAATATTCAGCCATTTTGTATATTCGGGTTATGCTAACATGATATTAGGAACGAGCACTACAGTCTGCCAATGGAACTCCAAAGGATGACATAACGTGGTCATGTAGTAATGCTGGCTTGATAGACATTGGAATGCCATTCTCGCATTTCAGGAAGCCGGTACCAGGTGATCAAATTCGGCTTCCGTCTCGCCGGCACGCAATACAGCTATGGAGGGCATACATTAACAACGTTGACCCCATGGGGAAAATCTTACATATTCCCACTATGGAAGCTGCTGTGTTCGGGAGCGCGAACAACCCTACCAACGTGGATAGCGATCTGAGTGCTCTTTTGTTTTCAATCTATTTTGCTGCCACAACAAGCCTTGAATCAAGCGATATCACAAACATCTATAACGAAGAGAAAGATTTTTTGCTTTGTAGGTTTAAAGCGGGCCTGGAGGAATGTCTTGCAGCTTCCAACTTCTTAGCCCATCCCACTATGAAGTCTCTCCAAGCTATGGCTATATACCTCGTAAGTAATGCATTCTAAAACATCCCGAAGCACTGTGTTGACGAATACTGTATAGAGATCTCTCCGCGCCTATGACTTAGGACGGTCGTCTTGGACTCTGTTCGGGCTAGCAATGCGCTCCGCTCAATCAGTAGGGCTGCACAGGGATGGATCAAACTTCAAGCTGCCACCCTTTGAGACCGAGATGCGAAGGCGGCTATGGTGGTTTTTGTGGTCTATTGAGGCTCGAGCAGCAGAAGATCACGGTATTTCAGTGTCTGATCACATAATCTTAGGGTCTGGAACCCGCTTCCCTTCAAACCTCGATGATGCCGACCTATACCCTGGTATGGCAGAACTACCCGCTTCAAAATCCACATGGACAGCCATGTCATTTTCCCTGACCACATGGGAAGCTTCTCTCCTGATCTCCCAAACCATGTCATCATCTAGCTCTGGCGGTTCACAAATGTTATCTCGAGAACAGCTTCCGCGGGACCATTTAACGCACCTAGAGGACGCCTACCTGAAGCATTGTAACCCGGATATTCCAGCTCAGCGCGCAACTATTTTGATGGGCAAGCTTCTATCAGCTAAGGCAAGCTTCATCGCCCAGCAACAAGAATTGAGACGCATCTCCGATCCAGCCCGGCCCGCATCTACCGCAACCGAAGAATCTCTCATCACGGCGTGTGAGATTCTAGAGATGAATATACAATCACAAACAGAAGAGATGCTGAGAGATTTCCGTTGGGTTTTCACGACTTACACTCAATATCACCCCCTATTATATGTCCTTTGGCATCTCTATACAAAACCTACAGGCCCCAATGTGGACCGAGCATGGGCTACAGTTCTGCAAGCCTTTGAGATCGCTAGCTGCAATCGGTCTTCCGCTGAAGGCGGGTCGAAATGGTCAATGGTGCAGATCTTGAAACAGAAGGCAAGCAGACGCATGCAGGAGTCTGCTGAGCAACAACAGGCCATTGCTGGATCAGGCGGGTGCGTGACCTCGTCAACTCCCAGTGATCTTGATTATATTCAGAACCCTAGCCTGTGGGACATGGATACTATGGACGTTTCGGATTGGAACAACCTTATGGACAATTTCAAAGGGTATGATTTCGAGACCTGAGAAGATGTTACGAATTCACGATACTCCACAATATGGCCGTTCTATCAAGCGATGTATTCAATTTGGAATTCAACCAGGCAAATACTACGTCGAACTTGCTTAACCTTTGACATCTATGTCTGTTGGGCTATATCCTTCCGATATTGACGGAACTAGGACGCATTATTGACTACCAGCCGAAGCATCTATCATTTATAGCCGAAAATGCAAGCTTAGAGGATCTGCAACACCAACGTCCTATTTCTCGAACTTTAACATGGAAAATGAATGGCCTTCGAAACAAAATCAAAACCGTACTAGGTCCTCAGTTGAGGCTATCGGGGGCACCAAAAGCTACTGAGTGTTCAATTATTATCCACAAGGCTCCGAGGATCGATGTCTCTGCATTACCAAAAGCATCCAAAAATAGAGGGACAGACTTTCGTGTATTATTTATCGTATTGCTCAGCACTTTATGCTGCCTGCTTTTGGTATTACAAGTAGCTTTAGCTGCTATCTATATAATGTGGTACGGTTAAGTTGAGATCTAATTCCTATGTGACAGAGCCAATAATTGTTCTAGAGAGAATTCTCCCATACGATACAAAAATGTTGCAAAGTACATCTAATCTATTGTACAGCCTCTTAGATCCCATAACTCTAAACAAACAACAAAATGAAAGGCCACCCTTCTCGTCGAAAAACAAAGCACAAAGAAATTACTTGCCAAAAGGAGTGAGTCTGATCTCTTCCCACGCCTTTCTCTAACAAATGAAAGGTTAAAACTTAGCAACGAGTGTAAGCCCTGTCTTGTAAAGCCTCGCCGCGAGCACCACTGTCGTTCCCACCATCACAAATACTCCAGCAAAGATCTTCATCCCCAAAAAGTCCCCATTCTCTTTCGCAAGTATTGCCCCTGCGATTGGCCCTGTTGTCAGCCCGCCCACCGAAAGCGCTAGGAACATCAACCCCGTCCGAAAGCCAATCTCCCTCGGCGGTGAGATCTCTGCAATCAGCCCCGGCACCAGCGAGACGTAAGCCCCGGAAGAGAAGCCGAAAAGTACAGCGAAGGCAATCATCGCGGCGTTAGTAGTACCAGGAATCCAGAGTGCGAGGAGGAAGATGCCGGTGGCATAGCAGACGACGATGAAAGTGTTGTAGACACCGACTTTGACGGCCATGAGGCCAGAGATGGCACGACCAAAGAGACTATGTTTTCTTAACTAAACTCTGGTAGAGGAAGTTAGAGGGTTTGACTTACCTGCCCGCATTCAGGATAGGGATAAGGTACTGCGCCAGCTCCGCGGACATCCCACCTGCGGTTGCTTCGACGACGAGATAGGTGACAGGAATGAAGATGCCGAAGGTAAGGAGGGCAGCTCCTGCAGTTACGAGTAGCATCATAGGTTCCTTGAAGGGGCGCATAAGCTCTTCTTTGGTGGGGCTGTGGGGGTTTGGAGGGAAGCGAGACCTCGTGGTGAGGTTGGCCACAATGAGCAGGCCAAGGATGAGGAAGCCAGAGATACGCATTGCCCAACCGTAGCCGACTTCTTCGATTAGACGGTTGACCATGATAGGGAAAACGACGCCGCCAAGACTGGAGCCGGTTGAGAGGGCCCCATAGGCTGCACCTCTCTTTTTGCTGAACCAGCCGCCTACACAGCTGAGGGCTAAAGGCTATCAGTACATTCTTCCGAAGCTCCCTAATGCGACTTACCAGGTTGAAATAAACATGCTACACCAATAGCGCTACATACTCCTTGCGAAAGCATGACTTGATAGTACTCTGAAGAAATCGATGCCATCATGACGCCAAAGACGTGGAGAAAACTTCCAAAGAGGATTATGTTTCGTGGCCCATATTGATCGTGTGTCTTGCCGACAATTGGTCCCTAGATCTCCTTTCAGCCTGTATTTCATACGACCGAAGTGTGGTATATTTACCATAGCAAACATGAAGAAGATCTGCATAGATGGAATCCATGCTATCGTGCTTGCGGAGTATCGATTTAAAAGTTCGCGCTCGTAGTAATCCTGGAAGGTTCCGACGCCTTGGAATAGTTATCAGCATAAGGTAAGATAGTGGACTGTCGGAAATAGAGACTGACTGTTGATCCAACCAAAAGTGCAGAACGAGATACACCAAGCACCGAGAACTGTCAGCCATGCCGCAGTGCCCCCATCTGGAGCGTCGCCAAAAGTGACGGCGGTTGGAGGAGCCTCAGCCTTCTCGAAGTCGTTCTCGTTGCTCGTGAAAGCCGACGAGGTCGGGCTGGCATACTGATTTTCTGCTGGGGTGCTAGTATTGCTGTGCGGAGGTTTGTCAACTTGACTTATTGAAACAGACGAAGACATATTTGGTTGAAGAGAAGGCTTCTGGAACAATAAAATGCGACGATACGAATTAGGACTCAGCTGGCTTCTCAGTGATGCTGCGGGGTATCAACTATGGAAGAGCGTGGGATCGCTCTTTTTATCTGGCAGATGTCTTTTGCTCGGCGATGCAGTTTTCGCCGAGACCGTGGCAGTCCACTGATTATTGAGTCTCAGTATTCTGTACTCCGTGCTTAGCGAGCTATGCACGTCCTGCCTTCATGCGACTAATCTCGGCGCGGCAAAAATACAACACCCTAGCGCGAACTTGCAGAACCTCTAGATTTAAGGTGACCGTGTGCTCTAATCTCTGAACGTCTTTGAGTAGAGCTCCATGCATCACCTCGTTAGCGGCAACTCTCAAAGCACCAGAGTTATACTGAAAGATTTCGAAGTGCGTCATTTTGTGGCCCCTTGAGTTTTGAATCCGAGAAGTAAGATCTCGGATCTCGGATCTCGGATTTTTTACCTCTACTTCTACTCTACGGACCCTATAAAACTAAGAGTAATAAGTCCAATTCCTTTAAAATCGATTGAAAGTGTAGCAAGGTTGCTATTATATCTCTCGAGATCATAGTATTAGCACCGTGAGAAATAGGTTCGTGGTCGCTACATTAGGCATAATCAACGGCTCGGAGCATAAAAGCATTCTGCTTGAGAACGGCAAGTGATAAATAATCAATAACATTATGATGTGTCAAGAAACTTCCTCGAATATCTGTCTTAATAAGATCGATGAGATTGTTAATAAAATGGAAACGAGATCAACGTGCACGCTCCCAAGAGATCGATCGATTACCCAGCTTGTGCTGTCTGTTTTCGCCTTAGTATTGTCGTTATTGCCTCAATATGTTACTTTATATATTTCTCGCTAGCTGGTCTTGAGAGGTCTATTGTCCCAAAGTAGAGCTCTCACGGGGTATCGTTCGAAGCAAGTTGAAAAACCCCCCCAGCATCTACACCTTGACCCCCAGCACGGCGGGCCTATGCACACAGCATAGTCAATATGATTTCAAAACAGCAACAGTACAGGACTGTACATACCAGTGCGACAGCGGCATTCTTGAATTCTGTTGCCTGCCTCGGAATATCTTTGTACCATTTCACAATTGCGTCAGAGAAAGCTGTCCAGCGCCGCTGGAAATCGATCATGTTTTTCAACGGTGTGAAAATTTTCTCGTTTACTTTTGCGAATACCCTATAGGCGTCGGTCTCCCAGCCATCTCGAAGTTTTTGACCTAAGGCGTTGACATGGTCACTGTCAAGCCAGTCCTTCCTCACACTCAACCGAAGAGTGGGGCCATATGCAGCTCGGAGTAGCCCTCCAACGACTATGACGGCGCAAATCGCTATCAAACCTGTTCCGCTAATGTTTGTGTATGCCCCATCCTTGTACAAAATCATTTCCCCCAGCTTTTGTTTGACCTTCGGCGTTCTTGTCAACACATCAATCAAGCCCGTCTTGTCTCCATCCGAATCTGACCCCAAGACATTCTCCACCACCGCGATCTGCATTCCTGCGAGTCCAAGTCCAAACCATCTTTGAGCTTCTTTCATCCATTGATCTTGTACAACGCGGCGCTGATACTCATGGTTGACCATCCCAACGCGACGGATAGCCATTGCCGATATTCCCAGTGAGTGTAAGACATTCCCAATAGATGTCAGCAAGAGGGGTTGGTAGATGGCGGTCAAAGCTGATTGCACTTCCAAGGAATATCTACCACCATCACGGTGGTCTGTTGCTATGTTCAAATGAAGGTCCTGTGCGAATGTTGACAGTGGTCGAAAGCCTGTGCAGCCTTCCAGGGAGTTCAGGCAGATCTGGTATTGGTCGATACACGAGAGAATGCCCATAGTGCTGGCCTGGTACTTGGTGGTGACAGGAAGACCGTTGTACTTTCGAAGGTAGTCATTGAGCTTCATAGGCTGTTCGGCGCTGACAGAGAAGACAGGATCGTCGCTCATGCTCTGGTACGTGACGCCCATAGCATTGATGACGACTATTACCCTATCTGCTGCAGTCACAAGATCTAATCTTGGAGAAAGAAGGTCTTCACCTGTGTGTAGAAAGTGCTTGACGCGGAGCACATAGTCACTCACCCCTTGCCCTTTTAAATTGCTCATGATAAAATGAGCTTGTCCGTTGCTGTGGTTATTGCCAAATACCATCATGTATGAGCCATCGACTACTCGTTTGCCATCCAACAACCACTCCCAATCATAGTGACTCAAGGGTACGAAAACCGACTTCCTCTCCAAAGTAATATTCTGTTTGATATTGAACCCGAGATCTCGAAGTGGAATCGCACCAGTCCTTAGCTCATATGGATCGAAGTTCTTCGCATAGCAGAGCGATTTGTCCTTAAAAGGGCAAGCAGCCGTCCTTGATTCGATACGTTCGAGTCGGTCGATGGTGAGCGACTTGCAGCTTACCCCCGACTTCTCGTAACAGTTGCGAAAATATGCCTCCCCAGCAAGGGTAGAGTTCAGCATATACTCCGTCGATGCGTCTGCAATGTAATCGGAGCTCGATGAGAAGTTGGGATCTCGGATCCAAAACCGAAATCCAGCAGGATTCGACGCGAGCACTAAAGGATTTCGATCACTCTTCTGCGTCAAGGCCCATGGTCCGAGGACGCTCACAACTAACATCCCAATACCGTAAATGGTCAGGAAAAAGGTAAGTGTATATATATGCCACACCCTAAGCTCGTTGTCGCGGACGCACTCGCGGAAAAGGCGGAGGCCCGAGAGAGTTGGATCACTGGATTCTTTGAAGATTGAACCAAGTTTATTCCTCATGGCGGGCCGATGGCTATATACGAGTATCAGTGGCAGCTGGAATACGGTCCAGTACCACGATGCAGCGATCGTCAGGAGCAGTACAAGACAGGCTACTAACATCTCTGCCTTTGTGTCGGGCAGAGTAAGCCATCGCTCGTGAGCATGGTCCTGCCACCAAACGTGAGGCATTGCGTTCGATTCGTATTGTTCGAAGATAACGGCGACGAGGGTCTGCAAGAGGTAAATTTTCAAACTCGAAGGCTTGGGCTAGGCGATCGCGGGGGAAATGCAAAGATATACTGTAACGTTAGTTCAGCAGAACGCGGGAACAGATGGTGTCGAGAAAGGTTCTTGGCATGTCTCTCATCGTCTGGGGAAAGCTTGACCTTATGTTACCTTGAGGGTGCCTTCACCGAGTTCTGAAACCGAAGGATCGTTCTTTCTAAGCAAAGAGGCGGTGCTTGTGACTTTCTCGTTGGAGGAAGAAAGCCATTAAGAGATAAGACGGTCGGCGAGACATTTTCCTGCACCGCCAACCCTACAAGCATCTCCCATTCACCAATTATTTCTTCAGCACACCAGCCTCTTTCAAGCACTGCCGACGAGGTGTTTTTTTTTGGGCCGTTTCGCGAAGGCAGCTGAGCATCTCAAGCCAATCTGCCCCGCGAGGGGCCAATAGAAAGAATTATTACGACATATAACTCTGCCTATCGGAGCACTTACGGGAGATGGCCTTTCTGAAGGCTTATCATCTTCCACACTATTTACGCTGTTCCCACCGATGACTGCTATATATGGGAGCGAGTGTGAGACTGAATGTAACGATAGTAATATATTACCAGAGCTAAGGATACAAAAATCACGAAGGGAGGAAAAAGAAAGAAAATCTCCCTGTAGTGGAGTTCGATCCTTGAACGGGACAGCTCCGACCTTAGATCTAGTGACTACCTAGACTAAGAATGCCGGCAATCGAGAAGCGCCGCGAGACTGCGAGCAAACTGCTGGATGAGTCCTGCCTAGAAAATTTCTGAAGATTCAGCCCAGGGCTTGCCCTCCCTCTCCCATGCCACCGAGCGCTGCTCGTCTACAAGATCCTATGGGATGTTCATCCTCATTCTCCAACCGCCTTTTCTTAGCCTCGCTAGAATATGCACCATCTTCGCTTCTAACATCAGAATCGCCATCGCTCAAAACACTTTCATCGTTACCTCTACTCGCCGGCTTACCTTGCGACGCAAGAGGCCCGTCCTAGCGTCAGCCTCTCTTTTTCTTCTCCTTCCATATACTTTTTATTTCTTTAGCTAAGGCGGCCTAATACTATTATTTATACTTAGCCTTCTGTTCGCTCCTATATATCTTCAAAGCAGAAACCTTAGTAGTGCTATAGCAGACCCTTAACTAACCCTAAAACCGTATAGCTAGTTATACTCTATATAGAGTAGCCGCAATATCTTAATACTTAACCCTTAGCCAACCCTAGAACCCTATAGCCAGTTATACTCTGTAAAGAGGAGGCCCTCACTAGAGCTTGCCACACGCCCGCAGGAGCCTGGGCTATTTCGAAGCTTTATTTTTGTATTAGAATTAGTTAATTAGCTTTAGCATAATCATAGACTCTATTACAAAAATCTCGTCCAAATCGGTGAGAAGTTACGAGGTAGATCTTTGGATAAGATTTTCACGAATTGAGGGATCCATTGAGGAGACCGGACCTTAAATACCCTAGCTGCCCCGGGACGCAATGGCAGGTTGACAAATGACCATAATCAAATTCTGAGTTGCTGAAGTAATGTTTCTGAGGTTCTGCCTGTGTCCATTGTCATTCGCCTCTTCCATGCACGTGCAAGGGACATTATCAGGCTCGCTAGAAGCGATCACTCTAGTCGGGCGTAACATTATAAGGCTTGCGAGCATCCACGCCGTATATCGGCTCCCAAATTGCTAGCCGTAAGGAGTGGGACGTTAGTGTATAAGAGGATAGGGTAGCTATGACGGACATAATGTAATGTCTTAGCTCTTGCATCTTTACTGCTTCTGTGGGGATATACGAGAAGACTCTAGATCAGAACATCGACCATCATGAATAGCTATTTTTTCAATGGTAAGCAAGTCGATAGATATAACACGGCAGGTTCTGGGAGGGACGCCATGGGCTCGTGCACGGATAATCTCTAGGATATGTCATAACCTGGCCCAAAAACTTCGACCATTAGTACAGTAGAGCTATTCGAAATGATACTACTGCCTAGGTTAGATTACTCTAATCCCGCGAACTCCAAATCTCAGTAATCTTGCCACATACTTAATTAATTGATCTCTCATAAAGAATAAGATCTCATAAAGAACAAGATCTCATAAAGAACAAGATCTCATAAAAAATAAGAGTTTATCTCATTGGCTCAGGATGCTACCAATAAGGTTTCTGCATCCCGTGTCTTCGACTCTGCTTAATTGGATTGGGTTACGGTTAGGCCCCTCGCGCCCTCTTATGTTCCTTCTCGTATCGTTGGGCAGCAATGAATTTATTGTACTTTTTTGCAACTGAATCTCCTGTTCCACATATCAGTCTTTATCTGATCGAAAGGAGAGAGTGAGAATAGAGAGCTATTCGCAAGCCCTCCGCAGCCCTGTCGCAAACGTACCTCCGAGTCGAATTATGGCTTCTTACTCTCCCATGTACTGGCTCGCCCACCGACATGCACGGGATCCCTCGTTACGTCCGGACCTCAATGTCGGAGGCATCCTCGGGGTACCGCGGCCAAGACGGCCGTGGTACTGGACCGAAGACTTCCTCCCCTTCACCGGCGATGACTGCAGTGAGGATGCGGACGGTGCTGTCACCCCTTATGAACTTTGCGAGACCTGTATCCCGATCCGGGACTATGTTCAAAAGCTGGATCTCGAATCCATGAGAGACACGCGCCGGGCCACCCTCGCCCACGCTCCCACTGGGCAGGTGCTCGAGGACTCTGCACTCGCCGGCTGCCATCTGTGTACGCTGTTCTGGCAGCTAGCCATCCGAGATGCATACCAGTCCCGACGGTATATCGACACGGTTCCGCGCGGGGCGGGGTGGATGGACTACGCTGCCCAGATCCGACGTCTGACGGATCTGCATATCAGCATTGGCACCTGGAAGCAAGAGAGCCGCGTGAACAAGTCCATCGGTATGCTCATTCATGCTGGCTCGCACTGGGACGACGAAAAGGCCCCATTCCTCGTAAAACTCGATCGCGCTCCCGCTCGTAAGTTCCATTCCCCCGCGTCATATCTTGCCGCCCTTCGCTCACGGTGCGTGCTCGCCAGATACTTGCTCCTGGCACGAGCGACTGATCTACACTCGCACAACCGCCTCCTCCGGCGCCAAAGCCTGGCTGAACCAACAGCTCCAACGGTGTGAGAGCGATCAGCATTCCTGCGCTCCGGCCCGTCCCGAGGCGGGAGCCTTTCTTCCCACACGCGTGCTTGATGTCGGCGTGGATGCCCAGAGTCCCGTCCGCCTCCTTCTTCCCTCCCATGAGACACTCCATCGTCGTTACACGGCCCTCAGCTACTGTTGGGGCAGCTTGCCCAATCTCACGCTGACAACGGCAACGCTGGACGACTTTTGCAACGAGATCCCCTTGCATCTCCTTCCGAAAACCCTGCGAGACGCTATTCACGTCACGCGGTGGGTGGGTGTACGCTATCTCTGGATTGATGCTCTCTGTATCATTCAAGATAGTCCGGCCGATTGGAAGCAGGAAGCCGCGACGATGGCGGATGTATACCGACACTCGTACCTGACCATTGCCGCGCTTGTTTCTAATGACAGTCACGGCGGCCTCTTCGCGCAGCGGCATCCTCTCGAACACCAACCGTGCAAGCTCTTCGATGAGCCCGACGGCACGGCGGTCTTTGCTTTTCCCCATGAGCTCGATCGTGATCGTGTGGGCGTCAAGTTTGCCCACTCCCCGCTCCTCCACCGGGCCTGGACGGTGCAGGAACTCCTGCTGTCGCCGCGGACCGTATACTTCGGGGACGTTCTCGTGTGGGAATGTTTCGAATCGATGGACATCGACGTGCTCCACTGCCGGTCCCAGGAGCTGCTTCCTGACCAGAGCGCCACGTTTATCCGGGGCCAGTTTTCCGTCAAGCAGTTTCATTCCCAGCTCGCAGCGCTGAAGCGGTCGAGCACTGCCGCTCCTCTCTCCCAGACGACTCAGATTGAACGCATGGTCGGCGCCTCGAGCATCCCCCGTGAGGCCACACTCCTCGCCCAATTGGCCGGCATCTGGGAATACATCGTGCCCAAATACACGTCTTGCGCTCTCACCTATCCCACCGATCGCTTTGTCGCTCTCCGGGGCATTACTACGTTTCTCCAGGCACAAACCGGCTTTTCCATCTTCGCCGGCCTTTGGGAGCCGCTCTTGCTCCAGCAGCTCCTCTGGACCTGCGGTTGGTACCCTCCGTCCTCGGCGACTCGTCGCTGGAAGGCTCCCACTTGGTCGTGGTTCTCCGTTGATGCGTCCATCGAGTTCGACACCAGCTGGCGTGAATGTACACTGGAAGAAAGCTATCAGGATAGCCACTGGTTCTCTCGCCTGCTTGGTGTCGACATGCACGAGGACACCCTCGCCGATGGCCGGGACCCATCCATCGCTGGACGCGTGCGACTCTCTGCCCCCTTCTTCCCCATGACCCTTGCTGCGGAAACGGGCGTAAGCAATAGCAGCTCCGGGTTTTGGCCGACCGGCTTCGAGGCAGATACCTACTACCACCTCACGTTAGATCTGATTCCTCCCTCTTCTGGTGCCTGCTTCTACCTTCCTCTCTTGCATATCAGGAGAGATGGAACCACTAATAACTGCCACGGGTTGATCGTGGTGCCGTCTCCCTCCGTTCCTCATGCGTTTGAACGCTTGGGATATTGTCGAGCGCAGATATATCGTAAAGAAGCGATTGCATTACTGGAGGGTCAAGAACGAGAAATCGTTCTTGTCTAATGTTTGCATCGCATCTGTTTCTAAACGTTTTGAATCGTCTCCGCGGCGTCCAATCATTCGATCTTGAGTCTCACCATCTTTTCAAAGATCAAGGTGTCACAGCTTGAAGATTCCTCATACTGGTCAGTGTGTGTAGATGGCCAGCTCCCAGCTTCGTCTTGCTCGTCTCCCACAATTGCATGTCTCGCTCTTCGGCCTCTTCCACCGGCCATGAATCATATATGTTGCTGAAAGATTATTTATGCTGGTCGACTCATTATCGTTCTTTGATATATGTAATGAAGCTGGCTATAGCTGGCTCAAAATTGCCATGTGCAAACAAAAAAAAGTGCTTCCATGAAGCAGTTTGTGGAATTTGGACTCAATGTAAACACTCTGAGAGGGGAGGGCGCGCGAAGACAAATACGGCATTTCATGCTATGGCAAGTTGACCCCGGAGTCCCAATTCAGCCGTGGGCGGCTCTGCGTGTGTGTGTACTTGTGGCGAGTGAGTAGCCTTCGTGTTCAACGTGAACATAGACTGAGTATAATTGGGCTATCTCAGGAGATTGTTGAGGTAGATAGGTCGAAAGTTGAAGTAGATAGGTCCACTTTTATAACCGAGCTTATGCGCAGCATATGCAGGGTATGGAGTAGTAAGTATAGGGGTTTTGAAAGTTGAAGTGTATAGGTCCACTTTTACTAGAGATTAGGCAAGCTTAGACCCCTACTCTACCCTCTACTTAGAGAGCATATACACGGCATATGCTTGGTTAGGGGGTTAGTGGTTAGGGGGTTAGTGGTTAGGATTTAGGGTTAGTCCGGGGGGTTGGGGGGCGGTGGGAGCCCCCCGCATTGGTATATCTTATATTCTTGCATATGCCCGGCATATGCTCCCTTCTTCCTTACTATACGGGTTTATATAGGGGCAGCTACTCGGGGCCTATACTTAGCGCATATGCCACGCATATACTGCGTATATGCAAAGAAAATAGTTAGGCTAGTGGTCGGGGAGGTAGGTGGAAAACGATAAAGAGGATAGGTGTTCTAATATCAATTATATACTTAAACCTATTGAATATATAAGTATATGCTGCGCATATGCTCGGTAATAAAAGTGGACCTATCTACTTCAACTTTCGACCTATCTACTTGAACAATCATCTCGGGCTATCTACTCAGCCTTTCGTACATTGGCATCAAACACCTCAAAAGGTATCTCGAGAACTCATATCTATAATTCCTCTCGAGGACCTGCCACGTAACCATGCCCTACATCTTAGATCCGAGAATCCAGACCTTGGATTTCAGATACGGCCGTGTTCTACGAAGAGCGGTACCACGAGGCCGATTGAATATTGCTAACGGTGAAGATACTTAAAGAGGCGATTATTCCATAACCTATAACGAGAGGTTTCTCTCTAACTCGAGCGTGCTATTTACAGACATTGCCATCACAATTGACGGCGGCGCTGGTGCGACGGCAGCTCAACAATAAAATGCTGACATCGGTTGTGGTTATATTGGTGGCTCGCTTGGCGTTTAGACTGGTGAACAGCTCTATTTGACTTCTCGAGCTATTTCGAGAGAGACAACTTGATGTTCTTAGGTAGCTAGAGCATTCCCTTGAACAGAATTCAATCCATAGTCATATTACTTATCAATCATTATATGTCTTCCCAAAGATTTCCTTAATGCCAGTGTCAATTTTGGGGTGGTTGAGCAATAATCGCAACGACTCTTTGGAGAACCTCGAGGCTGCATGTAATGCTGTAGACTGGTCTCAATCTAGGGCATTGACCACAATACCTACTTGCTCCAATGAGAGAGCGACGATTCCACTACAGTTACCTTCCACGGCCACTATAGTTTCTGGGCTCCAACAACATCACGGCGCCATAAGACCCCACTCTTGATACCAAGTCAGTGCAGGCCGCGGCAAAATACCCCATCGTTGCATCTCATCCTTCTCGTCCATGTTGGTCGGCTCTTTCAGATAATAATGCTCAAAGTCTACAATCGAACTACACCGTTGAGGCTCAAGTCAACAAATTGATCAGCGTCTCCGGACTATAGTGTTCGCCTACCATTGTTTTGTCTTACTTTCCCATAAAATATTCCGTAGAGCACGGTCATAGGGTACGAACCCATCACGCCAAATATCCCTTTAGTTAGTCAGCAATACTCTGCTTGATTCTTAGAGCAAGATACAGAACTTACTTTAATACTATCAAGAAAGCAGCCCGGATAGCATCCTGTACATCTGATGTCAGACTCCAGAAGCCAAGATCAAGCAACGGCTCTCCAGGCATTAAAGTCATGATAGTGACGATTACATAACCTCCTGGAAATAGACTGTCTGGTTCTTGTGTGACCCTCTTCCACGTGACAAGATGTGGCACTGAAGTCCTCTTATTCTGAGCAAACACCTGCAACGCCCGTATCTCGGCCGCTGTTTCTAAATTCGGGCCTTCTATTGGCTCTTTCTGTCTTTCAGATGGAACTCTGTTCATTGTCAGTTACTCTTTATTTATAATGCATGGCTGAGGAATCAAAACAACCGACATACTGAACCTTGAATTTCATTACGAAGGTCTCATCGACTTGTTCGTTCTGTCGCAACTCATCTGATACTCGTCGACAGAGATACAAGATCCTCGCGACGCCGTCGTCTTTCCTAAAGTTGGTTATGGGCTTGAGCCGCTCATACTGTGAGCCATCCTCAAAAGTCACGACCTTTTCTAGAATAGCATCCGCGTCAGCTTCTGTGAGTCCCAACGAAGTCATTTGGCTCCTTTATGAATTGAGAGGAGGTTCCGGTCAGATCAGGTATAGAGCACGATCTCGAGTATCCATACAGACGCTGCGGGGTCATCCGATATTTCCTACTACAGAGTGTCAAGTCTCACGTGTGCTGTTGTTAGTGGCAAAACTCGGCAGTTTGGTGGTTGCAATAGTGGGGTATCCCAAGGCTTGCGGCTAGTTGTCGAACATCATTAGTTAAAGCGCGCCATTCATCCGAAGGGCGTCTATCATTTGACGGAGTTTATTTTTACCGATAGAAATATCGCACTTCGTGGTTTCCTTTTAGGTGAAGTGGGGCAGTTAAACCCCTATTGTTTTTGGGGGGTTGCCCTGCAAGAAGAAAGCAGGACATGTAGAAATGTAAGTAAGACCAGGTGGAGGATTAGAAATTCTCGAATGTACGCTGAAGCACTAGAAGAGAAGGGAGGGCGCAGAGGCTGGTACAAATATTTGGATACAGCGTGATTATTATGAAGGGAGGTTTGTCATATCAAATTGGTTCTTGCCGGCAGTACTTAGTACGTTAATCCTAATCTCAGTTACTGGAAGGATCAAGATCGGCTAAAGATTCATATAGCCCGAAATCCGGACATATACATTTAAATCGTTTTTTCAACGCCAAACCCACAGCCATATAGCGGAAGTGTTGTATAAACGTCTTTCTCCTAGGACATATAAACAAGACTCTGGAACACCTTTGCTAACTAGGGTCAAACTTTAGCTACCAAAAGCAAACGCACTCTTCCTAGTAAATAGCAATTACAAACTTTCGCTCGGAAGATAACAGGAGTTAGCTTCGCAGCTTTTCTCAAAATTAGATTATAGAGCCAATTATATTTCAGGCGAGCTTCGTGTACATAGATTATGCGAACTCGATTGGCGGGCCACTGAAAAAGCGGCAAGTCACAGATCACAGCTCCCAAACCCAGGACACCAGTCAATGGATCCAAAATCCGATTTTTGAATTGATATAAACTCAAACAAGCAAGGTACTGTCACATACGACCATAGACTGAGGAGAATTGGGCATCCCGTCCGCTCTGCCATACACAAGCCTCAGATCGGTAGATTAGTAGTTGGGTGGGTGACCACCAGCGAATACCTACTGTTGTATGTTTTTGTTTTTGGCCTAGTGAACCTTCCCCTCCCCCCTGTAATAACTAGCGGCAACCAGTTGCGATTCTTCTCTTGATCTATTCTCGAAGAACACTGTCTATGTCCAGGAATTGGTATCTTGTTTTTGCACTACATTACTGTGGGCAACCACCCCCCCGTTGAATACTGTCACGTGTTATAACTTTTGTTGTAGATATTTCACGTGATATAAATGTCTCGCCTTGAAAATATGAGACATGTCTTTCACAGAGTTCAGTCATAGGGGTTGTGGAGATTGAGGTTGATGACGTGTGATCTGAGATATGAGTCACGTTTTCTCAAACATCTTGCCATTAGACTCAACTCATCTCCTACAGAATCATAACGAATCCGGCCATCTCACTTCAAACCCTCACTCCAACTCCTCTCATTGTAAAAGCACTTCCCCGAGTCACCCGTCCGGCTTCTCTCAAAGCAAGTACCCTCCCAATCCCACCATAATGCCTCCCCACAAACCACACATTCCAACCTTCCAGCTCATCTCCCCGCCACTGCTCTTTGAAGTCGCAGTCGCGCTGGCGCTCGCGCTCGAGTTTCCACTCGCAGTGCCCGAAGCCGCTGCATTTGTCGTAGTCGTAATGACCACAACCTTGGGCTCCACGGTCGTTCCAGGCAGCGTAGTCGCAGCAACCTGCGTAGCCGCGACGAAAACCAGTGAATACGACGTCACAGCTAAAACACTGACGACGGGCACGTTTGAAATCTGAGTGCTGTAGGTAGTCGGTACCAGAATCGTCTGGGTTGATGTATGGGCAGGAATCGTGGTTGCAGAGATGGTTGTTGCCATGATAGTCGTGCCTGGTAGCGTGGTGGTGATGGTCAGGGTGACTTGGATGCCCAGGCTGGACGCAGCAATTGCGGGTCCCACTCCCGAGCCTGTGAATTGAGATGGCATCGGTAGGGTCGCTGTGTTCGGCTTCAGAGCCGGGTTGGCGGTATAGATATTCCCAGTGGTTCCATTTGCAAGCTTGAAGTCTCCGGTCTGGAGATTGGCCGTGTCGCCACCGGTGTTGGTATAGGCGCCACCAACCACAGTGCCAAAACTGGCGTCGGGCAGGAAAAAGTTCGTCGTGAAGCGATCGTAGCAGAATGGAATGGCAAGTTTGCTGACGACCAGACATGAGAGTAAAGAGTTGCAGCACAGTGATGTCTGGGCTCTGGTGTCGAGGACCTGGCGCTTAACGCTTGAAGACGGCAGGGACGACAAGACAATGTCCGTGAACAGAGACAGGAATTCTTGACTCCCGATCTGTGGGGTAACGATTGAGGTGGCACCTGCTGGTGCACAGAGGGTGTAGCCAGTGCTGCAGGTATCTCTGTCGATGAGTGAGGCCACTGCCCCGAGAGGAGGGCGGCAAACGAGAGGTAGTCAAAACGCATTTTGAGCTCGTGGTACACAAACCTCAACTTGAGGAGTATAGATATTCAAAAGATCGACAGCGCAAATGGCAAGATTGAGTGCTTCAGCAGACTTCGTGTGAAGATGAGGAAGCTGTGACGTTGAAAATTTGAGGTCTCATTGAAGATCGTTAGTTCGGTCTCACCTGAATGGACGGAAAACCGCATTGAATGTGCGACATATAATTCTCCGAAAGGGAGACCTCAGCCGCTCTATCCAAACCATATTTTTGTCACATTCCACTCTGGTTTTCTACACTACGTCAAAGCGCCGAGGTTGAGGTTGGCCTATTTCGAGTGGTTTAATTGCTTTTCCGTCCTGAGCGCACATTAGTACAGCCCGCTTATCAATACATCGTAAATTGCAAAAACAACACACCACAATGCCATAAACGTACGGGGTCCCCGAAAATTCATAGCGGTCCGAATGAAGTCGCACGGCAATAAGCCCACCGCACCCAAATAGAATTGCGATAATGTCTCCTGGCTGGATCTCTTGACTGATGCTCAATTGGCCACTGTGGGTCTTGAATAAGCGATCTCCCGACAAGGTTTGTGCCAACAGTACGATAAAGTATATACCACTCACGGTCCCCTATGGGATCATCTTCAGCGTGGTTATAAGGATGGTCTTCGATGATAGCGGCAAGAGCCGTTCATCTAGAATGAAACTATTGTTCTCACGATATTAGCGCACCCAGAATGCGACTGCTGATCGCCCAGACATACAGACATAGGAGGAAACCAGCATCCCCCCAAAAATCCCCCCTCTTGACAGTGATCAAACCGCTTGATAAGGACAAGCTCGTAGGTTTCGTTCACACGCTCAACAGAAAAAGTAGCCCACAGTTGAGCAGGGAGATTGTGATGCCGCGAAGTGCCAGAAATATTGAGAAGGGGTTCCAAATATGGGCTGGTTATTGCAGTCAATCTATACCCCGCTTGTATTAACAGCGTCAATGACATCAATTAGCACCCACAAGCACTGAGGCACGACTCCTGCTGAAGCATCTCAGACTCGGGAGGCTGGGAGCCATAGACATCAAAGATGGCCAGCTTATCTTACCGTCTTTTGTATCAAATTGTCATTGAGAAACGAAGCCGTTCTCAACAGGTTGCACAATTCTCCAGTCGGGAACCTAGGATGAAAGATTCAGATTCTTGTTGTCATCTTTGGGCTCACTCGCGCAGTCGAGAAAATTCAAAGGCGAGGATCCGTCAGTTGCATGATATTCTGCAGCCCGATGAATTTGTCCCTCGAATCCGTTGCAAAGCTGACGCGGTGGTGGTGCAAGACTGAGAGGACCAAAGAACGACCGCTCGCAACTTGAGTTCTGATGTCCTTTTGAGTGGTTGCAATGTCGATAACCCGGTACATGCCCTCAATGTATGAAACTGCACTCAAAATTATGTTTAGAACGGATCTTATTGAAGATTTCTGTTCAACATGTTCTTTGTGCGTCTATCGCATTCCATACTACTACTGTTGTTGTTTTGCTAAGTGCCCCGCTTAAGCACAAAGTAATCCCAGGGAATATAACCCCGATATGACTGCAAAAATTCCAGTATATAATCTAATTCCCACTGCTCGCCATCTTTGCAAGTAAACCTCGTCTTGTAGAATTCCCACGACGCAGGATACCACCCAGACTGGTGCCAGTCAACGATCGCTGCTACCCGGGGAGTACCATTCTCATCCCATGACATCAAAATATTGCTACGATGTAGATCGCTGTGAGTGAATACAACCGGAACGTCATCCAACAGCCCATCGCGCCATGGATCTGGGTTTGAGGTTTCAATTTGAGGCTTCGTAACACCTGAGAACCAGTTGTGAAAGGTGGCGACGTCTGAGAAAGCGCTACCAAGTCCTTTGCCGTCGAAGATTATATCTTTTACAGGCTGCTGGCTGATACTGCCTATGTCAAGCCCATATTAGACGCTACAGTAAGCTGAATAAAAGAGTATGTTATACTCACCAATGAATAGATTAGAGGGATTTTGTTGAAGCTGTCGCAATTCGTCGAGGATGCAACGCAGTTGCGTGCAGATCTCATATTTTTCTTCGACGCCCAACCCCGGCCACTCTTGTTCTAATGTAGTTGCTTCGAGTTTTTGCATGTAGATGAATGTTTCACCTTCGTCCTGACACCAGCCATACACCTCTGGAACTGGCACATTCCGGCACACGCGGCGAATTGCCCATAAACATTGCCCTTCGGCCATGGTAACTGTGAGGCCATACTTGACGATTAGATTCATTGAAGGAAAAGAAACCGGAACAGGCCTGTTTATCTTTGATAGGGGGTTTGCCGCATGTCGAACCTCAGCCGGAGTTGGTAGGCGCTCGTAGCCGTTGGTGAAGAAAGATGTGTCGAGGAATGAGATGTTGTCGGCGGAAGGGAGCGAATTGGGCAAAAGGTATGGGCCTTTTCCAGTTTCGTGATCAGGCATCTTGTGTATATAGATATACTGCGAACCCTCTGAACTGTTGGACGAATAGTGTAGTCGCGATATACGGAAGAGGCTGCGGTGGTCTGTGCCTTTTCTAGAGCATATAAGTGACTACTAAAAGTTTAAGACACGTTACTTATTCTGAAAGTCTTTCTAGAACACAAGATAAGAATTAATAAATTCTATAGCTAAACCGCTCTCACTAGAGGTATCTCCGAGCTAAAGTCTTATTCTCTCTACTTAGGTAGATATCTCTCATTAGAGTGACTTACTAGCCTCTCTCTTATATAGCTTCTTAGTTAATAAGCATTGTCCCGATGAGCGAAGCCAACAAGTCGCATGCCTGGCAGATCCTCGGATCGGGGTCAGACTGACTTGCCTTAGCTTTACCTTACCTTATGGAGCCATACAAGTCACTAAATTAGCGAGTTGGGGACCGACACCGACAAATAAAAAAAACATGCGCAAAGATTTGCCAAAAAAAAAAGCTATCCTTCTGATATACTCCAACTGTGAGGTGGTGTGCAAGGGTTATGAAGGAGCCCAAGGTTACGATTGTCGACCCAATTAAGGAACTTGTAACCCACATGCAAAGTCTGCATTCAGGTTGGTCAAGTAGCAACCGGTAACAAAAGTTACTATTTCAAACTATAAGGTACCTCAAGTAACTATAGCAGACCAGAGTCAGGTGATATGCACCAAATTCATAATCTGTTATCCAGGTAGTTTTTTAAAAGATACTACAATTCATAAAGATAAAGCAGAACCCTTTTCTTAGTTATTTACTACTATAAAAGAAGTGTACAGAGTCAATCACGTGACTCGACTTGGCCTTCACATGTAAGGCCAAATACTGCACAGCTCCCAAGAGCTCTGCAGAGGTGAGGAAGCCACTTCTTTAGGACTCCAGGTATCTTACTCGTGACATCAGTTTCGCTAGGGGTTGTGGCTGTTGGCAAATGTAAGTAGCTGAGGAGGGTCCCGCAACAACGACACTCCTCAGAAACCAGAGGAGGTAAAAACCTCAGTTTTCGACGTGTTTTGTTCCGCATCAATCGACTTATGAACGGAAGTTATCGATCCAGAGGGTTATAGTCCCCTCGACTGGCCTGGCATGAGCAAGAGCAGTGTGGAGGTTCATGGTCACCTTCAGTGGCAGTCCATCAGCACGAATCTCATTACGAACCGATGCATCTTACCACACATATGAAAATGCTTCATACTTTGGAAGTTCGTCAAGTGGAACTACTTCCAGAGCACATTCAATGATGTCCAATCCTACGAATAACATTAGGACTGGGATCTGCACCTGACTCGGCTGCAGAGCAGTGTAGATCTGTGGAGCCTCGGTCGACATGGTTGAGCTATTGTACATGGGATACCAAACCCATCGAGTTCCAGCACAACACACTAGAGGTCCAGCAGGCGGGTTTTGTAGGCAGAATACGAGCACTTTGGCCCGTGGTGCCTTTCGTTTCTTCAGTAAGTGTCTCCATTCGACCTCACTAGCTAAACGATTCGATGCGGCTGCCCCAACGCCAGCCAAATAATTAGCCCGAAGGCCGACTGTGGCCACTGTCAGACCAAAATAGCTGCGAGGGGCAACAACAGGGCGCTGTGGGGTGAGCAAATCAGGCAGCACAGCGCTGTGCCGCAGACTGCGCCTTCCCGCTGGTGACGACTCGCCCCCCTCAAAAGGCATTGTTAAACATCGTCGTCCCCTCGGCCAGAACAACAACACCTCATCGTCGCTCATTACGCATTCAAAATGATCAACATTGCAACTTCGCTGGCTCGTCGCGGTATGGAGGCTTATGCCTCCAGCACCAAAGATGGCGACAAGGTCGTGTACCATCTTCCTACATGGGCAGCGGTGATGCTGTTCGCGACGGTGCTCGCATTCTCTGTTGCCTCGTTCACGGTACCACCCTCTCAGAGCTCACCCATAGCTGGAGCTAACAGTGGCAGGTTACATACACATTTGGCAGAATCATCCCGACTCTCCTGATGATCGAATCCCCGGTTGAATCTATCTCCTTCGCACCCCTCGCCACCGAAGATCCCGACTCTGCCATCAAAGACCCAGAGCAACCCGTCACACCACAGCCCATCACTGCCAGCTTCCGCAAGAGCATCCGTCACCTGAAGGCCGTTGGTGGAGCTCGTGCTTATTTCCGCGGTTTCTGGATCTTTGTCGCCAAGGGGGTCCTCACACAGTGGATTTCTGGCATGATCTCCTTCTTTGCTCCACGAAGCGTGGGCAATATCATCGCGGTTGTTGCTCTTGCTCAGATGTCGATGGCATGGACTCACATTGTGATCTCCGAGCCTAGCGCGAAGCCTTGGTATCGAAGACTTCCGGCGGCAAAGGCATGGAAGAAGGTCGCAGGACCAACTGCCATCTTAGCCGTCTGCGAAGAAATCTCTGTCTTTGTCCCGATCTATATTGCGATAGCCATTGGTATGACGGACAACCCAGCCAACCTCACACCACACCAGAAGAGCATGCTTGGTGTCAACGCTCTCCTCTTGACCCTTCTCGGACTTGTCCTTGCCTTGCTACTCGTTATTCCAGCCAACGTCGTATTGACCCGTGTACAAGCATCTCTCCTTTCAGATTCCGAGGAGACCATCGTTCCTTTCGATCGTAGCTTTGGTGGAAAATTCATCCCCGAGATCATTGGTGGCAACGGTATTGGTCTCTTGGACGCCTGGACAACATTCGATTTTGCCTCAAGAATCAGACTGGTCAAGGCATATGCCAAAGCCACCGCCATGCAGTTCACTGTCTGGATCCTGTTCGTCGGCTGCTTTGCCACTCAACTTTTCCTTGTTGTTGGCAAGGACTGGTCAAAGTTGTTCCCAGAGGATGGCAAGAACAACTGAATGTATGAGATATGGAAAATTGAGCAATTTCATTTGTTTGGGATGGGATTAGCGATGGTTATGGCGGGAAGGATTATGTGTTACTAGCCGGCATCATTTACTACAGATAAAATGTTTGAATTCATCAACTCAGCTCGAACATTTGCGAACTTCTTATTCCATCGGCTTCATTATAGCCAGCTCAACCACCCTCGTCCAAGTGGCCTCTTGTACTTGTGACTGTATCTTTTCTTCGTGTCGCCTCATTGCTGACTTTTGCAATCTCGCAGTCGGAAAATTGTAATAAATATGGAATTAGTGGTCATACCGAAGTATCAGGGCTCTGGCCCGCAGCGGCACAAGATTTGTAGCTCAACTTGGATCGTGCATATGCATCACACAGCTTACGGAGCTCACCTATCTAGTGGTGATGAGCTGGCCAGGCAGGTCCATGGACTCTCCCCTCTTTAATTCATTTTGAAAAGCAAAGCGATTTTCGCGTTCCTGGTGGTCATCGTCATCTCATCCTGACTGTGCCTCGGTGGCGTCGACATTGACGGTTTCTCATTCGGTTGTTCTACGGATTGGTCCCAGGGGAAGGGAATGATGTTTCACACAGAGTGGGTAACAACCTTAAGTTAATCTATCCACCACGATCTCGTGCTTGGCGCACATCTCCCTGTTCGTCTGATCCTGCCAACAAATGAGGCACCGCACATCTTGAATCAAAGTTGGGATTCTGGTTGGTTGCACATGATTCTCGAGATTCTGGATGGATCCGATGAGCGCTAGACGAAGCCGCGGGGTGACACGGCTTGGAACGAAACAGGCCCTCCCTCCCTCTTTTCCCATTCTCATCCCCGACCCCTCGGTCCAGGGCTGCGAATGTGGTTAACATGGATTGGATTGATTGCTGCCAAGGCCAAATACACGCCGCTGCAGAGGGGCGAAATGGGGACAACTTTAAACAATCAAAGACCAAACAAAGGCGCTCCTTGGCGGCGACGTTGGAAGGGACGATTCTTTCATCAATTTCTCTTGGGATGCGTTTCATGGGTTCGAATTTGATGGCGCATGGCTGCGGCCTGGCTACGATGGCCCGCCGCAAGGGGTGAGGAGGGAGTATATATCTTCTTTCCCTTCTTCTCCCTCAAACCTTCTCACCTCACCATCATCGCGCCAGTCGCTCTTTTCTGTCCTTTTTGCTATCTTCAATTCATTCACACCCTTGCACGTTTGCACTCATTCTCAACCAACCACACAGTCACTCATTGAAGCTTCACGTCAACGCAAATTATCCATTCAAGAAAAGCTAGCCTTTCTTACCAGCAAAAGAAGATCCTTCCCTGTCTACCTACCTACCAGTCCTCCTATCTCAAAATGAAGTACTCTGGATACCTCGTTGGTGCCGCTCTGGCCGCAGTTGCAAATGCTCACACCACCATCTGGAACATGTATGATGACGATACTGATCTTGGTGTTGGAAATGTCGCTGGAGGTTATATCCGTTACCCACCGAACAACAACCCAGTCAAGGACATCACCAGCTCCGCCATGACTTGCAACGTCAACAACGTTGCCAACACTCTCACCAAGTCTGTTGCTGCCGGAAGCAAGGTACACTTCCCCGTGGTCTGATTTTGGAGAATTACGCTAATGGGAACAGCTCACCTTGGAGTGGCACCATGACACTAACTCCGCCTCAGACGATATCATTGCCTCGGTATGTCCCTCAATTTATATCCTAGCAAAGTAAGATGAAGCTAACAAAGACAAACATAGTCCCACAAGGGTCCAGTGATGGTCTACATCGCACCAACTTCCTCCAACGGTGCCGGTGATGTCTGGGTCAAGCTCGCAGAAGACGGTTATGATGCATCCACCAAGCTCTGGGCCGTGGACACCTTGATTGCCAACAAGGGCAAGCACTCCTTCACCCTCCCCGCCGCTCTCGCCAACGGCGACTACCTGGTCCGTGGTGAGATTATCGCTCTCCACGAAGCCGATGCGGCTTACAACGTCAACTCTGCACGTGGTGCCCAGTTCTACATGGAGTGTGTCCAGATCACTGTCACTGGCGGTGGATCCACCACCCTCCCAGCCGGTGTCGCCATCCCTGGCGAGTACACCTACTCCGACCCCGGTGTTGTATTCAACCTCTACGGCAGCTTCACCAGCTACACCATCCCCGGCCCAGCCGTCTGGGATGGTGCTAGTGGAAGCACCTCCGGCTCATCCAGCGCTGTTGTCAGTGCTGTTGCCTCTTCCTCCGCTGCCGTTGTCGCTACCTCCGCCGCTGCACCAGTTGCCAGCACCAAGGCTGCTTCATCAAGCGCCGCTGTCGTCGAGGAGACACAAGCCGTAAGTCCAAATCTCATCTCATAAAATCCAAACCTAACAACCCTCCCAGGCCCCCGTCGTCTCCACCACCGCCGCAGCCGTAGAGGCCACCAGCGCCCCAGCCGCTGTTGTCACCTCTACCAAGTCCGCCTGCAAAGCCAAGACAACCTCGATCGTCACCCAGGTCGCAGCCGTCGCCACTTCCGCCGCCGTCTCCAAGTCCGCATGCAAGGCCAAGTCAACCGCCACCACACTGCAGACCATCGTCCGCTCCTCCACCGCCGCGGGCGCCGTCTCCACCGGCACCAGTGGCTCCGTCGCCCTGTACGGCCAGTGCGGCGGCAAGAGCTATACCGGCGCCACCACCTGCGCCAGCGGCACCTGCACCGTCATGAACGACTACTACTCCCAGTGCGTCTAAACCTTCCGTGGAGTTCGAAACCGGGAGTCGGGAAACGGAAAAGGGATAGAAGGCGTCTATGAAACTTATATGAGATGAGCCCAGACGAGATGAGATGAGATTCGTGTATATATTAGCCCCTGCAGTGCAGGTTCCTTTGTGCCCTTTTCCTCTGCCGCCTTTTTTTGGTGGAGGATTCGGCTGTTGTATCATTGTTCGACATAGAACAGATCAGATCAGACTAGATGATCAAAATCGAGAGATTTTTCTTCTGACTTTAACGTCTTCTGCCATTGTCTCGCTTGTGAGGATTATCCGCTTCTGCTGCTTTTTTATCTGATGTGCATTAGTGAAGTGTAGGTGACGTGCTAACAGATTGGTTTTGACAAAAGCTCGTCGTTCCCGTTGTTTGTGGTGAGGTAAGTGGTGGCTGCTGTTTGGAGATGTGATAAATACAAGTGAAGTGAAAATAGAGTGCCTTGCTCATCTTGCGCCAAGCGAAAGTTAGTTTGCCCATGGAAAGTCAGTTTGCCCATGGAAAGTCAAATATTCAAATTTGACGACAGAATACTGGCATAAAGGAATTGAGTATCTATGGCCGTCCACCTAAAGGGCAAATACTTCTCAAGGAACATTAACCCATACCTTAGCTAGCTACCTTAGTTAGTCGATTTATAAGGTAACTCAGGTGTATTACTCTTCCCACTTCGGCAAGGGCGTGGGTGGCTAGCTTGGCTTGATTTGTTGCGTACCTTATGTTACCTTACTTATTTATGTTCTATGTTATGTGCTATAATTCCTACAGTATGAGATTTTTGTTCAGTGCAAGTTTTGTATATCTCACTCTACACCCTTTCCTCACCTCTGACCTACGTGCCCTATCTTGAATCTTGAATCACCAAGTCCCTTCCTCCTCCTCCTCCCCCTCCTCCTCTTGTGCACCTTAGCAACTTCCCCTAAACATACGGCGCACCAACAAACACCCCCAGCGACAAAACGCACGCCACGCCAAAATGCGGCATATCAACCGCCTGGACGATCCTCAGATCCGCCGCCACAGAGCAAAGCATATACGCCTCCTCCCTCCCCAAGCCCTTCTCAGCACCCAACCAAGCAATGAGGCCCCTAACCGCCTTGCGACTCGCCTCGCGCAGATCAGGATCAACACCCATAGCGGCATACTCGCCCTTCTCCGCGCGCTGCGCCTGGGCCCGCGCGTGCGCCGCACCCGTCGGCGTAGCAAAGTGCGGCGTGTCGATGTAGCGCTTGCCTTTCACGAGCGTCAGACGCAGCGACGCGCGCATCGGCGTCTCGATCGCGGTGCCGCATACTTCGCCATCGCCCTGGGCTGCGTGCCCGTCGCCGCAGCTGAAGAGCGCGCCGGGTACTTGCACGGGTAGGTAGAGCGTTGACCCGGCTGTGATGTGGCGGCAGTCGATGTTGCCGCCTGTCTCGTAGGGCGGGATGGTGCTCCATTCGCCGGGGGCGGCGCGCGCGACGCCAGCGACGCCGAGGAAGGGCGCGAGGGGGATGTGGATGCCTTCTTTGAAGACGGTGTAGCCTTCTGAGCGGTGCGTGGCGAGGTCCCAGATCTTGAGCTGGGGAGAGGGGAATTCGTCGGCTAGGAGGCCGAAGTCGAAGGTTGAGGGGAAGATGGCCGTCCAGCCGTAGGGGGCGGTTTCTAGGGTGAGAAAGTCGATTTGGAGGACGTCGCCGGGTTGGGCGTCGTTGACGTAGACGGGGCCGATGGCTGGGTCGGCGAGCGAGAGGTTGAAGGTAGCAATAGATTCCGTGGCTGACTATACTTCTGTCAGTATATTGTACTTGTATCACATTACTCAAACAAAGTATACAACTTATTCCCACATAAAAACAAGTTACCCCTTCTTTCAACAAATAAAGTCAATCTAGCAACGACACGAGCAAAAAGAAACAGCCCCTCCTCACCTCAGCAGTAAACTGATTATTCCCCCCATCCAGCAAGTCAAACGAGATCTCAGCCCCGAATCGACTGTTAACACCGGCTTGAGCGAGTTATCCCACTTGAGGTGCGAGGCGTGAGAACCGACGTGGAAGGAGTGCGAGGGTGCCATTTGGTGAGCGTGGTGATGGAGGGGAGAATGACTTGATGAGATTGGAATGTAGATGTAAATATATATACACACGTAAGGAGGGGTAAGATAGACAGACTATCTTGCAACTGATAGATGGCGCTGGTGTCGTTCCTGACTAACAGGACTGAAAGGTGGGGTAGATACACGTGATGATAATTATCCAGACACCCAACCAGCTTGCCACTTGACAATTCATGGGTGTGACAGGTAACAGGTAACAGGAGCGGGTGGATACTACCTCACCTTGCTTACAGAAAATACACATGATCAAAACTGATGATCGCTGAAGCCGAAAGGCCTTATTTATCTTTATCATTATCCATGTATCATAATCCATGACAAGGACGTATTGTATCCATCCAGTGATCCGATCCATACATGCATCTTCCGCCTCATCTCATCCCCTTGAAATCAACAATAGACACAGCAAACCCCAGATCCCAAACGCCATCCCATCCCAGCCCAGCCCAGCCCATCTCGTCGTCCATTTCTTCAAACCAGCTCCCATTCCACCAGAGCCCCAAAAGTGAACCCCGCCCTGCCTTTCTTGTTCAGATACTCCCTCCTCGACACACCTCTGGCATTCTTTCCATTGATTGTCTCTACGGAGTACACGCTGATCTTCTGGCCCGGCGCACCCAGATCCCGCGCCTTGACATCCGCCCAGTACCAGAAATCGTTGTTCTCAAATGCAACAAAGTCCTCGTTCCTTCCATCCAAGCCCCAGATTTTCAGAATCAAGGGGTAAGGTTTGCCTGATCCATTCTTCTCGAAATCCCAATGCTCGCACATCTTGTGGAATTGGAACCGGATCGTCTCGTTGCTATTGACAGTAATGTGCTTCTGTGGGGGTTGGTAGGAGTTCGCAGCTATCCCATGCTCTTCTCCGTTTCCAAAGATTTGAAGTGGTTCTGCACGAGCGGGACCAAGGTAGTATTCTTCCCAAGTCGGGACCCTTCCATCCTTACGGAAAAAGTGCTTCTTATCCTGTGGGAAATGTTTCAGACCAAAGTCCTCATTAGACTTGGTGAACTCTGAGGCCGTGAAGTGCTTGTTGTAAACTTGATTTCCAACGTTGCCAGCTCCCCAGCAGGGATCGAGGAGCTTCCATTCGCCCCCATCGATCTTAATGGCGTTCCAGGCGTGCCCTGTAGGATTGGGAGGAGGAATTGATTCACCTGGTTTCACGGCGGTATAGCCGTAACCCTTTCCATGCCCGGTCACCATTACACATTCCAGCCCAGCCTTCAGTGCAATAGCTGCATAGGCACCAGCATAACCACCGCACACAGCAAGGCCTGACGAAATGGTATCTTTAGGCTCCACGTGTTTGACTCTATTTCCAAAGAATGCCCCAACATCATAGGCAATATTGTGATGCATCCAAGTGAAGATGGCACGAGCCTTGTCTGTATGTGAGGAGAATGGACCGCACAGTACGTCGGCCAAGTATCCGGTTGCGTCTCTCTGAGGTAGCGAGTGCCGTGGGTATCGAGCTGCCACTTCGTCGGGACCAGAGAAATCTCTACATATTAAGCAGCCCGAAGATTGATGGCTTTCAGTTGGCTGTGGTCGAGTTTGCACAGCTCGAACCTCAGACAAGGTTGGCTTTGAACTTAAATTGATTGCAGGTGGAGGACCGTTCCCGCGAGGAGCAAGTGATGCATCGGATGCTTTGATTCCCGACTTTCGTTCCAAGTACCTAGTCAAGCTGTCCAGTTCCTTCTCGTCCTCGTACAGCTCTCCACTTTCTCCGTCTCCATCGAAAAACATCAGAGTTGGGTATCTCGATATGCCATATCTGTTGTGGAAAACGGGGTTTTCAGTCATGTTCACCTTTGCAATAATCAACCGGTCCGATGCAAAGGAGAAATCTTCGCCGAGTTGTTTCCAATCTGGCGCAAGATTTTCACATAAAATACACTGTGGTCCAAAGAACTTGACAAAGGCAAATTTGCCTCGAATCGACCGGTCAAAGTCTCCAGTTGTCAATTCCACAACAGCAGGTCCCGAGGGCTTCCTATACGCCGGTTGTGGTCGCGATCCAGGGGCTGGCGTCACGTTGTTCGCATGCACAGGTTCCGTTGCCTTGTTTCCAAATCCCATAGAGAGGATAGACCGGGCTGGGGGCGGCAACTTTCTCGGTGCTGGAGCCTCATCATTCCTTGGTCGCGTGGGCACCCTTGGAGCTTCATCTTGGGAATTTGTATTTGGTCGTGGTGGCATCTTGGGCCTGGCTGGCATCTGAGGCGGCAAGTCTCTCTCCACGACCGGGGTGCTCGTAGCTGGACAGCGGGCGCTGACTTGGCCGTAACCAGAGGGAATTTATTGTTCCGTGCTCGCTCATCCTGCTCCTTTTTCGCCCTTCGCTCTTCCAATTCCTTATTTGCCTTTGCTCGCTCCTCAAGCTCCCTCTTGGTAGGCGGAAGTGGGGGCAGCTTCGTGTCACTCAGCGCCGGCGGTAATTTCCTCTGCCCTGAGCCCACACTCGAGGCGGTGGTCGTCTGGCTCAGTGATATACCCGATATGGCGGAACTGTGTGATACAATCGAAGAATTCGAACTCCTCCGAGACAATTGTGTATTGGCAGGCACTAATTGCGTGGATGACCTCCGCGGAGGCAGCGAGGGCGACGGCTGCGATGCCTTGCGCGTGGGAAGAGGAGGAGGGCCATTGCGACTTGGCAAGGGAGGAGTTCCATTTGTCAACAACAGGCGCGGTTGATCTCGATCGACTGGCGGTGGTGGCAGCAGTTCCTGGCCTCGCGTACCCGTGGGTAGATTGTTAGCCTGCTTGTTGACCGAGGAGCCGTATGTGGCGATGGGGGGATTGTTGACGGTCTGGGTACGAGAAGGGAGCGCAGGTCGATGGCCGGACGGTGGAGGAGGCGGAGGAGCTCTCTTGCCAGCAGTCGAGGTTGATTGCGGTCCTACGCTCTTCCCTACGCCCTGCTGGTTCAAGGCTGCGATTCGCGCAGAGAGGGAGGTGAACTGCGGCTCGGGTTCGTCGACTTCGACCATGATGAAGAATTTTCAGCGGTCCTGGGGATGATTCTCTGGCTCGCTCAATACGAGATGCCCAGCAGCGGCGGGAGAACAGATATTATTGCTCGGCACCGAGCAGGCTGGCAGCAAACAATCGGGGTCAACGAGCGTGTCGGTCAAAGAATAGACAGAGAAGAGAGAGAGAGCGAGAGTTGGCAGGACGGACGAAGGGCAACGAACGAAGGATGGATTATGATAAATTATGATAGAATCAACGGCACGAAAGTTCTCCCTCACATCGTACCACCAGGGTAGAGATGTTCTGAACGAGGCGGAGTTTCCAGCGCTGGTGCGGTGCTGTGCCTCTGTCGGTTGGTCTTGGACTATTTGCGGCAAGGAGCTGAGCCAAGCTCAACGCTAGACCCGCGTTCGGCCAGTGCCTGCAGATCGCGAGGGAGAGGGCTGGAGATCTTAGTTGTGTGTCGATAATGTATGGATGTATGTATCTAATTATGTATGTGCCCACCAACTAACGATACAGTCAAATAACCATACGAGATATCTCTCACTGCCAATGATCCAGCGTTGGATTCGCGTGTCCTCGGTCGGTGCATGTCGAGAGCACGCTTCCGTACCCCGTAAATGATACCGGATGCAGGGTGCCGCCAGCAAACAGCCTCATGTGCAAGTGTCTCAGTGACTCAGAATGCGGGGACGGTGCCTCGGAGCGTCCCAATCAGTCAATACGTTACAGTGCAAACGGGAGCATGGCATGGCAGCCTGTAGATGTTGTAACTCGGTCATAGTCCAGCTCATTTGCAGTACTATTCCCTTGCTCACGCACGAGCGGACGTCTCACAAACTCATCACATCATGCCAGGCAAACTGATATTTCACCACCATATACACATGATCTTATTCACACGATCTATTTGATATCGTCCGTCGCTTCCATCCCGTTCAGACAAGGCGCTCCTAAATCGCCGTGGTATATAGCTCGGGATGACCCCGTCATCCGTTCATCCAATCCGGTACTCCATGTCCCATCGACACTTAGTGTCGTCGAACGCCAAACTCCAATTCGTGCCTTCATGTCCCGATTACTTAGACACAATGGTTATAATACATACATCATCTTTCATCTCGTTTCGTCGTCACAGCCTGCCCCTGATACAGATGTCCATGTAGAAGATGGACATGCAGTGTCACCGAGTGCATCTCTCCTCTTGGGAGATTCATATTCCCCTCTCTCATCCTCAGTTCAATAAGCCACCAACATCCTGTAGCGAGTGAGTCGTTTGCTGCCGTGACAACGTCGTGCCCGATACGGGCGCCAGGTGAGGGGACCGCTCTTGCGTGATCGTTTGCAGCTCATATCCTCGCGTGCCACTGTGTCTGTCGGCCCTCCTGGGACCCAGTAGACCCCCTACATCTTGAAGCAGGGCAGACGAGCCACGACGTGCCGGTGTAGGCGAGAGTCCATGTTCGTTGGTCGAGTAGTTGGAATGGACGTGACGGAGGGAGCTCTCTGCATCTGTATCCACGGTCTTGGTCGAACTGACTCGTCGAGCCGTCGAAGCATCCATATCGTCATCCAACAGACCTCCTACATCGAAGAACGAGACTTTCCTCGGTGACATCGAGGACATGTTGGACTCTTGAATGCTGTGCACGTCCCCTATCTTTATGTCGCTTTCCTCGCTATCGTGGCTCCTCTCCGATGGGAACTCCCAGTCCTTGCTCATGATTTTATGCGTGCCTGATGAAGCCATTGGGGCCGGTCGAGGTGTCGGCATCGCTTCTCGTAGGGCGGGATTCGCACTGATTCCCATATCCCGCACCAAGTCCTCGTCACTTCCCCAGTGCCGGATCGCGGTTCCCCTCCGACTCGTTGTGCGCTCAATGCTATCGGACATAGAGCCGAACTTCCACCTCTGTTTTTTCAATCCTCGATCTCTCACGAACGAGCCCAAGACCAACACATTCGCAATCGCCGTGGCGAACAGAATTTCGATCGATGCCAACAAAGATCTATATTGCTGGCTTCCACCGCGATCAATGACATTCGGGATTCGATATAGCGTGATGCCAGCGGGGATCAGGCTGCCGGCAAACAGCAAAACGAGCTGGATCTTTCTTTTCACGCCCATTTTGGACGTGATAATAATCGGAATCGGAAACGCCACCAGCAAAAAATCGCTCATCACGTCCGCCGTGCCCATGGTCAGAAGCTGGGCATATCCTTGTCGACATTTCGCTCCAGGATCCGGAACAACTTGCCAGTAGTGAGTGAAAGGTTGGCACTCCGCCAGATCCGCAATGACCACGGCGATAAAAGTGACCAAGAGGAACCATCGGATAAAATTAAGCATCAATTCGTGAGATCGGGTCCAGATATTTAAGGTCAGGCGTTTGAAAAATTCGCTGATGGTGAGCTTCAACATCCAGAGCCTGTTCCTTGTCAGTCCGAACCTGTTCATCCGAACACTCAAACTCAACTTACGTGGCGGCATAAAATATCCGGGAAATGAGTACAAAGCGACTGCCCAGCGCCCGGTGATAGATCTGGAGATCAGACAGTCCCGTGGTGACCACATTGTTGGTGCCGTAGAGGAGGACCAGGTGTACAAACGCCATGCGGATGAAGAGTGGTATAATGCAGGCAAACGCCAACCAATCCTCCTTGAACAACTTCTCTGTTCTGATATACCTCCCGCACACGCGGAACATGATGATCACGGCCGCGAAGATAGTGCACCACCAGCATACTAGCAGCGTCGCCTTGTCGGAGCGAAAAGTCCTGGCCGGTGGGGATCTGAGTATAGCGACATCTTGATTCGCGACGGTCACGAACGAGTTTGCCCTTACCCACGCTCGTCCTCCGCAGAGGGGACGAGCGAGGAGGTGAAAATTCTCGCCGGGTGTTTGCGTCGCTCAATTGACGGTGGATGTAGTTCTTATCGTTCGTCTAGTCGGCGGTTGTGGTTGATGGAGAGACATGCGGCGCATAGACATGTCCCAGAGTTTGAGCAATGGAAGAATGGAAGAATGGAAGCCGTCTGGTCGCGTGGTCGCACAGAGGTTATGACGTTCGCGCAGAGAGGATCCTAGCACCACCACGGCTCGGTATGTGCTGTTTGTACGTACAGCGTCCAGCGATCGGTCGTTTGCGGCAAGTGTGCACGAGGGCGACGGCGCAGCGAAGATGGATAGACAGGCGCAACCACGAGGGCGAGATTATTGAGGTTCAGGATGGAGAGCGGCGACGAGGGATCAAGAGGAGTACAGGAGGGAAGCCAGTACAGGAACACAAGGCTAATGATAGATTGTGGTGGGTGGATGGGGCTGGAGCTGTCTCCAAAGTCTGATCCGCATCTAGCAAATCAGTTGACGGGCCAGGGTCCCTCGCGGGCCCGTCCACCCACGACTCTTGGATGCTCGCGGTCTGTCGGAGGATGGGATGGCATGGGGAAGGGGATGGATTAGCATGAGCAAGGCATCGCTGCCTGCGCGCATGGGATGGGAGCGAGGGAATGGGGGTTGGTGAGTTGGGGTTATCTTTAGCCTGCCTCCTTTCTGGCCTGGCTGGGCTTATCACTTTTCCTGCGCACCAATCCCTCCCTCCACGACGTCTTGTCATGCGCTCCGTGGCGAGACACTGCAGCGCTGAGTCCTGAGACAGCCGCTACACTGCAACTCCCTCCAACACCCGACACTCTTCGCTACACCCTACACCTTACACCCTACACCCTACAGCACCGCGGCGCTGCTGCTGCTGTTGCTAGACCCTTCCGGGAACCGGTCCGTTGACGGTATCACATTCTGGTCGGCACCGCTGGAAATGCAGTGGTTGGGTGGATGTCTGGAAAGCTGCAAGCCGACGATGCGCGCCCCATGAGTGGCCAGTTGCTGTCGCTGTGCTCCCAGAAGATAAGGATGCCAACGCCACTGCGCCGGCGATAGGTGCACTCGGTATCAAATGTGGAATGCGGGACTGGACGACAGCTCGGCGGCCTGGGCTCGCAGCTGCGCCGCATAGGATATAAGGATTGCACCGCACCATACAGTACTGCACTGCACTGCACGGATGGCAAATACTCAGCAACTCGACACGATGCAAAGGGCTGGCTCCCTGCTGACAGATGTCACTTGGGGGTAAAGTCGACGCGGCGGTGAGGACTGATTGGTGCGAACAAGCGACGACACGGTCTGGTATCTATCGTTCTCCATCAAAATGCCGCCGATAGCGTCGATGATCTGCTCCAAATTTCGCCCAAGTCTGGTGGGTTAGTTCTAGTGTTAGCACCGGTCTTCCTCGTGGCCGACATGGCCGCTTGACAAATCAGGGCACGACGACGGCGAGATCCAGAGCTCTGGGTATGTCTAAAATTTTAAAGGGCCCAGAAGTGGCACTTGGTTCTCCTCGCAGAGGAGCGGATTTGAGTTTGAATTAGGGTGTTGAAGAATCGATATAGTGCAGGCGCAGGGGAGGTGGACTATCCAACGCCCACCGATCGGTAAGTGTTCGACGCAGAGAGGCGAAGGTTCGAATGATGCTCACCGGGTGGGGGTAACAGTCTGATTGGACGATATGAGACAAACCTAATTGATGTTCCTTCATTCCCGCTGCACTACGGTACTGAACTCAAACATTCCTGTCCTCCATCGCTCGCCGTTCTTTGCCGTTACCGTCCATTCATCTCGACGATATTGATGCAGCCTGCAGCCTCCATTCCCATGGATAAGCAAGGGAAACCCCAAGCCGCACAGGATGGATCCGCATCCGCGTCCGCGTCTGAAGAGTCGATATCAGACCAGGATGCGAGATACGATGGTGCATCCAACGCTGATCCGAATGATGCCCATGCCTCACCGTCGCAGGTGCAGTCAGAACAATAATGCAGCAACTAATCTTACTCAACCCTCAAGTCAGCCCAATCCTCATCCCAAGGCCGTAACCAAGAACTTAACCAAGAAATGCCCAAGACACTTCTCACGGCGCTCGCCATCAGAGAAGGATCAGACGAGGCAGCATGTGATGTGCAATGATTGCGTGAGTGATGCGAGGTGGAGTTGCAGTGATACGGTACCTCCCTTCCCATGAGCAGGGGCGCATCGGCCACCAAATACGCAAGTGCAACAAGTGCAAGCCACCAGCACGCACGCCAGTCGCGAGCCTCCTCGAACATCTGCAACAATTTGCACAGCTGCACAATTGCACAGCTGCAACCCAACCCCACACCACACGGCACCGCATCACACCCTTTCCAGCGCCCTCCCCCTCACTTCCATCTTCACCAGCTTCCCCTTCTAGAACACCAGCTGCCGCGCTACTGCAACAGAAGCCATGCAGAAGCTCGAGAACGGAGGGATGCACGCCCGGTGGAAGGAATGAATTGGCATTGGCATTAGCATCTTGAGGTGAGGCGATTCAGGGCTGACGGGAACGAGGACGAGAACGGCGAAGCGGGGAAGTGACACGTGACTTGCGCAGCCAACGGTGTGCTGACTCGATGTTTGGTGGCGAGGAGGTAGGTGCGGTGCCTTATTTTATTGTTCGTGTGATCGGTTGGGAAATGTTTGGACAAGTCTCCTGCATTTGGGAACGTAAGATAAGGTATGGAAGGCATGGAAGAGAACGTCGTACTCGTTTAGCATAAAATGGTAGCTTTCTTCTCATGTGACTATTACCCCTTGGGCACCTAATTGGACTTGCTCCCTCCATCTTCTTACCTAAGCGGCGTTTTTCCTTCCATAGCTTCTAGATGCTTTGACATGCATTGACATGCACTGAGAAAGTCTAATGGGATAGTCGGGAAACGGACATTACCCCTCATTCTTTCTTTTCAATTAGGTAACTGAAGTCTTGGGATTTCGACTACAGTACTATACGTGGGCTTGGAGCGTTGAATTTTCGAGTCCCATGCTTGCTCAATTTTGATTTTGGGCTTTGCAGTTGTATAGACTGTTGATTGATTCTGCGTGCTTCGAACAGGGACGCTAAGGTAGGAATGGACGTCTGAAGCCAGTGTTTGATGCTGTATGTCAATCTCTCTTACTTTTTCGTATGCAAATATTTCAATTAGTCGTCCCCATCATCTACTGAGATAAGAAACCACAAAGCAGACTGCTTGCATGCAATCTACGGTAGGTACTCTCAATATTTCCTCTCGGCCTTCAGAGTCAAAGGCGACGAATACGTCAGAACGCGATCGACCCAATCTCCCGAAAGGGATCAAGCTCAACCAACCGCACAGAGGTCTAGCTACAACACCCACCTCTAACCACCGTCCAAACCAGCCATCAGCTACTGCTTCACTACTCACTGGACTTTCGAATTCGATCCCTGAGTTATCGCCTATCGCGCTGGCAGCGACATCAGTGCCTCTTAGCCGCCTATAGCGCTTCAGACGCACAGAAACCGCGCGCCAAGAACCTGCACGACATCAAGATGATCAATAACCTGCTGCCAGTGATCAGATCTCGACAGCTAGAGCTGAGACCCAAAGTGTTCTAATCTAGGAATTGTGTGGGAGAGGTGCTGCTTGACTTCCTGCGTGATGGGACGGATCTGATGGGTTTGGCAGATGTGAAAAACGATCCTTGCTGGTTGCTTGCTGTGTGGAGGCGAGAATATAGGGAGTAGTGGAAGTTGTGACTGAAGCTGAGCGTGGAAATCGTGGTGGTGATGTAGGGTGAGAATTGAGGTTGTGGGCGAAGGTGTTATTGGTGATTTGAGATGTGTGTTTTCATAGCTGAGACTTGGAGACTTGGACTCGGCTTCTGTCGTTTTGGAAGGAACAAACAACTTATTTCCCAGAATGAATAGATAGTGCAGGGTAAGAAACCACCTCACTTACTGAGAACCAAAAGGCAGCAAGCTCCTGCAACTTTCAGCTCACAACTTGCATCGTGAGGGCTAATATGAAGACAGAGCCAAGAGCAGCATGCATCCATCTCTGGATGGGATCCGTTGTTGAAAGGCACGAGTAAAGAATGGGCTGACTAGCACGTTGAGACCGCTCCCCCTCCGTCCAACCACCCCATTCCATCCTTTCGAGATTCTCTTTGTCGTCGAGAGAAGGGCGGAATGGACTGTGATTTCACTCCCACAACCAACCTGTCGTCCCTTCGCCCCCACTTCGCTGTAGACCTTCTTTATCTCTCTGTTTTCCTGTGACATCCTTCCACCAATCACTTTCTCTTCTAACATGCCAACAGAAGCGAGAGTTGATGCACTGCCAGCGTTGCTGAACAGTACGGCTGGTGTTTATAAGTTTCTGGGAGATTTAGATGGGAGAAGTGTTGTTATTGTACTGTTGTCTCGTTGTGCACCTCTGCCTATCTACAGCGCTTGCTGTCATTTCTGTGCTCGAGAGTTCGCATCCAATGACACATAGTGTGAGCATCTCTCAAGAATCGCGAATTGACATTTCACGATATCTAAGATGGAAAAAACATCAGGCAGCGATCTATGCAGAACCCTGATTAGTTCATCTTGTTCAGATCTTGGAGATAGGCAGGCATTCCTCATAGCTTCCGAGACCACTGCTGATTGGATGGCGTTACCTATGTTGGCACCTATGGTGAAAAGATATGGAACTCGCTGATGTACGAGCCAAGTTTTTCGCCGGTCCAGTGATTGAATTCTAGGGTCGTTGGTTACGCTTTTATATATGTATGCGTGTATGCGCGTACGTTCGATGATTTACACATATTCTGCAGATTCACTTTTGCGTATCGCAGATTGGTCATTCAGCTTGATAGAGAGCAACAGCTGAAGAGACAGTGAATCTTTTGCATGTTAAGGTATGGAGAAGAAAGGTAGGGACCGGCAGGCAGGCAGTAGTGAATGAGGAGGTGGATAAGAGGGCAAACGAGGGGAAGCACAGATATATAAAGTAAGTAGCTGTTCCTCGTCACAGGCACACTCAGATTGCCACCCTAGTTTTCACCATCCTGGCGGTATGTGTCGTCTCCAACCAAGATTATTTCGTAGCAGCTCTGAGAAATCGTGAGATTGATGGGTTGGAAGAAGCATTGTAACGGGCTGAGGGAGGAAAATGGAAATAAGAATTCAAAAGAGGGCGTCGCAGGCAGATTTCATTGCCTTCACTTATTAGTTCTAGAAGGAATTTGACAGCGGGTCTCTTCTTGACAGCGAGCTGCCTTAGCATTGACAGAGCAAGTTTGACTTTTCCTTTCCGCAATCCCCTCGGAATTCCGGTCATCATCACGATGTCTCTCGTAAGAAAATCATATGCCCCTCATCCTCCTCTATCCCACGTCCTCGAGCTAGCGTGTCCGAATAGTAGTTACTGGCACAGGGTGGTCTAGCACGATCACCCACAGCTCAAGATGATTAGAAGAGTACTGCACTCGCTGGGTACTTTTATACTACCAGCAACAAGCACCGTGTACTGGACGCACGATTTTGAAGTACTGCAGAGGTCAATTTGACTCTATTCACCAATTTCGATGCTATTTCTCGCTATTTTGAGTACGGAAATCAATAGTAGAGTGGTTTCTGGTGTATGACTCAAGACTAAAGTATATATGCAACGAGATATTCAAACAACTTCACAGTTCATCACTAAACCAATCGAAGAAGAGCAGCTGGGCCTGTGTTGGGTCCGCGGTTCGCAGAACCATTACTCGAGCTCAGTCCCTGCGTCCAAAGTTCGCACTTGTTATAGTTCATGTACAGAGGTGCTCCTCTAATTTTCGATCTCTCTAGCTCAATTCGCGGATTGGCGAGAAGCGCACTCGAAACTTGATCACTTGACAGCAACTTTTTCGTCGTTTGTCAAAGTTGGCTGCGAATAAACTTTTGAGGATAGTAGCAACAATGTAGAAGTGAGGATCGACTCCCCAACACAACAAATTGAGGCACAACTAGACGTACGTCTGGGGACTTGTTTGTGAACAGAGATAGGGACTAGGGCTTGAAATCTGAAAAATGAGGGCTGCTGCCGGTCCGGTATTGTTGATCGGTGTCAGTTCTTGTGGTACAACATATAGAAAAAGAATTTTTGCAAAACTCTTCGCCAGTGTCTTTTATACTTGCTGTAACCTCTGCTCTCTTAGAGACCTTGTCACAGTGAATGACAATATATCCAAAGAGGTGACATATGCTCTGTCATATCACATTATCTGTGTTAGTGCTATAGTCACTTTAGGTATTGCTATCTGTGGAAAAGACTAGTATTCTCCCACAAGCGCTGATCGAACTCGGAATTCAAAGATCCTGAGAGAAACTCTTTGGGTTGGGCCGGGTCAAAAATGAAGAAACTATAATTTTCTGGCAAGAAAACGCGGACCGCGATGGTGGTCTGAACTCACGATGTCGACTGAAGAGTATTCCCTGCCTAGGAGGAGCTATTGATAGCATAGCTGTGCACGGGGCAACCCACTCAGTTCGAGAAACTCGGCGTCAGTCCCGAGTAAACGTCTCGCTTAACGACCCCGCCCCTATTCTTATGCGAATCAGCCTCTCAGGGGAAATGCCTGCAGATGCATCACTACTCATTAGGCAAAATCACAAGATAAAGAGCCGCAATTAACGTGAAATCGGTATGGGTATATATTGTCTACAGCCAACAAAAGAAAATCCAGCGCTGTCGCAGCGTCTATCGTACCTCCCCGCTCTCTCGCCGAGAGCTCTCGGGAGTTCCCCGTAACCTATCCATCTCCATCTCAAACGCGTTCTTGTCGTCTTCTCGCTCGAGCAAGCCTTCGTTCTCAGCCTCGACGCCATCATGCTCGTCTCTCTCGCCTGACAGGAACACTTCATGCCCGCTGCCCTCGTACACCCACATTGCAATCACGCACCCAGCTGCACTCGCACCCGCTACTCCCCACCACGATAGCCCTACCACCCCGCTCTCGAGACTCGAGCCATACCACCAGCTTGATACGACCGGGCCTACGGTTCTGAAACCCGCGGACACGCTCTGGCCTAGGCCGTGGATCGTACCCAGAACACTGGGATGCGGGGAGCAGTTGTTGAGTAGGATGATGGTTGCTGGTAGTGTGAACGTCCTCGCTGTGACTTGGAGCAGGAGTACGAGCACGATACCAATCCACACGAACGATCCAGAAGCAGATGCCGGTGCGGGAGCGGAAGAGGGCAGGACTGCCAGATACGGTGCGAGGAAATAGGCGACGGGGAACAACACGAGGAAGTACCGGAATGAGCGCAGCGTGCCGATACGCGCATGTACTGGAGGGTACAAGAAAAGTTGTAGTGCCATACCTAGCATTCCCAGAATCGAAGTGGCGATTCCAACTGTTGTGGCTGGCATACCGAGACCGCCTGTGAAGATGAACGGCAGGCTGATAGGCGCCGCGGAGCGAGCCGTGGAAAGGAACAAAGTCCAGAGATTCGTGAATGCACCAAGTTGGAAGTCATAAAATGCGCCCGATACCAAGGTGAGAATGACATTTCTTGTCCAGATCTTGGAGAAAGGTAGTTTGCCAAGCGCTCGAACGGGTTTGGCGGGCTCGCGGAACGCCTCGAGTTGTACGTCTGGTACTTCCCAGGTTTGGAGCTGCGAGTAGCCGCCTGAGGGCTTGCGGAAGCGGGACATAAAGCGCGATTTCAAGTGTAAACCGAGGTCGAACTTGCCCTTGCGCTCCTTGAGCGTCTCCTCGAGGCCGAAGAAGACGACGTAGGTTGTGATGGTGAGGAAGACGGCGTTTAGAAGCGCAGGGAGTGCGTAAGGGTATGATTCGATGAAGCTGAAGCCCAAACAGCCGTCAGGCCCGAAGATATCGGGAAGTGTGCTTGCTGGATCTGCGAGAAGTCCGCCCATTACTAGTTCTGTTAGTTCTATGCGTTCTGCAATGTAGGTAGAAACACTTACTCGGTCCTAGTATACCCGCGACATTGAAACTCATAGGTAGAAGCAAAAATGCTCTCGATTGGTATTTCTTCTCTTTTGTGATCTCTGCAATCATAGTTCGTCTGTCTCGTTAGTTGATTCCTCATATCCTCGAGGGAAAACTCACATTATCCCCACAGTTCCATTTATTCCCCCGCCCACCACTCTCCAAAATGCAGCCCAAAAGAACGTCGAAGCAAACCCATATCCCAAGCATGAGACAGCAGTGCCTCCCAATCCAATAACCAACACCATTTTCCGTCCGCACCAGCTAGCATCCGCAGCCTTTCCCCATAGTATCGCCGTTAAAACCTGTGCGCCTGTAAAACAACCCTGCAAAATGCCCGCTTGTGTTGATATCGCCGAATCGGATAATGAAGTATCGAAGGACTTGAGTTGGTAGAAAACATATGCTTGCATCGAAGCCACCTGTAAGAAATCCACCAGTCGACAGAGGAAAAGTATGGCGAGTTGGTCTTTACGCGGTAGTGACATCCATGTCACCGGTTCCGGCTTCCTGGGTCTTGATGCCTCCTCATCTTGATTCTCAAACCTGCCGCCACTGACAGCGAGAGGTTGGTGCTTGGGAGGAGCTGACGGGCGTCTCTTGGTTCCAACCGCGAGCTGAGAGTCGTTATTGTGGCTGTAGAACGCTGTTTTCTCCATCTTGAGCAGCAAAACTGAGAAAGTACCACCGGAGTGAACAGGTGGGATAAGAACAAAGTGAATAGGATGAAGAGAAAGGCCGAGAGAGACTTGGTAACATCCCTTGGCAGCGGTCCCCTCATCCTGCTTTTAGCATAGTGAACTCTCGCCAGCCAAATCATCCGTGTCAACGGCTATGGATCCTGGCCCATAATTACCCATCAGATAACTCTTGTGGCTCATCAAACGGAGCCCCCTCCCCTTGGATAAGCAAGGATGCCGCATGGGCCGCATCCAAGGGGGTCGATGCATCTCGTCTCACGTGATCGCACCACCCTCGCGTCGACGCGCGGCAGATCCACGGCGCTGCTCCCACCACCAATACGTCTTTTCCAGTCCACTTCCTCCACGTCATGATCTCCTCCTCCTCATTAATGTCAGGGCCGAGTGGATATGCCTCCTGCACCCAGACGCTTTCCAGCCGTCTGGCCCCTTCATCAAGCTGTGGGCATGATTCGCCTCCAAGACGCGGTTGCTTGTGCGGCGGTGGGCATCATCGAGATGGCGGAGGAGAGAGGAAACGAATCCTTCTCCGCAACGCCGGGGTCATTGACTCGACTGATCATCTCGAGCTGCATGCTGGAAATAGCTTCGCTAGACAGGGTATGAATCCGGATTCGCGCTCATAGATCACGCTCCGAGATCGAGAACGAAATTCTTCTCTCCACCCCGATTGAGTACTGTTGCTGCTCGTCTCATCGCCGCCGTCATGAAGCTATTCACAATTTTTTGTCTTTTCACATTCGTTGTTGCGGATCAGGATATTTTTCATGATGATGCCGAGTACGATAATATGGTCTATGGACTGTATCCGGTCGAAACATACAAGACCACGGATCTAGTGTCGCCAAGAATTAATGCCCTGCAGTCACATGAGCAATGTAGTGATCTGTATACGATGCTGTCGCCGCGAGGGGGCGTAGTGAGCCAGGCAAGTGCGATGATACTAGATCGTAATGGACGCTTGGTATGGGCCGTCACAGGATACGATCAGATCTACAACCTGCTGGTGCAAGAGTACAAGGGAAAGCAGTACCTCACTTTCTGGGCTGGAAATGATGCTGTTGGTGGCCATGGTGCGGGGTTCTACTATATGGTGAGTTTGCCAACATCTTGGCACATCTTCTTGTCCTAACAGAGTGGATAACAGCTCGATACCTCATACAACGAAGTCTTCAAGATTGGTGGGGTCCATGGCCTCTGGGGCGACCTCCACGAATTCCGCCTCACACCCCAAGGCACCGCCCTCTTCACTGTCTACGAAATTGTCGATAGGGACCTCACTTCTATGGGCAAAGCCTTCAATGGGCCCGTCTGGGATTGCCTCATCCAGGAAATCGACATAGCAACTGGGGAGCTCGTTTTTGAATGGCGGGCTCTTGACCACTACAACCTCACTGACACATTCAAGCCAATTGAGGGCGATGGCGAGGAAGGTCGCGCCTTTGACTTTTTTCACATGAACAGTATTGATAAGGATCCCAAGGGAAACTATATTACGTCGTCGCGGTACATGCATTCCATCACTTACATAGACGGCAAAACCGGGGAGGTAATCTGGATCTTGGGTGGCAAGCGTAACATGTTCACCGATGTCTCAGAGGGACAAGCCACGAACTTCGCATACCAGCACGATGCGCGCTGGAGCGATGATTACGGTTCAGTCACCATATTTGACAACGGCGTAGACGACCCGCATCCAAGGATTGCTGATACTCGTGGGATACGCATCAAACTTAACCAAGAGGCAATGACCGCAGAGCTAATGACGACGTACACGAATCCACACCATATTCATGGGATCTCGCAGGGCTCCATGCAGACAATTGCTGGTGTGAATGGATCCCAGGGCAATGTGATAATGGGGTACGGTAACAGTGCCGCATTTACAGAGTATAGCTACAATGGGACGGTCCTCTGCGACACGCATTTCGGACCTGAGAACCGCTTTGGCAGTGCAGAGGTGCAGAGCTACCGCGTGTACAAGTATGAGTGGCACGGCCACCCAACCACTTCCCCTGCAGTGGCGATAGTAAAGAACGAGGAGGAAGGAGTCACAGAGGAGAAATGGTCCTTTTACGTGTCCTGGAACGGCGCGACAGAGGTGACGGAATGGGTGCTTCAAGGTACGGATCAGGCTGCGGCCGGGGATGACTCGTGGTACTGGAAGGACCTAGAGAAGAGGCCAAAAGACGAGTTCGAAGAAGAGTTCTCGCTCAGTCCTAAATATCCCCGGTATTTGAGGGTTGTTGCAAAAGACGCCATCGGAAAGAGACTGGGAATAGCCGGGCCCAGAGATAGCAATGAGGAGAAGATGTGGATTGTGCCGGTACAGGTACTGACTCTACACGAAGGCGCGGAGAGCGGATGGTTGACGATGATTATGGGAGTGTGTGGGTTAGCAGGGTTGTGTGTTGGAATCCGAGAGGTGTTCTTGGTTCTTCAATCGAGGAGGCGGAGGAGGCGAAGCCATATCACCAAGCTGAGGGGAAGTGAAGTCGCCTTGGTGTAATTTTATAGAATGTCATATTATCGATCATACGGCTCAGTCTTTCGTCTGTTGTGGCGGACTGTAAGGGAGCTGTTGCAAAGGGATCCGGAGTTCGAGACGAGACGATTTACATGTATTCGTTGGAAAGAGCTTTCAACCAGTGCGAGATGTAGATAGATACTTATATACCATGTACCATACAACGCCCAAGGCGTCATTGAAGCTATTTAGCACCTCATCTCGCGCCATCTTCACAAACAAATGAATACATCCACCTCTCCCATCTGCACAACTCAATTCACAAAAATCGAGCCTCCATCCCCTCCGCCCGCCAAACGGAGACATGCACCCGTCCTCGGCCCTCCTCTCTCCAATGGGCGACTCGTCACGAGCCCACTCCCCCCTCGGCAAAACCGGCACATGCTGAGCAGCGGCAAGCGAGACTCAGGCTCAGGGGCAGGTGCAGGTGCAGCACCGGCGGCCCTTGCACGCATGCATGATGAAGATGGAATTTGTGCGCAGCAGGAACCGGGATGCGCTCGCTGCTGCTGCTGCTGCTGCTGGCTGCTAGCTGAATTGCAGCGCAGATGTGCAGGGTGAGCGAGCCAGTCGTGCCAAGTCGTGCCAGGCCAGTGCCGGAGCATGCTGCACTGTAACCACGACCAAGGCACGGCGCGAGGCAGCCAGTCAGTCAGTCACTACAGTACCTACCTAGCTACCCAGCTGGTAGGCGAAGCAAGCAAGCAGAAGTCATGACGACGCGTCGTCTTGAATCCACGACCAGGGGCCGCTGGGTTGGGGATTTCCTTCTCCTGCCTTGGCTCCCTTCCTATCACACTCCGTATGCCGCGCCCGTGGCATGGAGGGGTGCTCTGTCCGCAGAGGAAATTGCGCGATGCGGCGATGTCGCGATAGCTCTGATAGGTTACAATGAGAAGAGGGAGTCGATTCGACTGTGCCTTTGTTGCCAATCGAGGCAGGAACTCAAGCCTCCGGTTTCATGTCGTGGGACCGGCTCGTATTTGGTCTCGTGTATGTACAGTATGGGCGCGTGCCAGCTCGATCCTGGGTACAGTACCTACCTACTTTCCTACTGTATGCGCCGCTGTTGGGAGTGAGAGGGGTGGTGGTGAGAGGCAGAGCAGAAGAGTAAGCATGGCGAGTTGGGACCCCGACCTGCGAGCTGCGAGCTGCGAGCTCTTGCGAGGGATATACGAATATTGGTATAGGTTTTGATCATAAGTAATAGACGATGTGATTGCTACATTCAGTAATCGAGTCATGAGCGTCGTGTCCAGGTTAAACGCTCTCCTCTCGCGCTCCCCTCCTATCCTGGACACCACCTGGCAGCACACAACAAAAATACTCAAAATAAGATCAAAGGCCAAGAAGAAAGCATCACATTTCGCGAATACATGATCGTAACAAGGATTCTGGAATGCGGATCCCGATTTCCCGCTGCTTCAGCTGATATAGTGAATGTACCGTACAGTACCATATAATTGCAAGAGAATTTCCAGTTTCAGGCATGTAAATTAATTTTAACTCAGCGAGGCTCTGCGAGCTGTTATCCTTATCCGTACTGTACTGTACAGTACGTCGTGCATTTACCGAGAAATAGGCGGTGGCGGCGTAAGGTTTACTTTACGAGCAAACGGGCGAGGAGGAAGAAGAACTGTTGGAAAAGTGGCCGTCTTGGCTGCAGGCTGGGCGGTGGGGACGCCAAGCTTCTGCGAGAGCGCAAGACGTCAGGTCGTCCGATCTGGGAATTTTGGGTCGTGTGGTCGAAGGTTGTGTAGTGGGACTGGCTATGGAGGAGGGAGGGGCGGGAGAGGAGTTTGCTAAGATTGCGATCGCGGAGATAAGGCGTTTTGATGAAGCTGTACTGTACAGTATGGAAAGGTTGCGTTGCGTTGGACAATCACGTTGTGCTTTGCAGAGCAGTGGGAGATACTTTGTGTGTATGGTATTCGTTGTTTTGAGTATGTACCTTATGTGTACAGTATATACAAGCATGCCTAAAAATGAAGAGGCAGCTTTGATTCAATCCGCCTATGATCCGTCTATGTGTGCCCAACCGTGACGCCGAGAAATGCCTAGCAAAAACAAGATGCCTATCAGTAAGACACTATACAAAGTCTTACCCATCTTCACAAGCGCCACAGCAGAGACACCAAGAACAGACACACTGCCACCAACCCAAGGATCTCCACTCCCTTGGCAACAACGTTGAGCATCTGCATGCGATTCCTCCTCCTCGATCGAGTGACAAAGTCGCTGTTGTCATTCACATTCGGGAACTTGCTTCCGAATGGCACTCTCTCCCCAAGGAATTCGCACAGTGGCTCCCACCCCTCTTGCACCTTGAACTCCAGGAGATTCTCCTTCTTGACTAGTGAGCGCACCTCATCGTAGTGCCTCAAGTACACCTCCTTTCCCTTATTCTCGAAATCCCCGAGGAAGAAAGTATCAAAGAACTTCTTCAACATGGGGTAATACATGCCGGCTGCCCAGCTCACATACTGCAAGTAGCGCAACTCGGGGTCCATGACACGCCAGAAGACAGTGCGCATCGTGCTTGCATGCCATGAATCCACATCTCTGGTGGTCAGAACGACCTTTGCCTCTGGGTATGCCTCAATGAGCTCCTTTGCGAATGCGACAGCAGGCCAGTCGCACACTGCCTGACAGTTACCGAGCAACTGGTCCCAGTCGGCGCGCGTGAATGGTGTGCCCACGCCATCGTACTTTGCGGTCAGGGCATCCATCCACATGAGGGCGTCCGGCGGGTTGTCAATGCTGCAGGACATCATATGGTATGTGTCTACGTATCCCAGCTCCTTCATTGCGGCGCGCATGGCTATGAGAGGTATAAGCTGTATGCTCTGGAGAAAAAGGCGGGGAGGTAAACTTACAAGCAGTGCCTGTGCGGCCCAGGCCGAGGAGCAGGACTTTCATAGGAACAGTGCGACGGCATTCTCTCCGGTTGATGTCTGTGTCGCTGGTGAAGATGTCCGTGATAGGCTTGGGAGTGTATTTTGCTGAGTACGCCATGGTGAACGAGTGGGGAGCGAATCAAGAGCAGCGGCAGATAGAAAATGCAAGGACTGTATGGGGTATCAAAAGTGACGGAATGCAAAGTGAAGATGGTGAAATCGATGCAGAGGGAAGGATGGCTTATGAAAGAGAGCTCCCGCCGAGATGAGGGAGGATCTTGCTTCGCTGGGAGTATCCATTATGGGTCGCGTCCCTCTCTTGCCAAGCCATCCTGTTAATAGATAGCAACCGAGTTTTCCTCAAACAGAAGCGCGGCTGCATTACGCAGGACATGGAGCATATCTCCCGGACTCTGGAGAGGATAAAGTGCTGGCCGGATGGGGGAAGCAAGTCACGGTCCACGAGCAGGTTAGCAGGGCAGCACATGGCAGGGCAGGGCAGGGCAAGGCCCAGGGGCAACACCGCCCAACTGGCTGACGACCTGAGCTGCTCCGCTCCGCCTCCATAAGGTATTGGAGTGGAGGCTCGGAGTGGAGGTCGATGGTCGATGGTCGAAGGGTCGAACCAAGGAACCAAACTCGCGCCTCGTTAACACTTGTCATCGGGACCGAGACCGCAGAGCGCAGACTTCTGATAAATTTGATAAAGAGATCGTCATTCGACATGGATTTCTCTGGTGCGTGCCCCCTCCACTAAGTTTGAGACCCACGATCTAATCAGCGGTAGTCTCCGCCACACGTGGAAGTTACGCGTCCAGGGTGAGGAATGCAGGACGAAGAACGCGATTGCAAATTTCATGGCGGAAAGTCTCACTTGCTCTCATGTTGATGATGAACAAGTGGCCGCATGCAGCGTGTTCAACGGCTGGATTGCGAATGACCGCGAGGCAGATGGGGATTGCTTTTCATGAAACACGGCGTCGAACACTCATGACCATTGCACGGCAGAGATCGTTGGCGAAGAGCTGTGCTGTTGATCGAGTCAATGTTGACACTGCCGCCGAGTCTCGGGATTTGGAAGTTGTGTTGAAAAGGTTGCGATGAGGTTTCGGATGAAGTCATCCGTACCTGGAGGAGTCCTCGTATGGAATCCGAGGCTCGTAACTCGTAACTGGTAACACGATCACGTGCTAAGTCTTTCTCAAGATTTGGTATTGAAGGCATTCTCTACTGGAGCGATGCAAGAAAACAATTTTGACAACAAGAAAGATTCAAGGACATGAACGTGATCTGTAACCGAGACGGCACTATCGAGTCACATGATGCCAGCTCTTTCCATGGACCGACATCCCATTCCTCGGTCCGGTTGCGAGACTCGGCCTCACTCCGATCTTGAACCTCTCCCTCGGCCGTCCTGTGCCACTTAGCCGGATCACTCCAGGTATAAATATCGATGCGTCAATAGCTTCTCATTTCATTGATGTTAATCCGTCGTTCTGGACGTCATCCCTCGTGCTCTTTTCCTTCTCGTTCCTGGTGTGCTCGCATACCAAGAAACTGGCGTCGCACGGCGTTGGCCAAGCCATCGAAGCACCAACAAGACCTGATGGCGCAAAGCTTCAGATTGCTTGAAATCAAGCCTCTTCCTGCCCGACCCGCGGATGGCGTATGAAGAGACGTCGTCGGAATGGCGCATTTTACGAAAGCCAGCAAACGATTGTCTGACCTGTTCATCGTCGATGTGAGATATATTCACAAGTGCAACAGCCAACAACAATCGCCTCGGATGAGCGCAGCTGCATCGGTGGACGCCTCTTACAGCACCCCTCATGGTGCCCCTTGGAGGTGAACCCAGTCCAACAGTGGTGGACAAGGAGCACACTCGTCCGGATCTATCCCTATTCATGTTAATCCCACCGTCAGCATCACAGCCAAGTGTCGGCGATTCCGTTCTTCGCCTGCTCTACACGCCGTCTCCTCCACATTCATATGAGCTTGTTGCAAGTGCCATCGCCGCCTCCAGCTTGGTCGATAATTTATCGGATGGTACCAGCAGACTATCAGTTCGCATCCCGTCTGGTGGCCTCCTTCTCAGCGCTTCCTTGATTGATAACTTCTTTCTCATCCCGAGGCGGGCAGCCAGGTGCTGGCAACTTCTTGCCCGATGGTACCGCCAAGATCCCGAGATGGGCGCCGTCCGTTGAACCTTCAATCGCGTGGTGCTTGATTGGCCCAGCCATAAGTGTCCGACGCCACTGGCGAGGGGAAACGCTCTCGGGTTTTGACGGGTCGCCTATTACTCGCCATGGTGGAGAACCTGGGGTTGACACATTTGACATTGTCGATCGATATGGGGATTGTGCGGTGACATCGAAAAATTCGTTGTCGGCCACCGCGAGAATGCCATGAGAGAGCTGCAGTATGGAGGCGTCTGTCAAGCGCAACGATGCTTCATGCTGCTTTTCCAGAGGTCTTTCAATTGAAAGTGTCAGATCCTCCTGCAGCTCGTCTCAAGGTGTGCGCATGCTTTCAAATTTGGTCAGCGCGATTCATGAAGCTAGGTCTTTCAGACCTTGTTATTCTCCACACCCCCGACCTCCACACCCCCATCTTCCACCTTTTCTTCGTCAAAGTCTAATTGACCGAGTCGAAGCCGGCCTCTCGCAGAGTGGCAAGTGCCACAACAGTGCCCGTGCAGACCACTTACTTCCAGGCCATCGTTTCGAACCCCGCGTGATAGGAGCAAAATCATCGAATAGATGAGGTCTGAGGCATTTCAACACTTGGCGCCCAGTGTTCTAGAGAATGAATCCGACTTGTTCTCCGACTTGTCGCGCTGGATCGTGCTTGGCAATGGACTCGTCTGCTTTGGCCGTTCCGAAGCCCTGGTATGGTACGGGCTGGGACGCTTACTCCAGCCTGGGGCTCCACGATAAGTCAATTTCATATGGCGGGGTATCAGGTCACTTGAGCATTTCCTGAAGTATAAAGCTGAGAGGGTGCCAGCTGGTTGGGGAATTTACCCAGGCACTTCATCCAGCTTCTCCCTCGTCTTTCAATCACTTCTCCAATTTCCAATATTCATCATGGCTGGTGGAGGCGGAAAACCGCAGAACATCTTCAAGCTAAATCGCGGCGATGATCCCAAAGAGGTTTTGAACTGGCGACTATGGTTTGCTGTAAGAATCACTATTCTGTTGATCGCAATGCACCTAACATTTCATTAGGTCCTGTCTTTCGGAATTATGGGAGCTGCTCGAGGTGTTGACGAAGGTCTCATCTCTGGTACGCTTTCCAAAAAGCACTTCACCAATCTTCTCGGGTTCCAGCACATGGATGCTGTCGAGCTCGCCAATACCAAGGCAAACATCTCCGCCATGGTTCAGATTGGCTCCGTTGGTGGAGCAGCAATGTACGTATTCCCTGACACCTGACAGAACAAATACTGATTTCTTAGCGCTTTCTTGCTTTGCGATCGCATCGGCCGTCTCTGGGCTACTCGACAGCTATGCCTTGTGTGGATCCTCGGTGTTGTTATATTCTTGACCAACGGAGGGAGACTTGGACAGGTGTACGCTGGTCGATTTATCGCTGGCTTGGGTATCGGTCAGACAACTGTTGTGGCACCCGTATACCTCTCAGAAATCGCACCGAAATCCGTCCGCGGTCTCTGCACATGCACATTCTCGGGGTCTGTTTATATTGGCATCATGTTGGCATACTTTGCATCCTGGGGAAGTCAGCTGCACATCCCCAATGGCACAAGCAACCAATGGGTCGTTCCCACCACGTTGCACGTTATGTTTGCTGGTAAGAAGCCCTGCTATATGCTCTTGGTCTGACATTTTACTAATATCCAGACAGGAATCATCTTCATCCTCTCATTTTTCAACTACGAGTCTCCCCGCTATCTGATCAAGCGTAACCAGCCCGACCACGCCACGGCCAACCTCGCCCGCGTCCGCAATCTCCCAGTTGACTCTCCATTCATCATCAAAGAAATTGCCGAGATCCAACAACAGCTTCAGGAAGAGCAGGAAGCCACCCTCGGCTCTGGCTGGCTCGGTGTTCTCAAGGAAATGTTCTGCATGCCCAACAATTTCTACCGCATCTATCTTGGTTTGGGTTCGCAGCTGCTTTCTCAATGGTCAGGAGCTCAGTCAATCACAATCTATGCGCCAGAATTCTTTGCACTGCTCGGTACCAAGGGCCAGAACGAGAAGCTCTTCGCAACCGCCATCTTTGGTGTTGTCAAGTTCGTCGCGGCTATCATCTGCGCTCTCTTCCTCGTCGATGTCATTGGTCGCAAGCGCTCACTCGGCATTGGTATTGGTCTGCAAGCCGTATCCATGTGCTACATTGCAGCATTCCTCACGGCGGTACCCCAACTCAAGGACGGCGAGAGCTTCACCAAGTCGCAGCAAAGCGCCGCGACGGGTGCTATTGTCATGATTTACCTTTCCGGATTTGGCTGGGTAAGTGATTCTTCTTTGCTTGCTGCAATTCTCGCACTCATCCCTCGATCTCTACTAACACATCACAGGCAATGGGCTGGAATTCAATGCAATACCTCCTCAACGCTGAAATCTACCCACTCCGCATCCGTGCCATCTCGAGTTCGATGGTCATGTGCTTCCACTTCGTCAACCAGTACGGCAACTCGCGCGCCGTGCCCAACATGCTCCTCACCCGCGCCAAGGGCGGACTCGGCCCCGCAGGCACCTTCTGGCTGTTCACCGTCATCACCATCATCGGCGGCGTGTGGGCGTGGTTCTTCATCCCCGAGACGGCCGGTCGCAGCTTGGAGGGCATGGATCGCCTGTTCACGCTGCGCTGGTGGCAGATTGGCCGATTCGGTGAGACCGAGGCTAATGAGCGCATGGCGGAGGATGAGAAGTTGGGCCAGGAGAAGGATGCTATGAGAGAGACTATTACCCAGGTTGAGCGGGTTTAAGTGCATTGGATGACATGTAACCTTATGAATGAGAGAGAATAAGCATACGAAATAATGAATAAAGACTTTGAAGTATTAAATACCTTTGCTTAGGCCCACACAATATGCATGAATCCGTGAGATTAATCCTAAAAATCTTCCTCTGCGAATTGCGTGAGTTACAATAGCAGATTTATTATAGCTTAGCCTTTAATCTTCAGAAAGTGTATTTCTTACTCGCACTTTAGTAGAATTTTGAACAACGGATTCTAGGAGGGGCATTATTCTTTGCTTAATTGTGTGAGCGTAAACTATACACCAATTGTTTACCAATTCTGTTATGTGACTTTGACAAGTAGACTTACTACTAGTCTCTGGTTTTCTGACAAAGTGTATCTATTACTTGCACTTTCACATAGTCTGAGCAGTAGATTCTGGGGGAACTTTCTTTCTTACTTGATTGTTTGAGTGTGAAATATAGGCTGAATACTTGTACTGATGCTATTGTATGATCGTGAAGTGTAGACTTACTATAGTATAGTCTCTAGCTCCAAGACAAAATTTATTTCTGGTTCTGCACTTTGAGAGGAGCGAGAAGGGCGGATATGGGTTGTTTATTTTCTCTTGATTTAATTTGTGGGTGTGATAAGTAGACTTGTAAACAAGCAGGTTCTAGCTTGAGGATAGAGATCTTTGGCAATCTATGCTTTTGATAAAGTTTCAATACTTGTTCATAAGCTGCTAATATGGGGGAGGACTTATAAGTTACCCATTTCACACATTTCACCTTTGACTCGTACCTCTCTTATTACACTTCACGGGCTAATTACCAAGGATCATGACCATATAGAATACAATTTGATTTAGTAGTGAAATGATGAGAGCTTTAAATTACACCTGCCTTTAGCCAGGAGGATGTATCGCCAGCAAAAACACCTAGCTGTTACATGTTAGTGTCCCATGATGCCTATAAAAAGCAACTTGAAGTAGGACAAGGCAAGGAAAACAGCTGGCTCAGCTCCTATAAGGAGATGGATATTAAAATCGAAGGTCAAAGCGCTGGTCACTGGCTACTTTATTTACTTTTGCTACTTACTAACATACGACCAGGCTGTCATTCGTGAGATCGCCATCGCCACAGGTCATCGACCCCTCGCATCTTAGGCCGCTGACTGTTCAGGCCGTCGACGGCCATGGATCCCTCGTATCTTAGGCCGTGGAAAAGCTAATCTAAATCAAGAATAGGTCCGTATTGAAGCAAAGATTGGGGCCTTAGATGGAAGTTGCCCCGCAAAAGTTCTCGGCTGAGCTTTCTCCTCCTCTAGCCTCACCAACGCATCTCATCTTCCTCCAAACAACGCACAATCTTGCACTCATCTCATCTCAAGCAAAGCAAGACAATTACTTGCTACACGCAGGTAATTATCAGGTATGTTTCATTCTCTTCGCGTTCAGTATTGTTCTCCTTCTCAAGCACCTTTCCGCTGGCTCTGCAACATGTATTCCCAGCTCAATAGGCCGGTGGACAATTGTAGACCACACGCAAGTTGAAGTTTATAGCTTCGTTTGACGTGGCTCCAAAATGTTATTCCGGAATATTCTTTGGCTAGTCCTGAGTTTGCGTGACTGACTTCTTGTCTTCCCTTCCTTGCAACTTTCTGTTCCTCCACACATCACATCTACACCTACCACACCTTTGCTACTTAAGATAGTATCCAAAGGATATCAAACCAGAGAAGTCTGACATCTACCCGACTACTGTACATCCTCCTGTTGCCCCTCTCGCGAATCACTGCCCCTTATTGCGCCTGCACTTCTGTGTTATTATAGATCTCTACTTCGCAAAATTTACCATTAGGTGCTGACTATGTCTTAGATCTTTGAGAACTTTCTGCAACTAGATCCCTAATTACAACCATCGAGCACAGTGGCAAAAGAGTAAGTAAACAGTCTCATAGTAAACCACTCTGTTGTATTGTCTCTCAGATCCAACTTGACTTTTTACACTATCTGACAAGCTTCCAGAAATTCAATGGCGGACAACGGAGGTACCAACGGTGGTGGCAAGAAATCATGGTCGGAGGCTGAGAACGTATGAACTGCTTCCTATTACTACTGATCTCTACTTAGTCTTCCTAGATGCAATTCATGTTGCAGATCATCAATCAACTGAGCGGAGAGAAGTCCGTGAAGTTGTCAGAGATCAATATGCCTGGTCGCACTACTAAGTCCCTAACTCATCAATGGGCAAAGATTCGCGCTGAAGCCGCTGCTGCCTCTGGAGGAGAAGGTGCTAGTGACCCTGCAAAGAGCGGTGCAAAGAAGCCTGCTGCTTCCAAAAAGCGTAAGGCCACTGACGTTGGTAAGGAACCCATCTTCACTAATTCGAGAATAAACTGACAAAATGATAGATGGAGATGGTGGACCAGTCAAATCCGCCAAAAAGCAAAAGCCAAAGGCTGCCCCAGTCAAGAATGACACTGAGGCTAACAGCGACGATGACGACGAGGAAGAAACTTGAATTTCGCACAGAAATTGATAGAGGCCTGGATTTCTCTTGCTGTAAGAAACATGCCCTGGTGTTTTTTTTGAGACTTTTAACTAACTTAAGTACTACAGTTTACTAGTGAATCTTCATTCTCCCTCAGTTTGAGATGAAGTTATGAAGCTTTGAGTCAAATTGGGGAGTTTCTTTCCTACAGGAGCTTTATGCATGATCGCAGGTCACCTTTGCCCTCTTTCGATGGTATTGAACTGGTTGGATGGAGCTTGTATTAGGGCGCACTGGGTCTTCTTTCTCTTCTTCTTCTCTTTGAGTGTTACTATGGAGGGATTGGTGGACGATGGCCTTTGATAATTTTTTCCTACCAAGCTTTTATTTAGCTGGTCATAGGAGAAACATGAATGAACAATTCAATCTCAAGCAAAAAGCGTCTTATCTGATGGTGATACGACATTCCTTCATCCCTTTGTGTGCCCAAAATATTGCGACCAAGGTTAATGCTTGTGATGTGCATTGCATCGGAGGTTGTCTTCACAGGGCAAGACAGGCATCGGAGCGGAAAAACTTGGCTCCATTCCGAACTCTTCAAACCAGGTTCAGGAAGACCAGCGGCCAAATTGACCAAATATTTCACATTTCCCTGTCCAACCTATCCAGCTGCATCGACAGTTTCACTTTTACCATACGCTCCTTTAATTCGTCAATTGGAACCCAAATTCGCATGCTGAATGAATAGAGTTTCTCCTCTGCGACTGGGACACCACTCTTTGACGTGCTTCTCTCAGCCAGCATTTTCACCAAGCCTTGCATCAATACAAAGGAATCGACTTCGGACGCCGGAATTGAAGCCTCTGTCTACATCTCGAATCTCTTCTTACCGTCATCAAAATCTACGAGCTTTCAGCACGACTTCAATAGCGAAATTCAGCACAATGAACGGCACCAATGGAACGCCCCGCGCAAAGCGCAAGCAGCACCCAGGATCGCCCACCGAGAGACCGCAGAAGCAGCAGCGGGCGCTCAATGGAAAGGAATCAGTAGGGCAGAATACACCAGAAGTTCAGCTTTACGATGAAGAGGAAATGGAAGTTGAGGAAGTGAGGATGGCTCCCGCACTGGCAGACACAGCAGAATGGCAGGCCTGCGTGGAGAAAGTTGTCCGAAATGTTGTATCCATCCGATTCTGTCAAACGTGTTCTTTTGATACAGATGCTGCCTTGACCAGCGAGGCCACGGGGTTTGTGGTTGATGCAGAGCGAGGGTAGGTTACTTCATCCCTTGAAAATCTTGTGCTGATTATGGCAGATATATTATGACCAATCGGCACGTAGTTGGCTCTGGACCTTTCTGGGGATACTGCATTTTCGACAACCACGAGGAAGTGGATGCCTATCCAGTATACCGCGACCCCGTACACGATTTCGGAATCTTACGCTTTGACCCAAAAGCAATCAAATACATGCCAGTTTCCGCGTTACAACTCAGACCAGATCTTGCCAAGGTAGGATCAGAAATCAGAGTAGTTGGTAACGACGCTGGAGAGAAGCTCAGTATCCTCTCTGGAGTGATCAGCAGATTGGACAGGAACGCTCCCGAATACGGTGATGGATATTGCGACTTCAACACGAATTATATCCAAGCTGCAGCTGCTGCAAGTGGCGGAAGTTCAGGGTCTCCTGTGGTCAATATCGACGGATATGCAGTTGCTTTACAAGCTGGAGGCAGAAGCGACGGAGCTGCTACAGATTACTTCCTACCCCTCGACAGACCACTACGGGCTCTCAAATGCATACAGGAAGGAAAGCCAATTACTCGAGGAACAATCCAATGCCAATGGATGATCAAACCCTTTGACGAATGCCGAAGACTTGGATTGAGCCCTGAGTGGGAGGGTGCCGTCCGAAAGGATTTCCCTAAGGAAACCGGCATGTTGGTAGCAGAGATTGTCTTACCTGAAGGTCCATCCGACAACAAGATTGAGGAAGGAGATGTATTGATCAAGGTCAATGGAGAATTGCTTACCCAATTCATTCGTCTAGATGATATCTTAGACTCAAGCGTTGATCAAACTGTTAAGCTACTACTTCAACGTGGTGGCGAAGACGTTGAAGTCGAAGTGAAAGTTGGTGATCTACATGCCATTACCCCAGATCGATTTGTTTCGGTTGCTGGGGCAAGCTTCCATGATTTGTCTTACCAGCAAGCTAGACTGTACGCAGTTGCATGCAAAGGTGTTTTTGTATGCGAAGCTACGGGCGCGTTCCGATTTGAAAGCACAGATAATGGCTGGATCATCCAGACCGTTGATCACAAGAAGACTCCTGATCTGGATACATTTATCAAGGTCATGAAAGATATTCCAGACAAGTCTCGAGTCGTAGTTACATACAAACACCTTCGAGATCTGCATACACTAAACACAAGCATTCTCTATATCGATCGTCATTGGTCAAGTAAGATGCGTTTAGCTGTAAGGAATGACGAGACTGGTCTCTGGGACTTTTCTGATTTGGCCGATGCGTTACCTGCAGTTGAGCCGGTTCGACGCTCAGCCAGCTTTATCCAGCTGGAAAACACACAACACCCAGCAGCTGCTGATATTGTCCGAAGTTTTGTGCGTGTCCTGTGTCATATGCCGGTAAAGCTTGATGGCTTTCCACGGAATCGAAAATGGGGCATGGGTGTGGTGATTGATGCTGAGAAGGGTCTGGTCGTTATATCGCGTGCCATTGTACCTTATGATCTCTGTGATATCTCCATCACTATTGCAGACTCAATTATTGTCGAAGGAAAGGTTGTGTTCATGCATCCCCTCCAGAACTACGCCATTATCAAATACGACCCCTCGCTTGTTGATGCTCCAGTGCAAAGCGCTAAACTAAGCACAAAGCATATCACGCAAGGTGCTTCCACCTATTTCGTCGGGTTCAACCAAAATATGCGTATCGTCATTGCCCAAACAACGGTTACAGATATTACCGCTGTGGCAATCCCAGCGAACTCGGGTGCACCCAGATATCGGGCTGTTAATGTCGATGCCATCACCGTTGACACCAGTCTTAGCGGCCAATGCGGTAGTGGTGTGTTAGTAGGGGATGACGGAACTGTGCAAGCTCTCTGGTTGACTTATCTCGGTGAGCGATCACCAGTCACATCAAAGGATACCGACTACCACCTTGGACTTGCTACCCCTACACTCCTTCCCGTCATTCAACAAATACAGCGTGGCGAGCAACCTAAGCTACGCATGCTGAGCGTTGAGTTCAATGCTATTCAAATGAGCCAAGCCCGTATTATGGGCGTCTCAGAGGAATGGATCAAGAAGGTTGCTGAGGATAACTCGTCTCGCCATCAGCTCTTCATGGTTCGCAAGCGGACTTTCGAGCGAGGTGACGAGCCTGGCGCTTTGATGGAAGGAGATGTGATTTTGACCTTGAATGGCAAGATTATTACTCGTGTTTCCGAGTTAGATGTGATGTATGACCACGAAGTCCTCGATGCAGTTATCATCCGTGATACCGAGGAGCTTTCCATTAAGCTTCCTACCGTTTCAGCCGACGATTTAGAGACAGATAGAGCCGTCAGCTTCTGTGGTGCGATATTGCACCGACCTCATCACGCTGTACGACAACAGATCAGCAAGTTGCACAGCGAAGTGTACGTGTCTGCGCGCTCGAGAGGTTCGCCAGCATACCAATATGGACTTGCACCAACGAACTTCGTCACGCACGTCAACGGCAAGCCAACTAGGGATCTTGAGAGCTTCTTGAAGGCTGTCATTGACATTCCTGACAATACCTGTAAGTTTCATGCATTTTTCGTGTGTAGTAAAAATACTAACAACTCGTAGATTTCCGCCTTAAGGCTATGACCTTCGACAACGTACCGTGGGTCATCACAATGAAGAAGAACGACCACTACTTCCCCACCACAGAATGGATCAAAGACCCCACATCACCCGAAGCTCAATCGTCTGGCGGCTGGCGACGCGTGACGTATGAGCAGGGCAAGATGGTCGAGGGAGAGGGCCACGAAGGCATCAACGTTGTTTCCGGCGAGACCTTTGAGATGGACGAGGCAGTCGGAGGGCTGTGAGCATAGAATCTGGCTCGGATCTTCAGGGCAAGGGAGCAAGAGAGAGAGCGCGAGAATGACATGATTTGGGGTATAGCCCGGCTTTGGCTTAGGAGTTGCTTTGCTTGGTAGGGTGGCAAATCACAGGCAAGGATGGGTAGGGCGAGGAAGCAGTCTACCTCAAGAATACCATACCAGGCTTGGTGCGGGAAAGGCAAATCCTATTTTTGTACCACCTGACTGACTCCCCAATTCGAAGTAGGTAGGTAGGTAAGTCAGGGAACTTAGGCAGGTCGGGAACTTAGGTTGGCTCGTTGGGGAAAAGGGAAATGAACCCCACGAAGAAACACACACATGTACAGCCAATTGCAGCCAGCAACCCCAATAATTTAATTCTCCATTTTCAAACATTTGCTCATTCACACGTTCGCTCATTTACGCACTCATGCATTTCAGGAGATTTACCGTGCACATTTGAGAATCTTCAATTTGACCGTTTTGCTCGGGCGTGGCTCAATGGCTCAGCGGCTGGATGGTTTGGTCACTAGTAAACAGGAGATAGATGTCAACCGGGGAGGAGGAGGATGATGATGAGGATTAGGATGCAGAAGAAGTCGGGACGAAAAAGCTGTATTTTATGTATGTTGCAGAATTAAAACGAAACGACCGCTTCGCTGCCTATGATGCATGTATGCATGTATGCACAAGGTACCTACCTTATCGAAAGAAGAAGAAGAACAGCAACAAATTGGTATCCTTGATCCATCCATCCGTCCGTTCATTCACCCCTCCAGCCAGCCATTCACGCGCCTTTGAAATTACCCATGCTTGCTTGCAAATATACGCCTTCGCTATATGAGCACCAGTTGATTCAATTTCAAATTCCATGGTCAGCCATATTCTTCACATTGTTTCTTCCATCCACCACCACCTTGCAGTGATATGCAAGGCTGGATATCGCCCTTCATACGCCGATTGAAGCAAGTAAGTCATCCGTGACGTGCAGAGAAGATCACCTAGAGCCTGCCCCGTGTATCATGTTGGAACAGTCGCGCGTGCCGTTTTGTAATCACAAAGCACCAGTCAAGACATCCTTCTCGAAGATCCTGATGCCGGTGATGTTCCAGAATTGAATGCCCTCCACAGTCTCGATTTTCAGTCCCTTGGCAAAACTTCCATCGTCGTCTTCTTCATCATCGCTACTCTCCCAGTCCCCGGATCCACTCGCAATAGCAGCTTCCCACGTGGGAACGGAGCTAATTCCACCCGTCGAACTATTGATCAACTCGGAGAGCATACTGATTCCTTGGACCTTTCCCTTGCCCTTCGATTTCTTGCTGGAATCGGTACCTGAAGATGGCTTGCGGCGAACGATCCGTTCCACGCTGTTGTCGAGAGCAACATACTCGAGTTTCATTTGGGGATTGTGTGCAACCACATCGACTGTGAACTTGCGAAAGCCCTCGGTAACCCACAAGCAGTTATCGCCATCACGGAACTGATAGCCGTGAAGAGCACGGAGTGATTCCATGCCTGGCAAGAATTGAAGTAGAGAGTGCTGTGTCAGAGTTAGTCAGTTGCACCCAAACGGAGAGATTCTGGATCTTACCAAGACCTTGCTACCATAAATACAAGCCAGCTCCTCAAGATTCTTTGCTCGTCGACAGAGAAGCATAGCTGTCTTGATGTTGAGATCCCAATCCACTGTGGATTTGTTCTTTATAACTAGAACCTTCAGAGTAGCTGCATGCTTCTTGAGGACAAACTTTCGAATCTGCTCGATCGTGACTGTGGTCTTGGCTGCTGTACTCTCTACCTTTTGTTTTGGGGCTCGTTCTACCATGATGAGCTCTGTCAAATGATCCAATTGCGACGCGAACACGAGGAAGGGGAGGGTGACATTGTCGGTATAGATTTTGTGAAGTGGCATTGGCTGCATGTTATTCTTGGCTGTCATAACATTCCAGAGCGGATTTTGTGGGCCAACATTGAGCAAAGTGATGCTCTGGAGGCAGTGAAGATCAATAGTCTGGCTGATCACGTTTGCTCGAACAGGAATAAGGTAAAGACTCAGGGTAGCCAATGGCAGACCCCTGGTCTTCCGGATATAATCACTCATTTCAGGCTTCGCGACTGCTGGACTTGAGACGGTCACTTGTTCGGTTTCTCCTTTGAGTGTCCCGAGTAAGTGAGCTACTGCCTCGAGCTTCTTCTTAACCAGAACCCATTCAGCATTTAATTCCGCTAGCGCAGCAACATTGTTGGCAGTAGGATTTCCGGAATTCTGTTCCGCATTGAGCTTGTCCATACTCTGTTTTAGGGTCTTCTCGATTTGCTTGATCTCCTGATAGTCTTTCGCAAGAGCCAGTTGACTCCGAAGAAGACTGGTTTTCTGCGAGAGCAATATTTCCACCGACTCACTGGATTTCGGCGTTGTGTCAGTCTTCGAGACAGATTCAGTCGGTTCGCTTGCTGCGACGGCCAGAACTGCTTCGATTTCGACTGGTGGTAGTCCCACGTCCGTATCGGTAGGTGTCTGCGTCGTTGCAGATTCAGCACCGGCTTCAAACTCCGCGTCATCCTCTGGCTCGTCCATATCAATATCGTCTGGATTAGACACCCCTGGATCGTCACTCGAGGGCTTCTTCTTCGTCGTTTTGGGCTCATCGAAAAGACCTGGGCCATCTGCGGTTACAGACTCACTAAGAGTTGGCTCGTCCCCACTTGTGGATGACGAAGCTGGCGCCTCTTTGGCTTTGCTGCTGTCAGGAGTGGTTTTTGATGGAGCCTTGCTCTTGCTTGGGACGCTTAGGTACTCCTTGCTTGCCTTTTCTATCAAATCGAGCAGTTCTTTGCCTTCGGCTGATCGGTCGTTACCCGGTTGAATCTGGTTCATCAATCTCTGAGCTAGGGGGGCGAGGTTTTTAATAAATCTTCTCCTTGGATCATCTTCAGTTTGGTTCTCCTTCTTCTCAACTACCACGGGTGGAGACGGTGCCGCGACTTTGACTTTGGGCGGGGCTGGCTCCCATCCAAGAATATTTCCAAGGACCGCCTCCTGTTTCTTCTTCTGTTCTTGAGCCTTCAAGGCCTGCGTCGGGGCGCTTGGATCCAACGAGCCAGGCGGCTGGATGATCTGTCCAAACTCGTCTTCCTGGTCAGATTCATCGTCTGAGTGGACTTCGGGTGGGGGCCTACGGGATTTGTTGGCGAATGACTCGGAGAAAGATAATCTCAGGCTTTTCAAGTTTGGAGATGCCTCAATGCAGGCTTTCAGTCCCTCCATGTACTCGTGGGTGTCCATATCCAGGATAGACAAAGTCTTCAGGTTCTTGAAACCTGACAGAGTCGGTGGGACACCAGCATCTGGTACTGTGTATTTGTTCTGCTTCTGGTGTGCTTTCTGTGCTATCTTATACCCCACCGCATATGAATTCGAGATCGGCATTGGCATTCCAGGGGGGAGAGGGGGTGGGGGTCCTGAGTGATGGGCTATTGGAGGAGGAGGAGGAGGAGGGGGAGTGTGGTGCAGCCCAATAAGTAGGGGTGGCGGAGGAGGACCACCGATGGCAGGAGGAACTTGATATATTGACGGACCAGCTTGCATTCGCAGGTGAAGATTGCTCAGGGATTCAATCTGATGAAGTGCCTTGAACACTTGCCGGCTCAATTCGACCCGAATGTCCCATCTGTAGAGATTAGCAAGGAAGTCTTCTCCTGTGCATTCTCGACGTACCTGAATGTCTCTAACGCCTTTGCCTTCCGCAGGGTCAACAGCAGTAAAGTATTCATGAACTTTCCGCAGCTGAGACTATAGAGATAGTCCTTGTAGGTGCGCTCGCCCTTGTCGCCGCCGCTGAGCGTCTCTAGTATGATTTCCTTCAGATGTTGGGCATAGTCGTACTCGCTCGTCACAAACGTGTCGAGCCCACCCGCCAGGCCATCAATTGACGAATCGTTGGAGAAGTCATCTTCGTCGGGGAAGACAATGTGAAAGGTTCGGTATAGCTCTTCTGCTGCCATGTGTCGGAAGTGCCTCGACACCAGCGAGAGCGCTACTAAGTCAGACGAGGCAGCCTGGAGGAGATACAAATCAGCAAAACAGCATCCCCAAGGTAGCGCAGACAGAGGAGTAAGTTTATACACACATGGCGGAAGATATTCCTCTGCACTTCGAACGGCAGATCGGGTATCAACAGTTTGGCCTTCGAGGCTGCCGTCGGGATAGTCGCGTCCATCGCATCAGACGAGGGCTGCAGCACGGCGCAAGGTGGATGCAGCGTTTCTAGACCAAGAGCATCGAGGACGCGCTGCCAAACATAATCCGGGTCTCTCTTGGTGATTGGAATTGGGCCCTTTCGTCGGATTCTGTGTCTGCTGGCAGCCTGGATGGCAGCTGGAATGACGAACTGCGGTGGAGGATTCATGGCCTGGATCCTGGGGATGCCGGACGGCGTCCGGTCGCGCAGCCTGGTGGCCTGGGGCGCGGCCTGGGGAGCCTGGTCCGGAAGCAGAGGAGGCGCTGGACCGCCCGGTGAGGGTGCTGAAGCGAGCTCCGGATCAGCCTCGTGCGCTGAGGTGCCTTGGGGATGTGGTTGGGTTGGGTTGGGGTTGGGGTTGGGGCGCGGGGAGGCGTGAACTTATTCCAATTCCAATGCCACTTCTTCCAAGCCAAGTCCCCTTCAGATTCGGCAGTGCGACGAACACTGCACAGGCGATGATACGATGCGATTCGACGACGACGACGACGACGCGCAGGTGTGCGAGGTTTGGGAGGGAGAGAGGATGCAGAGACGAGACGCAGCGACGAAGATGTCACGATTTTAAGCTATGCAGAGACAAAGAAACAAAGAAGAGAGGAGCGAGCGAGCGACGCCGGCCGCGGTTGACGTAAAGTAAGCCACGAGGCTGCTGGCATGCAAGTGAATGCACCAGAGGCGAGCGTGAGGGTGAGGTCGTCGTCGCATGCGGATATCAACCTGCCAACCGCACGAGCACTGGTCACTCCGGAGCCTGTGGATCTCGAACAGGAGTGCAAGTATAAGTGCAAGTGCTGTCTATGGTCGATAAGAGTCTGTGCATCGCCGGAATGCTGTCGGTGAGCGACGACAGAGGCGAGCCGCAGAACAAGGCGGTGGTGGAGGATGCGTTCAGACGACAGGAGGCCCGTTGATGGAGCCCTGGTAGAGATGGTGGCGTCTGCTTGTGTCGCCAGGTTGCATCGCCAGCGCAGACCTCAACTCAACGTGAAGAAAGAGCGAGTCAGGAATGACGTTGTGCTCCTCGGACATTGGTCGCGCGACGGCTCTCTTGCGACACGTTGGATGTGTCTTGGTGTCTTGGTGCACCCAGTATGAAGGCCGGCCGGGTGGGTAGTTGTATCCAGATGTATGCATGTTCATATTGTTGTTGATGTCGACGTTGATGTCGATGTTGGTATTGATGTTGATGTTGATGTTCATCATCACTGCCAGGACCGAATTCTATAGACAGGACTCACTCACTCACTCACTCACTCACTAACTTACTGCTTCTGACTGTAACAACGAAAAGTCTCACTCACAACAAGAGCTCTCCAGGTCGAACCCAGTATTTGTCCTCACCAACGGCATGAAGAAGAGACACCAAGAGGTACAGGAGAATGACGAGCCAACCTTATCTCAACGACTTGCCCACTTGAGCAGCACTCCACCCAGGCAGTGTGTGCGCTTCAGCCCTATCCACCCCTTCTCCTCTCTTCCCTGCTGAGGATCACCCGCGGCTCAAGTGAAGCGAGCTGGAGGCGTTGTTGTGTTGGGTAAAGGTACCTTACCTGAAGTACCTTGCACCCGCAGGACTTGATTGTGGACATCAGATGCAGCTCAATAATATGCCATCCACAAACGATCAAGGGGTATCGACGAGGATTGACCAACTTGACTTTCTCCGCGTGGAAAAAGCAAAACCGAGCCAGGCCACCGGGAGACCCAAAGCAGCAAAGGGCCCTATTGAACCTCCAAGTGGATCAAGACTACATCACTAGTCGGCTGTCAAGCACACACAATACTGGTGCGGTCTCACATGGTATTGTCCGATTTCAATATCTACATGTCCTAATCATATTCGTTTGTTCCCCCTCAGACCACATGCCAGCTCGCCCATGCCCTAGCATGAGAAAAGCAAAATCCCAGCTCCAAGCTATTTTCACATCTCAGCCGCGCAAAGAAGCAACGAGCGCGGTATCCATATGCTCACCCGGCTCCGAGAGATGTGAGATCTCCCTTATCCCCATCCATCGCATCAGGCATGATGTCTCATAATTCTAATAGTGGCGCCGAGACATCTCATCTGTCGTTCTGACCTCACAACACCCCTGATCAGGGATCGGAACTTCCCCTCTCTCGAACTTTTCTACCCTCACTTGCTCTCTGACAGCTGGCTTCAATTCTACTGTGCCATCTCGTGCCCGGCTTCGTTTTCCATTTCCTTTCTTGTCCTTTAGCCATCATGTTCCATCCTCTGACCAGACGCCTCGGCAACATCTCCGTGATAGTCTTTCTCTGCATCTTTGTTTTCACCTTGTTCCGGCCCATAGATTACGAGGCCCTACCGCACTTCGATGGCTCTAAGCTCGCGTCGTATCTCAACACCACCAATCCCTTCAAGTACGAGGCCCCCGTGAGCATCGAGTGCATCCCCATCAGCACCACCACGGCTTTCAAAACCACCCGGACCCGGACCACCACCGCCGTCCAGTCCGTGGTATCGACCAAGACCATCTCCTTCACGGCTACGCAATCCGTTACAGTCACCAAGTCCATCATAGCAACGCAGACCAAAGCCTGCCCCGTCTTCCCCGAATACCCGGCCTCCAATGCAGGTGCGATACCCGAGGCCGGAGCCGGCGCCAGCTACGGGTCGAAGACGCTCCCCCTCGCAGCCCAATCGCCCGAGCAAGAGACGGTGGCCAAGATGCGCGCTGAAGGCATCGTGGTGATCTTCAAGACCGGGGCGCAAGAGGTCGGCCAGCTCGCCATCCAAGTCGGCACCACGCTCCGCTATCTGTCCGAGCAAGACATCCTATTCTTCTCGGACCAGCAGGGCTCCCTGGGACCATTTCTGATCAACGACGCCCTGCGCAACGTAGACCAGAATTTGAAGCTCTCTGATCCGGATTTTGAAATCTACCGCGATATTCGCAAGTACCAGCAGACAGGGCAGGATATCCAGCGCCTCAATGAGGACAAGAAGAAAGGTGACGGGCGATCCGGCTGGGTGCTGGACAAGTATAAGTTTCTCCACATGGTGGAAGAGACGTTTGAGATGCGCCCCAACGCCAAGTGGTACGTCTTCATTGAGACAGACTCGTATGTCTTCTGGGACAACCTGGCCACCTGGCTCAGCACGCTGGACTCCCGCAAGCCAATGTATCTTGGCTCCGCCGTCCAGATTGGCGACACAGCTTTTGCACACGGCGGGAGCGGGTACGTGCTTTCTAACGCGGCGATGAACAAGCTTCTGGGGCCTGAGCAGCCGCAAGGGCTAGCATCCACCTGGGACTCGAAGATGAAGGGGGTGTGCTGTGGGGATTTAGCTCTGGGGATTGCATTAAAAGAGCAGGGCGTACGTATCACGGTTGCACATCCGCTGTTGAATGGGTACAAGCCTTCGACGTTTACATATGGCCCAAATAACCACTGGTGCCAGCCCGTGGTTACCATGCATCATATTTTACCGCATGAGATCAGTGCTGTTTGGCGATATGAGCGCCGGAGAGAGATGTTGGGAATTAAAAATGTTTGTGCCCCATCCTCTTCCCCTTCCATTAGTTACTTCAAGGCCTCTACTATCTTAACCTTACTCACACTCTCAATAGGCAACTATCTTCCAAGACCTGTACACGCAGTTCGTAGAACCACACCTGACGCCCTCACGCAGCAACTGGGACAATCTCTCCCACGGACGGGAGTACTCGCAAAAGATCCAGGACGAAGCGGCAGCCGCGCGCAAGATCGCCGAGGAGAAGAAAACCATCGCGGACGAGAAGGCCAAGAAGGAGGCCGAAGACAAGAAGGCCGCCGAGGACAAGATCAAGGCGGTCGCGGCGGAGAAGAAGAAAGCCGAGGACGAGAAGGAGAAGGAGCGCCTGCAAGCCGAGAAGGAGAAGCACGCCAAAGAGGGCCAAGAAACTGCCACCGAGGCGAAGCTGGGGCTGCTCAAAGCGAGCGATGAGAAAGCAGCCAAGGACGCCAGCGCCGTGAAGGAGAAGAAGCCAACTCCCTCCTCACAAAGCAAGGCCGCTGGCCTCGACGCCGAAGCCGAGGAAGAAGAACTAGAAGAAGAACCAGAAGAAGAACCAGAAGAGGAGCCAGAAGAAGATCCAGACGCGGAAGAAGACCCCGATGCGGAAGAAGACCCAGATGCGGAGGAAGACCCAAACGCCGAAGAAGACCTCAGCGCAGAAGAGGAAGAGGAAGAAGAGCCGCTCCTCATCGGCAGCCTGCTGAAGACCGGCAAACCCGCCCCCGCCAAAGGCGACAAAGGCGAAGCAAGCAAAGTCGGCGACAGCGTCGCCGCAAAAGAACCCGGAGCCGCAGCTGCAGCCGCAAAAGGGGACAAGAAAAAAGAAGAAGAACCGACCGACGAGATCTCCCGCGCCATCGCAGCCCAGAAGGAAAAGCTGCAGCTGCAGACGCCAGGTAGGAAGGCGCGGCGGGGGGTGAGTGATGTAGAAGCAGAAGTAGAAGCAGCACAAAGTGTAGGGAAGAAGCGTGAGTTGACGGTGGAGGAGAGAGATGAGAGTAGTGCCGCACCAAAGGAGCAGCTGCTGGGGAAACGGGAGGATAAGAAACCCGAGCCGGTGGATCGTACCAAGGATTATTCCGAGACGGAGAAGCACGCGCACGAGTCTTTTGAGAAGTGTGGCCAGGTGTGCGATGAGGATGATGACTGTTTCCAGTGGGTGTATTTCGAGAAGACGTGTAAACTCGGCATGTCGTTTAGGTTGGGGCAGTATAAGCCACCGAATCAAGAAGGGAAAGTGGTCTGGCAGTCAGGGTGGATTGTGGATCGGATACGAAGTTGGACGGAAGAGAATGCTTGTGTAGAGCCGAAGTGGCCTAAGATATAATTAATGACAGACTGGAATAAATACAATTTTTACTACCATCAAACCGGATCTCCGCTTGACTATTGCGATCCACCGAGGCTTCCACCTCCAGGGGCTACCTCGTTGCTGACGGATCAAACCCAGCACCCTCAACCCCAGAAAATGTTAAATTTCTCCCATCCTCTCGGAGATGGAAGTGCATTTTCTGGATGGCCTTTGATATCATCTAGAATATCACGTAGTGGAATCTTGTCCAATGGAACAATGCTCGTTCCCATCCAGTACTTCCAACCGAGATATAAGAGGATTACGAGCGGAATATCACTTCGAGATGATTAGTGGTGACAAATATAACAAACCTTTGACTTACATATAAGCGGAGATGAAGGTTCCCGTATCCCAATAGCCCTCAAAGAAAACTGTAAAGCCGCCAGTGAGAAGGAAGAGGAAGCAAGCTACAAGACCGACGTAGGAGGAATAAGCTGCGGAGACATTAATAAGCTGAGTCAATACCAAGGCTCAGCTACTTACGAGTCCACCAGTGATGCCAAGGGAGATCTGTGTAAGGAATACCTTGCTTTCTAAGAGCCAGTCGCAGTCTGATATGATTGAGAAGGACTACGATCCAGTTGACAAGTGTCTCAGCTGCAGTCATGTCGACAAAATAATAAAACACAGTAAGTGCTCCATTGAACAAAGCAATGTATGACAAAGCAGCGACAGCGGTTTGAAGAAATACACTCCTGTACGGACTACCCCATTTTGACGCATGAGTGAAAGCACTTGGTGCATGGCCTTTCCCTCCGAGGCCAAACAAGACACGAAGGCCAGAGAGTATTGACGAATTTGCAGACGATAAAGCCGTTGTTAGAATCATAGCATTCAAGGCCGAAGACACAAACGCGTACCCAGCTCGTGTCGCGACAATGACAAATGGGCTTCTGGTGCGCGTGCCACTCAGGTCATTCAATGCTGGATCATTGCTGGGGACCAATAACCCGATCGCTAGTACTGTGACAAGGTAAAAGCAAACAACTCGAGCAAATACTTTCCGGCAGGCTTTTGGAATAGTCTGTCGGGGACTCTGGGTTTCCGACGCGGCGATTGTGAGGTCTTCAATGCCAGCGAAAGAGAATATCGCGTTATTGAGTACAGCCCAAAAGCCGACAAACTTACCCCAAGACCCAGACACCATGTACTCCACAAAAGGTCCTGGATAGTACCAGTACCTGAGTCCATAGGGTTTGGTATCGGGAAGCCAACCTAGATCGATAATGATAGCCATGATGATGATACTGACGACCAGGAATATTTTCTTTATCGTCATGAAAGACTCAATCTCCCCAAACGCTGTCACCCCTACCAGACCGAATCCAAAGGTAGCAGCGACCATGATAGTAATCCATAGTGCCATATATCTGTCAGTCCAAAATTCCATCAAGACCAGGCAGGCAGTAATTTGTGACGGGACACTGATCATTGTGCCATAAACCACATTCCATCCGAGAGCAAAACCAAGAGCAGGGTCTATGATGATTTCGGCTTGTCTAACAAAAGCTCCATTCACTGGGTATAGAGTACTGACTTCGCCCAGCGCATACTGGACGGCGCAAACGACAAGGCCAACCACCGTATATCCGAGGAATGCTCCTAGAGGCCCTCCACTTTGTAAAGCTCCACCGAGGCTGAGGAAGAGACCTGTTCCCTAGGAAAAGTTAGATTCGTCTCAACAAACGTGATATCAAACTCACAATTGCACCAGCCAAAGTCATCAATTGAAAGGCTCTCAACGACAGTCCTTCCTTCAAATCTTTGCCTTTACACTCTTCAACGAGGGCTTTTGACTCTGCTGATCCGTTAATCTCATTTGCTGCACTTGAATCTGCAGATACCATGGATGCGTGAGAGCGATGGTGGTGTGTTGAATGTGAAGCTACTGGAAGTAGAGGATCTCTCTCCCCAATCCCGTTGAAGACTCGAGGCTGCTTCTTGTGGAGAGCATTTTTCTTCGTTTTGAATAGGCCAACTCTGGGTGAAGCAGCTTTGGATGCCGAGTGGCCCATGATGGCAGAACTGGGGTCGGAGAAGATAGATGCTGATACCAGCAGAGATGAGTTGAGATTCCAAAGTTAAGTACTGTTTTCTCAATCGCTGATGGGGAAGGAGCGCTTTGGAAGGTCCGATTTCCCCCTTTTGATCGCACCAGGGCGCGATCGTCTCAAACAAGTATTTGCCATTGTTGGATTGCCTTGACCCGATCGAAAATGCAGAGTTCAAGTGTAAGATTCGATGTGATGTGAGTTGGCGTTTTCGTTCATTCTTTGAGAAGCTTTCAACGTATGTAGTGTAGTGGAAATGGCGCAAGAGAAGGGCCATAGTGATAGAGATCGTGAAAATAACCAAAGTCATTCTAAGTTAACCTTCGATGTCGACAGAAAAGTCAATGCTTGCAGAAACCGTTCAATCCGCAGAAGTGTGAGAATATCCCTGGGTCATTGTAGGTCTGTGGAGGTTTGTTGCTATTGATGCTGGTACGAGAAATCTCACCCTTCAAAGCCTTGATCAATTACGAGACGGCGAATAAGTCAGGGGTTTGATTACAACCATGTTTATTTTACTAACGAACCTCCAAAATGACTATCCTCAATTTTATTGGTCAAGACGCTCCTCGATTCCGCTACACCTGACACCGAATAGAGCGCGTGACATTAGTAACGCAGAACAAAATGATGCCTTGCCATCTTCAACGATTAGAAAATACGCATCTCTAAGACCTCTATCACTATCTACAGTGTAGATCGAGAGGAACGGCACCAATTAAGATATGGCCACTCACAAGTCAAAGAGTTCCAGGTAGCAAAGCGTTGCGTAGCCCTGTTATTGAGAAAGGAGCTCGACCTTAGCCATTGAAACGAACGCCAAGCTCAAACTCGTTCAACATCATCGTGATGAGACATCGATCAACCTCAAGGTATTGAAAGTGATCTAGTCTTAAGCTCCGATGGAAACAATGTCGAGTTTAGAATCCTCACACCAAACGTTCACCGCTATTCAAAGACGGGCTGTGAGATGAAATTGACGTTTCAAGGCATTGCGAAAAGCCATCCCCAGGATCGAAGATAACAAGCTTCCAATCAGACTCCAGAGTTGACTTGCACCTCATTACTAGCGGGCGCCATCCACGCGTTGAGAGTTAACCACCCTGGAGGGAATACCCACTTCCAAATCCCGCAAGACATCGAACCGCAAGAGAGCAATTCCCATGTGGTATAATGTGGCTGCTGAGATAATACAGTCATCAGAAGAACTGATCTGACTGTTCTCACCAAATCATCAGCTTGAGGCAGTAGCTGGTAGTCAGTCTTGGGATGATATAACAACGCCACAACTCATCAAATAACCCACTGGCCTCTGCACCTTGGGACTCAACCTCCCCTTTAGGTATGTGAAACAAACCCCATGTTTTTGAAGTATTTCCCCACCCCTGAGCAGATACCACCAGGCTGATTTTTCCGCAAGTGAGGACTCAAAGCGTGCGGGGCCGCTTATAGTTGCTTTCAAAAAGCATCGCTGCCCTGACGAGCACTTCACCCAACGTCGACTCGTTATTTTCTTCATCACATTGTCCAGGTGGACGTACTGAGCCCCGGGAGTAGTGCTCCTTATTGAATCCGGCAACTGACTGAAGTCAGCTCAGATACCGCATACTTGCAACCGAAACCCGAACTTCTCACCCAGTAGCCGTTGACATGGTTCTACCTTTGGGTCCTTCACCCAACTTCAATAATGACAGAGAAATCTCCAAGAGTACGGAGAAAGAGAGCACGAGCAGTTATTTTTACAGGCGTATGTCTTTCCACACTGGGTGTCTTCAGGAGAGATTACGCGGCTCTCGTATCCTTGAATAGCATTTTCGTGCTCGACATGTGTGTGCTCCATTCGGCCCTTTTAAAGTGGCAAGTTCCAAGAGTTGCCTCTGATATTTTTCCAGTTATTGATATTTGTTTTCGCTTCTCTGGCATTGACAGGAGTTTGATATTCCCAGACAAGTCAATGACCGAAGCACCCACATCATCCCTCCGAGAGGCCAAAATAAGCGCCCTCGCCGTCCGTCCTAGAACCGTGCACCCACACTCCCGGCAATGCGGAAATATATGCGGAGTTCAGGCATGGATCAATAAGCTTACACTAGTACGGCAGTCAGACAGAGCAGAGTCATCTCGTAAACCCAAATCCGTGATGATCGTCAGCCGGTTGCATGGCGGATGAGTAATCAGCGCGTGCTTCCTGACCGATAGCAATGGGCTGATGATTGCGTGATTATAATCCATTACGAAACCTCTATGGTCTCGTTGTAGAAACGGGTCATTGGATTTACGATGGCGGCGAGGATGTCTCAATTGCGTGGCGGCGAGCCTCACCATGTGACTTTGCCAGTGTCAGCAGAATCTGAGAGAATTTCAAATTGGATGGGCGGCAAAAATATCAGCCAGAACCTACGAAATCAGTTTTCTAGGATGTACGCAACGGGGTATTGAGATCCAGGCCTGCAGAAAAGGGGCGGAGTTGCGACTTGTGGCGGCTTAGTCATCGTGCGGGCCTCGGCTGAGGCGAAAAGGGGCTGGCATGCCGATGAGTGTAGGGACAGGGGTATCGGGGATTCATACCAAGGGGCACCATATTTGTATGATGAAGAAACATACAAATGGTATTTGGAATTTCACAAACTTCTTCAGATATTGCTAGGAATATGAGCGCAGTCTAATCGTTAATCATCATTTCGAAGGTACTCCACAGAGCAGATTCGTAGATTCTATATTCAAAGATCTTTGTGTTCGCTGATGCTGCATGCAAGGACAGCTCAATAACCAAATTCATGTTGCAATCGTGACCTTTGCTATATTTGAGGCAACACCTCCCCCACGCCATCGTATCCAATTCGATTTGTTAAGCGGCGCCTCCTTCCGGCTTTATTCGCGCCACCGTGGATGCATCTCCCAGTTTTATCTCCGAATTTTGGTGAAGGTGAGAGGCTGTGATACCCCTGGATCATAATTGTCCTCAAACAAGGGCGGGCACCCTCAAATAGCGTGAATATTTTCCTCTTTGGAGGGGCGACCGTGCCCTGTGACTCCAGCTTTGTGGCTTTTCCAAACGAGATCTTCATTTCGCTGCTCGAGATGGTGCTCGAGATGGTTTGGATGATTTCGAGATAGCATTCATGACTTGGTGCCACGTCGTTCCACAAGAGTTTCCCTAGAGATTCCTTTGAGCCTCATTTTTCTACTTTCAAATTTGCAGCGCCATAGCCATCTCGAAATTCTCGTTCAGGCGATGTAGTTCCATGCCTATTCAAGATATTAGTAACCTCTCTGATGAAACCAATAAGAGTAAAATTCACCAGCAAGGACCCATCGCCGATTAAAAAAGCCCAACATTCTCCTTAACTGGTCGAAATCCTCCAGCCACTGTAAATCATGGAAGTCCCCTGCGGTCAAAATATGCCTCTCTGCAGTCTTTACGATATGTGCTACCGCAGGGGAAAGTATTTCGATATTGATTGCAAGAATTTCTCGGTTGAATGCGTATGCTATATCGATTACCATTCGTGTGATGGTGTTTTGCGCTACTTCTACTGCTTGTCGGTAGCCTGGGTATGCGTCGTTTTCTGGCTGAATTGAGGCTGTCTGGTGGAGTTTGTATATTGCGCTGTATGTGTGAGCAAAAGAGAAAAAGTATCCATGACAAGAGAGAGCACGACTTACATGATTAACATTTGAGAAGAGCCCCAAAAGACTCCCCATCTTCCAGCGACTTGCTCCATTACTGTACCTAATAGAGCTTGAAGCTCGCGTCCTAAAGGATAAAGATAATATGCACCTGTCTTCCCAGCATCGATAGCAAGTCTAACTTTATCATAGAGAAAAGTAGCTTGAGCTTCGCGACCGAAGGCTCCAACGTTGGGTAGGTTGAGTGCTGATACAAAATATCTTGTCTTTGGATGAATAAACTCGGAAGCTGTATCCATTTCACATGATTCTATGGGAAGATAGTCGTTCTCCCGAATCGGCCGTGTTGCGAGTGGTCTGCCGCTCATTTGTGAATCGAAAGCTATCGTTCTGTGTAATGTTAATCGAGTTTTTGGATTAACTAAGGAGGTGTTACCTATCAAGAATAACAAGACCCCACCATGTTGAAAGCGCTTCTTCTTCATCCAGCCAAGAGTCGCTCCCTTGCAAAGCTAGGGAGCAATGCGTATTATGCAGGCCTAACGCAAATGCCATTCTAGCCGTCGTCCCAACTGTGACATATGCGCCTTCTATCATTCCGTGCGCATGTTCATAGTGTGCTAACATTATTCCCGACTGCGCAAGGAGGAGCGACGACGGAATAAATGCCTGGACTTGGGCGAATAGAGTCTTTGTTGCAAGATAGAGCACCTCTCGATCCTGATCTATCTCTTTGTTCATAGAAGGGTATTGCGACAATAGCCTCATCGCTAAAAGGAGGACCGAGAAGTCCGCTGAAGGATTGGTCCGAAAGTGGGCGAGGCGATCGAGGAAACGTTTCCGTGACAGTATTGGCAGCCAGGTATGAATGCCTAGAAAATAGTGCGAAACAACTCCATCAATATCGTTTCCATCTGTGCAGATAATGTGGTTGATTTGAGTGTGAAGGACAGCATCTGTAGTGGGTGAACCTGGCGAGCAGTTGGCTAAACCAGACGGGAAAACATCCGATAATGAATTAATTAACAGCATGGATAATCTGATGCTTGGAGTGAACTTTGTACGGAGTTCACGAGGAATGGTTGGCCATTCCGAGGCAAATGGTTCATGCTTTCTCGATGATGATGCGGCGTTGCTACTTTCACTTCCCGATCTTCGCCTCTCGTCACCATCATTGTATCTGCACGCAGCTCGCCGTCTAGATTGACATCAGCAAAATTGGAGGTGGAAAAATTCCTGTACGTCTCTGGAATCGGGATGTCGAACAAAGCGGGCAAGGCGGGGAAGTTGTGCACTTACTTGATGCACTGGCTACAACTCGGTAACCTCTTGTCGCAGCCCTTCTTGATACTCTTGCAGTGACTGCATACTTGCGCTGCTCTTTGAATCTCCTGACCTGCGGCTGGGACCATATTCTGCATCGGAGCTTTGTAGTGTTATTAATTTCCGTGGGTGGTGTGCGTTGGGTGCAAACACGATCTTCAAGTTAGATATGTCGGCCGCGACGGCAGAACGGTACGGTGTATATATCGTTTGGGGGCATGAAAGCAAGTGGCTGACATACGAGATACTAGCCAAACCGTTGTGATAAGTCAGCCAGCACTGAAGGCCAAGTTACTCAGCGCCAATTAGAAGGCTAAGCTTTACGACGCGCTAGGAACACCAGAATGAAAGTATCGAAGTTAAGATTGGACAGAACAGTATACGGTCGTTAAGCCCAATCTGGACTCTTGGTCCCGCGGAGGGCTGAACTGCGCTTTGATCTCACCTCCACAAGTGTGATCGAGATTCGGCCGTAGAAGAACATTTACAGCACCAATCAGCAGCCCAAACGGGCTTCCAAATAGAAGGACTGTAAAAGCCATGTGGTGTGACGTGATCTAAATTGGATACCCGGTATCCGCTTATGACAAGGCGGCGGCGAGTGGATGACTGAACTCAATACCTCCCTCTTCAGAATCCGGGATCTGAGTTAATTCCGTCGACTCGGGGCAGACCGTGACGGGGTACTTGAAACAATGTTGAATAATCACTAAGCCACAATAGGTAAATGGTAACAAGGGACTTGATTTGCCTGACAAACGCCTGCCGAGCATGCAGGTACGAGTATCCAATGAGCGAAATGTAATACGAGAAGCGAAGATCCACCTTCTGTTTTACAGGCGTTTACTCGGCGGAACGTCCGACGAGAATGTGCATCTCTCATATTCTTGTTTGAATCGAGATGGATCATCGAAGGTGAAGCGTATCTGCACCCGGCTCTTGATGCTGCATACGTCAAGAATTGATGCTAGTCACGGAGTCTACAACAAGGAAAAAGTGCACCGCGGACTTATGGAATCCGACCTTCTCCGGAGGCAAGGGCAGGTCATCGCCAAGGAATACCACAATAAATACATGGTATTTAAGTAAGGCTTTCCCATTCTGCCTCGAGGCTCACTGCATACCGGCTACCAGGTTCGGCAGCACAGCGCGGCTAAAGATGACATGATATGCGCCTAAAATCTCAGCCCTACACCTCGCCGCTGAATCGATGTACATGCAGGAATGACTTTCAGCTGATTGTAGGGCGCCATCTTCATTGGCAACCTGTAATCGGGAATTGAGAGAGGAATTATTTAAAGCGGAGCAAAGATAGCGGGGTATGTGCTGATCAATTCAGGGTAGGTGTAGAATTTTGCGCCGCTAAATGGGCAGAATCTTTTACACCATTCCGACTCCACAGCGGCTGTGAGTTCTTCACATTACCGTCCAAGACTTTAACAATCCAGTCTTTCCCAGCAACTGCATCTGAAACATGGTACCCAAAGACGAGCGGGAAGCAATGCATCTGTTTCTCCCAACTATAAAAGATATTCATTAGCATATCCAGGCTTAACGTTAAGAGGAAGAGTTGAAACAACACTCGACAAACACGACCATATTCCGCGGAGATGAGGACAAAGAAATGGATAATATACTGAAGCCAGTTTCCCTTCACACCGATTTCCGAAAGTTTCTCACGAAACACGATTCCGTCTGGAGATAACACGTCATAACCTGCCGTCATACCATCAACTTTGATGTCCGCACGACGTAGCAAGCTCAAGTCTGCCATAATTGGCGACACCCTCGGATCTGAGAGCTCCCAGTCGCCCCTCCACCCTTCCGCAACTTCTTCTATGATCTTACGACTCAGAAGCGGATCATGAGGATTGACGGCGTCAATATCCGGATTCGTGTTTCGCAAATCCGTCGCAGGACACATAGCGAAAACGTTCTCCACTGGGCAAAGACCCTTTGCACCATCTTCCTGCTCTTGCAAAAACTCAGAGGCACAGTGAAGTCCCAGTTCTAAGGCAATGTTCCCACCGGATGAGTCGCCCATCAGGGTTATTCTGAAATTCTCCGCTCTGGCTTGTTCTGCCACGGTTTTGTACAATTTATAAAGGTGCGGGAGTGATATTGGTGCTTTGTTGGCCGGCGCCAGCGGATAGCTCACGAGATTGATCTCGTACTGAGGAAGCTCAAGAGCGAGTTGAGCGCATAATGACCAGTGTTCCTCCGAAGGTGGGCCTCGGAATCCCCCGCCAGCGAAGTAGAGCAGCTTGTGTGCGGTTGGTTTTGACTCTTTATCCTCCTCTAGCAAGGTATATATCCAAACTCCATCTATCTGTGCTTCTCTTATACTGCACTTTTTGTCGGCTCTTTTCGGGGGAGTTATTCTTGGGGATCCTAGGGGTTGGGCATCTCCTGGCTTCAATATCAACGCGCCAATGGGTTTGAGAATGCCCTGAATGGCTGCTGCTGGGACGGAACGTGATTCTCTATGGTCGACTTGAATTGTAATTGTAGATCCATTGAGTGCATCTGCTGGGTCATCCATGATGCAGTTGGCAAAAACAGATTGATTGGTGATATAATCGTGAGTGTTTTGACCTCTACTTAAACTGATCTCTAAACGCTGACGATGAGGTCATTAATATGCAGCTAGCGACACCTCGTTCCTTGCGCCACTTCCGTGATCGAGGCGATCTACAGTTTGGCGACGATATCCACTATTTGTTCTTGACAGCGGATAAATTACTACATATGGAAGAGATTTGCGACTAGAGACGGGACCTAAAGCAGATTCTCAGCCTCGCTGAGGAAAGCGTCATGAAGAGCAATTGTGGATATCAATACCCCGTTGTATAATTGTGGATGAGTTCCGGTCATCCGAAGGAAACCAAGCACCCCTGTGGTAAATAATAACCAATGTAAAGTATTAATTGTGCGCTATACTCAATTGGATTGAACTCTACACTTCATCATATTTGGTTAATTAGCAGGTAATGGTCTGGGATTCTTGCGACGAGACAATTCCAATAAGTTGCTATAGGAAAGACGTCCTAAACCATATGGGATGGGATCCTTCAGTTTTGGCAAGGCAAATAACGGTGAGGTAGCAGCAACTTTGAACGGGCAAAGCGTAGGCCTAGTTTTAAACTACCCAAGAAGACGAAGAAGACGAAGGAGAAGAGGAAGGAGAAGGAGGAGCGTTGCCAACATCACATTCGGACACTGTTATTGTACGGTACAGATGTTCCTGTCTTGAATAAAAATAGATTGGCTGCAAACGACTATTTTACCCCGCACATCAATACCTTCACTATTGTAGCTGTGGCATCAGTATGCCCACCCGCATTTTCCCCGAGTCCTTACAATCTATGATCCCAAACACTCGCAGAACATCGTATCACGCTCATCGCTAACCCTGCCCGGAACGGCGTATCCGAATTGCCTTGTGCTTATCTCCAAAGCTTGATATTACCGAGCTCGTGTCTATGGCGATCGTTGAGATGATCCCACATAGCTTTGTGAGATTGAAAGCTTTTATGATCTTTGCCCCAATTCGTCTCGCAATTGTAACAATACCAAACGTGTCCGTGATTGTCTGGTATCCCAAGGCTGCTTGGTCGCCGTATGAATGGTAGCTGATGCTTCTTACGTAGGTGTTCGATTACTTCACCAAGCTCGTAAAGATCCATATCGTCCTGGCAAAGCCAGTGTGTGCAATCATATAATTGTGACATGAGTGCGCCTGCGAAAGAATTAGACTTGATAGTCGCACTATATGTCGAACTCGTTTGGAGGCAGAAAATTGCTCAGGTTTGGCGTTTAGTGTCGATCGCCCGAGGCAGAGATATTGTTTTACGCAAGCCACCGGCGGCCTTCTTGCCTTAGGCTCTACGGAATATGCAACTTACGAGCATGACGATGAATTTATAATCTAAGAGACGAGGTGTAAAGACATGATTATCTCTAATGAGTTAGGAGTAATAGAAGGTTTCCATCATATTTCTGATCTCAATCATGGCTTTTGTTCCACTTCCTTCCACCGGACTGTGTTCACTTATCCAACTGCTTATGACTCTGAGCTAAAGATCGAACTCTCTCCTCCATTGCCGCTTTTGCTTTCGCTTTCCATTGTGCGTAAACTTCCTTCTCAATTCTCTCACCTCCCTCTCCCTCCCACATCTCGTAACCGCAGCTCTCCCAAAGTTCCAGCTGCTTCCAAAATCCAGAGTTAGGTTGCACTCTCGGCCTCTTCGACTTCACCATCTTCAAGACTTCATCACGTCCTATCTTCTGAGTGCGCATTACTTCAAAAATCTTAGCACAGGTACTTATTTCCACTAAGCTTTTCAAACTCACGATAGCCAATAACTACACTCCCAGATCTGCTCACGCCGAGACCGCAATGAACTAGTACACCACTATTTGGCAACGCCTCACTAACCAAATCACAGGCTTCGCCCATGATTGCCAAGATATCTTCAAGCGCATCATCTTCGATCATGAACACTGTGTGTCGTATCCCTAGCTCCTCATACCGACCTCTCAACCATTTCGGAAGTGGTTGGTCCACGAGCGAAATCACGCGTGTGATACCTTTTTCATCAATCTTCTCTGTATTGTATGTTGAAAGGATACTAAACTTTGTTAACAAGCTGTTGATAGATACCACAGGCTTGAATATGCAATCTTACTCGCCTAGCCAGAGATTTGGGATGATCTCGTCCATACCCTTCAGGACGGCGGTTCGTGGTTGGGGGTTGTGGATGAGTTGGGCCATTTGAGAGGAAACAGATCATGTTCTTTAAAACTTACGACAACTAAATTCATAATTTCAGAGATGGAGTTCTGATTATACTTGTTGCTGCCTGCTCAGATTTCGCGTCATACCGATTTTCGCGAAACGCTTGGTCGGAAATAGGCGTCAGCGCATGAAATTCCTTCTCCAATAAACGAATTGTAAGTATCTTAGTGGCTTGTATCAGTCACAGGCGGCAATAAATTCCATTATGGGGCAAAATTTGGGTTTTAAATGGACGGTGTCTATTATATAAATGCAAGTAACTACGAAATTGTCGAAATTTCCCCCTTCCGGTGTCTCCTTCCACTGAAAAGTTAACAATCCAATTAGTTTGGAGCCAGTAATGGCATGGGAAATGAAGGAGGCGTAGGAATCGCAGATCTGTCCAAGACGATAGTCAGACAAGCCTGTTCATTTAATATCACGTGGGATGAGAAGAACGAGGTGATATCAGTGACTGAGCTGAATATGTTCGGAGCGCGGATGGCTGTGGTAGCTGCTAGCTCCACTGGATAGGAATAAGAGGTTTTGTATGTAAAAATTGAGAATCGCGGTGACGGGGATAGGAAAGATGGGGATGGCTTTATTAAATTTTATATTTTAATGCGTGAGGAAGATGGCGTGGTCGAAAAATGAGGTGACAGGATGTATGGGTTAGTGAGCGGATCGATTGAGAAAGGGCAAACACAGAAAGGAATAGATTAGGTTTTGCGCGCGGAATACCATCTATGAAAGCTCTGCCACCTGTCTATTTTATCAACCCGGATCTTGCCCGCTCTGCAAACTCTAGTCTGAAAATATCGAGCAAATGTCTCCTCACATTCCCCCATATCTTAAGAACTACGTCTATTCTACCCCTCCCAGCCATCCAGAACGGCCTCTATTCTATCCGCTCTACCCTCCTTCCCTTCAGCAATCCAATCAAAGCCCTTCAAGCGCTCTTTCCCAACATCGACCTGCTTACCTTCACTCTGATCTCCACTGACTCCATCAAGCCTGACCCACATCTCCTCGACGGCGATGCTCCTTATTTTCGGGAATCGGTGCGTCAACATGGCGCTGAGACTCTTCATGGCTGGCGGATACGTCTCGATGAGTCCGCCGTAGAGCTTGATGCATGCTTCGATTTTGCGTATATTTTTGCTGTTGACCTGGGCGCGGCGAGTGAGGGTGTGCAGAGCTTTGAAACTGCGATTTATTAGTGTGTGTAAAGTCGAATAGCATGTCTAGGAGGAAGAGGAGGATTATGGAGAGCTTACTCTATCATTGATTTCTGAAGGACACGCATATCCATTAGGAATGCTAGTACCTCCAGAGTGGGTATCAAGACTCTCTCGTCTGCATTCGCCATTGATGTTTTCAGCAGTTCAATCAATGTGGTACACACAAGATTTGCTTTTCCAGACTCCTTTTCGATGCCGCTTGAATCTGATTCAACAGGACTCATGCAGAATTTCACCAAGGCCGCTCTGCTAGATCTCAAAACATCCTCAGATCCTGCTCCAGCAGAGGTGACATATCCAGACATCAGCTCCAAATTCCACTTATTCTTAGCAGTAGCCGCAGTTGCTTTCCACCACCTTGTGTTTTGCATACCGAGCAAGAAATAAAACCAATCTTGAGAGGAACAACTTAGATCTTGCAAGAAGTCTACAAATTTCTGCTGCTCCAGGTACTCTGAGTTCTCTTTCTCCGTCCTTTTCTCATTTCTGATCCACGCAGTCTCAATTCGCTCTCTCAGAGCACACACTATTGCCCGCTGACCCTCAGCCCTGACCCTATCTAGCTTCTCTGCTGCTGCACGAATAACAAGGGAAAATAGTTCTTTCTCACCATCAATCAAATCGGAAACTTGAAGGCGGTCTGGAGCTGCAATAATCATGAAGCTTGCTGCAGCTTTCGAGGCTGCAATGCGAGGCTTTGAGCCAATATCTCCTCTTGTGGTAGTTGTGTAATCATTTAGACCATCCACAATCATTGGTATGAAAGCACTCTTGTCAATTCTTACAAGCTTGCAATGAGCAACACGTTCTAGAATTATCTCTCGGATCAGGATATCTGGAGGGTTCCGAACATGCCATCTCACGAAAAATGTTTGTAATATTTCCTTGCGAGCCAAAATATCAATTTTCGTATCCGAGTTTAGTAGCTTGAAAAGAGTATATATACTTGTTGCCCCTTTCATGGTCGCCGCCTGAGAAGCTGCTGTCTTAATAGATGTTGCGACGAGTCTGCGGACATCTTCAGATACATAAAATAGTAGAGTTGCGGCTGCGTCGGATACCGCATCTATCGCATCAGGATGATCTCCAATCAGAAATCGGGCCATGAAAAGGTTTGCGTTGTGGATGATTTCGTGATTTGGGTTATTGTCGGGAGAGTCGTAACAAGGGAGGTCCTCAATTCCAAAAGCTTCATCTGTAGACATCCTCTCAGTTATCTTATAGCTCTCGCCTAGGAATTCTTTGTCACACTCGTAGAGAGATGTATAACTCAGCAGTGGAAGTCCCTTGTATATGAGCTTACTGACAGCCTCAGCGAGCAATTCGGGCTTCCTGCTAGTAGGTAACTTCCAAAGAGATTCCAAGATTTCGCGCATGTAGATAATTAAATCAAATCGGAGCCTACTTGGAGCGCCTTCTAGGGGCCTTGCCGAGGAGTGGCCGAGGCAGATGCGGTCCATGTCCTGGCATTGGAACAATCTGGAAATATAAGATTGAAGATCTCTGCTAAGCAAAGTATGATTCCATGACGGGTCTCAACCTCCCGGTGAGCAAGTCTGTCTAGACATCCTTTGATGATGTTAAAATTATGCGACAGGTTGATGAAGGGATTATAATTGTCGTTCAACGTTTCTTGTTCCCACAGTATTTTTCCTACAGCGAAGGCGGCGTTGCGTCTTGCCGAAGCATCAGCATCCTTGACTCCACGCCAGCCCAAGAGACCAGTCAATAGAGCCACTCGGTAGTACCTTGACAATACTGCGCCCTTCGGTGCAACTTCTCGAATTGCTCTTGACCGCAGAGCAACCGCGTGGTAGTCCACCACTTGGACCACTGCAATTCCATTTTCAACAATATTTGGATGTCGCCCAATGAGTTCCTGAAGGGCTGCAGATGATCCTCTTCTGACATTGCCAGCAGGATCTAGTGAAGCAGCAGTAACAAGCTCAGAGGCTAAACTTTGTAAGACTGAGGTCTCGCTGGCATCTAGATCATCCCAACGAAATTCAGACGATCGAGTGGCTGCACCTTGCAATTCAATCGTTGAATATCTTCGAGCCAAGGACCATATTCCAAAGTTGGCAGCGTCTCGAACATTGATGCCAACTGACGCACCAGTGGAAGACCTTTGCTCAAAAGACAGACCACGACGGAGAGCTTCAATGATGCGAGGAAGGCCCATAAAAGGAATTGTGCGACGATATAAGAGATGAGATATTGTCATAATGAGTCCGTGCCATTCATTCTGGTTGACTCGAGATAAGTCTTTCGCCTCGTTAGTTATGCTTGAGAGTGAAATTGCATTCTTCTCGAGGCCTTCTAGCACGGCATCAACAACTTCAGAAGCTTGATCAGGATCAAGTTTGACCGCGATCACACTCAACGCCTTACTAGCGGCAAGTCGGACATGGGTTGCCGTGTCAGAGAGCATTTCGAGGAGGATTCCTATGCTATTCTGGATAATTTCATCTGTCGCTGGCTCCTCTGGGTTCTGGAGCGCAAGGATCGAAGTTTGTCGGAGAATTTTGACCATTGACTTTCGAGCAACAGGTGATTGTTGAATAGCATGACTATACGTTGTCGTTTGTTCTGCTGAAAAAATCGATTCGATCATTTCAGAAATTCGAATTAGGTACAAATTCATATTGGACGTGCCGGCTGAGGAAACGAGAAGTCCGCCAACAAATGAAAGAATGCTCGTATAGTGATACGTTGAAGAGGGGGGTGATTTGGGTGAAAATTCATTCAAGGAAGCGATTGCCCATTGCACCAAGGCATCAAATATACCCAACTCTTGCATATCTCTCCGCATAGCTACGCGAACGAGAAGACGCTTAGCAGAGGCGCTTTCTTTACCCGATGACGAGAGATAGCGGACAGCCAAAGGAACAACCCTCAACGTAAGCGCCGGCACATTGAGTGGCCACTGAAGATCTTTGATCTCTGGGGGAGTCATATTTTGGCTTTGCTCTGACGATATCGTGGCGAGATCAAATGGCGCAAGGAGCAGTTGTGAAAGCCAAAGCAGTGTAATGTACCTCTCTTCCCAATCCCACGCATCGTCATCTATTTGAGCACTAGCTTCGCCAGAATCCTCGTCACCAAGAGATTGTAAGCCATCTTTCTGATCTCTGGCTGTGCCTGACTGGCCACCAGTTTCGATGGCTGACAGCAACAGCTCCAAGTGTCTAGTTTCTGTACTAAAGAAACGGACAATGACCTTCTCTCCCCTAATCTTGCAGAATGTGTATAGGATCTTACATATTGCCCTCGATACTGGCATCAATAGCTTCGCACGTGCCGCAGAATCGTTTGTGGGAAGATTCGGCAGGGGAGCGGCATTGAGGTACGCAAGGAACGCGTCTGCGAGGATCGGCACAAGATTTTTGAGATGAGGGTCCAGCAGCTGAGGCTGTTCTTGGAAAGGTTCGAGCTGTGGATAATTAGCATTGTCTCCAAGAGTAGATACAAGTCCATACCAAAGCCACAAGTCTGTCGGCATCCCTCACCCTCACTTTCCGCCTAATAACGTCACACTGGTCTGCTCGCACTCTCTTCCATAGAAAGGGCCGCAGAGACTTCTCTAGGTCTGCAAGGAGCTCTGGGGACTGCCTCTGCAACTGCTCATCCTTCTCATCTTCTGCAGCGTCCATGTTGGGCGTTTTGCTTCGAGTCAAGACCGCATGGTGGGGTTTGCGGGGTCGTATCGCGAAGAGGAAAAACGGAGGAGACGCGCACAGGTACTAGCGTGGCACAACGCGAATACCCTCGTCCGGCATGTCAGCACTTTAATTTTCGATCTGCTGGCAGATGTTGAGGAAGGCCTGGACCACGTTTAGAGGAGCTTTAGGCTCCTCCCGCAATTCGGCAGCAGCGTGGAACGGTCGGATTTAGGGCCTCGTTTGATCGCTTCATCGCGCTTCAACGCGACAAAAAGCTTGTGTTGTTTATGCTTATGCTGCGATTTGCAACAGATTCGCGACAAGAGTATCTGTGCAACCAACAAGCCACCAACAGAGCCGCGATCAACAAGGCATGAGTACTGTGCGTCGCCCACGCAGCATCATGAGGTCACGGCCATGTCCGCAAACTCTCCCGCCGAGCGGATGCCGCCAGGATATGCTGAGCGTGTACTAGGCTCCGGGATGATCCTGCAACTGGCGTCTCTGAAGGAGGAATCTGCGCCAAAAGCCACCCGAGGCGTGGCAATACAGCACATGCAACCTCAAATACACGGGAACCTGCGCTGTGGCGACGTTGCTGAATTGCCTGCTCAAGGTGCTCAAGATGCTTACGGTCTTTCAATTCCACCGCCGGCACGGACAATAATCTAGGGCGAGACCGTGGTGCCATCGATGTTCGAGCCTCTTGCTGCGACGGCTGAATCAAAGCCCGACCGAGGCACCGGCCATTGCATCACCTTGATTTACTCAAAAGCCATCACTGCCGCCCAACCATTGCTTTTATTTAGCCAATTCCACTCCCACAGATATATACAATGGGCAATCAATTCAGTCAAGCGTTTCCTCCAGCAGCCAAGTTCACCGAGGCCACTCTCCCAGATCAAGCTGGGAAGGTATTGCTATTCATCGTACCATTGCCCATCAGCGACTGACTTCTGCCAGGTTTTCATTGTCACTGGTTCCAGCAGCGGGGTTGGTAAAGAACTTGCCCAGATCCTGTACTCCAAAAATGCGAAAGTCTATGTAGCTGCCCGATCTGCGGACAAAGCGAATGTGGCCATATCCTCCATCAAGTCCGCCTTCCCCACGTCCAAAGGGGAATTGATCTTTCTGAAACTCGATCTCGATGACTTGACGACTATCAAAGCCTCTGCCGAGGAGTTTTTGTCCAAGGAAGATACGTTGGATGTGCTATGGAACAATGCGGGAGTCATGATCCCACCACAGGGAAGCAAAACCAAGCAAGGATACGAACTGCAGCTTGGAACCAATTGCGTCGCCCCATTTCTGTTCACTAAGCTGTTAACACCTGCTCTGGTGAAGACTGCTAAGCTGAAGCCTCCGGGAACTGTGCGCGTGGTTTGGGTGAGCTCTTCAGCTGCAGAAGGATTCAGTCCACCCGGGGGAGTAGAGGTGAACAATCTTGACTACAAGACCGACAAATCTGCTTGGCTGAAGTATGGAGTTTCCAAAGCTGGAAATCTGTTTCATGCGAAAGAATATGCTCGACGATATGGAGGAGAGGGAATCATCAGCACGGTATGTTGCTCTCTACTTTGCGCTTGCGAAAGCTAACGTGATGGAGGCACTTAATCCAGGAAATTTGAGATCAGACCTGCAACGCAATGTTCCAGGCTGGCAATTGATGCTTTTCAATTTCGTTTTGCACACACCTATTCATGGTGCATACACAGAGCTTTTTGCAGGTCTGTCGCCAGATGTGACAACAGAACACAATGGTGCATGGAGTGAGTTCAGTCGATGTTATGATGTCCGGACTAGTGCTGACATGAAGCTACCCTAGTCATTCCATGGGGCCGATTTGGTCCTCTCCGCAAAGACCTCGAAGATGCAACCAAAACCAAAGAAGAAGGTGGGTCTGGGATCGCGAAAAGTTTCTGGGAATGGACTGAAGAGCAGATTAAAACTTATGTTTAATCTCATGTGTCGGACATCGGTATTTTCCTCCTTTCAGTTTAATCTCAGCAAGCTCTTTCAGAGGCTCAGTGTACAATTAATTTAATATGTCCCTAAACAAAGTGATCTTTGCTTTCAGGCGACTTTTAATGAAACTAACTGTAATATTCTCATTTTCCGCTTCGTCTGAGCGACAGCCGGCGTTTCCAGCAGTACCATGAAGGCTCCCCTCCCCGTTGGGTTCCGTGCTTAATTTACAATTCAATCAGATGTTTCTTTCCTTGTATCTCACTGATAAGATAAGTCTTGCCGGCACATTTCTCTCGCTCCCTCTGTTTCACACCCATCCATCATCTTTTTTTTTATTCGCAGCATTACATTTCTTCTTTACTTCCATAAAACTGAGTCTACTAGATTACAGATTCAAGAAACGACATACAAGTACAAGTTCCCCTCATCTTCTTGAAACGACTTCACAGTCCACCTGAAAGAATCTAGCAAGTATGCTCACAGCATACATCACCACTCCTCCCTATCCCAACGTACATCCTCGACACTCATCCGCTCCCTTCCATCTATGATGTCTCCCCAAAACTCCTCCCACGTCTCCTTCTGTACTTCCCACGCTCTAATATCAAACTGCATACGCATCTGACTGTAGTCCGGGCGAGGCTCACCATCGTTCTGCCATACACTTACAAACCCTGTGAGGTACGGCTCGAAGAACTCAAGCGCCATCGCGATGTCGATAAATAGCTTTGCAAGAGTCCCGAACTCCCTGGTATTCACATCGTACTCGCGCTCACGCTCGGGTCTGCGCCTGACCGCAGCATGGAAGGCTGCTTCCCGCGCCGCGGATGCTGCGGGACCACGGTACCCGGTATTAGTTATGTGGTCGTTGATCGCGCGGTTGGTGCGCGCAAGTGCCCTCTTGCTGCTTTCCATAGCGCGCTGTGCGGCTGCTACGCGGGGTCTGAGTGAGACTTTGATGGAATCGAGAGATCGGAATACGGTGAGTGCGTCTTCGACAGTCGTGTCGGGGTTCTCTAATGTTGCTAGGAGTGTATTGATGTCGCTACCTCTGGTTAGAGCATTTGGTGATGGATAAGTATAATACATGCTTGTTCTTTGGTGGTTACAGGTGTAGAAAGAGGGTTGGTATTGATAATTCATGAAAGGTAGCAGCACATCGACTTAGAAGTGATTTATACACCTACCTATCTGCTCTTCCAATCATACGGCTGTTTCATCAAATTAGCGAGTTATAGATATGAATCACGTTCTTTGGTGTGATTCTGTGGTAGAACATAGCTGTGTTGTAACCAGCTTGTTTCTCATTAGACTACTGGGAATTTTAAAATTCCTTTGTATTCAGGAAGCCTCCACTCTCAGTATCTTGACAAGAGTAGCAATATAGAATTAAAGGTTCATTTCAGCAGCCTAACGTGTTCCACTGAGACATAATAACAATAAATAAATCTGAAGTCACTAGACATGATAGTGAATTTGCGGTGTTAATTTATAGTGTTATTCAAACATATATCTCCATGCATAATGCCTGCAGCAGTTCAGTGAAGAGCTATATATCAAGGAGATTTTACAGAAATAAATAATTCAACGCTAGCAGCCATACAAATATTTCCCAACACCATAGCTAAACCCTTTGAGATATTTGGTTGAATAAAAGGATAAGAGTCTTGCACCCTTGACTTCGCCCAATGTAAATCAACTCTCTTGAGTTTCGGAACTTGGTCGTCCTTCCACTCGAGGAGCTCGTCCAACGGCTTGATGATTTCGGATCCCTGGATTCCGCATATTGAGAGGTGCTCAAGTGAACTAGGCAAACAATCGATCATATCCTGTGTGCAATGGAAACCGCGAACTACCATCTCCGTGTCCTCGGATACTCCTATTAATATCGGGAGTGATATCTTGAGGTATTTGAGCTGCTGGAAGTCGGTAAGACTGCCAACCGGAAAGCCTGACAGCTCGGATTCTTCCCAATCGTCAATATCGTTAATGACAGTGAGAAACTTGAGGGTCTTCTTCAATTTCTGTAAACCTTCTAAGATTCGAGGTGGCTCAAAGGCTTTCATTTGTCGACCCACATGCCCGTGTGTTGCACCTTTGTGCCCTTGCCTTAGATTTCCATGTTCGTAGTGGAAAATCTCCAAGGATGGAAAGCAGGCAAGAAAACAGACCAGCACCTCTGGTTGGATCCATGCGTCAGTCAGAATAAGCTGCTTTGTGTGGAAGACTGGCGGAGACGTCAACCAGTTGTCCACGCCTTCTAATAATCTGAGACTGTCCTCAAGAATTTGCCGTGCTGCCAAACTCCTAATGGAAGGCAATTTTAAGATTGAATACATTCTTTCTAACTCAAATCCTCCCGGTTTCCCCTTCTGAAAGTCGAGAATCGCAGTATGTAGACTTGACAGAGCTAATGATCCTTTGTAGCCTTTTTCTTGTAGCGCTCGGGCTCTCAATATCGTCTTAATTGTGTAAGGACAGCTATCATCGAAACTTCTTCTCAAACCCCTTAGTCTGATGATCTCTAGATTTGGTAGATGTACTATGATCAGAGACACCATGACATCCCACGAGTCTTGTTCGATGGCTTCTAATACTTTCGTTTGCGACGCCTTGGCCATGGAAGTTCGGCTCTTTTTCCCGACAGTGCTATCATATGCTCGCCCAAGCTTGCTCGTTGCTTCAAGAATTGCAGTAGTCCAGTCCAAGTCCCCGAGAATCGAAAGGTCGATACCTGAAGGATGACCGGAAGTTGTCTCTCCTGGGGGTTTCTCGGCGGAGGATGTTTCAAATACACGCACGTGTTGTGCTAGTTCTGGACGAGTCAGAACTTTCCAGAGTATTGGGAAGAGTGGCTTTGAGGCATCTTGTTGGATAGAGATATACATCATAGGCTCACATATTCCGAACAGTCGTTTTGATGTGAGCGCAAAGTGTAAAAGCGATCCTGAAAAGCTTGCGGGTTGTAGCTCAGGCGATGCGCGATGATAGTAAGGGTTGATAAACTGTGCAATATTTATCAGAAGCTCATCTGCCAGGTCAGTGAGTCGTATGAAGTTCTTTGGCATCGTGTCTCCTTCGGAAAGATCAAGTTTTACATTGGGTTCCTCTCCTCGACCGGACACCTGGTCTACGGATGTTGCCATCTGAGCTGGAATAGTTGATTAGCGATCTACGTCGTTTAACAAAATGTATGTCTTTGCAGACACTCCAAGATAAACAAAGAGGATAAAGAACGAAGTTAATTTAAAGTTCTCAGCTGATAGATTCGCTGAAGCATCAGCCAATCAGCCTTGCTGCGCCGCATTTCTACAACATCAAATCTACACGGCCAAGGCAACCTGAAATATCTTGCGATCTTTGACTTTTTAGCGGAGTGTAAAAGAGCACGACCTAAGCCTAAAGTTACACAATCCGCAATTGTGGCATTCAAAGCCTGTGTTCCTGCCAAGTTCGCTAAAAATAAGCTTACCCCTGAACCATGCCCATAACCCACTCAATTCGATCTTCACATGCAAAGAACGTCGGGGGAAGTGACATCATAGCGGAACTTTAACGAAACAACAACAAAACCTCTCCGTTTTGCAACTTAAACACTATCCTCCTTCACGAGATAAATCTTGAGAATTCAGTAAAATACACAGTCGCAAACAACTTATTTTCATTCGTGATTTCGTCTGCAATATGGAGCATCCCAGTAAGTACTATGTCCCCATAAAGGACGACGATATACTTCAAACAACATGAACATACCACATCATCCGTGGCATTTCAAGCTGTTCATTGCGGGCAATTGGCTGATGCGTCATAAATCAGAGCGCCAAATAGCCAATGTCATTCATCTCCTGACCGAAGGATCACCAGTCGAACAAAGAGATGCCCTTGACGCGTATTTCCTTCCCGATTCATTTTTCATCCACCCGCTCTGCCGGATCCCCAGCTTCTCGCATGTCAGCCTGCCTCTTTTCGGAGATATCAACTCACGGTGGGTCATTTCGATGATTTACCGCTGGTACAAGATTCTTTCTCCCCGCATCGTGCTCAACGTGGAATGTGATGGTACGTCCTTCTCAACCGCTTGAATGCCAACATACCAATTAACACATACGCTACAGAATTCAACCAAGAGTCCTCTATTCTCTTCGTGGAAATAAATCAGATATTTTCACTTTTCTTTGTTCCATTTTACAAGTCGAATGTCCATCTGACAACAAAACTCCACCTGGTACACTCTGAAAATGATGGCAAATATTACATCAAGGGGCAGGAGGATCTTTACCAACTTGACGAGTTGGTTAAATTCTTCTGGCCTGGTGGATCAACGATTGTCTGGCTGTGGCAGGTATTCAATACTATCATGTGCATACTAGGGGCTCTCCTGTTTGCACCGATTACATGGTTAGAGCAGGGTCATTCGAATAGAGTCAATGGTGTCAAGAAGAGTCTGTAAATAGGGGAACTGAGACTCGATGGGGATTAATACAACGAAATTCAATGTAAAATAAAATCATAGGCAATATTAGATATATAAAACTTTTGAATAAATCAAGGGAGAGCATGTTTCTTTCCCCAAACGAGCATAATGCAAGTTTTGGTGTCTTATTGATAGAGCTCATTGAAGAAAAATATCTTTCACTAACGTTTCTCAAGTCGATGCTCTCAATTTTGAACTGATTACTGTACCTCAAAAGCCTTCCAGCTCGAATCTTCATTGTCCATTTCCCCATCCATGATGCCATGCACATATGCTTCTCCCACCAAGAAGCAAATCTCTCGTTCTCCCACAGGTTCATTTTCATCTCTAGCCATCGCCTTGCGAAAAATAAACGGGGTATCAGCACTCTGAATCAAACACACCATATCCCCGGCCTCTGTTTTTGGAGGAACCAAGCATAAGTATCCTTTTTGAGTGACAGCTACTTTCCTTCCATAAGAAGCTATGCAATCTCGCTGGAAGAGAAAGGCTTCTGCTGCATCGTCTGTGAACCCTTCAAATCCACTCTGTGTCCTGATTGGTAGCTTGTCCATCAAATGGTCAGGTAAACCACGCATATCCTCCAAAGTCATACCCTGCATCTCCTCATAGTATCCTTCCATTTGGCCATGTAGTCTTTGAACTCGTTCGTATTTATCGGCGTATTCTTGAGGCGCAGGTCTACCATCGACACTATGGTCGCCAATGAATGTGCGCCAAAGCGCTTCTTTGGTTGGTTGGCCGTTGTGGTATGGATCAGGGCAGTTCGCTGCTGCTAGTGCTTGCGCTTCTCGCATCCATTTCACTAGTAAAGGTCCAACTTCCTTCATATGATTGAGGTTTCCGTCATGTACAGGATAGTTGAGCAGGATTCCAGCCGCTTTGATTTCATCGATGAACATGCCTTGGATTTCGATGCGAGTCTCGCCCAGCAGCTTGCAACGCGACTCGGGATTTGGCTTGGTCGATTTGTATGGATTGTCCGAACTGATATCTGTAAAGCGAGGAATAACGACGTTGCTAGTATTCGTCCAATCAACGACCCATGAAGGTAGCCGGTTCTCTTTCCGATCCCAGCCAATGCCTGCGTATTTCAAAGCTTGCATTGACTCTTTCCTGTGGACAAAGTAGTGCGCAACGTTTAGCATAACCTCAGTGGCGGTACTGTCATAGTCGATAATTATACCCTTCTCCGCTGCTGCATCCGATAATCCCAGCAGAGCAAAAACCTTGTCTCGAGGATCTGTAGCCTTGAAAGCGACGCAAGAAGTCAAAATTGTCCAGAGCTCAAGGGTCTTCCTCTCTTGGGTATGCCCCCGAAATGCTGACATAACAGTACCGTTTAGGATAGCCGGTGGCATAGTCGAGATCGTACCCGGGTCAACTGAAATTGATAGGAGTGCGATAATATCTGATGATCTGTGGTCTATAATGGAACCTAGCACCGCGACGAGAACGACCCATGGGATGTAGCAGCCGCCGTAGAGCACGAAGACCCGAGACGCGAAAGCCACTTCTTGCACAACCCAACATCTCTCGAACCATGGATTGTGGAACAGTCGCAACAACGCCAGCCATCGTGCTGGTGGATCGCCTTTGTCTCCTTTCTCAGCCATGTACGAGCTCATGATCTTCAATTTCCGGGCCTCGGGGTCCAAGAAAGGGAGCTGCAAGCCTAGCTCATCGAGCAATCTTCTAGCCAATTCGGCGTCTGGCGCATCTCCCAAGCAAATGGTCGTCTTGGATCCTATCGTGTAGATTTCCTGCATTAGCATTACCTGCTGAGTCTTTTCAGGCACGTCTGCCTGGTTGATACATATTGAGTCAATCCAGAGTAGTCGGGTGGATAACAGAGAAGATTTATCGTGTAAAATGTCGTACACCGTTGTTGTAACTTCAAACTGAAGATTATCAATAAAAATGCGATGAGTCTTCGTAGGGTTTCCCCAAGTGTACGAAATGCATTCATATGCTGGGGGTTATCCAGTGGGACATGAATCAGCGTTGCTTCGATCTCGGCCGACGGAAGCCGCCTGGAAAGTTTAAGAAGTCGGATATGTCTAATTTTGAGGGGTTTGTACAAGTAGTAAAACTCATCTTCTGATGTGAAGAAGTTCGAAAGGCCTCTGAAAACTTGTCTGCGGAACGCAGTCACCCTCCTGATAGGGACTTTAAGCTTCACACACCCCCAATATATCTTGATGGCTACCGTACCGATCATGTACATTCCCTCTTGAATCCATGGTCCTGACCAACGAAGAGCAATCATGAGAGAATTCTTCCTACTGACACAATCCCAAAGCGTTGCCCATGGGCTCGGGACAAAATAAAACCAGGAAACGATTGAGGCTCCACCTCCCCAGAATGTAAGCATGTGGAAAATCGAAGCGCTTCCAGTCAAAACGCTCCACAAGAAAACCGTGATCGGCCATACGGTCTTCAGATACAGTGCCATGAGAGCATAGCTCAGCACTGGTATCCCAAAATGCACAAGACCCTCAAACTCCTGTCCCATAGCCGGTGAATCCTGGGTACAAACGACCCAGAATTCCGTCACAAGTCCATATAACTGGACTGGATGCGCGCAAACATATATGCCTAACATAGAGGAATATTGCCCAGCAGCGAAAATGAAGACGCTGAAGGCGAGGGAGATTCCAATAAAGACTCGAAACCCCAGATATTTGGCGACTCGACTAATAATTTCAAAACCATCGCGGGAAAGACCAAATGTCGTGTTGTTCTTGACCAAGATGTCGTATACTGAAGAAGGACCGTAGTCGGGGTCCATGATGGGAGCCTGCCAGGAGGGGTACGACGGTGAAGGTGAGTCTTCATCCATGACTACAGTATGCAATCGATTGATAAATATTGAGAAGGTTGAGAAAGTAATTAAGCTCAAGGCTTGGCCTCTTGATGGAGGTGAGGTTCAGGCTCGAGGCTCGAGGCGCCGTGATGCTGAAGTGCGGCTGATGTCTCATGATCGAGTGCATGAAGAACGCCATGGCGGTGGCTGAGTCCGAGGGATGAAAGAATAAACGAGCTGGACAATTAATGGTCGAATTTTCGGGAAAGATTTAGTCCAAGATTTACATTTGATTTTGCCATTACAAGAGTATCAAGCCAAGTGAAAAAAATGTGCCAAGACTCAAGGCACCCTGAGAACAACACAACAGCCAGGGCCGGAGTTAGTGCTCAGAATTTGATTGGATTACCGAGTCCGTCGATTGTCAAGCATCAAACGAGAGTACGCTAGTTCCCTAAGCTGCCGAAACGGGCAAATTGGCTGACCGTCCTCTATAAATGTCACGTGCAATATTTACCTGGGTGTAAGGCAAGGCAAGTTGGAGTATGCCTCACTAGAGAAACATAAGCTGTTCCATATTTAAAACCACTGGCAGTCTGAGCAGACTTGTTTAACTTTGAACTCTCCTTCTAGTGTTAAACTTGTTCGAGGGACGAACTGGCTGCTACCACTTGCTACACATTTCTGGTTCAACTTTCCATACAAAGTCTGTAGCAGAAAACATGACCTCAGGCTAGTACTCCTCTAAACCGCTACTGAGAAGCTTATGTGACGCAAAATACGTGACTAGTTCCACGTGCACCCCCTTTCCATATCTCATTTCTGCGTCATTCCTAAGGTAACCAAGTAATTGCAAGCATGCCGAATCGGTAAATAAATTTTATGACGAGAAGATGCCATTCTTCATAGTCCAGAGAGAAGTATTATTCTAGGTCTTGCTTGAATCATTCACCCATTTCTTCAGTCGCGGAGAGAATTTTGGAGGTTTTGCGTCTTCTTCGTCGTAGTTCTCTCTGTATTCTGTTGCTGTGATAATGAAGCTTGCCTACGAGCAAATTTGTCAGTTTCCTAACCAGTAGCAAATCAACAAAGACTCACATCATGTGGAAACCTTTGGTCTTTCTCCCGTTCCGTTCCCGGTCTCGTGTCTTTTTCCATGCTTTGCACCAGTACATAATGTGTTGGTAGCCCTTTGACGAGCAAGTCAAATCCCTCCTTTCTCTCCTTTTCACTGCTCATCTTTTTAATGCTATCGATACTAGCAAGGATATCCTCCGAAGTGACAAGCTTACTCCTCAACTCTGCCCCTGACAGCGTTGGATTTTCCTCTCTCATTTTCCCGTTCTTGTTTCGTTGCAGAATTGAGACCGCGCTCTCGCCCTGCAACGTCTTGATCGTAGGATTTGCACCCCATTGCAATAACTGGCTCGAGATACGCCGTCGACCGTGGGAAATTGATTCAAACAATGGCGTCCAATTGTCCCATGTTACGGCGTCGAGTTCACTTCCTGCATCATACAATATCTGTAGCGCTTCCAAAGAACCTGATCTTGCAGCTCTGTACAATGGAGTAGATTGAGATGTGCTTCTCGAGTTCACAGATGCACCGTGCTTAAGGAGAAGCTTGATAGCTGCTCCTTGCCCCCCTTCTGCGGCGAAGTGTAGCACTACCATGCCCTTCTCCTCCGTACCACTAGCCAGATTGACATCTGCTCCAAGAGATATAAGCTCCGTTATGGTGCTCAACGATCCACACCGTGCTGCAACATGTAACGCTGACTTTCCACCCACAAGTTCGTTGATGTTTTCCTTCGCTGGGAGAAGCTTTGAAGCCAGACTATCAATTTTGAATTCGATGGCATAGTGTAAGGCAGGGCGGCCTTTACAGTAGTATCTAACATCACGATGATACATTTGTTGCCAGGATTCATACTTTCCCTCATTCTCGACAGATTTCACAAACCACTCCAGATAATTGGCAAAACTTCTTTCTGCGATTTGCCCTTGATTTAGTCGACGGAGATGCTCGGGCCAGTATCTAGATGCGTAATCGGCTAGGGCATATTTTGAAGTCCGAGATGCAAGGCACCTTCTGTCAGAACTCCGCCATTTTCGTGGAAGACCTCTTGATATAGGAAGCTAACAAAGAAATCTTGTCAGCTAATCGTCCCATTCCTTTCTGCAAAAATAAGACTTACTTCAACCTCTATAGGCTTTTCAAAGTCTTCAAACGAGATGTACTGCAGACATGTTTTGACGATTGATAAGTTAGCAGTTTCTGATCCCAGAGCAAAGATATCAGCCAGGTCAGATCGTATCTTGTTGGATTTTAAGTACTCCTCGACAGACGCATGCGAAAGCTTAATGATGGAAGATTTAGAGTCAGTCCCATCCGTAATAACAGTCACCAGACTGCCGCAGAGAGCGACGAGATCCATGTAATCTGTGACAATTCCTGACTCGTCAAGGCATGTATCTCCTTCGCGAATAGACACGACTTCGGCAAGTTGCTGTAGATTTAGAGGGACGACGCTGTACGTGAGCCACTGCAGGATCGATCTGAGATCTTCAATATTTTCTTGGTTCTTTAGGCAAATCTGATCCAGAATCTCGTCGTATGTGGGATATATCTTGGAAGGTAGCGTGATCAGAGCGTCTTTGATTGCTCTATCGGATTTCAGAGCGCAGATATAATCTAAATGCAACTTGGCGAGGAGGATCCTTAAGAGTCAGGATAATGAAGAGCGAAAATACGAGGATCAAATTGCTTACATCCCATCTGCCTTCTTCTGCAACTCGGCCATGATCTTCTGATCTAACCCTGGAGTTCGAAATTTCAGATTTCCGCTCGCAATTCGCCTTGGTATCTCAGAATTGAGATACATGCGTATATCTTCTTGCATGGGTTCATAGAGAGGGACCTGAGAAGTGGCCAAGGGCTGTAAGACCCGCTGCATCTCCACTTCGAACCGGCTAGTAAGTAAAAGCCTAAAATTCGTGCCCTGTGTCAAGTTTGTAAGTCCTTGCGCCATCTCTTCAGGATCTGAGCCCTCATCCAATGCGTCTACAACTAGAATTACTCGATTCCAGCGAGAGCAGAGCTGCTGGACCAAGCTAGTGTACTCTGACTGTGTAAGTGGATTTGCGATAGAACCACCTTTAGAAATCATCCTCTCATCACGCCACAATTTCGCGTCCGCAATGCACTCCGCATTCTGATCCAGGAGCTGCTTGGTAATCGTAAACAATAAATCTTGCATGGATTGTTTCTCGGGATCTTGTCGATCGCAGAAGAAGTGCAAGACAATAGAACTACTGAGTAGTGCTTCGGTACGGAGATATTCAACGGCCATTGCACTACACAGGTTAGCTAAATATCCCACAAAATATATATCCAGATCAAATTTGCATACGCTAGGACGGTCTTTCCAGATCCAGCTACTTGTTCTCAGCATCACACAGTTATTCCAGAAGCAGAGACCATACCTATACCATGAAACCAGATACATGACTGATCCTCACGCATCCAATTCTCAACCACCTTCACAAACCAGAGACCAGTCTCAGGATGCCTGAGTGCCAGCGATTCGTTTAGTCTTGAATCATTTCCGATTCCGTCTGGGCACAGCCATTTCCTTATAGCCAGCTTCTCCTCCTCTTCAATTTTGTTCATCGTCGCAGCTTTGATATAGACAATGCTCTCGCCCAACTTGTGAGTGCTGACCTTGATATCATTGAGATCGTCATGCAAAGCAGCTATGTCCTCACTGTTTCTGTCAGCTCTTCGAATTCTCCTACCAGGAAATATACAACGAGTACATACAGTGCAGTTATCATATTCCGATCTATATTCTTCGCACACTCCTCAACAACTTTCAGAGTTTTCGCTGAATCCACCACGATGGCTGCACTAAGCACCTCTCTCAGTCTCCCAAGTTGCTCCAACAGATCCTTAGTGTCTTTCTCCTTAAATGGCCATAGCAATCTCTTCGCTGCGTTCTTTACTCCCTGTCCCTCTCCTACCGTACACGCCTTCAGCATACGCTCCACAGTAGCCATCAATTTCTCGCAATCATCAAGTACACCAAGCCGGGTTAATGCACTAAGGGCATTCTCGACTTTCTTATCCGACGGAATTTCTTGGTCATCATTAAGCTCGAAGATCTGATCCAACAACTCATTGAGAGCTGCGGTTTCCTTCAACAGGGCTCGGATTTCCGATGGCGCTTTCTTCACTTTCGACAGGTAACCATACCCTAAGGCAAGCAGCTCACCGGTGAAGGATATAAGCTGCACGATAGTTGCAGCGGAGCCAATGGCTTCCATCCTCACGAGGTTGGATCGTATTGCGACGCCAGCGTTACATGGAGATCACTTCGTTGCACATAAAGTTAAAATATCCGGTAACAACCAAATCTGTATACCTCCACTTGGATGTGGTTTTGTGAGGAGTTGAATAGAATGGAGATGAAGGGGGCTGATTTCACGTTGATTTTGGGATTGAAGAATAGTGGGGTACCTTTATTTTTAGTGCTGAGAACTGCATCGCGGATGGAACCAATCGGATGTGCTGACCAAACCAAACTTGGATTGAATCCTGTTACCACATTTCAGGTTGGTGAGGCGACTTGAACATAACCAGAATCAAGTACAAATGGTTGAGACCAGTGATTCAACAGACATGAGGAGTAAAACTATGCCGGTGGGGCTCAAAAGAAGAAAAGAAGGCGATAGAAAAAAAATGGAAGGAATAATAAACAATGCTGAAGGTATATCTGTATCGTTGAAACCCTCTTCCACAATCCATGCATTCTATCTAGTTGACAACTCCGGCTTCTTGATCTTCAATTTGAGTCTTCCCCTTACGAAAAACTGCTGGGATCTTCGTTGCTGAGCGCTGTCTCACTTGCGGCTTTGAAGTGACGAGGTCTTCGCTCGCAGGATCTTTTTCCTTGCATTTCTGCATCACCGAGTCCTTCACCTTTGTCTCCTTCGACTCAGTGACAACCGGGTCACTACCAACGCCAAATTTTATCGAGACTGTAGCAAGAGCTGTTCCGATAGCTTTGGGGTACATAAGGAGAACAACCGCGGCATATGTGACGCAAGCAACCCCGATTGTGATGGCTATGAATCCTTTCGTACCAGTTCCGAACATATCATTGATTGCCCACATAGACTACACAGCCGCTTTTTAGATACTGGTAATTAAAAATTTGAAATATTGGGAATACTCACGGTGCAGAATGCTAGCGGAAGGTAGAAGATTGTCACGTAAGTCAGGAGCTTCACGTTCTCGCCGAGCAATCGAGCATCCCTAGCTTCCTTGACGCTGGTTAGGGCAAAAAGCTATGCATCTTCTGTCAGCAATAATTCTCCTCAAATAAATAGATGCTTGTGTACTAACTCCATCGCGGAGAGACCTTGCTCGTTCGCGCATTGCCGCAAAACGCTTCTCTAGCATCAACAGGCGTCCCTTGAGCTCATCCCCTTGTTTCAAGGCCGTTTTCAATTTGTGTCTTCCTGTCAGCGTAAAATCAGACAATCCAGATTCATCACGGCTACTGCCTTCGTTGCGATTACCGCTATACATTCGATGATAGAACCTATCCTCATCCATGTCTTCCAGGCTATGAATATCTTTAAACCACTCCCACTGCACGATAGCATCTGCTATCTGTGGTAAGAAGTTATCAATCTTACTGATGATGGAGAATAGCTTTTGAGACTGTGAGAATTTGTCGTCTTCAATAGTGGCCTGTTCATCCTGGCTGGAGCCGAGCATACTCTCAAAAGTGCCAGCGACATCGAGCCACGATTTCGAGGCATCAGACAATAAATTCCTAGCTACACACGTGATTGCGATCCAGAAATTAGGGCTGCCAATTGTTTTATCATAGTCATATTCATCTCGATCCTTGGTTGAGCCTCTAGGCTTGAGGCAGAGAATGGTCCACAACGGTGTAAAGGTGCGACTAGAGTCGGTGTATATCTCATTGCCAAAAAACTGGAACTATATAATTGCCATTAGTTTACAACTAGTTATAATTTGTTGGTATCCATGGAGGGGATTCGTCCCAATCGGGTTAGCTCGGTCACGTGACCCAACCTGGTTTTGACTATATTCCCACTTCACGCATTTTATAGCTTTTAATAGAATATAACTACTTCTCAACTAATACGCTAGCACCTTCTGCACACACGTGCGGATATGCTTGTATTCGGAGACAGTAGTTGGACCCACATAATTAGTTGAGGACTTGCCGATCCTGAAACCATGCCCACGGATTTGTCGGAGTTTTCGTGCAGAACGTGTTGTTTCCAAGCTGTATTTTCTGGTTTGAAGGTTCTGTTAATGATCTGTATCTTAGCCCAGCTGATGTGGAAGAAACAAGGAACCCCGAGCTCATTCGCTCTTAGCTTGCAGTGAGTATGGAAATAAAACATGTCTATTCCTTCCGGCCACACCCAGGGTCGCCTGCCCTCGATCCAAGGAGGGGCATCAAAGACGTCTGCTACCCCATATATAGTTCTTTACCAACGTAGATGTCAGAAAGTATGTCTGTTCTGTTATCATTTGAGGTAACGTACATGAAGCGGCACCATTGCGCATCATCCTGAGTTAATTTATCAACGCCTAGTGGAGCAGGGATGCTCTCTGGAAATCCTCGAGGGTCACATTGCAAAATGGAATGCGGAATACGAAGAACCCATTCCCCCACTTCGGCAGGAGCTGTCTTTTCGAACATCTTGTAGATATAGAACTGATCTTCAGAGTCAATGTCAGTGACCACAAGCATTCCTCCAATGTCGTGGAGTCTCTGAAATGGTTCATGAATCCTCTTTGCATGCTCAACCACATCGATGTTTGATTTTAATTGACGTAACAAGTCTTGCTGGAATTTCAGGCTCAAGCGTAAGTCTGGAGGGAGTTTCCAAATGGCTCCAAACAGGCTACTGAGCTGCTGCTCGGTGTGACCACTAAATGGTGGACGCCAAGAATCAAGAAACATCATTAGTCCTAAATTTTTTGGTACTGTTGCACTATAAGGTATCCGTTGAAAATAGCTTGTATCCGACGTTGTGTGGCTCTTAACGCGGAGATCCTCACCACATGGGACATGTGTATCCCAAGCACCAATAAAATTGTGTCTACCCTGACCTTGGCGAGCTTTTGGGTTTTGATACCAGAGATCCGAGCAAGGGCTTTGAGTCCCTTCAACTGAATTTCCATGCCCTAAGACTGTTATGAGATAGGAGACATTCGCAGAACAACATGTCACCTACAAACTGGCATATCTATATAGTTGATGAGAGACATACTTATGATATCTAAGGTCGGAAAACTTACAGTATCTCCAATCATTGTTCGAAACAAGCGCGGGGAACGTGGACATCAGATTTGGCAAAAGGTTGTCCGGAAACTTTCGGCCTTGTCTACGTACTTCTTGCGCCTTCCTACCAATCACTCGCCCATTTCTACGAAGGCTCCGTGGTATAGAGCTGGCCGATTTAAGGTCCTCTTGGCTTATCATGTAATACCACTTTGAAGAACTCAGACCTGAACAATGTTAGAGAGAGACGCAACACTAACCTCTGTCCTATCGACTGAGAGAGATTCATCAACTTTGTCATGAACATGAGAGTTTTCAGCCGCATCCGAAATCTGATTTTTAGTAACCTCAGGTTGTTTGCCATGGGCGGTTCCTTCCGAAGTGTCAACCGTCGCCGACACCAAGGCCGGCGTCAACTTATCTTCGAGCCTTGTCAGCTTTGCGCTAATTTCCATCAATACCTTCAACAAAGCCTCATCAGCGCGTGTTGCCCGCGTTGAAGCCACAGATTCCAAAGCCTCGGTGACCCAATCCGCCTCCGTAACACCTGCTGACTCGTCCATGGTAGGCGGCAGCTTCAGGCTCCGCAGCCTTAGCTAGAGGTGAAAGTTTGGGAATGACGGACTGAACGGCACTGGTGCAAACAGACAGGACTTGCAAGTATTAGAGAAATGGTTTGAGATATAGATGTGACTCGTGAATCGCGAGAGAATGCATATGGGCTGAGAAAACAACAGTATGGCGCTTACCGCTGCCCAAGACCACAGGTCAGCCAGCCATCCTATCGATACCCCTGTTGACAACCACGATGCATGGCCGAATACAAAAAGAGAGGTATATAAATGAACGAGACAGGGAAAATAAAATTCATAACACACGAGCAGTGTATACTCAGATTTTACCACTAAGAAGTCATCAAAGCACCATAAAAAGTATTTATTTAGCTATGATTTTCAATTACCACTACTCCAATCAACCAACCAACCAACGACCGGTTACACAAACTATGTACCCCAGTACCCTACTTAAGTAGGTACCTCATCTAACCCAAAGCATCATTCATCTACCCATTACATCTCTCTATAAACACCCCAGCAGAGATGTTCTAACGCCACAATCCGGATCCCAATCCCAATCCCAATCCACATCCCAAAACCAAGCACAAAAACAAGCCCAGAACCAAGCACAAGACTAACCCGAGCACATACGGCACTGAAGCCCAAAAAAGCCATTCTAACCAGCCAAACAACCTGAAGTGAACGAAAAAATGGGAAAACAGCAGCAGCAAACATGCAAACCTCCGAACCTGAAAAGCTTTACCTCCCAAAGACGCGTAGCCTCCACCCACTAAGTCAAGCACAGGTAGGTACCCAGCACACTAAGCACAACAGTGATAACCCATCCGTTCTCATACGACCGTTCCACAACAAGCGAAGAGGAGAGAGACATATAGATGTAGCACCAAGGAGAAAAAAATGAGACAGTGAAAGACAAGACAGATTGCGAAGCAGCAGCAGCAGAAGCAGCAGCATTGTGAAATACGTGACGTGGGTATACATGACTCGTCTCATCTTATCTCATCTCGTCTTCTCATCCCTATTCTAAGTACTTGGTTGATCTCTCTTCATCCGCCGCCTGTCCCCTTCGCACTTCAACCCCTGCGCCTTTCAACCCGCACTCTCATGACATGTGGGTGAAGTATCCATGTCCGATAGCCCTTTCCCCTTCGCCGCTACACATTCTATTTGCCATTAAATTTGATTGTTTACTTCTGTCCTGAGAAGAACCAGCTGGTCCTCTTTCCACCTGCTGGATTCTCATTCTGCAGTCCGCTGATAATTGGGATCTGAGCTGTGGTGGGCTCACCGCCACCGCCGCCTCTCAGTGGCTTCGCGATCCTGGATCCTGCGCCGCCGAATGAGAAACCACCCTGTGTAGGTGAGCCTAGGCCTCTTGTTGAGCCGACCTTGGCAGCTTCGAGACGTTCTTTCACTGCTGTGAGTTGGGCTTCGAATCTGTTTTTCTTGTTAGCAGGGATGTCATGCGCAGAGGGGATCTGGATAGCATGACAGGACGTTGAAAAAGGGGCGGGTCGACATACCTATGATTCGCAGCTGTAAGCTTCTCCTGAGAATCTTGCAACAGCGACTCCAAACTCTGAATCCGCTCATTCCTCGCAATCAATTTCCTCTCTGCAATAGCAACCTCCTTCTTCAGACTTCCATTCTGCTCCACCAACTGCCGTTGCACGTGGGTCAGCTGCTCTAGATTTCTCTCCAAGAAAGCCATCTTCTTCTGCTGGGCACGGTTGTTGCTTGATCGCAAAACGTTGTTGTATTGCTCTCGTGTTTCGTCTAACGAAATCTCGAGCTCAACAACACGCTCGCATCTGTTTTGGAGATCGCGCATCAGACTCTTCTTCATGACGTCAAATTCGGTGATTTGTTGCTGGATGGTCTTGCCATTCGTCATTGCTCCTCCTGCACCGCCGGCAATGCCACCAGCCTTCAGCTTGCGCTGAAGATCATCATTTACTGCCTTAAACCTCTCTATCTCAGAACGGCCTAGGGCAAGTTCCTTCTTGAGATCCTCGACAAGTGTCGTAGATGCATCTTGCCTATTGGAATAAGCTTGCTCCAGCCTCTGCTTCACCTCTTCGACGTCCGCGCCAGAAAGATTCCTCTCAAGGAGATCTTCATATTCACGCTCGACAGCTTCGAGACGCTCCTCGAGCTGTTCTCTCATCCTGGCCGCGGTGTCATCGTATGGAGCGTCAAAACCAGATAGCTCTGCTTGACGGATGATTCCTTGCGTCTCAACAAGAGCTACACGGATCGCAGCAAGCTCATCTGGCGCAACAGCTTCTCCTGCAGAAGCTTGTTGGTGGAGGGCATCGACATGATCAATGACCCTCTTCACGGTCCGCTCATTGTCGCTGAAAACCTCTCCACCGAGATCAAAGCCAGCCATCATCTTTGCCATCTTTTCTGCCTTCTTCTTCTCCTTCTCATCCAATACTGCCGATGTCTCCTTGGCGGACATCTTAACATTAAGAAGCTGTTGCTTGACCTCATCCAACTCAGCAGTGAGTTCGGCATTCGCCTCCTTCAGACCATCCATTGTAATCTGAGCCTCCTTGCTTTCGAACGATATCCGCTCGATTTGCATTTTGAACTCGTTGACTTCGCTGGTTAATTTCTCATTCTCACGATTTCCTTTGCTGTCACGTTCCTTCAGATATGTCAACTCTTCCGTTTTATCACGCAGAGTCTTCTCAACAGCGACAATCTGTGATTCTTTCTCGGCAATCTGATCCTGAAGTTCATTCTCTCGTCGGAGGAATTCCTCCCTTTCGTCCCGTTCCAGACCGATAGGGGTCGCTGAACGCTCTGAAATGGCAGGTGTTTCTGCTCGGCTTTCTGTCGTCAACCGTGAGGGAGTTGACGGCCTTGGTGGTTGTGCTCTCGCCTTTGAAATACCAGGTCCCTCCAAAGGTGGTGCCCATTTCTCCCTAGGTACCGATTCACCAGCTCGCCATTGCTGGACTTCTGCATCCAAAGTATGAACATACTGCTCGAATGTGGTGACTTGCGACTGGGCCTTCTTGAGAAGTGCCTTGAGCTCCGCAGGACTAATCTCTGCATTGACCTTGGCCTTATTCTTAATCGCCTTGGCGCGCATACCAAATCGAAGCGTACCAAGTGTTTCCACATCGTTATAACTACTCGGCGAACAGTTGATAATGAGTGTGGTCCTACTGTTTCCTCCCAAAGATTCTTGCAGAATTCTCGTGAGTTTCGAATCTCGGTAGGGGATATGGGATGATTTCCCGTCCGTCAGATTGTTAATGACCATGCCCAACGCACTCAAACTCTTATTGATCTTCTTGGCCTCCTCCAGAGTCTGTCCGCTAGCACCAGTCTTGCCGACCTTCTCACTTCCTGCTAAATCCACCAAGAACAGCTGTCCGCTCTTCGCAGAACCGGTCTCCACATTCTTCTGGGTGATGGTGATGACGAAAATCGAGTGGGACCGCGAGGATTCAGCGTTCATGTTGGTAGCAGCCACAGCTCTTGCACTTCCACCCCTCCGCATAACCTCGTACACCTCCTGCACACTCGAGACGTAGATTTCCAAGAGCCCCTTAACATACACCCCCTATTCTTCTCCTCGTGCACTGGCAGATTGTCGTTGTGCGGCGCTAGCAGATCCCGAATGCGTTCCATGTAGATTTCCATGTAGCTGACTCGGACTGTGTATTCGATGGTCCCAGGGCTCGACAAGATACTGGCAAAGATCTGCTCCACGATTCGAGGAATCACACCTCGGCCCTCATCATTGTCAATATCCGTTCCCATCATGGTGTAGGACTTTCCCGCGCCCGTCTGTCCATAAGCAAAGACTGTGCCATTGTAACCGTTCAGGATATCGTCCACCGTGGGCTTGATTGAGAAGTCGAAGACATCCTTTTGGCGCGAGTTCATATCAAACACACGGTCAAAGGTGAAGGATCCAGTGGCTTCTTTCGACTGCAAATCTCATGTCAGTAGCAGATCACATACAAGACAAGGGAATACCTACATCCAGACGGCAGGTATCCTCCGTCTCAAAGGCGACAATAGGCTGCCCCCCTAGCTCTATCTCGGTGCGGTTCTGCGGACGGAACCGCGCCACCACCTTGATACTGTTCGACATGATCGCGAGACGTGTATTATCCAGGGACGATCATATGGACAGAGCGAGAGCTCGAGAGCAAAGCGTGTGGTGTTGTGGGTGTGACGTTGCTGGACGATAAGGAGGTTGTTGACACACTCGGCTCGCGCCAGAGTTCAAGATTTCGCGTGTTCTGGTCCGGATGCCAGGTAATTTGGCCAATGCAATGCAATCACGTTACAAGAGTTGGGATGATGCTTGGACCAATCTTATTGAACTCCAAATATGATCAGTCAAAATTAAGTAATTAACGGGGTGGAAAAGCAAAATGAGTTTCTACAGGAGTGGTTTTGTGAATGGCTAGTCGGTATTTCACGGTCAGGATTTGGTACAGCAGTAGTACCACCTAGTTTGTCATCCAAAATGTCTCTAGCATGTCTAGAGGCTCGCGGGGAAAACCACCAATTCTCATATTTATAGTACTCCAACGTGACTTTCAAACCCGCTTTGCTATGCAGGCCATGACGCTTTGACCGAATAAACTAATGGACTGCGAAAGCAAATGTGATCCACCCCAGAAAATACGAAAGCACCAAGCACCAAGCACCATCACCGAGAACGCCAGAACCCCGCCATTTATTAGGGCTCCATTATGCACGCTGCCGCCTGTCTTTCATTAGGCATAATGCTTTGGGTATCATTCTTAATCTTCCCAGCTCTTCTCCACCGATTCTCGTACGCGTTTTATGTATTCTCGTCTATTGTCTTTGTACAGGTTGGATGCTTCGACATTCGCTGGAGAGCTGGTGTTGGGGTCGTTCAGGAGACTGCTAGAGTCAGTAGATTTCTCTTGATTCCGATGTTTTGTACGAACCTCTGAATGCTGGTCAAGACCGCCGCCACATCATACGTCGGACTCCACCGGTTCTGTAGGATATCCAGGCAGAGCTCCCCAGTTGCGTATACATTTGGATGGAACATCTGACTGATGAACTTGACCGCTGGTGGTTTGTTTGGGTATTGCTCCTCGAAATGCATCACGAGCCGAAAGGTTCCGTCTTCGAAGGCTGTGTCCGCAGGGCCGATGATAACAGCGTTCCTACTGGAGTCAGAATCAAACATGTCTTCATGGGAGTTTGGTTGCCTACCAAGTCATAACATTATCTGCCACGGGAGAAGCAGAGACGCCAGCAGGAGGATCTGTTTGCATACGCTGAAGAATGTTTTAGTAACGGGAGATGATCGTGTGCCACAGGTTGATTTCCGCCACGAACCTTGAAGTCTCGCATTAATCGACGTCGAGCTGCAGTAGACATGATAGTGGAAGTGGTAGAAGCGTGCCTCGAGAAATGTGTTTCGAAAGAGTTGCAGATTCTTGGCCTGAAGAGTGATTCGACTATTCGCAGGTTGTTTTGGATGACTGTTGTGTTCCCAGGGAAGTTTATGTATCTTTCCGATAACACAGCAAGCGTTAATGTGAACTTATCTGCAAGGACCCGCCAGGAGTCGAGCAAGTATGCGGATGGGGAAAAGCGAATCTGTGATGATCCGTTGGATTGTTTGAGTTGAGGAGTTTGTCAAAGAGTTCGTTCACCGTGAGCAGCGGATGGATTGCATTGGGAAAAGCCTCTGGTAGTTGAAGTCCGACGCCACCCCACCTCTGGCCGGAGCGATTACAGGGGCTCACGTGGTGATTGTCCCCGCCATATCAATCAGCGTTCCGGTATAGTAGAACTTGTCCTATTCCTCGACTCTGCTTTGTAGGTTCACGTTCTATGTATGCGGTCATGGTCTCTTTGATATGATCTGATCTGGGATGCAAGTTTCCTTTCAGTAGGCATAGAACATGGAGGAACCAGCTAACATAACAAATGAAGATTAAATATATGAACAGTACGCAAAAGATAAAAGAATTACAATTTGATACCAGGACACAACACGAGTGCCTAACCAAACGCCGAAAATGCTATCATCAACATGACGGTCCAGCCAGCCAGCCGGCAAAACGCCGTCTCCAGCACTCATATTCTCACTGACGGCCCAGTTTGTACACACCTCGCGTGCAGTATTTCCACAAAGAACCAAGTATTGCTGCTCTGTCCCATATCAAGAACAGCTTCTCCCCACTCGACATTATCGCATTTCTCTGGGCCTCACAACTCCTTATGATTCCCTCTTCGCGCGATTCTCAGGAAAACGGTGAACGACCTAGAATAGCAGACAATCCAAACAACAACAGCATGCCAAACTGGCTAGCATCGCCTCCATGAATCCGGGGCTTCCATTGCGTCTTTGATCCAAATGCTGTCCCTGCGGACCATATCCTTGCACGTAGCCACCTTGGGCGTATCCCTGAGGCGGGTAGCCTCCTTGAGGACCATAGGGATTTGGCTGTCCTGTGGCATATGTTTAGTTTGACTTATCCTGTACCTTCACTCCTACTCGTAACGATGGGGAACATACCTTGATATGGTCCCTGTCCTTGTTGAGGCGCATACCCCATCTGTGGACCTGGCGCGTAATATCCTCCGGGTCCTCCTTGTGGAGGTCCCCATTGTCCTTGTGGTCCTCCTTGCGGGGGAAACTGCTGGCCATAGCCACCATGCTGTGGCATTCCGCCATTTGGGGTTTGATTGTACGCATTATCGTGCTGGACGTGAGCTGGTGCGGGTGAGGGGACAGTTGAGGAAGCTTCGTAGGTTGGTGGGGGCGGACCGCCGGCTGGAGGATCGTACTTTTGAGATGCCATTTTGCGTAGTGATGGCGTTCAGAAGTTGGGAAGAAGAGAGTCTCTGTTGGTAGAAGCTTGTCGGCACAAGTTTTGATGGTGAGCGGTAAGGCGAAGTAGTTTGTGTTGGTTGTGAATCAATCGGTCGCAAACGGCCTCCGGTCAAATTGAGACTTTCCAGTCTGCGAGTGCCTTCTCTCCGGTAAATTTGGTATCGCAAATAGGAAGAGGCGTACAAAACTCCGCGAGTGAAATACTGTTTCCTACGGATGGCGACTATACACGCAGCTTGTCGTCGTCATGCGCTTACTGTAGATAGTGCAGAGCTGGCCCGAGAAGGTTCCCGTGTATCCGATCTGGGTGTGAATAACCGGCAGAAATAATACGAAATGAGAAGATGTGGAGGAGGAGAAGAACAGGACAGGGAAAGCGAGGAATCGAAGCGCAGTGGTGATGGGATTATCACTGAGAACAGGAAGACAGACAGAAAAGGTAGGTGAGGAAGCGATACTCACCTCCTCGGACGAAACAAAGCTGGTCCGAGTCTTGGCCCGCGTTGCAACAATCGATGTCGCAGTGCCAATTGTGGCGGAGCACAACAACGTGCGAAAGGAAACGAAGGTCTCAATGTCTCGGAGATTCTGTGGGAGGGGCGAGGCGGTCATGTGATCCGCATCTGTGGATGTTGGTTCACCGCTGCAGCAGGTGCAACATTTTCGCAACAGGAAGAAATGAAGCTTTTGATGCCGGTCCTCAGAATCATCCCTCGGCGATGCAGTGGTGCTGGCTTCCTCATGCGCACGCTCGTCATGTCATAGGCGACCCTGGTCGATGGATGACTGCTTCGAGTGTTGCTCCGTCGGCTCGAGTACCCAGGTACTGGCCGTAGTCAGCAGCGAGAAGCAGCGCAGCAGCAAGCAGGATGCGGAGGATGGTTTCCTCGCCAGCCCCCTCGATTCCGCCCAGTCAACAGAGGGGTCGGCGGCCATGTACCGATGCCACTGAGCTGAGGTACCTTTTGCCGTGCGCCAATGGGTTAAAGTAACCTCCATCGTCATTTTCCAGCCTCTGCATCTGACTTCGTCGACGCCTTCCGCTGGAACATTCGCATCGCGCATCGACATTAGTTGCTGCTGTGGAAGTGGGAGTGGAACCTGCACCTGCTGAACGCCTGGCTGACTGACCTCACCTCACCTCACCTGCAGAAACAGGGCTTGCACGGCCGCATTCTCAAGCTCCCAAACAACATCAGGATACGATACCATCCCATGCAGATGCCTGCCACAGCTTCCAGCTTCTGATCAGCTTCCATCCAACTTTATCCATCACACCACCTCATCGCCCAACTCTCATCAATTCTCGACTTTTCGCAACTCTCGTTCAGTCCATTGTCCTTCTCGAGTCTCAGTCCATCCAGAGGGGAAAAAGTCCGGGATCTCCATCGGTTTCAGAGCTTGGACGGCGGGTCTACTATCGCAGATCGAGACTGTAGGCACCAGAACACCACCTCCCACTTCGACGGTTTGTCGCATCGCAGAGCGCGAGGGACAGGATACACAAAGTCAACAAATCGCCCCAGACGATACACGAACTGGTCAGCCGTAAAACCATACATATCGCCGTTGAGCGACCATCAATCGCAATGGCGCCAATTCCACCAACCTCACTCCTCCCACGAACTCTCTCCTCAGCGCAACCCACTGCTTTCATCCACGCCCTCTCGCGCAGAACAACCAACACTTTCCTTCGCCTCCTAAACCGACAATCCAATAATCCTGCCATCATTCCCACGACCTACGGCAGCATAAACTCCGGACCCGCTCCCGGCACCGTGGTCGGTATCGTTCTCGGCTCCGTCGGAGGGTTCCTCCTTGTCCTCTGGCTCATCTACACCTGCCTCAACTTCGGCACTGTAGGGTCGCGATCTTCATACACCGAAAGTGTCGTGATCAGGGACCGGCGCAAGTCGCGCGGGTCGACGCGATCACGGAGAGTGAGTGAGACGGTCGAGGTGAGGAGGGATAGGACGCCCGTGCGGATTGTGAGGGAGCCGAGTATCATCAGACCCCCGCCTGTGGAGAGAGTGGAGCGGGTGATAGTGGAAGAGAGTAGGGAAACACGCAGGGAGAGGGATATGAGTGTGGGAAGTGATGAGGTGGTGGTCATTGAGGAGCATAGCCCACCGAGGCGGAAGAAGACAGTGAGGAGGGAGGAGGACAGGAGGGAGAGTGGATACCGGACAGTGGATCCGGTAGCATTTGCGGGGGTGGTTGGCGGAAGGAAGAGCAGAAGATGATGAGTTACGACTGATGGCATAATGAGGTATGCGAATAGGTTGGGACGGATGGGTATATATGAGGCAAGAGTAGGACAGCATCTTGAGGAATCGGTTATGGGCGGCAAGGTGCTGGAGAATCATGGGTGGCATTGGCAATGAGCACGTTCGGGCTGTTTTTTCTGTTTTTCACCTGGGCAAATATCCTTATAGGCGTCGAAACGCGAGATCCGTTATATTATTGGCATTTCCTGTACAGCTAGGTGGCTTGGACCATGTAGGTAGCTAGAGCTGTGTAGAACATCAAAGCATATTACTAGCATTTGAGTTCCTATTATCGTCTCAACGTATGTCTAAATTGTCCATTGAAGAGCCTATATACCGGAATAGCTACGTCTACTATGCATTTCTTGATTTTTTCCTAACTTTTAACATTACTTTCACACTACTTGAACAGGTTACCTATAAACGAAGGCTTACTTTGGAGAAGTACAAACCTCCCGTTCTTGCTTTGTATTAGTTGTCCTCTTTTATCTGGTGCTTTTCAATTTTGCGCTGTCCTGTAGATATGCAGTATCAACACACCTCCTCGAAAAGCTGTAAGATCAAACTCGGTCCTCTGCATGTTTGGATGTTTTGTTGCTGCTGGCCCTCCTCCTCTTTCGACTGCCATCTACGCGAATAAGTATCGGTGCTAATGCTACTAGCTCAAATTGTAACCTTGGTTATAAATCTGTTGTGAAATGGCTTGCTTGTATCTGGTCCTGCTGATGTCTGTACGATACCTCGCTATCTCACGATATGTCGTCCCTTCGTGTAGAGGTGTTGTTTTTGTTATTTCGACAACATCTGGTTGTGAGAAAGTTTGAGATCCAAGGGCAAGCAAGGTAACTGGTCCGCTGTAAAGAATTGTGTTGTTGATGGCTGCTCTTCACCAACACCGACCCACCCACCATCTTGTATTGTGTACAGAGTGATCTGGAGATGTAACTCCTATAGCCAAAGAGATTATACATATGGCGCAAAGCACAACTCTCAATTGAGAACCTGCAAAGACAAGACTGGGTAATAAAAGTGCCCGGTCACATGCCAGTTGGCATTGGTAAGATTTACCTTACTCAGGTAGTCCGTCCACTATTTTGTGCAATTGAGCGCCGGAACTCCGACACTACTTATGTCCAAAGAGTTCGGCATTGCCGTAAACGATGAGACCAATCCAGAGAGCAGAAAAGAAGATGACAAGCTCTCTTTCGCTGTGTATACCTGGTAGGTAAGGTACCTTGCCTGTACAAACTCCATAGTGAATCCACGTGACTCTCCTCGTCTCCTCTCCCCTGGAGCGACAGCTGATTTCGCGATCATCCTTACCTCCTCCTCTCCTCCCCGTCTATCCCCATCCCCTCTCTCTCCATCTATCCCCTCCTCGTGCCTCCGCACTCCGAACGCGACATGACACGAGAGCACTCCATCCCAATTGGCTTCACCGATTCGCTCATTCGCTCAGGCAAGCCACTCCCGTCGTTATCGCATCCATTGGTCGCGTTGATGACAAACTGCTCTGGTGCTCTGATCTCATCTCACCAGCGATGTCGGTCCGCCGTCACGGCCTCGCACGCCATGGAGCGATTGAACCCGATGCTGACCGGTCTGGGGGAGCTCAATTTCACAACGAACGCCGTACGCGGGGGCATATCCTCATATAGGGCCCTCTAGCTGAGCGCGCCGCCGGTGGCAGAAGGGCAGAGCAGGGAAAGCGGTGCAGCTATATGGTGGACAATCAGCCACCCAGGCATCTTGCCCGTCGCCGATCCCACTACCGGATATATCGTCCAGAGGAAGCCCGTGGAAGCATCCACCAGCCTTCCACCGCCAATCAGCGCCCGCCCAACTTGACACCCAGCGCCCCGCTGTCGACACAAGCGGACACTGAAGGGCGTGGTCGTCGAAAATCTTGACAAGTGCCCACCTGCACCCGCACCCACCTCCGCTACTCGTGCATGCAGGCTGGCGTACAGACCGGCAGGGTTGGATGACTGTATGCCAGTGACCGCCGTCCGTCAGGAGGGCTCGTACATAGGGACGACAAAGCTAAGAGCGTCTGATCAGACTTCCAGACCTCAGTCAACCTTCCATATTTAATTCCATTCTTCTTCTTCTCGCGCCTTTCCCTCGACTGCACTATCCGTTGCCACGCTGCTCATTGTTCATCGTTTCAATTGTCCGCGCTGGACCGAGCACCAAGCACCTGCTGCTGCTTGCTGACTGCACACCCCGGCGACGCCCTATGACGCCCTCTGAATGACTACCATCCAAGAACAGCCCGAGATGGATGAGTTCTTCGACTTTCAGAATGCTGCTCATCCAATGGACTTTGAGGCCGGTCCCTACGACATCAATCTGGCTTTTGCCGAGCCCGAAGTGGATGAGGACTCGTTCGACTGTTTAGAACACTTCTCATCCATGGCCGAAGAACAGCAATGGCTAGACCTTCAGAGCGCTATGGCTGACACCAAGTCCAATGACTTTGCCGATTTTCCAAGGTGGATCGATGGTATGGTCGTGCCCACTCGCTCGTGTGCCTATTGTCAGCGGATGAGACTCCACTGCAAGGTCATCAAAGAAGGTATGCGAAAGGGCTCATGCACAAGCTGTGTTGCACTTGCACGCTCGTGCAGCTTGACCCATCCCAAGACTAGTGACCACAACGACGGCGCTCATCGATGTGCTCGAAACTCAGGCTTGTCTGGAAACTCCGTTGATGATTCCGTCGAGTGCGATGGAAATGATTGGTGTGCAGGCGTTGTGCCAGATGCATGTTCCTCGTGCCGACTGAAAGGTCTAGAGTGCAATCCTATGCAAGATGGCGGCCGATATGAGTCCTGTTCTAACTGTGTCACGTTTGCGAGCTCATGCAGCCTGGCCGATAATGATATGGCAATGGAAGGCATGGTAATTGGCGCCAGTACCTCGCAGTCTGCAATTGGCACACCTCCTTCACGGAGCATGTCGGATCCCAACTTGGCATCTCTTCGATCCTTTGACGAGAAGCTATCTTCTGCTGCCGACAGCAACCCCAAGGTCGGCGCGAGGTTCTCAAAAGACTCTCTGCGTATTCTTCGTGGATGGCTCTCGACTCATTCGAGTCACCCATATCCAAGCGAGGATGAAAAGGAGAATCTGAGACGGCAAACCGGCCTCAACAAGACTCAGATTACTAATTGGCTAGCCAATGCTCGGAGGAGAGGTAAAGTTCGTCAACCACGATCAACTTCTCCGAGTGTACGGAACACATATGCCAATGCTATGGATATTCCACGCAGATCGACTCCTGCAATGGAGCAGATGAATCCCCTTGAACGATGGAAAAATTCTCCTCCAGAACATGAACCTGCCTCCGTTACTGCCATTGCGAAAGCTGTCACTTCGTCGACATTCACACCTGGGATGGAAAGCCCATATTCTAGTCATATTTACTCGGATGAGAGCAGATCGCTGTGGAATGTTTCTTCAACTAGCAGTTTGGGGACCTCGGACACCAGTGGTCGTTCTTTTGCCTCGGCCTTCTCACACAAATCTCAAGGCTCCTTTGGATCTTTTGGATCTGTCGCAATCCGAGGTCGCCGCCGCCGCCGCAAGGCAGCCCCCAAACCTGTTAAAACCTCTCCAATGGCAGCTCCTCCCCGCACTTATCAATGTACTTTCTGCACGGAAACGTTCAAGACGAAGCATGATTGGCAGCGGCACGAGAAGTCACTGCATCTGTCCCTAGAGCGTTGGGTGTGTTGTCCCGATGGGCCAATGCAACTCAACACAGAAAGTCACAGCCCTCAATGTGTGTTTTGCGGGGAATTAAACCCATCTGCAGGTCACGCTGAGGAACACAATTACTCAAGCTGTGCTGACAGGGCTTTGGAAGAGAGGACTTTCTATAGAAAAGACCACCTTCGACAGCACTTACACCTTATACATGATGTTAAATTCCAGGCACATACAATGGAGCAGTGGAAAGTTGCGACACCTGAGATCCGTTCCCGATGTGGTTTTTGTGGATTGGTACTAGATTCTTGGAGCTTTCGAGTAGACCATCTTGCCGAGCATTTCAAAGGTGGAAATAGTATGGCGGACTGGAAGGGAGACTGGGGTTTTGATCAACAAGTGTTGGATATCGTTGAGAATGGAATACCTCCATGTAAGTGCTCAAACAATAGGCAATGAAAATGCCCTTACTAATGGTGTGAAAGATCTCATTCATGATGAGCGAAACAGCATGAATCCTTTTGAAGCATCGAAGGATTCTGCAGCTTCGGAAAGAACTCTCGAAGACCTAGTTAAATTGGGCTTGGTGGAGTACATCCACAAAGTGACCACCAATGGAGGCATGCTGACAGATGACGATCTTCTCATTGAAGGTCGAAAAATTATCCGCAACGCTGACTCAATGATGATCGCTACCGGAGATAATGATACCTGGTTCCGAGACTTGATCATGCTATCTGGTGCTTCGGATGAAGAGATTATCGAATACACGGCCAAGAGCGGAGCGCCATATACCAAAAAGTTGGAGGTAATTTCGGCCAGAGTCAGTGAAACTCGAGATATCAGTCAAATCATATGCTCGAAGCACAGAGCCTTGATTTCATTTGTCGACAACAGGCAGGCCCTCGGTCTAACGCCGATGGATCGAGAACTTCAAATTGAATGCTGCAAGATCCTTGATGATGTCGAGGTGACCGCAAACTTCAAGTCCAAGCCTGCTGTGGAATGGTTCAAATACCTGATCCTTAAGTCGGCGTGCTGGCTCGCCTCCTTCCGACGACGCTGCGGTCTCCCCCGGAGCTCGGAATTTGCATCAGAGCAAATTCGATCTTCTGATGAGAAGAGCATTGATTATGTCACCCACAATCATTCTCGTTTGGTGAAGGAATTGAAGGATTGGACACACCTCCAGATGGCCTCGGGAAAAAACCCAAGTGACTGCGAAATTATGAGTCAAGCTCGGATGATTGTTTACAACAACGACGACCCTTGGAACCAGACGAGCATTGAGGATCCTGCAATTCTTCATTTATTCAAACGCCAAGCTGGTCTTGCTCCCAAGGATGATCTAGGGGCTACCACACTTGACCTCCCGCCTATCAGTGAAGGCGGTGACAGTGGAGGGTCGGCAGGGACTTTCACGACCACGGCGACTCTCCATTGGCCTCTGGAGGGAGCTGCATATCGCAACCACACACCCAGCACCAGTCCAAACAGTGATGCTCCACTAACAGTGTCTTATGACCAGCCACTGCACACTCTGGTCTCAAACCAGCCATCCTGCAACACAAACCCAACTATGCCACTCAAGCATTTCCTGAATGATGCAAATTGTTATGGCCGACTTGTCCGTGAGCTGGCACGTTTTGTGGCAACTTGCACGTCTGTCAACAATCCAAACCAACATGTAAGTCTCTTCTGCAACACTATCACATAGATCCTAACAGGGTCAGATTCCTTCCGATGCCGAGATTCAGAACCAAGCTCGCTGGATAATTTATGATGACGACGATCCCTGGAATCAAACTGCTGCTGATAACGCGGAGTGGCTGATCCGATTCAAGCGAGATGTCGGACTTGCACCAGCAGAAGATGGGCCAGGTCTCCCTGATACAACCACTTTCAATGCTACCTGGCGCGTTGGGCTTGGTGGTACTGGGTTTTCACCTCCTTACGTGTGTCCAAGTAATCCTCCTGCAATCACCCAATTCAAGGATGATGTGGCAGTCTCAGTTAGAGACAAAATATACAATATAAAAGCCAAGACGGCAGAGAGTTTCTTAGGTAGCATGCACCAACGATGGCAAAAGCCCGCCGCAGTGTTTTGCTCACGAGAAATGGAAGAAGGGATGAATAAGTTGGTTGATAGCCATAAGGAAATTGGCTCGTTCCCCACCGATGAACAACTGCAAACAAGGGCGAGAACGATCTTAGGAGTTGATCACACTTCTGCTGAGGATCCGCAACTACTTGCTAAATTCAAAGCTATGCACGGCATACCCTCCGACTCGATCAATCTTGACGACTCGACAATCCCATTTGCGATCGACGATCAGCTACTAGCAGAGTTTGATAATGAGCTGAGCAATATGGACTTCCTCAATGTCGAACTACCCTCGATGTCCTCGAGCATGGATTTCATGGACATGCCTGCTGGAAGCAGTCCATTGATATTGGCTCCGGCATCGACTTCGCCTTCTCAAGTGTCACTTCTTTCACAGAGCTTGGCTTCCAGCGCGTCTTTCATGGGCACTGCACCCAAAGTGCCCAGCAAGGGCCCGGGTTTGGCGCCTGATTTCGCAGAGATGGAGAGAGTCTTCGGTGCAACGGCGAGTCCGCTGCGAAGGAAAGCCAGTGCAAATGTAACGGCTATGAGATGTCTCCCACAGGACGGAGCATGTCCCGATCAGACTCCGAGTTTAAATTGATTGGGTGGTGTGTGGGGTGTTGAGATATGTGTGTTTTGTATGAACGGGCAGGACGAGTATTGAGCTGAAGAATTTTACACCTGGGCTATAACCGAGAAAACGACAAAATGACGGGTGCATTTGAATAATTACGGGCTTATGATATCACGGTTTTTCCTGGACATGGACGGCGTTTTTGCTTCATTTCATGCTTGTGTGGCTTCAACGGCGCGAGATAGATATCCTCAACGGATTCTAGGGGTGCCAATAGTGTCTTCACGGATTGACGGAGCAAAAGTTACATTGTATTGCTTTCCTAGAATAATCAAAAATAAAACATAAACATAATTCAACACCTCCTGGTTGTATCTCGGTGAGATTCTCTCATGGTGATCAACAGCATCTCTGGTTTCTTGAGATTGGGGCTGGGTAATTGCTTCATGTACGGACTCTCTTAACCAAGGTAGGTAGGTAGGCAAGTCATCTTGGGAGAGAGCAAGCGAGAAATTTATGCCTGTAGTTCTAAAATCTATGTAACTTTCTTTGTGAGTAATTCCTACCATTAATCGGGAATGTGAGGCAAACTTGGGTCCGGGAAGCCGAGAGGGTAAAGGGAGGGAGATGAGAAGTGAACGAAAGAAGCGACATTTAGGTTGGCTGCGAGACAATAGCTGCATATTATATCTGCCTAGGTAGCCTAAGCACGTCTCACTTCCTCTCCTCTTTCTCGTCAACTTTCCCCCGCGCTTCATATTCTCTCCACACAGCCCAGATGCTATCGGGTATCTCGATCAAGCACTTCCCATCCTGAATCACAATCTTCCGCTCTCCCGTTACGGTGTTGGGTGGGATATGGTGCATGTGATCGAGCGCTTCGCTGAAGAGGAAGCGTCGCTCGTCGGCGAGGATGATGTCGTGGTAGTAGTCTTGTTTCCATTTTCTGGGTTGGGGTTAGATTTGAATTTGAATTTGTAGCTGAGACCCCCGTGAGGTACTGGAAAAAGAGGATAATGAGAGGATTGGATTGGGGAAGAGCGCGGAAGGCGCGGAAGTAGGATAGGAGTAGGAGGGAAGTAAGGGAGGAGCCAGGGAATGGAGAACGAACGTTTGATCGTGGAAAAGATTGGTCAAATCTCCCGGTGGGATGAGCGCTACTGCATCCCAATCCTCGATATCAAAATCAATCTCTGCTTTCGGATCGATCAGAGTAAACGGCGCATGTGTCTAGTTCAACTATTAATAACATTCACACATCGGAACAGGTGAATATCACGCACTTGAACATAATCCATCACCCCGATACTGAGAAACATCGGTGTCACGATCGCTGCATGTCTCGTGAAGTAGTGTTCGGAGAATTGGGCACGCGTGAGTGCCGGGTTGCGCTTTAGGAGGCCTTGAGGCAGGGGTGAGGAGGGGCAGGTGAGGCCATGTTGTCGATGGGTGAATGAGTAAGTGGGGTGGGTTATTTTCTACTGTTGAATGTCTTTCAGGTGAGGGTTGCTTAAGGGTTGCTTAAGCATGTATGTATATTCGAGTCACTAGGCGAGTGGTTGTGTAAGAGAGGGGTATTTTACAAGCGTGTCATCCAAGAAGTATTGATTTATAAGGCCAGAACGCAAGTAGATTGGAGTGCCAAGCCCGAGCTGCATGGATACGCACGATTTAATGGAGTGCGTCGATACTTCTCCAATACCATGTGTCAGAACACAGAATAATAACAGATAAACTAGACGTTGTACAGTATATCCACGCATTCCCGACTGTTCCTCATATGTGTTCACACGGACTGCATGCACGAAAAGGAGAAGCGAAACTCGCCAATGGCAACCGGGCCTAACTACCTTACTACAGCCCCAGATCGCTCCCGGACCCATGGACTCACGGCATCACGGTACAAGCTACGATCCGATCTGACCTGATCTGATCAGGAAAGTGCTGCGGTGCTGCCAAACACAAACATGGCTTTGCGTGAGAGGAGAAACGCAGCGAGAGAAACACGGGCTGAGAACGGTGACGTATACCCAGGGTGACTCGTCAGGCCGGAGCGTTCTTGGGTTCTGACCCAAACGTAGATGCGAGCATTGGCAATCCATGCGCGGGAGAGATGGGATGAAGTGGGGGAGGAGCTATGAGATACAGTGGGTAGGTGCGGTGAGGATTGATACCGTATGCTTCTGTACTGGCTAGCGAGCTTGAGTACCTTAGGTAGGTAAGATACCTTACCTCAGGGGGTGTCGGCTGTGCCTCGCTTGCTTCATGGTTTGGTACACTTCACTACGCCAACGCGAAGCTGGGAATCAGAGGAGATGGGTGAGTGAGCCTTGGGTACGCAGCGAATCAGTGTTCTCTGTTGTATGGATTATCTAGCTAATATTTGGTTTTCGAACGTCCTGCATTCCGTAAACGACATGGTGATGTTGCGCCAAGCCTGTTCCTCCGTCCCAGCTACCTCTTAACGCCGTTCCTTCATCGATTGTTGCTTGTCGACTAAACTGCACTCGATATCTATCACAAGGGGTAGACGTATTGCTCGTCACCTTCCTCTCTGCTCTCATCTCTAGTCTCATACGCACTTCTACCTGCCCCTTGTCTCCCAAACCATATCTCTTGTTGCGTCTCTTCGTGCGCTTGTCTCGCTTTCAAGCCGTCAAAGAATGCACTCAACTCCTCCGCACGTGCTGGTCGTGTCCTCTTCTGGAAATCATTTCCCTCTCTATCCCAGGCCTCAATGTGCCGCCCAGTCGCTAAATGATCCGCTACTACTGACGCCTGACGCAGTCCGACTGTAGTCCCAATATCCTTCAGCCGCTGAATCGCCCAATCTCTGATTTCGATCGTCGTAAGGTCCATTGCTCCAGCCAAGTATAATGGCCAAAGCATTGCATAGTTCCTCGAGCTCTCAATCGAAGCCTTGAGTCCGTTGTTGCAAGGCTCGTCAGACGGGAGCGAAGAGAGCGATTGCGTTTGTTGGGGCACGCTGCCCAGTATGCCGTCACGCATCATAATCATGATGGCCTCCGAACTCTCGTTTTGAGAGAGAATTTCAGAAATGCTAAATATGGGCTCAGGGCAGTAGGAAGCGAGGAGGAGTTGATTCCGGATAATATCATGGAGTAGGATCCGGCAAGTCCGCATCGCGTTCCAGACGTTTGAGACCCCGAACTCGTTGTACACCTGATAACTCCCATTCCAAATCAAATGTGGATTTTCATCTGTGTAGACCGTTTGATACTGCCATTGTATTGGCAGGTTTGAAAACAAATCTACGAAGCGCGATTCAATCTCGAGGGATGCATCGACAACCTCTCTGTGGCTCATATTCGAACCGTCGCGAACTGCGGCCCGTAGAATGGTAACATCAATGATGATACCATTTATCTGCCACGCGACGCTGTCCGCATCCATGTAGCGCTCTGCTGATTTTCGGAGCTCCATAATGTGGTGCGGCATTGGGAGTGTGCGTTGAATGCAGCTCAAGAGCAGATTCGAGGTTACTTGAAGGAAGAGCCTCTGGCCAGCTTGGGTCGTGAACTGGTCCTCACCTCGCAATTTTACAAGTGCTGCGGCGCCATTGACATGTTCCGTCCACGCAGTCAGAGAACGCTCGGTGTTCCCTGTCACTGTTTCAAAGACACTTAGAATCATGACAGCGAAGAGTGTGCTGTCTTTCTTGACCTCGGCTGGATTACGCAGCGCGGCATTCGTGAGCTGTAGAGCTGTGCCGTAGTCACGGCGGGCGCGAATCATGAGCTCGGGTGCTTGGACTGAGTTCGAGAAGGATGCGAGGCCGACGGCACTCATGCTTGCCAAGAGGTGTTCATCCGGCCCATTTGCCTCAGCACAGATGGTATCCACAAGGTCGAAGTGCCGAAACCACACCGGGAAATTGGTCGTGAAATAGCCCAGGGATCTCTCTTCGATTGTCGGAAAGAGAACAGAGTGAAGAATGTTGGGTATATGTGTCTTGACGTACATCTCATGCCTTTTCGCATTTAGTCTGAATCTGGCTGAAGCGTCAATCTCGTCTTTCAAAACAAGAGCATCTGACGGTTCGGATTTCGGTTCAAGAACAGAGGTGGGCTGAGAGGCTTCTGATCTCGCTTTTGATTTTGCTTTCTCTCGTGACTTGGCTTTGTCAATGACTGCTGTGCTTTCATTCCGGAACATGAGATCCAGCTGGCTGCGGTAGCCAGGACATTGTCGGCCAGCACGAATGCATTGACTGCAAGACGGAAGTGCTTTGTCACACTGTAGTCGTGTCAGTTGAGTGAGGAGACTAGAATTTCACTCTGAGTATCAAAGGCCGGCGATCCCGACTTGGATGGATATAACTCAAGGGAAACGTACCCTCGTTTTCCGGTCACGGCATGATTGGCAACCTTTAGATGGTTTGCCACAATATACCATATTTCTCGGTTCTTTGAGAGAATGGAGAGAGGCAACACCAGCGTCAAGAGGTCCTTATTGAGAGAAGAGTGTCTTCAATGCTTGGTGCAAAAGCGGTGGACCTGAGGATCCATCGTCTGCTTACAGGTATATGAGGCCGCTGTCCGCCGGTTACTCAATCACAGACCCTTAGTGAGAGGATTCGTGCGATGCGAGGCAGTGCCAGGCAGAAACGGGCTAATAGGTAAGCTTTTGAGGGAATTCGGACGATAAAGATACATCGCATGCCATCATCGTGCAGTTCCAGTTGAGATATAGTGGTGTGAAGAGCCTAGCGGCCGGGCCGCGTTGTGGTGGGTGCTGCGTCGATGTTCTAACTCGAACAGGCAATCTCGATGTAGCGCCGATCAGCAAGGGGTCTCCTTGGCAGGCGGAGGGCTCTACACGTGACTGCATCTTCATTGCTCGTCAACAAACCAAGAAGGCGTTCTTCCTGACTCGGTCTCTATGTAATGCGAACGAGAAAGCTCACATTCAGAATATACAAACAATGTCACCACCCCAGGCAGTTATGCATGAATCAGTTCCACCAAAAGCTCACACTGAAGCTCACGCTTACACTGCGAACATAATGCCACCACCCGAGCGGAATGTATAAACACTCCCCTTCCTCCAGCAAGCAATCCACATATCTCGCATTCTTCGCCTGTTCCATCCTCTCCTCAGCCGAGCTTCTGTCACTTTCTGTTCCATCCCAGCCCTCGAGCAAGCCAACATCAACTTCGCTGGTATTCTCCATATCGACGCCCCCATCTTCGATACCCTTGGGATACAGTTTGCCGCTTTCTCTCGGTGCATAGAGCCTGATGTACTTCCGTCCCACAACCTGTGCTAAAATGTTGTGATATGGATCCGTATGCAGCGGACTTATCGTTCCCGACGGCCCAAACCAAGCATTCAAAAGCGGCTCATCGAGCGGCGGTAGCTTGGCGTGTTTCGCAGCTAACGGCGACGACTTGTGTGGCGGGGGCGGACAAGTATAGCAGTAGTCCGGAATCGTGATGTCTTCTCTGAGAGCCGGGATTTGTGAGAATAGACTGTGCTGTGCGAGATATCCAGTCGAGGCCTCTCCTTCTGGATCTAGCATAATGTATTGATTCATAAATTCCTTGAAAGTGATAATCTTCTGTCCCCAGCCTTCATCGACGTAGCTTCTTCCCAGCTCAATAGGTACAAGTCTCCTGCCTCCAATAGTCTTAGAAAGGAGATATGAAGGAGAAGCCCAACAGTGATCGTTGCGGGCTGGCCAGTGATCTAGTGCACCGGTAATAATGACTGGCTCAGGTCCTAGATTTGGATCTTTAGGTAAGTGCATATGTCTTTCGAATTTATCGAAGGACAGGCCTGAAATTCGAGCGATTGGTGCTGATACAGGTGGGACGAATGTACCTTGGGAGGGAAAGCTATCCGGCCAGGAAGCCGTAGCATCAAGTCTCCGTCTCTTTGCAGGAGGGTGACTGTCTGTTACTTTTCCAATCATCTCCAGACTGATCCCTTGCAGAATAGAGAAGACTTCTTCAATGCCCTCTTGTATCGTAGATTCCTCAGAAGGTCCCGCCATAATAAGGGCCATATCAACAGTTTTCACCATCTCATCAATGGTTTCCTCATCAAACGCTCTCTTATCTTCCAATTTCCCATCTTCAACACACCAGCTATTCTTCCCAGCCAAAGCTGTGCACTTCAGCAGACTGGCCTCTCTAAACAATGCTCGCCAGCAAGGTGGGACATCTCTAAACGGAAATGCGTAGAATTTCTCCGTTGCGAGAGTGACTAGATCACCCAATCTTTGAACGACAAGTGCGTAATCGCCCTGGCGATTCCTGATTGAGGAGCTCAGGACGTATAGCAAATGGAGAATCGATTCGTCGCATTGTCGCAAGGTCAGGTGATCAATGTTTTCTTCCTCTCCCTGCGGCTTAGATTCGAGGGTGGTTTGATATCGCTCTGGATTACAAAAAGCCTTTAGACACGTTGCGACCAAGCGCGTTGTCATTGGGGTAGATGGAGGCGGAGGTGCAGAGTGCGGCATGGTGTGGTCGTGATGGTTTGTCTTTGGTCAGCAAGCCCAAGGTGCTGCAGATTCAAAGCAGCCTGAGTATTAGCGTAGAGTCGCAACAATTTTAGCGAGGACGGCCCCTATTACCCTCTGCTGTGCCAATGTTGTGATTTCGAAGCATTTACATAATAAAAAGACGTCAGACATGAAGACGCACCGTACCCTGATAGTATGATATTTTGCCTCTGAAAATAAGACAGAGTTAGAGGATCTGCATGATTTTTAGTTGCCAGCGAATTGGTTCAGGGATAAAGGATCTATACTCCGATACGCTGGCAGCTCCGTAACCTCCCAATTAAACAATAAAAATCGCTAAAAATAGCATCCTTGGGAATTGAGAGCCGGTAGATCTAATGCAAAAGTATCAGAGAAGTTTATTCTACTGAAATGCGCAGTTGTCGAAATAGGAATTGTACAATAGACTTTGTCGGTGTCAATGTTTGCCGGAGTTGCTAGCGTATTCGAAGGGAGCCTGACGACTTACGGTAACTTCCAAGACTCCTTTATTGAATAGGAAGTACACCTTCAATACCGATATGCATGTACAACGTGTTCTTTCTCGTCTCCACAGGTCTTGAAGTACAAATACCTGACTTCTGTCCACGAAATTACCAGTCGCATTCTCGTCTTATACCCCACTCTCACCCCGCCTCAATCGTGCCTACCCCGCCATCAAGATCAACAACCTCATTTTTACCTCCCGTAAAACGCCGCCAGCAACATACCTCTTGTTCCATATCCCGGCTTCAGGAAAGCCACAAAACAAACATAATGTCTTCATCCTCCCTGCCTTTCTCCACATTCGCTCTCACGTCGCCCCTCGACACCAGCCACACGCTCTCGTCGTCCGACACTGCATTTTCTCTTCATCCCTCCCCCACCACGCCCACTGACATCTGGCGCAAACCCGCCAACCCACCCACCGCATCTATCACGACATTCAATGCGCCCATAATCTACAAATCGATTCCCCTCTCGTCTTTCACGCGCTTCCGCGCCACAGTCTCGGCTGATTTTAAGATCTTATACGATCAAGGCGGGCTCACCATGGTCTTCAATCCGTCCGCTCCGCACACAGAAATGAAGTGGATCAAGACCGGCATCGAGTTCTACAAGGGCAAGCCATTTGTCTCCACCGTGGCGTGCGACAACTTTGCCGACTGGTCTCTGACACCGCTCCCTGTTTCTTCAGCAGTCGGAAATGCCAGCGTGACGTTGGAGCTGGAGAAAGATCCTAAGGAAGGCACATTGTGGGTTTATATCGTCTCGGGCGAAGAGAGGCTCCCTATCAGAGAGGTCACGTGGATTCTGGATGTCCCAGGGGAGACGGAGGTCTGGCTGGGTGCTTATGCTGCTACTCCGATTATGGAGGGCCGTGGGGAGCAAGACGGCCTAGCGGTCAACTTTGAGGGGTGGCAGTTGGATGTTAAGGCTTAGGCTGGGTGCTATCATACTAGATGGGGGAACTGGCTCCACCTAATGTCGGAGATAGGAAAATTAAAATACGAAAGATTCATATAAGGTTTCATCCTCATTTGCATGCCGCTTCATATACCATGATGAGTCACAAAACAATCTGTTTTTTTTTTTTTTTTTTTTTTTTTTTTTTTTTTTGTAATCTCCACCTGATCCAAATCTGGCTGTTATCTTCAAAAACACCACCAGACTTAGCATCACAATGCCAACGTCTTCAATGAAAGGCAGCAGTTAGAATTACTATTTCCGGCCCTGTCGCTTTGTTGTGGTAGGGATTTGGAATCTTCACCTGTCGACAGATACAAGTAAAAAAATCATTTTACTTCTATTATAATTTCTATTGTTCTAGCGTGGCGTATTTTTGCTGCGACATGAGATACATGATAGTCAAGATGATTAAATCAGATACCAACATTTTTATACAACTGTTGCCACAGCTCTGACAGACTAGGCCGCTTTGGAATGCTATTCTCGGACCATTTGGGGTTTTGTTTTCGGTTTTGGTGAATCCGCCTACAACCAGAACACATGCCTTCAAGTAACGGAAGTAAAGCCGAAGATATCAACATATAGCGGCGTGTCATGATTACAGCCACTCCACTGTATTGAAAACTCGGCTGAGCTACCCGTGGTAAACGAAAAGTGATAGCTATTCCAGCCATCTGCTGACGGCGCCAAGCCTGATCCAGACACTTGTGCGAACAACTCATAGTCGGTGGGAGGCCCTGCTATAGTATTACGCGATGAACCCAAGAGTGTACAACCCGTAAGATCTGTTTGGTCAACCCCGAGTCTGGCATTGAAAAAGATTTCCAGATCGCGGTCTGCCTTAAGATTCAAGGTTTGACGTAGCTGTGGCGCAGCTTCAAGAGGTGAAGGAGGTGTGTTCAGTTTTCCAACACTAAGGGCACACAACATGTTAGCGGGGCCTTTTTATTGAATTTGTCATCTCTGGGGATATGTGACAAGCCTACTTTTTACCTTCGAAAGCCCATGACACTGGAACGACGCTGACCAGATAATTTGCAGTCCAGCCAAATCTGCTGAAGTCGGAGCACTCAAATCCATAGTTATTAATGCTGGGTGTATCTGTTATGTAGACGCATTCTTCCGGTACTGTTGGAGGGGACGTTGTTGAGGTAGGAATTGCAGCTGTGCTAGTAGTGCAAGAAGCCATGCTTTCAAAGAAGCTCGAGGTTACCGAGGAGAGTTCGACCGCATCACTGTAGTAGAGTGTGTAAAAGGCGCAGGATGGCTGCGTTGTACTGGCGAATACAGGGATAGGCGCTATTCGTATCGCGGACACTGCGGCGGCAAGGAAGATGAGAGACCGCATGTTTGATGGATTACTAGGTATAGAAACATGAGTAGATATCACTACGATTGCGCGGGGATTGCCTTATAACATAGGTAAGATTACGGTGGAATCGCGTCAAGCCACAAAGTCTCAAACTTGACCGCCCCCTATACATGGCGGTAGCGCTACAAGCTTGGTGCCACGAAAAGAAACTATTTAAAACATTGGTGAATCGATGGAAACTGATCAAAATCCCAAACAAGTACAGCATGGCAGGGATCTCTTCATCTTCATTCCAAGCGACAGGAGGTCCCGTAAAGCCGGGCCCTTGAGTAATCCCTCCAAGTATTAGGGGACGGTTATACTTGCCACACCCCTTCAAAATCGATTTCTGAAAGATCGACATTTTTGGAGTCGAAATCGAATGGATTTGAAAGGTAAAAATCGGAGTCGAGAATACTATTTTCACCGCTCTTCGCTACTGCATCGACATTGTAGTGTGTTTGTGCCAGAATAACTGCATCCCCAGCATCGCCGAGACTGCCCTGACTTTTCTCTGGATCAAGGAGAGCCTGAAGATCGAATGCAGGAGGATTATTGCTAGATGTTGAAGGGGTTAGAGGTAGAGTAGATGGTAGCGAAGAGGGTTCACTGCGATACCCCGAGTCCGATCTGTTGTTTCGGTCAGGTTTTGAAGGCGTAGCGGTTGGGTCGAATATATCTAGACTGGACTCGAGGCCATTTTGAGGAGTAGGTGGTAGATAGAAAGCTGCCAGTTGAGCCCGACTAGCATTTTCAAGACCTCGTTCAGGAGGCTGACTTCTTGGAGGAGTCATCAACGGCCTCTGCGACGATGAAGACGAGGGAGTTGCGAGTGGAGTGGTGTTTGGAAAGCTCCTAGAGGGTGTTCCTAAACTTCTGGGTGACGAAGATCGATAGCTCGAAAAGACTCGGTCTTGAGCGTCGCGAATCAAGTCCATTAGTTGCACCCTCAGTTGTTCCTCTAATGGTTGGGTGCTATTGTTCACGATCTGCTCTAGCGAAGCCCTGAAAACCCTTGGCAACTCCCTACGGCAGTAGTCTTCGTACTCCGCCAAGTCCCGTGAGTCAGGAGAAAGAATAAAATCCTCCTGAATTTCTTCATAAACTAGGTTTAATGTAAGCTGCTGCCCTTTCTATAAGGAGTATTGGACAGTCGACAAATTTAGATATTTGAGAGAGCTAAGACGTAAAATGAGGGCAAGAAAACTCACAAGGAAGGGGTACTGCTTCCCCAGGGAAAATGATGCGATAAATCTCTGTCCATCTGTCTTCTTCAGATTGGTCTCGAGTTGTCTTCTTCTTGCTCCTTAACTTTTCCACAATTTCATTAGTGATCCCATCCATTTTAACGCCTTCGACTAGGCGGCAGCCTTCGGGCTCTTTGAGATGATTGTCAACTTCCTGCTGATCACGGAAAAGCGTTTTGCACCGCTGACAGGGGAAGATTCGGTGATGTCGATAAAGGTGCCCCCTGTATGGTTAGACTATTTCAGTAATGACGGACTACGACTTACTTGACGCGAGCTACTGTCTCTAAGGGAGTGAGAGCGCAAGACCGCCAGTGTCGCACACAGTATTTTGTTGGGTCATTCTTTCGATAAGGGCACGCAAACTTTTTAGCATCATCTTGACTTTGAGGAGGAGATAGGAAGGTCCTGGGTTTCTTAGGCCCTCGATTATCATTTTCGCCATTACCATCGTCATCTCCATCTTGACTTTCTCGCTTTCGTTTCCCATGCTGACTATTATTACCTGCTGAGCCGCTCACCAGATCATCCGAATTTTGTCTTAGGTTATTGCTCCCATCTGATGATGATGCATCGTTCTCGCAAGGCGAACCGACATCAGTTCCCGAACGCCTTGACAGAGTGTCTTCGTATCTTTAGCCCTTGTCAGCCTCTTATTTAAATGTAGACAATTGTATCAAACCTACATCTTACATTCCTTTCCTTGGTTAAACAAGTCCCAAAATTCCTCCATAAGACGGTCGACCAACTCCAGTTTTGCTCTTGATAATACCGGCTTAGTTATAAGACCTGCAAACTCCTTTGAGTTCGAGGAATTAAAGCTATCTGCCTCCTCAGATTCGTCCTCTCCCCAATCAGTGTCATTGTCTGATGACCAAGAGCATGTTTCAGACATATCGGCAGATTTTGAGGTGACCATGTTTCGCTGTTGGCCATAAAGAGCAGTCTCTTGTTCATGTACAGACTCATCCAATAATCCCAAGGAAGACGGCAAAAGAATCTCATCAGTGGTGATTATTGGGTCCATCACGACCTTAGCAGTATCTGGATGGGGTGTAACACCAAGGCTATCGGCTTTATAAGTTCCGACCGATAGAGGATCTGCTTTTTCATCTTCTCCAATTTCATAATTGATACAATCTAGTACCAGCGGAAATTCCCCTGGGGGAGTCTCAATCGAGAACTTAGGAATTAAGCTTTCTGTCGAAGTGGATTCTGTGTTTTTTGACTGGCTAGGTATGCAGTATCCTCCAGAATGACCATGCACTCCCGGAACGACCGAAGAGATCGTGAGATTCGATGGTACAAACTTATTGAAGTTAAAGGATCCAGCCGTGTCCTCTGATCTTGGTACAAAAGGCATTTCAGAAATTGATTGGTTCACTATAGCACTGCTCATGAGAGTGGTACTTTCCGGGAAGCTAAATAAGTCGTCGTCGTCTTTGGGATCAAATAAAAACTCAAATTGGTCGGCGATACATGGCTGCCAGTTGTTGGTAAATAAATCAGTACTATCATCGATTGTTCCTATCTCTGATATCTCACTAACTGGTTCGGAAACACCACTCCTATCGGACTCGGGGGTATCGTTCGGGGTATAGTCGCTCATTTCAGAGACTTCACCGCTGACCCCAGTTGGGAAGAGCTGTGGAGTTGGCGTCGAAAAATCAGTAAAATAGACTACATGGGATTCCAACGAGAAATCGTTATACACTGTTGATGAATCATCATCCAGAACGAGTGGGTGAACAGGGGCATTGGGATCGTATTGACGGTGAAGGATTCTTCGCGGCTCTCTGATATCTTTCGACGATGGTTGGTTGGGAGGCCACGTCTGATAGAAATTCGAGGAATAAGGTTGGGCTTCCCTCGTAGTGGAATAATTTGTGGTTGGCTCTGGCTCAGGTGGTAGTTTTGGCGTCTTTTTAACCCTTGGCTCAAGCATACTGCTGGCTTTCGTTTGGCGTCTTGTGGAAGATGGTGGTGTGAACAATCCAAAGCGCCGCCTAGTTTTTCCATCTAAGGGACCCGAGTCACATTGGATTTTCGTTTCACATAAAATTGCGCCATCACCAGCGCCATCTCCTGCTTCGTGATGTAAGATCGACTTGGATTTTGTTTGTACTTGCTGAGTCTGCAAACGTATCTCTTCCTTTCGTAATGGAGGATGATCTGTCCCAGGTAGAGCATCCATAGCGACTTGACAGAGGTGAGATGGAAATTTTCCCCAGACTGGCTTCTCAGTTCGCAGGCTGTGCTAATTTCCTTCGTCCTCTGTCTCGAGGGTTGGTGGCCTGGTGGTGAAAGTAACCTGCTGTGGTAGGCGCTGGTGTGATTTCTTTTGCGTTGCAAGTAACAACCGTTATTGTGAATATGATAATCAGAAGAAAGGAGCAAGGAAAGAAGAGTGAAGAGGAATCTTGGGTTACGACGTGAACAAGGCTTTGGGGCTGAGCTGTCGACAAGGATTAACGCACGATGGCGCGAATCTCAGCTGGCGACAATTGCACACGTGATTTGTAGAGGAGCAGCGAAATCAGTCGTATGCACCGCGGTGCACTAATACTACAGAGACAAGATATTCAGTTGCATTTGAGGTTGGGGATAACTGCACATCATGGCTTCGTGGGAGTTTGCAGAACTCATGCAGTACTGTCAGCAGTATAAATATCTAGGAATTGCAGGGCCATAGTCTTAATGTTCTTTTGACTAAAATCTGAGATTGAGTTGATTGAAAACAACTTAACGCAAAAAGGCATCTGATTCTCTTATATCATAAGTGACCACCCAGGCAAAAGATCTGTAACACCAAAAAAAATCAATACCATGGAGAATCAAAGCACTTCCACAATTTCGAAGCGCATACTTGAAAAATGGTCTGCAGCTTTCCCATCCCCATCAAGTTTAGTACGCTCACTTTATATTAGCAACGAGGTTGTACAGAGTTCGAGAACTCTCAACAGTTACCTATATGCGGACCCTCTCGTAACCGACAACCTCACTCAAGGTACACCCAAACCACCAGCAGAGTACCGTGCAAGAGCAATTAAATCGATCGAGGAGTTTGAACAAGCATTCAATGGAAATAAGGAAATGACCCGAGAGAATTGTTAAGAGGTGAAAGACTAGGAGTGGAAAAGATGGTGTGGCAGAAATGATGGATATTATAGGATCTTATTTATCTATTGACGAGAAAAGGGCTTGGCTGGGTGTGATGTTTATTGTGCGATAGTTGAAATTTTGAGATGCATGTGTTAATAAGCATTGGATTTCACCCCCTTTCCGTGTTGTTCAAGAAATTCGATGTTAACGAGAATTCACTTCCCATCATAACAACAACGAATAGTGCGCTCTTCATTCATTATTATTGGCAAGCAAAGACTACAGTATACAGTTTAGCGTCTGGAATGCATGGATATTTTCTCAATTGCCGCAAGCGAAACTTTATTACTACCCTGGGTATCTCCATTCTCAAACGCCTACAATCCCGCAGCTATGGACAAAAGCAAGTATAGAGAAACGTCTTTTACTCCATCTAGTTTCAGAAATCATGAGAGAGGAACAACAGCTGGTCCAGCAATCGTCGCCGCACTCAACGCATCAACCGTTGTCGCAGTATTTTGGCCTGTTAGTGCCACAAACGCAGCACCATTCAATCCCGACGGTACACCCGCAATGCCCAAACCATTCGTCACGATGGCGATCGTGTAGACCGGTGCATTTGCTTGATTTACCCATCCGATGAACAGCTTCCCATTTGGCACCACGCTTCTATCAACGGTGAAAGTAATCGTCAGGGGTTGCGTCGATGGTGGAGGGGAGCCGGGCAGCGGAGTCGTAATGGTGAGGTCTGGGAGGACGGCGATAGGAAGTAGCGTTGGGCAGGACTTCGGATCGACGAAGTCGAGTATCAGGTTGTAAGCCCAGACTGCGGAGATCTGCGTCTCGAATGGGGTAGCGTTTGGAACCGCGTTCTCGCTGAGCCGGAAGAAACCATCTTGTCTTGCTTCGACGCCGAGGATGCTTGATGCTGATCCAATTAATGCAGGATCTGTTTTGGCCAAAGAGGCAGATAAGGCGATGATGGCTCCGATACTGGTGCTCGTGATAATATTTGCCTTGGTCAAAAGCTCTGCCGTGCTTGCCACCGTGCTGACTTTCGTGCATTCCTGTATTGTCACAGCTGAACTCCCTGTCAAGGCCCTTCAATTGTCGCCTTGTGCACTAATTCTTGTGCGGCAACTTTTGTGATGACGTCCTGAATCGAAACACCGTCCGATCCCTTGGCCGTGAATGCATTGTCATTGGCGAGACTTGATAGTGCTTGGGTGAAGAACTGGACTTCCACATTCTCGATGAAATTTGCTAGTTGGAAGTTGGCAACTCCATTTGATGTTAGCTTAGGTGGGGGAGCACCATTTGGTACATTGCCCCCAGCGTCTTTGATAGTGCTTTGGCTGAGGCCGGTTGCGGGTGCGGCCCTTGAAGAGGAGAATAGAAACACGCTGGAAATGATTGTGGAGGGTCGCATCTTGTATTATAATATGACCCTTGAACCAGCAAGTGATTAGGAAGAAATTGGTTTGAAAAATGAACGTGAAGAAGTGATAGGAGAAGGGTTATGGAAAGTGACTTTGGGATATAAGAAGCTCTAGCAAGTTATGAGGTTTTCAATTCATCGTATAGCAGTGCTTCAACTAACCATTTCTCGGCCAAAACAGCGGCATTGAAGTTCCAATATACGAGGTGTGTCAAAGGATCGCAAGAGGGATATTTCCCTGCAGCATCTTCAGGCGACGAATCTTCGTCCAAACTATGTAATGCTGCTTGACGGACTAAAGCCTGCAGCTAGCCATTTTGCGAGAACATGATACACCGAGAAGAACACTTGGCTACTCAGATATTAAGTTCTGCAAGAAGGCTGCGTAAAGACGCAAAGGGAATGTGTTCCTCGGCTATAAGGTTCCTTGTATCCGCGTTTTATGGAAGCCCAAGACGGCGATTACTACGAGAAGAAATTTGACCAACCAATGAAAGCTGCCAGAGAGACTCATCCGAAAGTACGACATTCTTTCTTTCAGCGTGAAAAATAGATGGGACTGAGTACGGGGAGGTGAAACGCCAAGTTAGCTGCGCATATTCGTCCAAGGTTGTGGCAGGCTGGCCTTGGAGAACCAGCACAACTTCAAAATTCGAATACGATGGTCTCTGCACCTCTTGAAGTCCACATGTACATATTTTAGCTGATTGGATCGAAAATGACAGGGAGCCTTGCCGTCTTTGGATGAAAGTCAAGTGGTCTTGCGAAGTGTCAAGTTGCGACGTCCAGTAAGGGGGCTTCGCTTATGCTAGCGAGACACTAGGCGAAGCAAAACATCAGACTGTCGGACCCGGAGGTTGCAGGTATTCATTTGGAACAACAGTTGATTGTGAGTTTGATATTTGAGGGTGTTGAGCCTGGTGCAAACTTGGTCGGAGATTTCAAGATGACTTGGCTGAAGTCGAAATACGAGATGCTTCTCAAAATGGAATGCGGAGCCCCTCGCGGCCAAAGCGATACCTTGTCGCTTTGACACAGACAACTGGTCTTAAGTTTGCGGCTTCGCATCGGATTTGAACTGAAATTCGGTCGATCGAGTCTAGAGATAAGGTATATTACTTGCTCTCACGTTGCTGGATTCGTGCGGTTGATTAGAAGCAAGCAATCTCTGGTACGATGACCTCAAGCGTAGGGTCAGACCTCCAAGATTTCAATTGAGTTGGAAGCTAACTTATTAAAGTCGAGATAGCGAAAGAAGCTCCCTGCTTATCTACAAGTTCATAGCTCTGTGCTAAGCAATAAACTCAAAATCTTGTCGTCATTGGTCAACTGCGTTTTGAATGGATTTCATATCTTGAGTTGTACTCTGCTGGCATTTCTAGAATATTTGACAATTCAGAAGCTATTGATCTTCCCATCAAACCTTACCTGGAATATGAATTTGCTGGCTGCCGCTGGTCATTGACTGTGCACCATTGTTTCCCCAAAGGGCAGAATTCTTCAACGAGTACTAAGCCCCAAATTTATAAAGTCGAAAACTAGGTGCAGAGGAGAACGACTATATTGGGTTTGCATTCTCTGTACTAAGAAATTATTCCTCTAGATTTCGAATTTTGTCCGAGCTGACAGACTGGTTAGGAGAGCTGTGACGGAATATTGAGCGACGTTTACTTATGAGTGCTCAAAAAGAGCTGCGTCGTGGATAGTACGAAGGGTTACAAAATGTGAGAGGTAGATCATAGCATTCTCTAGATCCAGCAGCGATGAAGGCACGTTATTTGTATCATGTTACTCGAGATCGTGTGACGTGCGACTCTTCATTCCTTTACAAAGAGTAAAATGTTTTCACGCCCACAGTGGACTGGTCGCCACTGACCGCCGAAGTTGACTCTCCGGACTCAGCCGAGTCCTGTGATCAAGTCTTACCTAATGGGAATCTGAAAATGAAAATATTAGCTAGCAGGCTCACTTTCCGCCTCATTCCTCGTGACTCGTGCGTTTTTGGAAGACTTAGCAATCTGAGGGATCATGCATCTAAAGAATTTGTATCCTGCACCTGAAGATAGTCACTCGCCCATGAAGGCTTCCCAAGTCATGTGACGAATCTGCCACGGCGCGAAGGAGTTTCCAAGGCGAGCTCGTGTCCTCATTTTCGTCTTCACACCGAAACTGCAAGTCAAGACCAACTTGATCATATTTTATTTGCATGTACATCAGCCGGGTCTGCAATATGATTACATGGTCTGACCAATGGCAATGTGATAACAGCGGCAGAACACACCACGCCACATCGCCAACACCACACCGCACCTTCAAACACCATGCAGTTTCCTACAAGTGCGTATCATAATCAATCATAAGATGACATGCTGCTAATAAAATCGGATGTATCTCAGGCCTCAGAGAATTTCCGTCGAGACTGAAATGACGCCCAGCGAGCGAACGGTGCTATTCTCGACGCCTCACGGCTCACAGCGTGGTCCGTTCCAACCAAGCGGATCGGGAAAACCCCAGGGAGAAGAAAGAAAACGTCACACAATTGCTTGTCATCATTGGCAGACGAGGAAAGCCGGTGGAACAACACTTTTTACCAAGACCTGCTAAAAAGCTTATCTAGATGTCTTGAACATGCGCGGCCAGGTCCAATGGCCTGAAGCAAAGTTCGAAGCTGGGCCCGGAGTATCAGAGTTTTCACGATGCTCTATTATTAAAACATGAATCCTCATCTCAGCATCATCGGGTTAAAATTTTCCAGCCATCGGGACCGCTTTGAGGAAGGTTCTCGAGACACGGCGGCAGCTGGCAGAGGCAAGAAGCCGGAGGGAGAAGGCCTCGGATCATCAATAATCTGGACCCTGGAGGGAAAAAAGGCGCTTCCAGGCTCCGACTCTGAAACTCTGTCCAATCAAGCCATCACGCTGCAGATGAGTTCGTTCTGCGGGGTGTGGGTAGCAACGGAGCATGGCAAGGCAAAGGATAGGATGCGTTGAGTGGACTCTAACAGCTGCCAGACTGCGCGATTTCCGCGAACAGCCTGTGTCATCATGGATGGCTTTGATGCCGGATGCTGGACCTTGTGCTGTCTTGCGACGGACGGAAGCGACATGCGGACATGCATGCAGGCCGTGCAGGGGGAGCTCGTAGGCGGGCGGAGTAGAGCTGGCATGTTGACATCTGATATTGCGATCTTGACACACGCAGCCAGCTGAAGCGTGCTTTGTATGCGCCATTTATCGTCGACGGTGGGAGATCGATTCGACTCGATTGATTGACCGCTGTTACTATTGACCGGAGTAGTCGCAAGGCAGATCCAAAATGGAAGTTTCATCCGTAGCAGGGAGAGCGCTATGCAGATTCACTTCAATTGACTCCTCTCCCTAGCCCGATGCAACGAAAGGTGATCTTGTGCCTTCCTCAACCTCTCGCCACGGCCTCGCAAAATTTTCTTGCCCTCGCCTTCGACATTTTATCTCCAATCCTCCGCATTACTCCCCGTCTAGCTGTTGTTTTTTTGATAAAGGGAACATCGTCACATCCTTCCTAGCAACTTCATCCTCTTCCCTTCGTCACCTTAATTGTGCACATCCTACCAACATCACCTCTTCCTTGCCTGCAAAACTCAGTTGTGCACACCCTCTCGCCCTCATCTTTACACCTCCTATCAACCTAGTCTCCCAAAATGGAGGGAGACAAGGAAAAGACTGAAATTGAGGAAAAGGACGTCGAGACAGCCCAAGATCCCAATCCTCACCCACAGCGCATTCAATTCATCCCTACAGAGAGACCAGAGCGTAGCGGTCGAGACGATGGTACCACCTTTGTTCCGCCCTCGCGGCGATCGCAGAGTGTGGCTTCATTCAATCGTCGTCCACAGAGCATCGTCTCCCTCCCGCCTGTGATTTCCGCGAAGGATCGCAAGATTCGTGAAAAAGAGGCCAAGGATCAAGTTAAGCATGTCGATGTTACCGAACATCTCATGGTTACCCAAGACGTTGCCGAAAGATACAAAACTAAAATCAATATGGCCAGACCTGGTGAATCGCTCGGCTTGACGACCGAACAGGCTGCCCAACTGCTAATCGACCACGGGCCAAACAACTTAACCCCTCCTAGCAAGAGACACTGGATTCTCAAGTTCTGGGATTGTCTTTCTTCTCTGTTCAACTTACTTTTGATTCTCGCTGGTGCACTGGAATACATCTTGCTAGGAATCGACTTCAAAGGCAACTTCCAAAATGTAAGTCTCGCATTAGGGCTGCCCTCGTGATACAAAATCGGGGAGACATGTTTTGCTGACTTGTCCCTTAGACATACCTCGGAGCCATCCTCATCATCGTAGCCTTTATCAATGCTTTCATTGAGTTTTACCAGGGTCAGAAATCAGAAGCTCTGCTGGAATCTTTTCTCAACATGATTCCAGCAAAGTGTATGGGCCTTCGCGACGGAAAACTGGCCCAATTAGATGCCGGAACTTTGGTTCCAGGAGATGTCGTTTTTGTCCGTATGGGCGATAAGACGCCTGCTGATCTTTTGGTGTTTTCTGCTTCGGACTGCAAAGTCGACAACTCGTCTTTAACAGGAGAATCTGAACCGCAAGAGCGTGTAAAAGACAACGACATGCAAAACCCACTGGAAGCTACCAACTTGATGTTCAACAGCACTCTTGTTGTCTCTGGTGAGGCATACGGTATTGTGATTCGAACTGGTGATAGCACCGTCATTGGCCAAATTGCATCCCTCACTGCTGGGGAAAACACCATGGCCTCACCACTGTCTCGAGAAATTGATAATTTCGTCAAGTTCATTGCAGCCATCGCCATCTTCACAGCTTTGGTATTCTTCGGAGTTGCCTTTCCCGTAAACAACAACAACGTGTCTTTAGCAATCAATTTCGCAATTGGTATCTTTGTCGCGTTCGTCCCAGAGGGCCTGCCGGCAACTGTCACCATGCTCTTGACCATTGCAGCTAAGAGAATGGCGACCGAAAATGTTCTAGTTAAGGACTTAAAGGGCGTGGAAACTCTCGGAGCCATTACCCTATTGGCCACTGACAAGACTGGCACGTTGACCCGTAATCAAATGACAACCACCAACTTGTGGACCTGCGGAGAACTTTACGATGTAAGTGAACCGTCTTTTTCAATCTCATAGCCTTCATATCTCGGGAAATTCAAGGGGAATTCGTGCACGAACCAACCTTCTCGACTAGGCTTGGAGGCATTCGTTAAACACTGCTGATGTAAATTCCAGGCTTCCAGCAGCGTTACGTCAGAAAAAATCATGGCGACAATCGATCATCCCGGAGTCATCGATATATTGCACATCTCAGCCCTTTGCTCCCGTGCCAAATTTGATCGTACTGATGTACCTATCAAAGAGCGTGTCATTCTCGGAGATGCGACGGAGACTGGTCTGATCCGCTATGCGGCTACACAACTTCCTGGTTATGACAACCTTGCCTCGCAATTTCCTAAGGTTTTCGAGATCCCCTTTAACTCTGAAAACAAATGGTTCATGAGTATCCACAAAAAGCCTCACGCAAATGGTGCTTTGACTCTGTACATCAAGGGCGCCCCAGAACGCGTTTGGAAACTCTGCAACCGAATTCTTACCGGAGCGGATGGTGAATGTGTTCAGGTGACCGAAGCATACAAACAAGCATACGATGACACTTACGAACACATGGCTGGTCAGGGTCATCGTGTTCTTGGCTTCGCTGAGATGTTATTGCCAGGAGATCAATTCCCAGAAGACTTTGTTTTTGATAAGAAAGCTAAGAATTACCCACAGGGGGATTTTATCTTTGTGGGTCTTGCTTCACTTCAGGATCCTCCAAAACACGGCGTCCGCGAGGCTATTGGAAAATGCCGTGGTGCTGGCATCAAAGTTATCATGGTTACAGGTGATCACCCTTTGACTGCCGAAGCTATTGGTCGCAAAATCAATCTTATGCTCAGTGAAACCAAGCAAATGGTGGCGAAGCGTACTGGAAAACCTATCGAAGAAATCGGAGAGGATGAGTTCAAAGCTGTTGTCGTGCATGGCGAGCAAATTGAAGGCTTGACTGACTCAGAATGGGACAACATCTTTTGGAAAGATGAGATCATCTTTGCCCGTACTTCTCCTAAGCACAAGCTTGAAATAGTCCGTCGCGCTCAATCAGTAAGACTATCAAACCCGTTTTCTGAAATTTGACTGACATGACACAGATGGGGCATATTGTGGGTGTCACGGGTGATGGTGTGAACGATGCTCCTGCCCTGAAGAAAGCCGATTTAGGAATCTCCATGAATGTCTCTGGCTCTGATGTTTCCAAAGAAGCAGCATCGATGATTCTCTTGGACGACAATTTTGCTAGCACGGTTAAAGGCATTGAGGAGGGCCGTCTCATCTTCATCAACCTGAAGAAGTCAATTCAATATACCATCTCGCATTCGACGCCCGAGGTTATTCCCAATCTTCTCTACGTCATCGTACCAATTCCTCTCCCACTTTCCGCTATATTAATTCTGGTCATTGATTTGGGATTTGAGCTGATTGCTGCCTTGTCTTTTGCTTGGGATCCTCCTGAGAGTGAGGACGGTTTAATGAAACTCCCACCCCGAAAGCCTGTTACTCCGGATACGTGTAACATCTTCCGTGCTCGGGCGCTGCGCAAGACCCGAGGTCGATTCGATGAAGAGTCTGGCGTGGTTATTCCACTCGAGGATGAGACAAAGATGCAGCAATACATGCACAATATCCGCGAGCTTTTCACAAAGTCCTATTGGACCGATAAATTTGAAAACACCGGCGCCGAAGTACTTGTCGATGGCCCTCTTCTATCATGGGCATACCTTGAGATTGGCATGATCGAAGCAGTTGGTGCGCTGACTGCTTTCTTTATTGTCATGAACAGACGTGGTATCACTCCTTATGACGCACGCGTCATGCAACGGGGCTCTGGAGCACCTACCAATTACTGGACGACGGATGCTCAGCCATACAAAGGAATCAATGGGCATGAGCAAGCCGACATCCTAGCAGAGGCACAATCGATGTATTACTGGGCAATCATGACGATGCAAATGTGTAATTTGTTCGCTTGCAAAGCGCGCCTAAAGCTACCGTACGGGAAGTACATGTTTGCAAATCGCGCAACTTTCTACTGCATTGGTGCCGGTGCCGCCTTGGCTGCTTTCATCATCTATACTCCAGGTGTTGAAGTGGTCTTCAAGACAAGCAAGAGTCTGAGTCCGCTGTACTGGTTGATTCCAATGGCTTTTGGTTTCTTCATCATCGGATACGCTACTGTGAGAATGCTTATTCGACGAAAGACGAAGCCGATCAAATGGAATCCGGAAATTAGTGGGCTTCAAATGTATCCGACCATGCATTCTCTGAGAAGCGTGTTAAGTCGCAGGCAAAGTGCGCAATGAGTGAATGCTGTCATTTGTTAGCGCTGCTTAGAATTTGTTTGAGCCTGGAGTTTTGGTTGGTGCTAGCTGCGAGGTGTTGCTATCGAGTAAACTAATGGGAGAGATTGGACATAATATCGTTGGAGCAGAGTTTGCTGCTATTTTAAGCGTCGCATAATAAGCTCGCTTCAGCCATGGTGAAAACAGGACATGGCCTAATTAGACAGATTGCAAGTAATAGCAAACGAATGAGATTATCTACCCAAGTGCCTCATATTACTTGTGATATATCCCCTATCTTTCTTTGAAAGCTATCTTGGGTCAGCTATCCACACGTTCAGTATGACTATAGGCTCGATTATCTTCCCTGCCCAACACGAATTTGAATTGAGATGAGATGCAGACCGACACAAGCACAGCTAAACTTCGCACCCTTTGATCAAATAGCACGGAAGGGAAATCTCGAAGCAAGCATAAACGAAGGTATATGAGAGCACCTAAAGCCCTCGTCGACTGTACTGAACTACTTGATGGAGAGTTTTGGAATCTAAATTCCGGCTCTGAATATCTTCTCCGTGTTCTCGCAGTTACCGGGGGGATCTTTTCTGTGCTGTGTATTTAGCTGGTGATGATTCGGCCGCTCCGCAACTACCTAAAGGTAGAATTATAAATATATAGGCCAAACGGGACGTCGCCTTTTTTCTAACTAAGGTAGTTGGCGTTTCCTGCTCCATCGCAACGAGACCCTTGTCGTCATGCAAGCGAAAGTTGACTTTCCCAATTGGTCCTCCCTAGGGCAGCTTCAGTATAGATTTCAAAATTGCAAAGAAAACGCAAATAAGAATATCTCGTGTGTCAATTCAACCCTCAAGTTGTCAGCATGGTGAAAATGATCTGCTTTGGGAGAGTCCAAATGGTCAAAAGTTGAAGATGTACAATGTCTTGACCTCGGGCGCCCGAGGTTTAACCGCCGTATAGCTTCGAAAATGAATGACAGCTTTGTGAGGGCAGGTTTAGGCGGCTGACATCGACACTAAGTCGAACTCTACTCTTTACAACTTTCATTCCTTCAATCATCGACAACGAAAGCAAGAACAGCAAATGAAAGTTGGAGCAACCAATAAGAGCTTCAAATCCCGCTCTTCAGGCCCTCTTCATACCTAATAGTCAACTTGTCGTTTTGTCGAGAAGTCTTAGATCGATTCTGCCATTATCTGCCGGTGTATACCGCCTTGCACAACGCATTTAGAAGAACAAACAAACATTTCCGCAACAAGTTCGACACAACCTCAATCCATGGTCAAAATGACAGACTTAAACTCAAACAAGTCCTCAGACGACAGCACCGCGCTCACTGAAACTTCAACGGAAGTCGTTGGACTTAGCTCGCAAGATATTGAGAACTGCTCCACACTCGTCTTACTCAGACCTCCTCTTAAGATGAACGCTCAGCCACGGCGAATTACAAGCCCACACTTTTCTGTGTTCCAATCCTCGCTACATCCTAGTCAACGTCTGAATATGTCATATCTAGCCGCTGATGATCTTTCAACTCCAGATATCAGTGCTCTTGAGATTACAAAAGGTGAGAATTCATTCAAAGCTGAGTCGAAGTCGCGGCTTGCCGTGACATCACTTGGACAACATATCTCTGACACTTCACTCACAGCTTACCCTGCAAACTACGATCACGGACGAGTCATGGAAAAGCAACCAGTTCTTACTGAGTTCTTAATCTTCAAAAATTTCTCCCAGGAGATACAGGATCACATCTGGAAAACTGTTGCGAACGAGCCTCGTGTTATACCCTACGACATTGGATTCACAGGACCTTACCCCAACACGCTTCGTCCACCTGTGTACTATGTTTGCAAGGACTCGCACAATATCGTCAAGAAGCTACACAAATCTGTGTTGTGCACCGATTTCCGCGGTAGGATCGGTCCTGCACTTTACGTCAACCCCGATGCCGATACGTTATGGTTTGTAAAAAGGGGCCTCTCTTTATACGTCGATCCTTCGGCTGTACTAGAATCTGGCATCAAATCGGTAGCGGTGTCTAGCGAATCACTTGAAATTTATATTTTGAACTGTGGTATACGCAAACGCCCGTCCCTTGACTTTGCAACCTGGCTTGAGAGAGCTTGTATGGCAGGTTTGGACGAGATCCTCTTGGTCATCGGTGGAGCTTCACCTGAACTTATGGCACAGGACAACGAAATTGTGTTCATCCCCCCTCGAGAAGACCCCCCAATGAAGAGACAGTTATCGGACTTATTGGGGATAGTGGTGGTTTTGAATCTACCTGCCATGTCCAAATCTTGGCTACTTTGGGTGACGGAGCGGAGAGAACTTGGGAGGCTGCGGCAGAGAGACGAAGACAATCCATGCTGAATTTTCTATCAAATTCAGCAAGACGACGCAAATATTGGCAAGTCGGTATGTCTAAGATCTTCACTTTCTTCCTCATAGAGATACTTACGTGTTCTAGATCTAGCTCTTCCAGGTTTCGTTGACGAGATAGACTTCAAGGCTATTAAGCTTCCGAAACTCAGATTTGTTGAGGCTGTTACGAGACTTGAATATGATCCTCTCAAAACATGGAGACGAATGTTCTGTGACCCAAAAGATGGTCGTATCAAATTCTAGGACAACGAAGAGCGTTCTTACTATTAATGGGATGGTTATGACTGCGGGGGTGAAGTTGTTCTGTACCAGAGTTATGACCAAGGAAAGGTAGCGCTACGCACATAGCTAGAGTGAACTACCACTCAAAGCAAAACAGCAGCGCATTACACTCGAAAGAAGCATCCCAATCAGAGAGCTTCAATAATTTATGGGTGGTTTTACAACTTGGCAATTTCAATGAACTAATACGGCTTTTCAACAAGTGTTTAAAGATACCTTTCCTACCGGAGTTAAGCTTCAAGCGAAGCATTGGGTTTTTTCGGATATCATATATTGCTTTATTTTGAATGATACTAAGTTCAGTAGTACAATCAAAATGTTTTCATTTGGAATTGCAGAGCTATATCTACTTCAGTCGATATGAGGGGACATAAGTCCTATGCGTTTCAATATTTACACTTCAGCCATCGTAATTTTAACCGATTCTTCACTTCGTCATCAACTTTCCTTTTCCATAACAAAGAAGGCTCAAACAAAGGCGGCTATATTACTTCTCGAGATCGTCACCGGAAAACATATTTTGATCCCTTTTAGGAAGTCCTCAATTGCTACGGTAGAGATGTTGCAGGACTTATAGCAGACCGAGCCTGACCAGTCACAATGTCCCGCTATTCTCCAAATTCCAGACATGGAGCTCTGTCTCGAGGCTTGATAGGGAGTCAAACGCGCTAAGGCTCGGTACCGGTGTTATGATTATCCTCCTTCTTGTCCTCGAGCTCTCGCGAGTTAGTATACGCGAGGCAGATTTGCAAAAGCTCAATGCTTCCTCGCACACCACAAACTTCGTCGAATACCTCGATCTATCCCTTCAAGCTCTTCCTCCATTACCACTATGGCATCTGCTGTTGACTTACTCTTTAGAGTAATCGTAACTCTAGCTCGCTGGCTTCGTTTCTTGAACAGGAGCAACATGTGGTACTGCCTTACAGGCTTTATCTGCATTCTGGTCATCACTTGGGTTGCTTTTGGCGCCATGATCACCATGGTCTTGATGTCGATCTTGCTACTTGGACTTGGCATTCTTCTCTACTACTGTTCACGCGTTCTCCAAACCGAATCCCGCAATCCTCCCAGTCCCCCTGTTCAACTTGCTACTTCGGCCCTTGGTTCAATCTTACGGCAACATTTCCGAAGTCTCGCAAACTTTAATTTTGCACAGTTTGCCCTTAAACCACCAGAGTTACGAGAAACGACATGGGAAATGTTCGCCGCGTTTCCACGGGTTGTACCTATCCAGCATGTCACCAACTGGTACACTCATCAGCAGCAGCAGGTCAGCACTACCTACATTGTGCCCGCGGGACCGTGTTCACCTTTGTTCTTCGTCGATCGTGCTGCAAACTACGTTGTCAACAGAAGACACACGAAGTTGACGCCTCGTGAACCAGGTTCTCCTTTCGCACGGTTCAATCCAAATTCAGACTGTCTTTGGGTCCTGGGAAGTTTCATTAGGTACTACGAGATCTTGAACCGCGCTGCTCACTCAATACGCTACCTGGCATTGAATATTACAGCTTGGCAAAACATCATGTACAACCCTTACTACTTCGCTGAGTATCTGGACAACATCTGCACCCGCGGCATCAGACGCGTGTACATCATTGTCGGGGGCGAGAAGTTTGTCAGTCATCCTGAACTTACGTTTGTCTACCCTCCATGGCGAAGACCTACAGTTTACTACAATGCGCTCCAACACGGACTCGAACACGTTCGGAGAATTGTAAACCCTGCACCTCCTGGGGGAGACTGGCTCATGGACCAATTTGTTTCACCTCGGAAGGAACATATAGGATGGCCAAGAGCTTGTGAGAAGGTCCAACAGTCTGTGGCTCACTTTCATCACAACATTCTCGAAGAGCGGCGCCTGTGGATTGCTGGTACGAATCACCCTCAATATTCTGATACATGCATCAGTGGAGCTAACATTAATCTGCAGATGGTAACGTCGCTAACCCCGTGGATGCCGAGATGCTCTGCCAGACTGCCACAAACTGTGATAACTGGGATATTCCAGAGATAGTCTTCGCTGAGGCAACCATCCCAGATGAGATCGAATGGATGGGAGGCCTGGGAAGCGAAAGACGTATTCACTCTACAGATGAATAAACAAATTCTTACTAGGGTGAATCGGCCAATGCAAGTCGTCGTAAATCAACAGGATGGAGCCATGTCTTAGACTCTGGCACGATACTCTTTCTGGGGTTTACATAGAGACATAGAGCAGTCTGAAGCTCGGGTTGGCTGGTACGCTAGATCCTGGGCAGTCTCAAATAGCTCTTTGTTATGAAAGATAAAATGGACGCAAAATCTGTGCATTTAGTGACAATATGCTGTGCGTGACAATGAATTCGCCACGCTAGGTCTAAGTTCTCTTTGCATAAGCTCTAATTCTACACAGCTTTGTCAAAAGTAAAGGATGGCGGTCTCACAAACACCGCAGCTGCAGGATGGTTCTTGTTAGATGAATCACCTCGCGTACGGTGAGTTTTGACATATTTAAGGTCAGCAGTTCCATGATTTCAATCTTCATCGAAGAATACCATTAGTAGATCATTTCTCTAAGTCAACTTGATCAGAGTAGGTACGTGAAATTCTAACACGTGCAGCCGTGACACTAACCTATCTGAACCACTTCAGTCCCTGCTTGCTCTTCTTGAATCTAGAATCTACTTGCACTGCACCGTCACTGCGAACTTGCAAGACGAACTTCATCCCATATCTTACACTTTCCACCCCAACGCTCTTCTATTGCTCAAACCTCCAACTGCTCGAACATAACAAGATGGATACAAACCCAAGCAACGAGCTGGAGCTAGACATCTCAGCCCTTCCCATTCAGGGAAAAGACAAAACAAGCCTGTCGGTTTCAAAAGCAGAAAATCCGATTCCCCAATTGGCAAACCTTCAGCTCGCACCACTCACCACTTTTACAATATTTCATCGGTTACCGGCGGAGATAAGACTAAAGATTTGGAAGGAAGCTGCACATGCCCCACGAGTTGTGCCTGTTGTGGACGACATACATGCTGACAGATATTTTGTTCCTCCACAGCCTCGGTCGTCTCTCTTCAGCGTTTGCACAGAAGCACACGACACAGTGAAAAAAATCCACCTGGCTGCATATTTCGGCTGGCCGGGTGATAATTCCACGTACGTGAATTCAGATAGCGACATTATTTGGCCTCTAAACGAAGAAATCCATTCCCAATCCTATCCCCGTTTACTCCTGCGACTCAGCAAGCGCCAAAGAAATGAAAACATCCAGCCCGAAATCAAGTACCTTGCTCTTTCCGAGTCGATTGGTAGATGTCTCCTCTATGAGAACGACTTTTTTGGGTTGATCAACGAAAAGCACCTTGCCATAAATCTCGAGAAGCTGTGCAACCAAGGCGTTCAAGAACTTTTTATCGTCATGGGCCGTGAGAAGCACGCCGGCGATCCTGATCTCACTTTCGTCTATCCCCCGTGGGAAAAGTCTGCGCATTACGTCTTCTACGTCTACAAAGTAAGATCAATGCCTGATCTGTTACCGGGTGGCAGGTGGTACAGGGACCAGGGCATTAGGCAGAGAGTTGGCAGGAAAACTTGGGCTAAGCGGGAGGAGTGCGCCCAGGAATCACTTGAGAACTTTAGGCAGAACATCCTACGAGAGCAGCGCCTCTGGGTGGCAGGTACGCTAACTCTTATGACTCTTGGGCTCAATGCTAACTCTGGATAGGCGGGAATTATGCTGTGCCTCCAGGATTCAAGACATTACACGATAGTTTTGCACCACACTGTGCTGACCGGAAGATCCCCCGAATCAGATTTGTCGAAGCTACGACTCCAGCGGTTGCCAACCGGAAAGGGCTTGGACACCGCAAGCTGTGGAGTTCAGGTGGATTTTGAGCAGGTGGGAAATAGCTGTAGGATGTACCAGGAATTAGGCCCGCTTGGAAATTCATCGAAGATCTAAGTCAGAAGCACCATTCTCTCCTAGTTAGAAAGTGCACTACTCCCATAAATGAAAACATTAAAATTACACACAAGGAACATTCTCGAAGCCGGCGGCGCATCCTGATTTTGGCAACTTCTCCGGTCAATTGTTGTAACAAAACCATCAGATTCAAGTCTGTTTATAAATCTAACCTACAGGTATGTTAAACTAGATTTCAATAATCAGCCACCGATACGACTCTGTCGGATAAAGAGCTACTTCACGAAGAATTGATCGGAAGTGCTAGAAAGCAGGCATGCTGAGTGGACTATAAACCCTTGGTCTCCATTCAGCCCATGTTCAGCTTCATTTTATTCTCACTGTCTATAAATAAATACATGTTCATATCAATAGCTATATATGTGTATGTGTATATATTTGTCCACACATATATGTTCACGAACGGAGGATTGAATGACCGCAAACTCGAGGGGTAACAGTGTACAGGCGGTAGGCTTGCAACATGTTGGGGAATATCTTTGCGAAGCCCTCGATTTCTGTGCAACTTTTCTTCATTGACTGCTCCCTGAGGAGTAAGGTTGCTGAATAACCCCCGAAGGATGAGCTGGCGGGACGAGTGAAGTGAAGTCAACCTTTACCCAGGGCGGGAGCTATTCTCGTCTCGGCAAGCGTGCCGCATCTTCATCCAGGGGTCAAGCGGCCGCCTCAAACCTTTGGTACTTGGCAACGCGGGTTGTTTACTTGTAGACGAGCAATTCGCACTCTGGATCTGTTGACGTGTTGTTGTCTGCGTCCTCTCGTATCTCCTACGTCATACCGCTGCCCTCCTCTGCCATGGCGGCTTTCTGCCGATAGAGTTCGTCGCGGTCGGGGGTTCGTCTGACGCATTGATGAAGTGGGTGCATGCAACAGCGTGGGTGGGCAGGGATGGCCGGAGCAGCCCTTCATATAAAACTGACTCTCGCCCAACCCAGTTCATTTGCACATCTGGGTCGGTCCCGGAATTCTGCGTGACAATATCGGCACAAGGTGAACAGCCGTGATCTTGCGGCGTTCTGTATATTGGGAGGTAATCTTACTGTGCCTACCAGACACTACCGGTAGTGCTTTGAGGTGTTCTACAGAACAATCTTATACTACCTAAGGTACGGTACTCAAGTGCCGGAGGTGTGTCTGTTTCACGTGACGGGTATGGATATGGAGAAGAATCTCGATATGGATGACAGCACTGGGATGCCACCCAACGGACGGTTCCCCCTGGCCAACCTGACATCGTGCCCTGGTGTGCCGTCGAGCCTGCCACTTGCCGCCCGCATGATTGCACGATTGCACGATTGCACGAGCAGCTGCGTTGGATGATTGCAGTGTGACGCGCTCTCGCTCTGTCTCAATGTCAAATCAGATGCGATCCCCCACCTCGTCGCTCGCTGCCCAATATCGGAAGATGAATCCTGCCGTCATGGCCTGGGCATGGGCAGGGGTGCGTCTGGCGCGTGTAGAAACACGTCGCTCCACCCACACACCCACAGGCGAACAACGCATTTTGAATGCTGTTCGATGATCTGTCGCATAATCCATAAACCCAACTGCTATGCATCCTATATCACAGCCAAGTATACCCAATTGCCCTGGCCCGCCAGGCACGGTGAGTTTGTTCAAAATTACAGGTAAAGATCTCAAACTTCTCCCGCTTTCTTTTCTCTTGTTGTTGTATCATCACCACTCTGCCAAAATATGGCTCCCAGCTCCAAACCGCCATCAAGTCACCAGTCGCGACCGCCATTAGCAAGTCGCATCCGAGCATCATTCGAACTCAAACGATCAAAGTCGACCAACAAGGGCCACTCGCGATCAGAATCACATTCCGAAGACCTCGCCAGTCCCACCGCTGAGTCGAATGGCTCGCCCATCATCGCCAACGGATTCTTATCAGGTCCCGGTGGACAAGATGGAGACACTCTGCGGAGTGCAGTCGACCAAGCTATCAACAGCGATGCCTTTCAAGGCGCGATTGCCGCGCACTTAGCAAAGCTCATCAAGCCGTCCATAAAGTCGGCGCTGGACACCATACAGCCGTTGGTGGAAGCAGTATACACACACGAGCTTCTACTCCGGAAAACGAATCAGAATGTTGAAAATGCGCTGGAGCGGATGGAAACAAATACAAACACATCACGGAGGGTCTCGAGGATTGACCCAGACGACGGAGGAGAAGCAGTAGAACACCTACAACTACCGGAGGAGGCTCCGGCAACACGCGAGATAAATGCTGGTGGAACGAGTCCGGATCTCGACCACTTCAAGCAACTGCTGCAGGAGAGTAATGCACGGACTGCGGCTACAATTGCTGGACTTTCGGGTTCCATTGAAGCAAGTAATACCAAGATTGGCGAAGTCGCGGAGGGGATTGCAGAAATCAAGGGATCTCTAGGACCGGGTATTGAGAGTTTGAAAACAACTTCGGAAGAATCTAACACTACCTTCTCGTCTTTGCAAGCTCAGTTGGATCAGCTAAAGACCGATGTAGCACAAATTTTGGAGGCAATCGGGGCTGATCTGGGAAAGAACGTCCAGGCTATCCATGAGCGAGGCGTTCCGGAGCCAAACACCTCTTTCTTGTCCGAGCATACCACGAAACTGGACGCCATTTCGACGGACCTCGCTGCTTTGAAGGGGCATGGCGATACAGTAGAGAAGATTGACGCAATCTCTACAGAACTGGCAGCTCTAAAGGGGAGTGTCGAGGGTGGTATTGTATCAAATAGTGAAGGCTTCACCGGCTTGGGAGCTCAAATTACGAATGTTCTCTCTGTCATCGAAGGACACAGGGCGTCGGACCCGAGTGCAGAAATTTTGGCGGCTGTTCACAAATCAAACGAAAGCCATGCAAGTCATGCTGCTGCCCTTGATGGCATGAAGTCCATCGGAGGCGAATCACCCGATCTTTCTGGCCTCGGACCACAGATTACCACCATGATTAGCACCCTAGAAAACCACACTGCAGCTTTGGAGGAGATCAAGACATCAAGTGGATCCCATGCTGCAGCGTTGGAGGGCCATGGTGCCGCATTACAGAGTATAAGATCTGTCGACGCTGGCGTCATTCCAGCTTCGAGTGATAACAGTGCGGACCTGGAACCACATGTCACGTCCATGATCACTACACTCGAAGCACACTCTGCCATTCTAGAGGAGCTTAAGGGTGCAAGTAGCGCACATAGCGCAGCTCTAGAAGCGCATGGCACGTCACTGGATGCTGTTAAGTCTGCAAGTGCGGGCTTGGAACCTACTGTTAGCACTGTGGATCTTGCACCGCTAGAAGCCCAAGTCACTGCTATTGCCACCACTTTGGAAACACATTCAGCAGTGCTGGATGAAATCAAGAGCACCGGCACATCGCATATGACCGCCCTAGAAAGTCATGGCACAGCTCTGGAAGGCATGAGGTCAATCAGTGGTGGTGATGCTTCGGCACCTCAAGAGAGTAATCTCACAGGACTCGAAGCCCAAATTACCGCTGTAATTGGGACTCTGCAAACACATAGCTCTTTCTTGGAAGAACTGAAGGGAACAACAAGCTCTCATGCTACTGCTTTCGCGGAGCGATCAATCGAGAGTCCCCAAGAGCCCGGGAGTTTCTCTGAGCTTGAAAGTAAAATCGGATCTCTTGCCAGCACTCTCGAAACCCACGGCTCGGTCCTGGATGAAATCAAAATGGCGGGCGGGTCTCACAGCAGTATGCTAGATGAGATCAAGACTGCTCATTCTTCACATGCCTCGGCACTGGAGGAGATCAAGTCAACCACTCTTGAGCACGGTAGTCTCTTAGAAGAGATTCGATCGCCCGGTTTCCCGCCTGTTGCACACATGGGCACAGGCATGGGCATGCCTGATACATCAAACTTGGCTGCCCTCGAGATACAGATCGGCTCTATCATCAACACCCTCTCTACGCACACCTCCGCCTTGGCAGATATTGGCACTCGAGTTGGCGCCTCCAACGCTACCAATCTCTCTTCTGATTCCGAAAATCCTTCTGGCGACTTGAACACTGTCATCGAGATCTTGGATGCGCATACTGCTATGCTAAATGAGATCAAGGAAGACGTGTCGGCTGAGATACTGACTGCGCTCCACAACATCGACCAAAAACAAGAGAATTGTGCAAACCTGCTCATTGAAGTTAGAGAAGGTGATGTTAGTGAAGAAGTTTTGACACTTTTGCACGGTGTGGGCGAGACTGCCAATGGTCATACTACTGACCTACAAGGCCTTCGTGATGCTATACAAACATCACACGGGGCACTGGAGGAGATCAAGTCAAGAGATCTTGCACCATCTGAGGTTGCAGCTCCAGCACATGTGGATCTGAGTCCACTTGAAGCTCAGATTGCATCCTTGCATACCGTTCTTGAGGACCATAGAACGACTCTGTCGGGCATCAAGGATGCCACAACCGCGTCACATGATCTTCATATTGCCCATGGTTCGTCTTTAGAGGAAATCAAGACTCGTTCTCTCGAGCCTGCTCCCGCAGCTGAAATTGCCGTGCCAAGCTTCGAAGGTATCGAGTCAAAACTTGATAATCTTATTGCATCCTTAGATGAGCACAAGTCTACCCTATTCACCATCAAGGATACCACAAGCGCTTCACAAGAACTGCACACTTCACATGCAGTCGTCTTGGATGAGCTCAAGTCGCGATCAATCGAACCAGCTCCGGCTGCTGCTGTACCAAATTTCGAGGGTATGGAAGGCAAGATTGATGGATTGATTTCAAGTCTGGAAGACCATAGAGCTACTCTCTCTGCCATCAAGGAGACAACTGACGCATCTCATGAGATGCACGCTTCCCATACAGCATCACTAGATGAGATCAAGTCTCGATCAGTTGAGCCAGCTCAAGCCGCGGAGGTGCCTGATTTTAGTGGCATTGAGACACAGCTAGGTGGAATCGTGGCAAGTCTAGAAGAGCACAAGACTGCTCTTTCAGCGATTCAAGAGTCACACGGAGCGCACGCAGCTTCGCTTGACGAGATCAAGTCAAGATCAATTGAATCAGCTCCTGCTATGGAGGCACCAGACTTCAGCGGTCTAGAAAGTCAGATCGGTGGTGTTGTAGCTAGCTTGGAGGAGCACAAGACTATTCTTTCTAGGATTCAGGAGTCTCATGAAATCCAGGTAGCCTCGCTCGATCAGATGAAGGCAAGGAGCGTTGATCCAGATCACATCAGCGGTATTCTGGCTGGTTTGGATGAGCACAAGGCTTCCCTTGCTACCATACAAGAGAAGACTATTGCATCGCATGATCTACACGTTGCACATGCGGGCTCTCTGGATGAGATGAAATCACGATCAATTGATAGCCCCGCTGAAGACCAACCAGTAGTTAACATTGAAGGACTTGAGGCCCAGATTGGTGGTATCATCTCTTCTTTGGAAGAGCAAAAGAGTATTTTGTCTGAGTTGAAGGATACTACCTCTGGTTTTGCTGAGACTCACGTTGCTCATGCAAACCTTCTAAATGAGATCAAGGAAGGTACCGCTCTGTCAAATGAGTCACACGGTTCACATGCCGTTATCCTGGACGAACTCAAGGCCATTCCAGCACCTGCGTCCCCTGATCTCTCTGCTATCGAAGCGCACCTCAATAGCATTATCTCAACTCTTGAGTCACAAACAGAAACCTTATCGTCAATTAAGGAAGATAATGCAAATAGCGAGGTTCACGAAGCAGTCAAGCAATCGCATGAGCTTCTCACAACGAACCATGAAGTCCTTACGTCGCACACGGCTTTGTTGTCTGATATCAAGGCAAGCAGCTCTAGCGATGAAATGAGCTCTTCCCTCTCAGAAATCAAATCCATTCTTGTCGAATCGAAATCTGGCATTGATAGCCACGGCGATCTCGTCAAGGATCTCCATTCCTCTACCAAGGATTCGCATTCTAACCTGACTACTGCTATTGCTGCTCTCGCACTTGGCGGCGCAGCCGGGGCAGGAACGACCGCACTGCTCTCGCACAACGATGATGATTCATCCGATGAGGTGCTAGCGGAAGTAAGAGCTATCAGGGGCATTGTAGAGGGAACTAAGGAGGACGTTGGAAGCATGAGATCTCAGTTGGACATCAACCACACCACCGTCACCACAAGCTTGAGTTCCCTGGCAGAAGAGATTAAGGCTGAGATTGATGCTAGCGGGACACATATCAACGAGTCTGTTATCGCCGTTCATGATGATGTGAAGGCCATTGACCTTAGCCCTGTTCATGCTGCTCTCGAGCAACATGGTACGGAAGTCAGAGGACTTGCGACTCAATTGGAAGGTATCGATGGAAACGTTAAGGCTATCGATCTAACTCCAGTCCATGCTTCTCTGGAGCAACATGGGAACGATGTCAAGGGCCTTGCTACTCAACTTGAGAGTATTGATGGGGGTGTAAAAGCTATTGACCTGGCCCCAGTCCATGCCGCTCTCGAACAGCATGGAAGCGATGTTCAGAATCTTTCTGCACATGTCGAGAACCTTGATCTCGCCCCACTCCACGCAGCTCTGGAGTTGCACGGGGCTGGTATCGACGGTATCTACAATCAGCTAGAAACTCTGGATGGAAATGTGAAAGACACAACTTCACACGTCCAGGCACTCCACGATGGAGTTCATCTCAACGACACAGGTGTGCAACAACTAGAATCTCGTGCTGTCTCACGCCAGGTTGCAAGCGCACCCATGTCAGAGGGGGCTTGGTTCAAACGAGACAAGTCACTGTCTCCTGTCCTAGAGATGAAGAGCCCTCTTGGTGAAGATGAAGAGCACTCTTCCATGCCAGGTGTCTTAGCTGGAGTCGTGGCTGGCGGTGCTTTGCTTGGTGGGGCGGCAGCTTTGCTCTCAAGAGACGACGACAGTGACCACGAAGAGGTCCTGCCTACTACCGAATCAGATGAACAGGATAGGGATATCGGTCTTCAAGATGAATCTCAAGCAGATGAGGCGGCGCTCCCTGAATCCGAGGCAGATCCTTCACCTGCTGTCGAGAAAGAACCGACTGTAGTAGAATCAGTCGAGGAGGATCAACTTCCCGAAGATCACTCGCCTGAGGAGCCTATCGAGCTAGTTCAAAGCGAGGATGCAGACGAGGAGGATCATGACGAAAGTTCTTTCCATGAGAAAGCTAGCGAGCTGGTCCAAAGCGAGGACGGAGGCGAGGACGCTCAACCAGACCTCGATCCAGAAAGCATTGATGCCGAACCTGTTGAACCCCAGCTGGAACCGGAAGCAGCCAGAGATATTGAAATCGACGACGATGCGCTACCTACTGCTGGTGCTGAGGCCACCGAACTACCTTCAGCAGACGAGCCACTTGAAGTAGACGAGTTACTTGAGTCGGAAGCTGCTAAGGATATTGAAACTGCCGATGACACAACACCAGACTCAATCGAGTCAACGGAACCAGCACTTGAAGAGCCACTCGAGGAAAGCCAACAACTTGAAACGGAAAGCATCGAGGAGTCCGAGGGTGGCCAAGAGGCCATTCTAGAAGAATCTTCTGTTGAACCCGAATTAGATATCCATGAAGAAGAGAATGAAACCAGCGAGTTGGAACATAGTGAGATTCAAGATGCTGCTACCAATGAGGATAATACTTCTCCTGATGATATTATGGGATCACCCAACGTCGCAACTTCCGAGCCACTCGAGGAAGTCCAAGATACGGAGCTTGAACCTTTGGAAGTCCTCGAACCTGAGCTCTCTACGGCTGAGTCAAGCAAAGAAGTCGAAGATAGTGACGATACGGCTCCTGAAGTTTCAACTGAACCATTCGAGCCAGTAGACGTTGAAGCAGCGGAAGATAGCGAAGAACCGGAACAGGATGTTGATGAATTGGACAAGGAGATCAAAGAAAGTGATGATGTTCTGCCTGATGATTCCCATGAAATACTCGAGGCGCCAACTCTTGTTGAGGACGGAAGCATCCAGGAAACTGATGATGAACCATTGAAAGCTATTGATACAGAACCCCAGGATACCGACGATTCAGAAGTCATTGAGGCACCACAGACGCCGATTGATAATATTGAAGAACCGCAAGTCGAAGCGGAATCGGAAAGCGAAGAAGCCGAGCCCGTCGCAGTCGTTCAAGGATCCGAAGAAGAAGATGACAATGTTGAGAGTTCCGAGCCTATCATTGATCAACCTCACGAGTCTGAACTCGCAAAAGACGTCCATGAGATCGAAGCCGCTCCTCCTTCGGAGGATATCGAGGAGAGCAAGGAGATAGACCTCGAACCAGAGCTCTCGGCTGATGAGTCTGAGAACAAATTAGAGGACGTCAGCCAAGATCATGTTCCGTCTGATGAGATCCAGGACGAGCTAGAAGATCAGAGTGATCCGTCCCCAGCCAAGGCTGAGTCTTTGCATGATGTGGAGGAGGAAAGCCAAGACGAGATCCCAGCCGGAAGTAAGTCCCTTGCTGAGGACGAGGGCTTGGATTCGGATTTGGAACCCTCAATACTCCAACCTGATTCTGATGAGAAAGTTGAAGACGACAGGGAGGACTCGCCCATAGCTGATGACTTAGTTTCCTCGCCCGACGAGACTGCTAACATACAAGATGACTCAGTTGTTGCGCACGAAGAAGTACCATCTGTGACAGAGGAAGATGATTTTGAGGACAGCCCAGCAGTCATCAAGACCTCTGCAGAGGAGGATACTGCAGTGCCCAAGGATCCCGAATCCGAGGATGAGCTTTTCGACGGCAAGGATGAAGAAATAGAACAGCCTAGCCATCTTGTCGTGGATGAAGAGGCATCTGCAGGTGACCCTTCAGATACGGAAGAGGAAGCTCCAAGGATAGATGCTGAGGACAGCCCTGAAGCAGATGACATGGAAACACGAAGCGAGACGTTAGAAAAGTCAGAAAGCGGCGATGTAGCTGAAAGCAGTTCTGTCATCGAGGAGAGCCATTCTGGACCAGCTGTCACCGAGGATTTCGAAGACAAAGATATCACGACTCAAGACATTAGCCAGGACGGTGATAGTGCTCAAGACGAGCCTGGTGTTCAAGAGGAGGACGATGTGCGAAGTGAATCAACACACTCAGATGCAGAAGCACCCAAGCATCTGGTAACCGAACCTCACAGTGAAGCTGTCGAAGAGCCAATAAATTTGGATGAGGAGTTATCGGTCCACGATGATTCCGAAGATGATGACAATTCAGGTAAAACTGTTCTTCACCACGACGAACAAGATTCCACTCATTCGCCAATGCCCGAAGAGGAAGAAATTGTGCGAATTCAAGACGATGAAGAACATATCCCCACCAATTCAGATGAAATAGAATCAAGTAGCGAAACATCGGAACACATCCGGGAAGTCGAGGATCATACCCAAAGTAAAGATGACGAGGAGCAATTCGATTCCGACGAAGAAAAGCCAGAAGGAGCCTTGTCGCCCATTCTCGAAAGCAGCCTCGATAATAGTCCAGTAACTGGAGTCGAGGACCCTTTTTCGGATGCACAAATCTCAGATTCCCTTCCTTCCCACCCTCAGGTACAAACACTTTCATACACATCCCCTCTTTTCACTTTGTCTCATATGTCAGAGTCTCATCCCTTAGAACACCAATTGAGAGAAACAGCATCATCACAGCTAGGGAACTCGCGTGAAATGATGTCTCCTGGATTCGACTCCCAGGGACTTGTTTCATCGCCATTTATCACGCAACCACAGGATTCCAGCTTTGCTTTCAAGGAGGAAAGATCTTCGCCACCACGAGCTTATTCACCATCTCAAGAACTCTCTTCCCCATACCAACAATCACCACAGCAATCCATCTCGGATCCAATTTTAGTCGACGAACAAGAAATTGAGGAAGACCTCGATTCACGACCAGCCTCTCAAGTCGACCAATACCTGCCTCCGTTCTCTGAACACTCAACGGCAGTTCACACCTCAGAGGCAGATCTCCCAGCGGACCAGCATCAACAAAAGCTAAGCCGAACGACCAGTGCTTCTTCTGGTTCCGCCTTTGATCCATATTCTCCCAGACCTTCATCACCAGCTGAGCAGCAAATTCACCACCCAATTTCAACAGATGGCATTTTCGATATCGACCGACAATCAGAGGAAGCAGCTTATGAACATGAGTTGCCTCAGGAACATGTACATGAGCGGTCATTATCCGATACCCAACAGCCTTTCAATGCTGTAGCTCGCGATACTGAAGGCTACTCCCGACGATCAACTATGGAGAACCACGCGGCGCCCACTTCAGCCCCAGGCGCTGGATACTACGCGCCTTCTGCAACTGAAAGCCACTACTCCATATCAGAACATCCAGATGCGGCCCCTGAAGCAGACCCCTTTGCGCCAACCTATGATTCGTATTCGCCCACCGATGTTGTGAATGATTATGCCGACTACACACCATCAGCTTACGACCAGACGCCGGTTGGGGAAGGCCGTGCTGAGTACTTCGAAGGCAGACCAGCGGGTAATATCCCTACAGGTCAAAATCGATTCGATATCGACGACGAGGATTTGGACCTACCAGCTGTCTCGTCCCCCACAGAAGATTTTGCCAGTTTAAACCGAACGGAAAATCAATCCTCGGTCCAACGAGGCATCAGCCCTCCTCGCTCATTCCCACGGCCAGCTCCACGGCCGCAGTATTCGGGCGAACTGTCCCCAATCGATCAACAATATATGCAGCGAGGTGTCCACGAACCGGAATTTGATGTTCAAGCTCGATCAGCTCAGTATGCTAGATACACTGAGGAGCGATCACCAACCGAGCCAAGTCCATATAGCCAAGAGGGCTTACTAGATCGAGACTATGATACAGCACCACTGCCAGCACATCGTGCTCAATACACTGGTGACAATTCATCAATCTCATTGAATGAGCGTCTACACGAGCGCTATGACAGCCCGGAACCCCAATACATCGCCCCAAGGGATGAGCAATATATGCAAGACCAAGCACAAGGTCAACGCCAGCAATATGTGCCTTCTCCTACTACCCCTGCGTTTGGATCGAGGTATGAAGAGGATCAAGAGTCACCCCCAGATACAGGACACTTCCAAGAGCAATTCGGGTCGAGAAATCCTTTTGCTGCTCCTGCGACGCAGGCGAACTTCGCGGCTCTAAGTCCAGGCCGAGGATATGGACAAGACTTCGCCAGCCCGACAAGCAACAGTGATTGGAACACTGGTCGCTTTACAGATGATGCTGATGCGGCGCATGTCGCGCAAAGCTATCTACCTAGAGAACTGCCGCCACGGGGGTACGAGGAAGATCTTCTCAGCCCAAGAAGCAACGACCGCTTCTTGGACGATGCGGATCTCGAGCAGCGCTATCTGCCTAGAGAGTTACCGCAATCAGGATATGGGGGCTTTGGAGATGGAGATCAGGGGAGGGGTACTAGGGACGCTGGATGGGGAGATGAACCATCCGCTTTGCCCTCTGCAAGACGAGGTGATTACGAAGAGGAGGATGATACCGAATCGCCTACTACAGCCCGGCATCAAGAAAGATCTTCTGGGTCTAGGGAACGCTAGTCATGTGGAATCAAATCCATAATGCAAATAATAAGGAATCGCTTTTTGAGAAGCAGGGAAATACTTAGGGAAGGAAACGGCGTTCATCTTACCAAATTTTCTCTCATCTATGGTATATCTTGAGTTTTTGGTCTGTACGCTTGCTATGGTCGGGATGATGGAGTTGGGGATAATGGAGTCACGGAGTTTTAATGCTGTTCCCCTCTTACTTTTATGGAATAAGTTATGGAAGGGATATTCTTGCTTGTTGTTTCTCTATTTGCTTGTGTAGGGGCTTTCAATATGGCGACTGTAAAAGTATTGTTAATTTTACTGTGCTTTTACCGATTCCATGTAGCTCAATATAACACAAATTTTCAATCAAAACCTGAAAATCGTACTGTCGTTCGTTGCCAACGGGAAGTGTCAATAATTAACATGGCTGTAGTGATTTCGTGTCAGCACCAGGAAGGGTTTCGTTCCGAAGACAAAAATTCCCTCTCGCGAAGTGTGAGCTCGATTTCCTTTGACAGGGAGTTTGTGTAAATCGGGATTGTTCAGCTTTTGGTAGCTACTTGGTGATCAAGGTATTGGAAGGCGATTTCTGGTCCTTTTCCGTCAAGAACATACGCAGGTAAGCACTGTGGTGATTGTCACAAGCGAAGCCCCTTTTGTATCATGTGATCGAAGGTTATGCCTGCGTGGCCATCCATATTCACAACTCAGCTCTTGACTATCGTCGCAGGCGCCATACGGTTCAAGGAGACAGGAGACTGATGTAATATGAGTTTCAAGTAGGAGACGAAGCTAAGATTGTAAGGATGCTTAGTGGTATCTTAGTCTAAGTAAGATATGTACATACACGCCTAAGTTTGTAACATGTGAACTTGCTCGTCAAGCCAATGAACGTAACGCTCTCCAAACAAAATAATTCCGAACCTTCAAATAATCAAAATCATTCAAGCAAATATTCTCTCTATGCCAGGGGCTTCCTCCCATGCACAACATAGACAACGTCATAAGCATGTATGCCCTTGTTCTTCAAATCCTCCCTTACCTGGACCAGAAATACTTCCAACTTCTCCTGCGACCAACCCAAGACTCTCGTGAAAGCTGCTGTGCTCATCGATCCGACACCTTCCAGTAGGTTCTGCATCGAGATGGCGCCCAGAAGCTTGTTCTTCTTGCCGCGTGCCCAGGGGTTCATGGGCACGTTATACCGATGCTCGACAACGTCGACGAAACCTGCTTCACGCATGTACTGGGCCCAGTTTGGAGAATCGCAGAGATTGCGGCCAATGAGAGACATGGCTAAGATGAGGTTGTCGTTCCACCTGTGATGTCATTAGTGCCTTGCTCATATCCATAGGACCAGGTGGTATCTCCCACGAGAGGATACTTACTCTTGCATCGCTGTTCCTGCTAGAGTGTCATCGTCACATGTCAATGGGAATGTAGGATCCTGTAACTCGAAATATCCACCTGGCGCAAGGTTGTCAAAAATCCTTTGTGCCATTGTCTTGTTGCTTTTAAAACAAGTGACTATGGCTCTTGCGTGGATGTAGTCAAATGGTTCGCTGAATGTCCAATCTTCTTCTGCGTCATCGACTTGGAACTGGCAATTAGGTGGTACGCTGAGATAGAGTCAGATGCAGACGGCCACGGACGGATGTGAGAGCAGTGAAAGAAAGGGGAACATACTATCCTGGTTGGATTGGCGAGAGATCTGTGCCAATAACAGTTGATTCCTCATTTTCTTGAGCTGAAGCAGTATTAGGTTGTGATACAAAAACTAAATCTGGAACTTTCTTACCAAACTCTATGGCCCAGATGCCTGTCCCAGTGGCCAAGTCGAGGACTCGTTGTGGCTTAGAGATTGGCGCTAAGTGCAACTTTCCATCCAACATTATCCGGAAGGAATGATGTTGGAGATCTGTATAGGGATCAGTCTTTACGCGAACCTCATTAATAGTTCGTACATACCAAGCCTATCTTGTTCCCTCTCGTCGTTCGGTAACATATATTCTTGGCGGTATCAGCGTCGAGATCACGTGGAGTTGGCATTCAGAATTCTCACTTCCGGATTTGAAAGAATGATATGTTCGGCCATTCTCCTCCATATAGTCATATACACTCGATCGCAATGATACGGTCGAGTCCCTATATGCGCCGCTGGTCAGTAACTTCAACCCGGTGCTTCCAGAGACGGACACTCACATGATAGACACTCCCAATGCAGAGTCATCATCAGCAGAACTCTGTTATTGATGATAAGCTTTCATTCTCTACAGAAACAACTTGCTAGACGCCTACATCTGAAGGATCGGTCCCAATTTCTAGATCAGACTGATAGCCAGAAATGATAACTTCGTGGGGGTTGGCTTGAGCCTCAGTCTCGACTGTCCCTGTCTGCGCTGCGCTGGCAACGACAGGCGAGTCTGTGCTCGCTACTATCGCATGCGCCTCTGGATCTGGGTGTTGAGTAGACATAGTGCTGTGTTACGTGGAGGAAGTATCAAAAGGAAAAATCATCAGATGTCATGTTGCGCAAGATACATTTCGGCTCGTCCCGAATGCGATCAAACCCCCGAGACATTACCCCTCAATTGAGCACGTGAAGACCACCTTCCTGAACAAGAAAAATGGATCCTGAACTGTATTTCTATTTTCCGAATACATCGTGGTCAAGCTCTGCGCCATGCTTGGGAGTCTCAAAAATTACAACATATCTTCATCATCCGAACCAGCTTCGGCCATTTCTTCTAACATAGTCCTAACATGCCCATGAATCCCCGCTTCACTAACGTTTCCAATCAAAACACTCAGTTCTTCTCTTGCCTCCCTTCCAAGTCGACCAGGGACTTCACATCTTGGCACGGCCCTCGCGAGAACTTCAAAGCAATCCCTATACACCTCCGCATTACACCACCGATCTGCTAAAATTGCTAGTAAGCTCGTACAATCCCTGATTGCTATGTCGGCTTCTCTGGGAATGGCTGAGTTGGTTGTAGAGCGTGCCCAAATGATGTAAAGAATCGTGACACCAGCCTGGAATTGTGTAATGACAACGAGCCAAGGCTGTGCGATTTGACGCTTCTTTTGGAGAGCTCGGAAAGTGGTGCAAGCATCGCAGGATGCGAGAAAAGCAATGTCTGAGGTTTGGGTGGAAATGTTGGTACGGGAGGGACGGCATAGGAGGATTCGGGATAGTTGCCCGATAAGGCCGAGCCAGAGGGGAGATTGATAACCTTCCGTACTCATGAGACTATTCTCTGTCAGAATTTCCCATCGATAACATTTGCTTCTCTCGTCGAAGAGAATTTCAACTTACCTGTAAGAACCGATCTCATCCGCCCAGTTATCTATCTGCATTCGCATACTTTCCTGCCATTCCGCTGTGGCACCACCTTCCCTTGGCACAGCTTGCATGGTGTGCATGATATATGACTGTATAAGACGGATCTTACAGATGTGGGCGAATGTTCCTAAAGTAGGGAGAACTTGTGGAATGTCGGTGGGAGGAGCATCACTTAGCCAAGGCATAGAGACCGTCTCCTCAGCCTGCTCCACATACAAAGGCGAAGAGATGTACGCATCTGACAAACTTACCGGCACGTCAAGTGTGCCACTCACTGCTCGATCCAATCTATGTCAAATTAGCTAAGCAATAGAACAGGTTCTGGATCTACTCACATGTACGCACAAGACCAAGCTTTAATTTTCATCTGACTCTCCTCATCACTAAGATTTGGAAGTCGGTGAAAGCCATGCAAACTGGCAAAACGAATAATAGCTCCACTTATGTGCGATATTCGAGCTGTTGACTCGGAGTGTAACGCATGCATGGCCGATAAGAGCATCGCCTGCAGCCGAGTGAGTGGACTCGATTTAGTGCTGCGAATTATTGCATCTTCACTTTGAGCTTGTGACTTCAAGTCTTGGTGTTGGTATCTAGGGGCGTTGTCGGATTTTGATTGGATGAGAGAGCCAATGGCAAATATCTATCATGCCGTCAGCTCGGCTCACAGATGTGAGCTCGGTTTACATACCATCTTTACAAAGAAAGCTGGCCATCCAGTTATCGGGCTATTCGGAGGTGCTAGCTTCCATTCCATGTACCACTCTCCGCATTCCTTGATGCTCAAAAATGGGTATTGAGGATGAATCGCCTGAAAATACGTTCGGAAGAATGACGCAGCTGTAGCAGTTGGTATCTCATCCATACCTTCTGATCTCGCAAGGGCACTTTGACTAGGCAGACTATGAGACAGTCCTGGAGCGTGACTACTCAGTCCAGGAGGGCTCGAGTGGCTGTTTGCTCGTGCTCCATGATGGAGAGGTGCATCTACATTACCAACCGCCAAGTTCGGCGTCTGGGGCGCAGGCCATTGCCATATCCTGTCCGCCTCAGGCGACGTACCAGTTTGGAAGTCAAACTGATTCAACTGGAATATATCTTGGATCACTGCTGATTGGGGTTCGCCCTGTGGTCTGGTTGGATTTGTGCTTAGGTGGTCAATGGCCAATCCAGGATACCTCTCATTGAGCGTCCGTTCTAGCATAGCAGCATGGTTTTCAAGTGCCGGAACATAGCCTGCGGGGTAGTTTTGGATAGCTTCTTGTATGACTGGCAGACATTCTGGAATCATGTAAGCTTTCCTCTTTGATCTCGGTGGTGTTCGGATTGACTCGCCTACACCTGCAGCTTCACAGTTGTGGCATGGTTGCTCGAAGTCACATCTTTGCTTCCGATGTCTGCATCTACGACATGCTTTCTTTTTCCTTCTCAGAGCATTGCCATTGCCAGAAGTGTCTGAAGGACTAGGCATGATGCCCCACCACGGTAAGAGGGAACTCGGTTACCACGTGACTGTAATCTGGGATGCAGCGAGGTGGCTAGGCAAGGAAGTTGACAAAGCAGGGCAGGATTATCTATCCACACCTAGATGTCTCTTTTGTTTTCTCTTTTCGGGGTATGTTGTGCCTTTGGGGTAGGCTTCAGCTTGAAGGGCATGAGTGGATATGTATACAAGAGTGGGCAGTCGAGCGGGGCGTCAGACACTTGACTCGACATTTTGGCACTCATCTCTAGCGAAGTCTGCATCTGCGATACCTAGAGCTCAAGTGAATCACAATATACCAGAAGATTCTGTGATCTTACGGAGCTAGGTCCATGTTTGTGGAAGAGAGACTGTTGGCTTGCACATCATCGTTGTGGCAGATACGCTATTATCGTCACGTGACATTACCTTATTCCACGCCGATACATGAACACGAAGCTGATATAGTTGAATTGTGTTTGAATTGCTATATCAGTGGTTAATTGTAGCACTAGCCTCAAAATGTCACTTCGCCATGGCGAGATCCTTCTGGTGGTGCAATCCACAGTAGAGAGTATGTACGTACTGTACGCTGTGGCACTTTGGTGGCATTACTCTAAATTTCCAACGCTCAATACGTAAAGAAAAGCCATAAGCGGACTTGGATCTAACAATTCATTTCATCTTGCAGGCAAAAAGTGCAGTGCCACCAATACCGGGACTAATACAGTTATCCTAACCCATCCAGCAACTCCAAGAGCTCCGAAACGATTCTAGCCACCCAAACCCGCGAAGACACCATATTTACCTAATTACTCTGCTCTTGTCTCATTTGATATGCGTTTGTGAAGTCCCTCTCCACAGGTTCCGTCTTCTCAATCACAGTAACCATTTCCCCTTCTCCAGCCGCAGGCAAACCCCAACCACCACCTCCCGGCGTCTCAATCACGACCTTATCCCCCTTGCTAACCTTGAAATCCTTACGGCCCCCAATATTTACTCTTCGCTCTCCGCTCCCCATCTTCTCCACCAGCGTATTGCGCCCACTCATTCCGCTTCCACCGCCTGCCATACCAAATGGCTGGTACACTCTCCTTTCACTCACAATACTAGCTGATAGATCGCGGCGGAACTCGTATTCGCGGATGATTCCTGTGCCGCCGTTGAAGAGACCTTTGCCTTCTGAGCCGGGACGAAGTATGAACCGGTTCAAGATACACGGGTAGCGCTTCTCGAGAATCTCCGGATCTGTAATCCGTGTGTTCGTCATGTGGATATGAACACCACTGGTACCGTGCCAGCCCTCTCCCGCTCCACTACCACCACAGATAGTCTCTCCAAACCCGAAACCTTTCGTTTCTTCTCCGGTTTCTGCGTCTTTGCCACCAAAGCCAAAGGAGAAAACGTTGCAATCGCCTTGGCTTGCAGCGCAGGCTTGGAAGGCTTTGATGAGCACATCTGTTACACGCTGCGATGTAATGGGGTTGCCAGCACACACAGCTGCGTATCCGGAGGGGTTGAGCATGCAACCTTCAGGAATATTGAAGGTAATTGGGAGGAGGCAGCCTTCGTTCAAGGGTATGTCTTCGTTAACCAAGCAGCGTAGCACGTACATTGTAGCTGATTTTGAAATGGCGGATGGGGCGTTGAATGAATGAAGGCCTTCGAGCCCGGTGCCAGTGAAGTCAAAAACGGCAGAGCCAGTAGGGTCAATCGTAACAGTCACTTTGATTGGGGTACCGTCATCCATGTGGTCCGTGGCTGTAAGGGGTTGGCCATTGAAGCGGTGATATGTCTGTTGTAGATAGGCACGAACTGCTGTTGCTGCGTTCTGCTTGATAGCATTCATGTAAAAGTGCACCATTTTGATGCCGCATTCATCAATTAAGGCTTGCACAAGGTTGGCACCTTTAGCATTCGCGCCAATTTGAGCTTTCAAGTCGTTGAGGTTGTCGTTCAGAGAACGGGTACCGCTGCATCCTGGATAAGACCCCGTTTCGTCAACAAGAACCTTAGTGATGGCTTCCTCATGAAAGATGCCATCCCGAACAAGGAACATGGAGGTAATTTGAGCACCCTCCTCATAAAGCTTTGTGCTACTAGCTGGCATAGAACCAGGAAGAATGCCTCCAATTTCAGCATGGTGTCCTCTGGATGCTGTGTAGAAGTTGATATTTTTGCCCTCCTTGTCAAAGATAGGTGTGATGACAGTGATATCTGGCAAGTGGGTTCCTCCAGCAAGAGGACTAAATAAATCAGCATGAGAATAACCCAGCCTAGTGAGCCACTTACGTGTTCGAAACAAGAACGTCTCCTGGTCGTAGTTGTCCCATGTGTAGGTTGTGTTGGTATCGAACAGCGTGTTCCATGCTTCCTAGATGAACAGGCACATGAGGTGCGTTTGCAACAAGTCCTCCGTCAGGCTATCATTTGTTAGAAGAGTTGAAGGACAAATTCAATAGTGATCTTACCCCGAACAGTGCGCAACTAAAGTCAAGTCTCTCCTTGATGTTGACCGAGACGCTGGTCTTCTGAAGAGTCAGTCCCATCTGCTCAGCAATGCCCATGAATCGATTTGACATGATCGACAATCTAATCGGATCTTCTGTCAGCGGCTCTTCTGAGGGGTTCGAATCCACTGTAGGCGCTGTGCTACTACCGGATGCAAGATCAATTATAACATGCGACTGCAGAATTCTCGCTGTGGCACCGGGTTGGACAACAATCATCTGTGTCTCATCATAGATCATTGCAGGGCCCGTGATTGTGTCTCCGGGAATGCGCTCCTTCAGAACGAAAAGAGGGGCATCGGTCCAGCCGCCCTCGAAGTAAACTTTCAAAGACTTCTGTGCCTCCTTTTCAACTGCTTTCTGTGTTAACGATGACAACTCGCTGCTAATGGTCTTCTTTTTTATGCTATGAATGCCCCCATTGGCGCGTCCTCTGATTCGCAGATTCTCGACCAGAACCTTGCGGTTTGGCAGCGTGAAAGAAAACTCTCGCTGATGCTCCTTGATGAAAGCAGCAGCGTAATCTCCATCTTCTGGCTCAAGGATCATGATCATGGTATCGGAGCCAGAATATCTCAGATTGATGTATCGCTCGTACTCAATCTCAGCGCTGGCAAAACCTTCGGCTTCGAGCTGGATAGCGACTTGTTGCTACAAATCAGTTAGACAAGATCAGTTTCCGACTTCACAAAATACGCTTACCTGGAGATTAGTCAATCTAGCTTGTACGTCATCTACGGATGAATAATACTCGCAAGAACAAGGTTCATGTTTCTCCTGCACTGTGTCTGCCAAAGCCATGCCAAACGCGCTCAGAATTGATGCGTGCTTGTGGACCAGGACTCGGTTAATGTTCAGTCGATCAGCGATCGCCTTGTCACATTAGCACGTGGCAATCCAGAGGCGAATTATGTACTTACACAGGCATGTTGACCACCAGCACCTCCAAAACTGGCGAGATTGTGATCTGATGTGTTGTAACCTTTCGATTCTGTGATCTGTCGGATGGGACGACACATTGACTCGTTTGCAACGTGAAGAAAGCCAAGGCACACTTCCTCGACTGATAGAAGATTTCCACCTGATTTCTTCAAGTCTGCGTTTATCGTTTCAGTCATGACCTCGAAAGCCTTTCGTGATGCGTCATAGTCAAGAGGCTCATTCTCGTTTGGACCAAAGATCTTGGGGAAATGCTCTGGCGATAGGCGGCCCAGAACCAGATTTGCATCAGTGACTGTCAAAGGACCGCCTTTTCGGTAGCATGCTGGTCCGGGATGGGCACCCTGTTTGCTAATGAGTAGGAGGTCAAAATCGCACAGAAATTTAAACTTACCGCTGATTGGGGTCCGGCATTGAACAACCCATTTTTATAGGTAAGAATGCTTCCACCACCTGCTGCAACTGTTGTGATATCTAATTGTGGTGTTTGAACTGTCACTCCGGCAATGACATTCTCCATTGTATGTGTCAAAAGACCACCGTAACGGCTCACGTCCGTGGATGTACCTGTCAGATATTAGGATGACTGCCGGCTAAACAAATGCAGTTACTTACCGCCCATATCAAAGCCAATGCAAGGAGTCTTATTATCCTCATCGTAGCATGTCCGGCTGAAGCCCACTACACCACCAGCTGGTCCGGACAAGATGGCTCTGAGACCATTAAATCTCTGCCATGCCACAAGACCGCCATCCGACTGCATGAATTCACAGCGCGCACCCTGTGTGCTGTCTTCCAGCTTTCCAACAAAGCCAGATCGGAATCCATCGATATATTTTTGAACGACAGGCGAAAGATATGCATCAGCGGCTGCTGAGTGACCACGTGATATCGCCTTGATCATGGGTAATAGTTGAGAAGAGAGCGAGACCTGAGTGAAGCCAATAGCCTGAGCAATCCTGCCAATTTCCAGCTCATGGTCATGGAATGTGTAGGAGTGGAGAAGCACAACAGCAAGTGACCTAACACCGCTGTCATACAGCTTTTGTAGGTCTGCTCGGACCTTTTCGGTGTCTATTGAGTGTAAGCTTCAATATATTACAATCTGGAGGTAGACTTACCAAGTGGCTTGAGAATTCTAATCAGCTCGCCTCCTACTCCTTTCACAACTTCGACGTCGTCCACTAGCGCTTCTAATTCAGATGCCGATTTTGGACTTGGGTCTTCTGTATACTCCTCTGGAGTCACTCTCTCATCGACTTCAAGTACTTGCGAGAAGAGAGGAGATGCTCGTCGAATATTCAAATCAAAGAGCTTTGGTCTTGTTTGATCTCCTATTCGCAGCAAATCCTTGTGGCCTTTTGACACCACCAACGCACATTGATCAGCTGATCTTTCCAAAAGTGCATTTGTGGCAACTGTTGTTCCCATCTTGATTGAGGCTACAATACAGATTAGCTTTTGAAGTTCCCTTGGATTTCAATGCTTACCAATTTTGCTTGTATCAATAGGGACTCCTCGGCTAAGCTTCTCCCCAGAGACCAGCTCCAAGATCCGCCTGATTCCCTCCGTGGGCGCATCATCATAATTGGCCGGATCAACACTAAGTAGCTTCACCACAATATCATCTCTCCCCGGAATTCCTGTAGCAATGCAATCGGTAAAGGTTCCTCCACGATCAATAGCAATCTCGATGCCAGCCTTGATGGCAGGTGGGGGTGGGACAGCTGAGGGCATTTTGATGGATGGGCCTTCAACACGGCAAAGAGAAAGTAGGAAAGAGAGGAAGTCTTGAATTAAGCTCGATTGCACATAAAACCGGTCTCACAATCTGATATTATAAACCAAGGCTACCCGTACGGAAGTGGAAGTCCGCCTCCTGCCGAACGATCAACTTGTCGCCGCCCACCTTAGCTGGGCGCCGGCGTTCGATGCCTCTATTGACAACCACTCCCCACAGATGGTGCATCACGATAGCCCCCATTGTTGCGAGGGGAAGCCTGTCGCCGCATGTGGAGTGCGTGCTTTGGATTGGACGATTTGTGTCCTTTTCCATGTTGGTGGCGATCTTGCCCTTCGATGTGGGGTGGAGGTTGAGAGCCTTCGGTTTGCCTCCCCGAGATATGCGGTCCTTATCGAACACCCCTGTCGCCCGCCTTCCAAGCCAATCTCTATGAATCTTAGCGACATGCATGACGCCTGCAGCGCTAGGAGAATTGGCCGAGGCAGCCGCCGTCATCCATCGCATTTCGTCCAAACACCATTTCGGCGTCAAATCCCATGCACCATCAATCCCACGGAATAGTGTCCGATGGTGCCAGACTTGAGAGATGAACTATTTCGGTCTTTAAGGTATAGGCCACGATTCCGACCATTCGGGGTAGCCCGAGCTTTCCCCCACCCATGGGACCCCGCAGAGGGTGGTACATCCACACCAAGCGCATGTTTTGATGTAAATATCTGTCGTGTGCCTCAAGAGATTCCACATACAGCCAACTCGGTCAAGTTCACGGTCGGAATTGATAGATGGAGCTCGGTGTTATTTCTGGTGCAACATCATAGGCAGTATTGATTTTGTGCGATAAGGTACCATAATACACCATGAACGTATCGATCCCGATGCTCAATTGGGTTTGAAGCCGTGTTGCACATGAAGCGTACTTCAGGGTCCAGAATTATCCCCTCGGGTACTGAAATATTTGAATATAACTTCTAGATGACGCCAAATACGCCTTCAAGCCCTTTGGACCTGATCGCTGTTTAAGCACCCACACTCACCTCTACAACCTCCAAAACGTCAACACCCATGTCCGTCTTCAAGCCCGTATCACCAACTATACCCAACTCGCTCAAGTTTCCTACAGCCTCCAGGTTCTTGCTCGCATGCCCAAATCTAGCACCATCCTCGAAGAACCGAGCCAGCACCCCACTAGCCCACTCTGCATCATCTACTCCCTCTGTACTCCTCAACGCACTCGCCATCCTCTCTGCGTCCCACCCACAAATCGTACCAAAAACTTTGATCGTCTCCCGATTCACAAAGGTGTCAAACTCGATATGCCCCTGATATGTCAGCACCCTATCCTTCTGCCATACGCCTTGAATTTCACATCCCTCTGATTTCCCAATGCTCGTAAATCCAGCAGGTAGAACTGGGATTGAGAGAGGCGAGAGATGATCTGCATGCACAAACTGCATCCTCAGGACCGACGGTGAAGAGGGAGGATGCGATGTGTTGATGACGGGTCCGAAGTGTGCTGTGAACTGTTGGGACAGAGTGATGGGATGAATGCCCAATTCCCAACCTTGCGGAGAGTGAGTGATTACTGAGGTCTGTGGAGGAACGGGTGTAAAAAGGGCTTGGCATATGAGTTGATGCCCAAAACAGGAGCCGAAAAGGAGGATGTTGGGATGGTTGATGTACGTCTCTGCCTATTATATCAGAACTCATTCAAGTGAAGTAAAAGGATAACAGATAGCCTGTTACTCACCTCTTGTCCATATTATCAAGTTCTTAATCCAAACGTCGTCATCATACGCACTTGATGCTGCGATTTATCATTAATTTCTTTCTCGTCTTTGGTTTAGCATTGATGTATCACTCACCAGAGCCAGTAATGACAACTCCATCCAGTCTTTCCATTTCCTCCTTTTTAGGTAGCTCGCCTTTCACGCAATGATACGTGCTAAACTCCCATTCTACTTTTCCATTTCCCTTCCCCTTCGATTCTCCTTCCCTCTTAGCAGCAGCATCAATAATCAACTCCCGGAAAATATCGCTGTACATTCCCTTCTCGGCCAACACAAGAGGAACTGGCGTATCACAGTCCAATAGTGCGATGTGGATACGGCGAGGCGATTGTGCAGCCATTTTGCTGTCTTGTCCAAGTGAGTTTGTAGCTCTGAGATGTATGCTGGTCATGTGAGCTGTAATCGAAGCGAGGTACCCCTTTTTGCTACCTTATGCTCTTGGAATGAACTCGATTTGGCTTTGGTGGTGTGATTTCGTGTCTTAAAGCAGGAAATTGATCGTGCGGTTGATACGGGAGTGGTCAGATATCCTCTTCAGGCTTGAATGGTGACTACGATATCGGGAAGCCCCACATGCCCACTTTTGAGCTCGCGCGTCACGTAGAAACTACTGATAAGCTCATATGGAGGCTACGATACGCCGTTCGGCGAGAGGCTGCAAGCCACGATTGGAAAGGAGCAGGACGCCGACCGAAGTCTGGTCGATCGGTGTTGTCGCCGATAATTTCTTGTACCAATTCCTGTACATCCAGATGTGAAAGTCTTGATCCTGATAATGCATAGAACTGGGGATGTTGGCTAAGTGACACAATATCGAAGTCTAAGTTGGGACTTCTTTACTTCTGGGAAGCCTAACATCAGATCACAATAATTTTGTCTTGGGGCAGCAATATCTGCCGTGCGAGTGCTCTTAGAGATTTGTATTTACATCTGCTGTTTCTAGCGCGGATCTCTTATCAACATGTACAAAAAGTCTGTTGTTTAATTTCGAGCGAAGTAGAAAAATGAGTGGCCAGCACAAGTCCCAGCCAACGAAGTGAAACCCCAAGTCAAGCGCGGCAAAGAAGAGAAGAATTTAAAGATCAGCAAGTCCAGAACGAATGTACTCCTCAAAGGATGATGCAGAGTCCCATACCAGCTATTGGATGTGTAGAAGTGTTGCTCTTGAGCACACAGCGCTGAATATGTTTCTCCACTATTCGATTACTTGGTCACGGTCTGCTTGGCGGATCCGACACCGTTCCAACTCTCGACGGCGACAACTTGGAAGTTCTGGGTGCCGAGATTCATGCCGTGGGACTTCCAAGCATTGAAGTGGTTTGCAATTGTCACAGTGCCGCTTGACCGTTTACTCTGACGGATTGAGATATACTGTAAACAAGAAATCGGGAGTTAGAAATGAAATTTAATATCTGGTGTTGGCTGGAGATGGGGAGACCTACCTGATTGAATGTCTTGGTACCTGAGATGGAAGGTGCATTCGTGCGAACATTCAGCCAGATGTCGTACGTGGCACCATCAATGGTGACGGTTCCCTTCTTTGTCCCAGTTTGGGTGAAGCCAGCCGAGTTTTCAATCACGTAGTACTCCACGAGTGGGTTGGTTGTCCAGCCGTAAACAGAGAGCGTGCCAAGACCGCTGGTGACACCAAAACTGCCACTGTATTTGATAGGACTATGGGAGCGTCAGCTGTGCAGGATAAATGCGGAAAGACAATCCATATACCTGGTGTTGCCGGGGTTCCATCCGATACCAACGACAAAGTCATTTTTGGTGTTGTAGTTCAGCGAAAAGGTGTTTCCAGAGTGGGAAAAGGAGACAGTTCCACCAGTCTTATAGTCTTGGACGTAGTTTGGGTTGGCTCTGGCAGAGATGTTACCGCGGGCGACCACAAGTGGGTGGTCGGCTCCAAGAATGAAGTTTTGAGGCCCACGGCTTTCGATTTGGGGAGAGACTAGCTCTGTTGTAGGAGCGGCGAGAGAGGTGGCAAGCGCTGAAAAGCCAAGAATGAGAGTGAAAAAGGCAACCATTTTGATGTTTAGGGATGAGAACGATCTTGGGTAAAGAATAGAGTTTTAAAAGAGTCCGAAGCTTGAATTGAAGGCTGTCGAAAGAACTTAGAGGCAATCATGTCAAGCTATATATACTTAAACAAACATGGACGCTGATTCCGAAAACCACTCAAGAGATGACCAAAATCGGAAGTGATCAAGGGTGAAAATAATAGCCCTGAAGTATCGCTTCACATCTAGGCAGAGCACGAATCTCCAATATTAGCAACTTGAAACATAGGCTCATTATTCCTGGCCCCTATACTACCGGCACATTTCTCAGCTCTCTCTCGACCTCTGTGAGAAGAGGAAATCAAGTAATGATGCAACCGTCCAATGCGAAAGAAGTAAACAATATAGTGTCAAGTATTTTTTGGTGGGGTAAACTGCCCTTTGTGGTCGAATACGAGCTAGAAAGTCTGGTAACAACTTTACTTCAAACCGGGTTTCTACCTGGCGTACCACCAAAGGCTTGAACAGCTTCGGAATGATCAATGTATTCCAGCAAGATATGAGCGATTGCGGGCCGCGAATAATTTCAAACGACATAATGGATTCGCCTTTTTCATCAACTTCTGTGGTGTCATTTCACATTACATCATGGCCCTGCCCCACTGCAACTCAATTGAGGGGCGGACCTGCTTCAGCAAATGGCACTTAACCTGCTTCCCCAGTTTTCATTCAAGAAACGCAGAGGATGTCCGCAAAAAAGAGATTCCAGCTCTACAATGTATGCGATCCATGGCTAACAAAAATTTATAGTCATTGCAGCCATGATAAGTCATGGGGCGCTTGATTCTACTCTGCATAACGTTCCCGGAGCCCATTTTTGGCTGTTCGGATGAAAGTCTTAGTCAGGCAATGCTAAGCATTATCGATCGGATTTGTTTAAAGTTTATCTTTCCTGGTTTGCGGATAATCGGGCTGCAGCTAGAGGCATCGATCTACATGCAGCACATTATCTTGCAGTTCCCCGGTTCAATTTCATCCCTGTTTCAGCAGAACCAGATGCCGTGCCACCAACCGTTGAGGAGATTAAGTTTATCCAGGAGGAAGCGAGTACGACGAACACGGTCAAAGATCGCAAGGATCACTATGAGGCGTATTTAGGCACCATGACCGCTTCGTCTGGTAAAAGGGACGGGGTTAATTCACAAGTGGTCTGCTTTTGGTCCCGAGCCGCTTTCCGCAAAGTGTAGATATTATCCGCGAGGGGTAACACTGTCGTCTTTCATATCTCGTGTCGCTTGGGTGTTATTAAGCTTTTTTATGCCCGAGCGCTCAAGTTCACGTCGGGGTACGAACACTCTAACAGCGAGGACCATGATGTACATGGGTGTTTTTAAATTGTTTATCCAATACCAATGACAAACAGTAACCTTAGAGTTGTGTTTGTTATACTGATGTAACAAATATTCAGCCTACTTCCTCTCAATCAGTTCTACGCTCCTTCTGAGATATCTGACTCTAGAGATCGATTCTGTTTCATCATTTAAAAACTGACTTCAAACCGCTGAGCTCTCAATCACTTCTAGTAATGCACCATCCGGCGTCTGAAGTATTCCAACCCTGCAGCCATTATATATTACTCCTTCACGAATCACCGGTGAAACCACCCATTTTCCAGACAGGCGCTCGAAGTCTGGGAAAATTATGGTGGTAATTGCAATACCAGGTGGCAATGCATCAGCATGTTGAGGTCGTGCTGTAGCCGCCTCTGGACACTGATCCAGCTCTATAAATGTTTGTCCAGCACCTTTGACTATGCAAAGCTCATGTTTCACATCGGGATCCAGTCCAAATGCTAAGTTGAGCATCGAATTCTTGATCTTGATCGGATTACTAACCGGCAGGCCAAAAACTTCATCAACCCATGTAATCGACTTTTTGAGATCAGAACATGCAAGAACCATGATGAATGGACGATCGATCAGGCTGTTCACAGTTGGTAGACCGCTGGTTGGCCCACCAATCAGAATTTCAGTTAGATAGATGATCTCGTTATCAAGACCACGTATTTGCATCGGTTTGACCGTTGGAAAGCCATCCAGGACTTTAGGGGGCCGATAATTTGAAACGGCGAACGAAGCATACGTTCATTGACGGCCTCGACATCTTGGACACAAATCTCAGTTGCTGCCCAGCCGTAGGTACGAAGGGGCTCATAAGCCGGGACATCGTTGCCCTCAACGAAGCGTAAGAATACTGCGGCGAGAGACGAAGGTTGAATGACAGTATATTTCTTGCCAGTCGAGCCAGGGGAAAGCCAAAATGCCGCGAGCGAGGGTGTGACAACGCCCTGTTCCACGACTGAGTAATCTAACCACTGCGTGTAGCGTTCTGTAGCAGCGTCTACGTCTGGCACGACGAGAGTGGCGCAACGGAGAAATGTTGAGCTCATGACTGCAGAACGGTAGATTGACTGAAAGTTGTGAATTCAAAGATATTGCTAGTTTTGTATTTCATGCAATCAATCTCTATGTTCTTGAATTTTAGTCGCGAGGTATATTT